>JAGPOW010003182.1:14034613-14052390 GCA_030014935.1 Caiman crocodilus | reverse complement strand
CAACCATGGGTCCCAAACCCCCTCAATCCTTGCTATGGACAAGCACACGTTAACTATAGCTGGAATGCCGCCTCCAAATTGGATAATTCCATTTATCTTACTTTTATTACTATATTTTAAATATGTAGAGTCAGATGCTTGCAAGTTTGCACTATGAGCTATATAGATGCAAATAAATGTACTCTTACAATTTGGGGGTGAAGTCATGGTCTTAGTACATTACGTCACTCAATTTATCAAAGCCAGAATGCCACTTTTTGATTTGCAGCGCACAGAAGTCATCTTACAGCCCGGGGAAAGGTAGGACCACGTGCAATGCTTTCTAGGATCGGAGTTGAAGACGACAAATTGTTTGGAAGGAGTTCACTGCGGCTCTCCAATATTTGAAATTCAAGCTCAATTGGTGAGCTGTGATTGGGCAGTTACTCTCCATCTCCATCACATTTTGGCTCGTACCAGAGAAACATCATCCTCACAACCCAGGGTCAAATATGAAGGCTCACAATTACAAACTTTAAATTACATCACCTGAAAATGCTCTCCAATAGACAGTTAATATTTCTTGTCTCTGTAAATATTGTGGCCGGTGTATCCCTTGGCAACAATCCTTGCCGAGAAAGAGGATGGACAGACAGATGCAAATCAGTTACAAACGTGGACCAAGAATCGTGGAAATTTGGGAGCAAAATTCTCCCAGCTCAAGGGCAAAAAGTGTGTTTCTGAATCTTTCTAACTCAGGATCTCGAGGGAAATATAAGCTAGGAAAAAAGATTATATCTTTCTGTTTTCAAATTAACTCCAACACTAATAATTTTTAAATGTTTATGTCAATAATCATTTGTAGTAAGTTTAATTATATCTCCTTGATTTAGCCAATTATATGTTTTATCAATAAGAATAATGGAGGGATTTAAATTCATCATTCATGCATGATAAAGCTAGATGTCTTTGGGCTATGGGGTAATTTTCCTTTTTTGACAGTCTCTGGTTTCAGAGCAAAGTGCGATAGTAAAAAAGTTGAAAATAATAAATATACACGGGCTCAACATTTTTTCTATGCAGTAAACAGTAGCTCTAAAAACCTTTAGAGATTTCTTTTTAATTGTTGCCTAGTAACAGTTACAGGAATGGAGCTGACCTCCACACTAAAATGAAAACAATATTAAAACAAAATAAAAAAAACCGCAAGAGATGAATTTAGACACGGAATAGGAAGTTGTTTTAAAAACGACCTTAGTTGCCACCTGGAAAAGCTCATTTGGACACTCCCCTAGAAGGGGTCCAGATCAAATTAGGATAAAAACAGATTTCCACATTAAGTCAGTTCCCATTTCCCTAGGCCAAGCTAAGATTTTAGGGAAGGTTACTACACGACACACAGAACGAGCTTCTCACCTTGACAGCAAAAGTCAAACTGAAGCCTAATCGAAGTGAAATTCATGCATCCCGGAACTTCAAACGGCGACATAAAAGACTAACAGTAATGCAACGTATTTGTAAAACGCATTGATCTTTTTGTTTCCATCTCAAATCTTAAAACAGGGTCAACCTCTCCACCGTGGCTACGGTGCCAAAATGCGTATGCAAGTTTCTTTTTTCTTTTTTCCCATCTTCTGATAAGAGAGCTCTTGCTTATTTTTCTTACAAACAGGGATTTTTCATGTGCTAATCGGGTGGGTAATGTTCTGTGCATGGAAAACAGATGAGCACACATTCTTGCATGTGCATTTGGGGCCCGCAAGGGAAGAAAACAATCTAGCTATGCAACAGCATAGTTAAAAAGAAAATCGAATGCATAAAATACTAAATGTGCATCAGCTAAGAGCGCAAAATAACTGCAAAAGCAGCATGGCAGCAAGAGAGGGCCCCGGTAAGGAAGGCCTGCTCTTTCTGCAGCTGCTGCCTAGGCAGTGCGGAAATACAGATGTGCTTAAATCAGACAACACCGTCTTGGGGTCTCTTCCTCACAGACACACACCGGATGACCTTTCCAAAGCCGTGACAAAAAACACGACCGCCTTTTTTACGGATCAGGTAAGCACCTAGGGAATCGAGAACCCCTCAAACAGGTGCCCTGTTTTCAGGTCAGTTCCCCCGCTTAAGAGGATCGCCTCTAATTGAAGCAGCGAGCTAGCTGATTTTACACATTTGGGTGGAAGAGGAAAATGGCTTTTGTGATGAGCATCTGCTGTTTTGTTAAAAATGTGGTTAAAGACATTAACAAAAGTGACATTACCAGCTGTTGTAATGTCAAACAGCTTAGTAAAACTGTTTTTTGTCAAATGACAACATATGACACCAAAATCAATTCCAAACCAATAACACACTCTTAGTTGCAAAACAGGCTGCAATCTAGAAAAAAAAATGTTAATTAAAGTACAAATTATACTTTTTTTCCCCATGCAAGAATAGAATGCCAGATTTCTGAACAAAACTCAACCTCTTTTTTTAATTTCATAAAAAGAAAAAAAATGTCATCTACGGTAAGTTCTCTGACATCTAAATACCACTTTTACTCATATAATATACTCATAATAGCAATAGGATGTGACAGGCTCTGCATTTCAGGGCAATTAAAGTATGCCTCAGGTGGTTAAAGTGACTTGGCCTCTGGACTCGTGCCTTGTAATACCCCCCCGGGCGTGCTGTGATCACGAAACGATGCAATGCTTGTGGCATGTTACTGTTTAACTACCCGGTTCTTGTATTCCTATCATTTATAATTATCAGATGATTAGAAGGTGACACATTAGCAACACTGTCAACTGCAGTGTCCGTATGGAATGAAGATTATGGCTGCCGTTAATCTGAACACCACCATTTGAGTCACTACTATCACACAATAAGCGCCATAAAAGCGATCTGCAGCAAATGAAAGTGGAAAATAAATGACTGAATTTCAAATGATGTCATTAAGACCTTGGATAGAGACAGTGAGTTGAAAACGAATAACTATTTTTTTTTAATGTCTGAATTGACCTGAAAAGATGAACAAGGATGGCATGAAATCATGAACCTCTCTTAGACTGACACTTCCTTAGTGGGAAACTCCAATTTCTTGAATTAAAACAGAGGTCACGTAAGTCAGAAAGACTTTGGGACTTGGCTTTCAGAAGCATAACATTTATGCTCCAGATAAGTTTAGCCAGAAGAGACAGTGATATTGTTCAAGAAAGCTGTGGGAGGAACAAGCAAACAGCTGTGCTTCCTTGTTCACTAAATGAAGAACAAAAGACTCAAATCAGGATCAATATGTGCAAAATTGGGAGCCGGAATCACATTGTAGGGGTGGATTTGGCAAACAGCTCTTTGCAGGCGGGGAGAACAAGTCTTGTGGCTTTGGTGGGACACATGCTTCCCGCTCGCACGCTTTTAAACGCTCGATCCTGCCTGCGATGAAAGCATCATTTGCAGCTCCCGGGATTGCTGCCCCACCAGACCTGGCCGGAGAGGAAACGTGCAGGAAACGCGTACCCGGGAACGCTATCTGCCACTGGAAAAAAGTTTCAGTGGAAAATTCTCAGTGAGCGCTAACGAAGACAGATGGTAATTACAGCAGCGTTTACTGTTGTCCCATCACCCCCAAAACATACAGCAAAGGAGGAGCTGCCGCTGCTCCTCAGCATTAGAGGGTTACATTAGAAACCTGAGGCATATGCTATTTTCAAGCTGTAAAATACCTGCTTGCTCAAACATACAGATACCAATAATCCCATATGTCTTGAGAAGTATTTGAGGTATTTTTAGTAGTTGATTAGCCCTGCAATACAACAGTACATTTTGATGCATAACAAAGGGAGGAAAAGCCCTTCTGTGGCGTCTTGTTTGGGCTAGCCATTAAATCCAGACAGATTATAGGACCACTGAATGTGATGCCAGTAAGTGCACGTCCAGCGTGCCACAGCCGGCACTTGCACCTTTTCCACAGGCTGCGATTGCTGCCGTGCTTGCTCAGACATCGCTCCCATCAGGCTCTGATTTCAGCCTGGGCATGACAGGTGCTGCTGAGAAAGGTGAGGAACCTGCCCCTCTCGCCCCAACCTTGTGCCAACCTCCCCCACACCTGGGGAAACTGAGGAAATAACCTAGAGGGGGCAAAGGCAGGACTCAGAGAGGGAAACATTTCATGCCATCCTTGAAGAGACTTCTAGGCAAGGGCTGTAATGGAACAGAGAGAAAATGGTGAAAGAAGAAAAAATGACTCAAAAAAAGCAGAGGGAAAGAGATGTTTAAGGAAGACGCTGCTACGAGGACACAATGGAAAGAGGAGAATCTCTCTCGTCTCGTCATACCACCCTCCTCCCCACAATATCTGAGCCCTGTCCACTTGTGCATTAAGCACCACGATGCATGTCCCTCACACGCAGCTTGTTTTTCCCCATCCTCCTCCGTGGGTGCAAGCATGTGCGTTACGGGTCAGCAGGACTCCTTTTCTATTTGCTTGTCCTATTACATCCATGCAGCAATGTTGCTCCATCAGAGCAGGCAGGTTGAAGCCCTGGGAGCAGGTGGCAGTGAGGACCTGGCTCCTGCGTGAGCTTGTTCCACCATCTCGGAGCCGTGCAGATGTGTTTTACTCTCAGCATCGTCCACTATTCATATCACTAGAATGACCAGGCCCCAAGTTCCCACTCTGCCAGGTGCTACACAAATAAAGAGCAAACACTTCCACGTGAACAGGAGCTGGGAAACATGGTTGAGGTAGGCTGGAGGGTTGGTCTTCTGGGTACCGAGCAGGGAGGGGGGCTGGGTAGGATGGGATGTTGACGGTTTTAGGGTGCTGATTAGGGGGTTGTTGCTGTTTCTTATCTCGTGGATTGCCTGTTGTAAGTTCCAGTAACTTGCAATCTGTTCTTGCACGGTGCCATTCTGGAGAGTGCTGCATACACGAGAGGAAGATGAAGAAGGACGGTCCCCTCTCCTTATGGTGGCAAGTTGCACCGTGCCTGAAGAGCCGTGTTCCCAGCTGCGGTCATCTCTCCAGATTTCAGTGCTGTTTCTTTCCATTTTACACTCCTAGGCCATCAAAGACTGAAAAGAAAGGCAGAGATCTTGAATTTGACTTGCTAGAGTCTGCAGGCAGTCAGTGTAGAGGGCGCAGGACAGATCAGATTTGTTCACAATAACCAGTGTCGCTGAGATGTGTCGCAGCGCGTTGCAAATGCTGATGGCTGACCGGTGCCTGGCCTTCTTTCTCACGTGCAACTTTACCTGGGAAAGATGCTTCAGAAGAACTCTTTAAAGAATGCACTGCATACCAGGGGTTTCCAGAACAGCTTCACAGGATTTCCCTTTGCAGGGGATACCACTGGAGGCCCCTGTTATTTGCTGAAAATCATGCAGTTGAACCGCTATAGTGAAGGGGGGAACCCCAACAATGAGAATCCTCTGCCTGCGTTTCCTCTCCACGGGATGTGACCGATCGCTACCCTGACTCCACCACGCACGACTCGACCAGCAATCCAGATGTCCCGTCTGCGCCCACCTGTCTCTCTTCCCACCCGTCGGAGCAGTCCTGGAATCTCCTCTCGTTCTGTCCGGCCGTTTCCTCGAGCTTTAGTTTAGTCTAAGGCGTCCAGAGGGCAGAGCGGTCAAACAAAGGATCCTATCTGAGTTCAGAAGCAGTTCGTTGCAATTTGGTAGCCGTTGGCATCAGCCGCTCTGACTCTTTGTGCTCAATACGATTTATTCTCCCCCAAGATAAAATGGTAGCACCATAAAACTAAAAGAATGGCAGTGGTTGCGGGGAAGAGGCTGAGCAGGTTAAACACTAACACTGAGATGAATACCACTTGTGGGACCTCGGCAGTGCTCCAAAAATAAGATTTAGTAATTCTGCTGACAAGCCACTTGAATAGCACCAGCCTTATGAATAAAGCATAATTGAAATTTTGTCCACATGATGAACTAAAAAGGGTATTTTTCTCAATAAGTGTCACTCGCTTCTTTTCAAACACTCTGTTTTGCCATATCCCACCTAAAGTACCTCTTAGGACACAAAATCATAAGTGAATAAGAGCTTTTGCACTGGTTAAAAGGTGCCAGATTGCTCATATGTCGAAGTGGAGTTTTCTATCCACAGAACAGCACGGTCAGAGCAGACTTGGCTCCACTTCTTAGACGTAGCAACAGAAGGGACCGTCAACGGCAAAACCCGTTCTCTACTAAAACGTACCACCAACAACCCAACAGAGCCAGCTGGAGAGGTAAGGGGAAGGTTCACCGTCCATGCTCGTTACAGTCTGGTGTTCCTGATGAGACGGCCATCAAAAGGCACTAGCGACAGTGGTGCTAATTTTTATAGTGTGGCCACCTGTTCTCTAAAAACCACGACCACGAATGCCAACCACCCAGTCAGACCTTGCTGGCTAATTTGAAAAAAAAACACTTCTTTTTAAACTTAGAAGTTCCTTACTTACAGACAGCATTGCAGGTAGCTGCACTGTATTTCTGCAATGGCTTCAGTAGAGTTACTGGACGTGAACCCGCTCCGAACGATGAAAAGTGCAAGATAAGTATGCAAACAGACCAGGAGGAATATTTAAGGAATCCTAATAGCATATGATTGGAATTAATACATAGAGTAGAAAGGTAATGAGGGTAAGGAAGTATGGACTAGATGGCCTTGTGATGTCCCTTCCAGCCCTATGTTCTTATGATCCCATGATCCTATAAATAATTGAATTTGTTTGCATCTTAAAACCCTGCCGCATTCGAAAAACGATGGCCGGGATACAAGCCTGTAATAATGTACAAACACATCCCACAGCAGCCTGTGCCCTCAAGATCGGTGGCATTACCCCCCAGCTCTGCAGTGGCAGGTTACACTGTGAAAATTAGAAAATCATGTAACCTCAGCTGACAGGTTTATTAAGACATAGAAGACATTACAAAGGACCCCTTGACATTATAATCACTAACTCGGTCAGGGGTAGAAACCTACTTGCCATCATTATTGAAAGTAATTGGTCGAGAGAGAGAGAGAAAGAAAGAGAGCACAGTCCTGTAAAACTGTCAAGTTAATTATTTGGGATACAGGTGTTTTTAGCACTCTGGGTTTTAACCACTTAAAATGATGCATCCCATCTGTACATCTGCAGTTTTCAGTGATCAAAACTAAAGAGCCAGCATAAAAGGTCTACTTACATGCTGCTCCATTAGTTTGGCTAGTTGTATTTATGATAGCAGCACTGCTCACACCACTTGGCTGTAGTTAAGGTTGTGTCACTGCTACTGTTATAAACCCAATTTTCAAGGATTTATAACTCATCTATAAAACTCTGCTCCAGGCTGGAACTAGGCACAGTAGGTGTCAACAAAAGAGTCATTTTTAATCCTACTTTTTCTGTTATTTTTTTATTACTATTATTATTTTTAAACCAAGTACGGCTTTAATGGGGTTCTCTGGTTTTATGTCACAAAAGTGCAAAAAAAGGAGAATCTTAATGGCTTCAGATTACTTTACGTGCTGTTCTAACTCAAAATTGTGGACTAATGCTTTTGGGTAGTTTCGAAAAAGAATAAATACTGGAGACTAAACGTTTCAGGGAATTCATAACAAGACACCGAACCCTCTTCCTTTCCAGCCTCTAGTTCAAATCTCGCTCAGGAACTGGAAGTCATGACTAAACCACAGGGAAGCCTATACAAAACGAGTTGCTCTTCACGACCCCATCCCTAGTATTCAGCTGCCCATGGCACTACTGGCACCAGTGCTATTGCTAGTATAGCATTACTGTCGTATCTAGGGCTCTGCTCGTGAACCGGGCCCCCACTGTGCAAGGGGCTGTACCACCCCAGGACACAAGGTCAGCCCTTCCCTCAAAGAGCTTCTAATGCAAGCATAAGGCAAGAGACAGCAGATGCAAACAGGCAAAGCAATGGATGGGAAAAGAAAACCAGACAACTGTGCAGCTGCAGTAGCAGCAGTTTCCCCCCCGCCCCCCCTTTTCCTCACGTTGGCACCCGGGGCAGCTGCCCCAGGTCTGGCACTGGAAATACCACACAGTCCTGATTTCTGCTGCATGCATGCACCAAAGGCAAGAAAGTTGAAATGAGGAGCAACTTTGGGCATTTGATGGATACCTTTGCACATTTTGGGGGCAGAACAACTTTGACGCTGGGTAACAGAGGCAATGCAAGATTTCTGCTACACTGTGTTACCGGCGTTTACCCGGCCATCTACCACAAAGGAGCTCCTGAAAACCCCACAGCTCTAAGGCCTTTCCCAGTCAAGCAGCCTCTAAAAAGTATTAAGAACTCAGTAGCCCTGCAAATACGCTTACGGTATTTACAAACAGACGGGTCAAATAAATCAGTCGGCTTTACTCTTATTTAAGAAGAGACCACTCAGTCAAAGGCCTCATATCCTCCTGGTTTACAGAGATTATAGCACACACCAGTAGTTTTGCCCTGGAGGTATCAGATGGATGATTCAGCAAGCATGGGAATGCATGCATTAGGGGATTCGTTTTAATTTATTTATTTTGCCTTTAGGGGGCTTAATGTGGAGAGTCCTCTGTAAAGATGTCTCTGGCAGGTCAGATTGCCTGGATTTGAACACCACTTACAGAAAGCGCTCGAGAGAGCTACCCGTGAATCAACAGTGAATAAACATATTTTAATGGTGTTCAACCCCAGCCTTTCCTCTGCAGCCTAATTGGCAATAGTTGAAACAAATCGAGTTTCACCTCCCCAGAACGGGAACCTTTCATTTTAATTTCTGTGCACGAGATGGAGCCTGGTTTTCTTTCCCTCCCTTGCTTTTTCCTTTTGTCAGAGCTGACAACGCAAAGGACAAAACGGGGGAGGGAAAAAACGTTTAGGAAACCATAACGGACCTTCCCGCAGAGATCTAAAAACGTAATGTTTGCAGCCAGTTATTGGAAAAATCCCTTTTCTTGCCTTCGATTTTAACCTGTTCGAAAAGTGCCTTTTTTCCAGATCCCTGGAAATCACCAAATAGCATGACCTTCCCCCCCCCCCCCCGATCCCTATCTGCATCTAAAAGCAGCCAATAACTGAATTAGCTCAGTGACTGATTTATCCTTATATCCCCGGAGACTTACCTCCTAGCCATTTTGCACTGGTTA
Organism: Caiman crocodilus; assembly: GCA_030014935.1. Classification (NCBI taxonomy): domain Eukaryota; kingdom Metazoa; phylum Chordata; order Crocodylia; family Alligatoridae; genus Caiman; species Caiman crocodilus. The sequence continues at coordinate 14,043,298 of JAGPOW010003182.1, read as the reverse complement.
GATTAATTGAATCACTCTCGCACACCGAGCAGATCCTACTATGCAATCCCAAGTACACACTACATTAACAGCTACAAGCACATTTACCACGCAAGGTGTTTCCTACTAGAGACTCGTGCTAATGCCATTCATTGATCCAGACATGTTTGCCATTTCCAGAGCAAAGGGCCAGCCCCATTTTTCCTAGCGTTTCCCACTGCGATACCCCACCTGACGGTACCCCACCTGACGGTACGTCCAGACGGTCCCGTGCACTAGATCCGCGATTCCCATAAAACGTGTTCTGTAATTAACATCAGTTGTTATAATACAACATCATGTAATGAGAGACCTATCAATTAAAAGTCAGAACAAGGACTAATAAAAGACAACAAAATAATTGTGAATCTTATCTTGCTCACACGGAGGGAAGGTTTCTGTGCTCCACTGCCACATCTCTATATTTTTTAGCTTGTCAGTGCAATAGTACATAAAGCCGCTTGAAGCTTAAAAGTCAAAGGTTATTTCTTTAACAATTGATACCGTCTCCAAGAAGACACCTGAGCCTTAACATCCCTCTTTTACTTCGGCAGACACTGGCTGAAATTCCCCAAGTTACAGCAATGAAATCCCTGCACAAATCCGGCTAGAAAGACCAGCCTGACATATCGGGATTCACGGTACAAGCTCTTCAAGGCTGTCAGGCAGGCTGGGGTGGTCTGGCAGCTATCTCCCAGGATGAAAGGTGAAAGCACACGCGTAACCTATGCAGCAAGTGCTTCCAGCGGCCATGCAGGAAAAGAGCTGTGTCCATCACACGGGTGGATGCTAGACATGATCTTAAACAGAAAGGGGCAAGAAAGAGCTACGGAAACAGAGATTTAAACAGAATGGGATTCGCTTTCTCTCACTATGAGGCTAGAGCCGTGGAGATGTTTGTGACGCTGGTAAATCAACCGCTGCAGCAGCTGAACATCCTTGAGGTTAGGCCGTGCTAGCTAAGCCTTCAGAAAGTGATTGGAAGCTCCTGAAAAACAAGCGGGATTAGAAATTGCAACCAGAGTGAAAACATAGCTCGCAGGTGCTTGCGTGCCAGGCAGAGATTGTTCTTTACAATTGCTTCCCAGGGAGGAGTCGGATACCTGGGCTCTGTGAAAGGACGCCCTGTCAATCACGTCTTACAGCAGAGTTTTCCAGTTGGTTATTTTCAGCCCAAAGCAATGTAATTCGCACCCCGGAGTGGGAAGAGGTGGCTGAAGGCTTTAGAAATGCCACAGATCAGAAAGCTTCGGCATGAACCCAGCAGGATAGCTGCCCGGTACTGGATGTCAATGTGCAATGGCCAAGGGGAGACACAGGAAGAAGACCGCCTTGTTAGCAGCAATAAATATCCCACGCATGGGCTGAAAAATAGGACTGGAAAAGATCAGTAAAATTGGGACATGGTATACATTTTTATAAGCCTGTTAGTTAACAAGCAACTGCCCTACGCAGCCCCCTTCATTGCAAACACTTTACAAACTACTCGTACCGGGGATTGCAACAGCCACAGCCCAAACGCAGCCGGTGCTGAGGCTGAAAACAGCAGCTGTTTAAAGCCCGCAGGACCTAGCTGATGGGAGCTGAAAATGCTCAACACCTCACCAGCACTGGGATCAAACACGAACTCTATTGTAAGCCAAGAAAACCGCACTCTGATTGAAACTGCAGGAGGAGTAAAGAAAAGGAGGATTTTATCATGAAAACTGGAATCTAGCCAGGATGTCAGATTTAACACCAACTGTTCAGCCTACCTCCACAAAAAGAGAAATGCAATTTTCAGTGATGACAAGAAACCAGGAGCTTGGTGTTAGGCCCCATCCAAACTGTGGTACCTCCAAAATTACTGTGACCATTCACCTCGCAGAGGCACGAGCACAAGTTACTGAATTTACTAAATAAGGCAGAGGGAACTGGGCTTATAGAGTCTGGGGAGGAAAGACCGAGGGGGATTGAGTAGCAGCCTTCACCTCCCTAACAGGGGGCTGCAAAGAGGACGGAGCTGGGCTGGTCTCGGTGGGGGCAGATACAGGACAAGGAGCAATGGGCTCCAGCTGCAGCAAGGGAGGTTTAAAGTGGATATTAGGAAAACTCTCTCCCAAGGAGGGTGGTGAAGCACTGGAACAAGTTACCCAGAGAGGTGGGGGACTCTCCATCCTTGGAGGAGGTGTTTAAGACCCGGCTAGACAAAGCCCTGGCCGGGATGATGCAGTTGGGGCTGGTCCTGCTTGGAGCAGGGGTTGGACTAGATGTGACCTCCTGAACTCCCTTCAACCCTCATTTTCTATGATTTTATGAATTATTACCACTTTTTCCAAGGCCCAGCACCATCCTTCATGGCACCTCCATCAAATCACTAAACCAAATCCCATTTCACAGGAGCCCTAACAAGCTCCAGCGATACCCAAGGGAGTTCGGTGCAGACTATGAAGTTCATTTCTATAGGAAACAAGTATCTGAAGGAAGATATGACCTATATCATTCCTTATCTCAGCATGGAGTTTCCTTTCTCATTCGGCCCTAAAAAAATATATAATCAGACCTTTCTCTTAATTTTTATATCATATTATCATAAAAGCTTAAGAGCTCTGCTTGCCAGTCAGAGAAGTGGCTCCAAAAGCAGGCACACTTCTGATGTCTCTGCCACTTTGGATCCTCGTCTAAAGCAGCTGGGTTTGCAAGAAAGGGCAGCAGGTCGTACAGAGCGCAGCGCCTCTTGTAGGACTTTATGACATGCACTTTTGAGGGCAGAGGGTCCTCCCAGCGTCCAGCTCTGAATCCCGAGTCTGTAGGGGAGCTCCAATTTTAGGGACATGAGACCAAAAGGCCTCCTGGGCCATGGAGCTCAGTCACCCCCTGTATTCACAAGGAGCCTCTTCCCCAGGAAATCCCTCAAATCACCACATCAAGCCCTCAGACGCAGCTATGACACATGATGCCTGAAACACGAAGAATATCAGCAGCAATATTTGGTGGCCTCGGCGTTGCGTACCAAAAAATCGCAGGCCTCCTCCCATGCAGCTGGCATGCAGAGGAGTGAGATGCAGCGTATGTTTGCAGCATGGAGTGGAAGTGCATTGGGAACGGAGTAAAGGCTTAGGGGGGAAGATTTTGGGAAGAGCATTGATTTTTTTGGGAGCAGCCTACCACAGAAGAGTAGAAATGCACTAAGCAAAGTGCAGTGGAAAGTGCTATCCCAACCTCCTTCACAGCTGAAAAGAAGGACAAATGAATCCTGTGTTCAGGGATGCAGGATCAGCCTGGGTTCCAGCCTTTCATTGCAACTTCCTCCCTACACTAGCACTACAGCTAGCTCCCATAAAGCCTATTGTATTTGAAAGGCACTTGACTTTGAAGTGTGTGTGGGTGTGCACACATCCATGTGTGCATGCATACTAATACACCTTGAAGAGGTAAGTAGCAGGAGACAAGGTGCATCGACATCTCAGTGGAGTTGCCCATGACAGCTGCCGTGCGTCTCACCCAAGCCGATAAGCAGAAAGACCTTCTAGGCAAGAAGACAACGCTGCTGGTAGCAACGTAACCCTCATGCCTTGGTTTTGTGCTCCAGTTCCAGGGCAGAGTTTTAATTTCCTAATCTCTTGCACTGTGCTGTATTTCTGAGCCACGCTCCTTGTTCTATTTCTTCCCTTTCATTAACTTAAAACTTGTGCCTTTTAGATGCGATTCTGCCAAGCAGGTGACTTCACTTGTTCAGTGGAATAATTACTTCTCTCTGCAGCAGAGGGGAAAAGGACAATAGCAGCGGCACAGGAAGGTTTATTGTAGATTCTGGACGCCTACGCTCCAGGTTATTTGGCAGAGTGAACGACCACTCCTGCTGGGCTAAGATGTCCCTTTGTTGCTTAACACAAGACAGGCTTCCAGAGAGGAGACGGGAACAGGACAATCCCCATCTTTCTAACTGGAACAGGTGTTCAAATCTGCCTTCAAAAATACCTTGTGAAACCATGTTCAGTGTCTAACCAGCTGTTGCTACTTCCCCTCAACACTCTGTCAGGCTCTAAGGAGGTCCTATGGTGCGTGCAGGACCTGGATGTTCAGAGATGCTCGCTCCACCACAAGCGGACTTCTGCTGCTCTCTTTTTCAGGTTTTCATACCGTGGTATGTTAGGATTCAGGCCAGAGTCCTGATCAGCTTTTTGCTTGGGAGGGTTATCCCGTCTCCAGCATCACTTCCTCACTAGCATTTACAAAGTGCTCCAAACCACATCTCCTCTGCAACAGAAAGGCGGGCACAGGCTCAAACTCTAACTTTTCTGGCCAGGCGGTGCAGGCAGGGCTGGGTACGGGGATGCTCTCACCAATCCAGCGGCAGTCCAGAGCGTGCAAGGCGAAGCACACGGCTCTCCAGTCCCCAAGACAGTCAGCCCTGGCCAAGGATGCTCCGGCCTGGGTCCTGCTGGCTTGACTCTGCAATGGAGCAATATTTACAGCATAACTTTAAAGGGTAACCTTATAATGCAATTGCTGTTTGAGTCAAATATTTGTCAGCTCTTTGACACCAGACCCTGGATCCAGACCTCTCTGCGTGGGCCGACTCCTAGTGCTAACACAGCTCTGTCGGCGGATGAAAGGGATGGCTGGGGATTGATGCAAAGCTAAACACATCTGTTTTCCTGTGGACCGGGGAAAAGCCGTTTCCTATTTCTGCTGGGCTCTGCTCTCCCACGGAAAAGACTTGAACTTCACCAGTGAACTGCGCTATCACTAGGCTTTCAAATTTTATTTCCCATACCCCAGATGTTACGCCGTGCCTCTCTGCAAACCTCCGTGCCATGCAGCAGCCACACGTTCATGAAACAAAAATGTTCATTCCTCAAAGCCAGACGTGGCATTAATATGCAGCGCTCGGAAACGGATAATCTCCGGGCTCTGAGATATCGACGTTGTAAAACCATGTAAAATGCTAAAGCTAGACAAACTGCCATATTAAATACAAAACTAATGTTGCTTTAGTGTTGAAAGAGAGCGCTGGAATGACAGAGAGTGAGTCCCTACTATTACACGGGGAATCATTAGGCTGGTCCTGAATATATGATACAGGGAAGTGAAGGATCTGAAATGATGTAGCCGTGCAACTGCTTCCACGGTGCTCTTGGTATTAATTCCTTGGAGCGGTAGCAATAGAAAAATAAAGAGAGGGGGAAAATAAAACCTTAAACCATTTCTAATCACTTTAGGATGCATTGGAGGATCTGACTGCAACATTAGTGAAATTGCATGGCAAAGCTCTGAACAGGGAGGCTGGATTTAATATACAGAAACTGTTTGCCACGCTGCGGATAATATGACAAAGGATATTGCACTGGAAATTTGCAGGGTGAATATAATTCACAGTGTACGGCCTCATTAAAAGTTTGGTATCAACTGATACACTCCATAGCAAATCTTTCATCAAGCTGCTGCAGCAAGTCCCAAACTCGCATCGCCCAAAGCTGCTAGCGACTGTACAACATTTTAAACATAGTCAGTGCTAATGACTGGCCTGGATGTTGATTGCTGTATTCATAGCATAGCTGTACAGCCTAGTCGATGAGTATAGGTCAGAAGGCATGATAAAATACAGGCTTGTCTGTGACATGAATGATTAGAGAACCCGGAGATGATCTTTAGCAAAACCACCCTATATTTTCCAGACGCGCTAGAAATTGCCCACAGCACAATGGTTGAACAGAAAATAATTCCGTCCTACATGGCAGTCTGAAGGCACAGACAGCCACTTGACAATCAGCAGCATCCACGCGCTTTCAAATGCATCGCTGAAATGAAGGAACATCTGGGCAGACAGAGGCAGTTCCCTAAGGCCATTTAGTAGTAAGTCTGCATTTGGGGGTGAGAGCGTGCGCGTGTGCATGAGGAAGGGAGACAAGCTATAACTCACGCTCATTCAGGGAGGTGGAGTGCTGCAATTTGCCAGGAATAGAGCCACCTTGGCAAGATTTCGACCAGAAAAACCGAACTGCTTGTGTTGGTGGCTTGATTTCAGCAAATGCAAGCTAAACCGGTGATGCTGCATGATGCCAGGTGCCTGTCGGTCCCACGTCTCTGTGGCCTTCCCTAGCTTGTGTAGTATCACTACCAAGAGGAAGGCGCAGAAGAGAAAGCCAGGACACACAGCTATGTGGTGGGCAGGTGGAATAAGGGTCACAGAGAGACTGAAGCTGGTAGGAAGGGAAAAAACACAGGGAAGAGGAGGATTCAGGTAAGAGGGGTTCAAGTGCACGAAGGGCATTCATGCAGGTAAACAGGGGATCATAGTAAACTAGTGCCTGCAGGGTTTTCGAGGTCAAGATAGGATTCCCTCTGCTTAAACCATCCCAGGCAAACCTGCCCTTCAAACTTCCAGCGACAGAGATCCCACGGCCTTCGTCAGGCATCTTTCAAGTGCTTAACCCCCCGGATGGCTCATAAGTCTGATACCTACCCCACGCCGCCCCGGCTGCAATGGAAATGCATTGCATCTTGTTCTCTCCTCTGTGCATGCAGACACAACCGAGCGCCACCCTCTTTCTAGCGACCGCTTGTCTACTTGGAGAAGAACCTTCACCCTGCAGCTTCTTGTCCAGCTAATCCCAGTACTCCCACAGCCTTTTCTCCTCTGCCGTGTTTTCAAGCCATTGTTACAACTCTCCCTTGGAAGGCCTGCAAAGAGGTAAGGGGCAGAGGCATAATTCAGTGATCAGGCAAAGAGAGAGGGCATGCAGGGAAAGGAAGAGCCTGAAATGTCTGCGCCTGCATCGAGGATGGCAGAGGGACTTACAGTGTCGGACATGCACGGGGAGCCGCAGGAGAGCAATGCAGGCGAGGATTCGACTTCCCCTGCCCTGTCCTCAGCAGCGGTCTCTCAGGACGTGCTGCATGGATGATCCATTGCTGCTGTTTCGGGTGAGGGCTAAGAAGTGCGCAGGGGAGGTGACTGCTGCGATGCCTCCGTTTTCACACCCCGTGGGAACGTGTTGGTCTAGCATGATGTATAGCGCAGTGTTTACACCGACACCCCACGGACGGCTCAGGCAGGTGCTTTATAAACCACAGGAAACAAATATTAAAAGCCAAAGGCATGCGGACAGGCTGCTCTGGGCAAACGCTACCCTCGTCTTTGTCTGGAGCAATAAAGAACAGCCCAATTCCCACCGATCCAGCGTGGTTCGGACAGATAAAGCTGAGCCAGAGCAAGATGAAGAGCGACACGCCGCCTGTTTAAGTACACTCTTAGCACCGCTGAGCTGCGCTCGCAAGGAGCAGGGCTGACAAGTCGGTCACTCCCCAGGATCTAAGACCTGCATTTTCTCCCAGATGGAAGGAAGATGTTTATAAAATTTATCACCGTGACTGTTATTGTGCCTCTAAATCATACGCTTGCCCTGGACCGTGGCCCATCCCAGCCCACAGATAAATACAGCGCTGAGAAGAGCCCCTCTGCAATAAATCCAGCAATCAGCTTTACTCTGCTAGAGTTCCTCAGAAACGAATATGGAAATCCACAGGTCTCTGAAACAGAAGCAAGTCTAAGTGGAGCCAGACGGAAAGCTCTTTAAAGGAGCTTCTCGAAACGGGGATGAAACACAGGCTCGGTAATCCAGGTAGCCGGGGAAATGTGAGCAAGCTGTCTGTGCGCTCTCAGGAACGGCGAACGGTTCAAGGAGGGAATTGCACGTGGGTCTTTATCCCGGGGCAGGCAGAGCGATCCATATCCACAGGTATCTCCAGCCCGAGCTGGGCACCCCGCACCGCTTTGTGCAAAAAGGGAGCCTTTCCAATACGCGCAGTGAGACGCGGCTGCTGCCAACGACGGACACGAGCCCTTCCCACAGCTTGGGGAAGGGGCCCCAGGCCTCACCCAGCAGAGGCCTGGACGAGGCATCAAGCAGGGAGGATCGCAGCGTCCTCTCGTGCAGGAACAGCTAGCACGGATAACGCAACCCTTGCGCCAGGTGTTGTCGCATCAAATCAGACACGCTGCTGCTCCCCAGCACGGAGTTAATGCAGGTCAAGGCACTCCGATCCTCCCCTCTTGATAATCTCCTGCACTCGTTATGCAGATAAATGCAAAACCAACAACGCTCTAAAAATAGGCTGGGAAGCCAAAAAAGATTACTTAGCTTACTCCTTCAACACCCAGGACAGCAGGAGAGCACCACGCCGGAGCCACACATGGCACTGCTAGGCTGAGAGAAGAGGCACATGCAAAAAAACTTGAGATCATTCGGCCTATTTTTAGAGAGCTCTTTAACTCTTTGGAGCTGAGAAGTTGGAAAAAAAATGCTACACTACATACTGTATTTGCAATAAACACCCCGCACATGACTGATGCTAAGGTATAACAGCCGAATTTACAGAGGCGATAAAACAGTTCATGCCGGGAACACAGAGCAAAGAATTATGTGCAGCCCAAATTAACGACCCTCCAATTACTATATACAACTAATTAAGCTGGCTGCTTTGAAATCTTTCATCTATTCTGCATATTTCAATGGGGGGTTTCAGTTTCTCTAGGTCGCTAAAAATACAAGTTTAAAAAAAAAGTGCAGAAACACCATTGCGAGTTCATAGTTCATAGTTCATAGTAGTTAGAGTCGGAAGGGACCTGGGCAGATCATCTAGTCCGACCCCCTGCCTTGGCAGGAAAGAGCACCGGGGTCA
>JAGPOW010003182.1:14014357-14031490 GCA_030014935.1 Caiman crocodilus | reverse complement strand
GCAGGGGGCTGGACTAGACACAAGGTCCCTTCCCACCCTCATCGTCCATGACTCTAAGTAGGGCTGGAGGGGACCTCCAGGTCACATCTAGTCCAAGGCAGGATCATCCTTATAAAAACTGACTGATTATTGTTAATCTTGACACAACGTTGACCTAACACCCGAACCTGCCGTAGGTAAAGCAGGGGAACTGCGGCACCCAACATCCTGCTTCTATGAAATGTGTCCATCTAGGATCCTGGGTGGAAGGCCATGCTCCCCGCTACAGAGGGAGGCTAAAACCCTGACAGCCTGTACCAATCTTTCAGCATTTCAAAACTTCTCCCATTTCAGACCCTGCACTTCCAAGAACCGAAGGCTAATCCAAGACAGGACCGTTATGTGGATGAAGCAGCGGCTCTAGCCTTTTGCTGTGGACTACTGAGGAACATGGCCTTTTTGGGCCTTATTTCTTCTATTTCCATCTTTTCAAGCTGAAACTCTGCCCATCCTTTTAATCTATGTCCCTCTCAATTCTTTTGCAAAACTTCCCAATCAGCTGCCATTTACTAGGAATGCAGCGATGAGAAACGGGCTACCAAACTCCAGGAAGAGGCCAAGAGTCAATACTAGTGCATCACACTGGGGGAGTCACCTGATAGATTAGTGGTAGGCTCAGCCTTCTTACATACCTTCAGTCTGGGTCAACATCCCGGTGAGCAGGTTTCAGACCAACATCGTTTCACACGTTGCTCAGAAAAAGCCTGTCGGCATTCAGAAGCACTCGAATTCGGTGACCGTGACACTGGAGAAGACAATCCAATTGCAATTCTGTGCTTCGCAAGGAGTTATTATAACCCACAGTGAGGAAAAAAATGATGGAAATATCCTAGCACCTTTTCTTTTTTTAATGGCTATGCTGATTTTCGATCGGCTTGATCTCATTCTGATGCCTGTTTGGCAAGAGACTGAATAAGGGATTTTTTTTTTAATTTTGTTTTTAACAGCACACCATATGATTCATTTCTTTCTGTGTCTGTTTTCTTGCACATACTTCTAAGGGATCTTATCATAAATCAGTATATCCTGAATTGCTGGAACTTATTTGGCTGTGTTGGCAGCCGGTGCTGATAACTACAAATGTGAATCACTGAATTGTAAATTAGAATATAGCTCGTCACTGGATTTCTTTAGACGGAGACTGTGTAACAGCATTGCAGGAGAGATATTATATTTATGACTCGAATAGTACTCCAAGTGCTCTTTCAGCTTAACAGGTGAAGTAAATTGAGTAGTAATGGCAGTTCAGCCTTCCCCACCTCCCTGACCCCCCCCTAAAAAAAGACTATGATTTAAAAAAATGAGCACAGGATCAAAATTAACCTCTGGAATAACTTGGCTAAGAACGGCATGAGAACATGCAGAAGTAACTAGGTTTAAGACAGGGTGGTGTGTCTTACTGGGGGAGGCCGCGCAAGCGAACAGAAAAGGGAATAATCACACAAAACCTGCTGTACTGAACACAGACCAGTATGTTATCTCCTCCGGGCTGGTAACTGGTTTCTCCGTCCCGAAAGTAAGAAGGGACTGGTCTTGGCTCTGATTTTGGTTCATCTTGGACATTTACAAACAACGAGGAGCGTCTCCCCTGAGCTAAGGGAAGACCTTTAGGTTGCTTGGCGACCGAAGAATTATTTTTTTAAGAAAAATATCTGGAAGGAAAACAAAAAGCTGTTCAAAATGTTGCAAGAATCACAAGTTTGGGAAAAAATACTTTCAAGTCAGTTGAAACATTACATTAGGGTAAAACTGAAATGTTGGGTGTTCATTTTGAGCTTTCTAGCACACGCGGTTCAGAGAGATTTTGAAACGAAATCCAACCATTTGATTGAGAAAATGTCAAAGGTGGCAGTGTCTAAATTGGGGGAGTTTTAAATTGAAAATTTGGTGAAACTGATAGGCATTCACCTCAAATTCTGGTGTTACTGTATGTGTCTTCTGCAGAAAGGGCTTGTATAAGAAAACTGCTAGGTTCTACCTGACCTAAATACCAAGGAGCCCTATTGATCCCATAGGGTCTCTGGAGTGAACTCATCCATCTGGATCAGCTCCTGTACATTTTACAACTACCAAGTCCTTCCCCCCATGCACACATGTGAAACACACGGTGCAGTCTCATTTGGCTTGGCCCTTCTGACCAATTTAAAACAATCAGGTCGTTTTACTCCCACAGGCAGCGTCGCATCACAGAATCACATCACAGCAAAGACTCCCTATGCCTGAAGAAGGGTGATTGCGCCTGAAAGCTTGCAAAGAACGTTTTTCCAACTACATAATCAGTTGGTCTCACCAAAGATATTGCATCTACTCAAAGAGCCTTGTCTGCCGATGCCCTTAGACCAACACAACTACAACCAAAAACCCAGCAAAATCAGATCACTGCACTCCCTGCAACCGACTCACTTAACATTTACTATCAATTACCTTCAAAACCCTAAAATATGGCTTAAGAGCTAAAATGGCCAATGTGTCGTCCAAATACTGCGAAACCTGCTGATGCAACATGCCTGCAACTACGTACGTCCGGCTGTGTGTGCTTAGTGTCCTAAGATGTCCTGCCTCCCTTTTTCCTAAGCAAAAACATCCTTGTTGCAGGAAATGAATGATCTACACTGACATTAGGTACAGGAAGGGCTAAGAGTCTCAGAGCACCGATCTTAGCTACTGTTGGAGCCTACTCTTCCAATAACGAGGAACTTGCAATGTTGCCCCAAGACGACTTAGCTAGGTTTTCACTTGGTACATCTGTTATCTCAGTTTCCAGAGCACAGCGTTCCTTATAGAGACATGCAACGTTTCATAATGGCAAGGCAAGTACTTAGATACCAATCATGAAAATACTTGCACGTGGGGGTGACAACCCCGATGCCCACGAGACCACTCGCAGTGCCCCACCACGTACGCACCCAGAAGTCTTTTCAGGATTGGGTCCCTGGTTACCACAAATACACGGAAATTCAGAGTGCAGGACTCTCCGATATTTCTTTCACAAACAAGGAGCTCAGAGACACCTTTCAGAGCAGCAAGACTATCCCTGCTGTGCTTCTGGTAATCTCTCTGCCTCTCAAGAGAAGGTGCTGGGGAAGAAAGCCGGGCAGAGTGAATATCTGGCCACGTGCAGATAATCCGGACGAACGTGACGTGCTGCTTGTGAAGCCAGATGATCAAGAGAAGAAACATCAGTTGTCCAAATGCATCGGCATCATCAAAACGACAGCATACATCAGTCTGTTCAAAATGCAGATTGACGAAGGTAGTCGCTATTTAAATTACAGTCACTCTTTCCATTTCTCCTCTAAGAGTGAAAATATCCTACTTACTAAAGCCGTATGATCATTTTGCATTTCGCTGGTCTGCCTCTGCCCAAGAGTTCTGGCTTTTTTATGAAAAATGAAAGAGATCATAATTAGAGTCTGCTGGAAGCAAGTAAATCCAATGCAAGGTCAAAGCAATGTTTTTCTATCCTGAGGGCACCGTAGGGAATAAAGTAGCAAGGATTCTGGACTGTTTGGCCGTCCTGAGTGCCGGTGATAAAAAACTCCTCACACATGCGCTCACACACATATAGACATATATGCAAAATCACATCGGAGTCTGTTCATCAATGCCAAAACCCTTAATGAAGCATACTGCCACACTGCAATCACCCTTTGCTACCCGTGCTGTCTAAAAGAAAGATGGGTGAATTTTACAGAACGTAATACTACCCCCCAAGAAAAGCTTTGAAGATGCTGAAGTTCTGGAGACAGGTTGCCCTTTGAGAACGAAAGTCAGCGTATAACTTTGTAATTAGACTTTGGAGGAGAGAACTATCATGTATGAGCCCATTGTTGTTGTTATCAGTAGTCTCTGGAGATTGTGGGCACCACACAGTAATGATGCTGAATTGGATCATGTTTCCAAATTAATTGCTCCTTGGCCTATTGGGAGTACACAGTCATTTGCTGGGAGTGGGACTGTATGCTGGGTAACCCAAAACAGTCATCACATTCAGCCTGAACGACTGCTGGAATCATCTCCATTTACATAATCAAGTTGACAAGTCAGATTTATAGAAATTGCAGTACAAACACACTTTCCCCTATTTCAGCACAATTTACTGTCCACTAACGGTATTCCGTGTTATCTCCATTTCTGATTACTTGCTACACGCTGCTAACGTTTCACAGAGAGGTTGCTTTTTTAATTTATTTATTTTGCAGGGAAGGGGTGGTCAGCAGTTCTTCTTATATTTAATTCCTCTTCCCTTATTTTGCCCTTACGCAGCAGTGGCTGGCAACATGCCCTTTCATGCAAACTGAAAGGAAGGTAATGCTTAAGAAATGTGCACTCGTTCTCAACACACCCAAGCAGTACAGGCGGGATCCTCAGGAAATGATCTGCTGTGAAAATCCCAGGAACAAAACAAATGAAAAGTTAACTTTTTATGAACAAAGATAAATAGGTAGATGCGTGTGTGTGTCTTTATATACCTAGACAGACAGTAGGGCTGTGCGAAGCTTCAGTTCCTGATTCGATTCAGTGGAGATTCAGCCCAATTTGGTGACCGAATCTCCAAATCAAATCAAAGGACCCTTTAATCTCTTTGAATCGAATCTGAACCCTCCAAATTGATTTGGAGAAATTCAGCAATTCAGACAGAGATAGTTTGAAATGTTTTTTCTACCTACCTCTAGGTAGCAGGTGGCTCATGAACGCTGCAATGCTGGGGTGCATGGAGTGTCCCACAGGGGTGTAAGGGGTTCCCCAGTGCGCTAGGCAGCAGACCAGTAAGTGGACCAGAAGCACTTCTGGGTCCACCAGGAAGTGCGCAGGGCCCCCCCCCTGCAGCCCCTGGCTCGATGACTGGTGCCTCCTGGGTCTGGGGAGCTAGGGAGGTGCCAGGGGAGCCCAGTGCACTCTCCAGCAGATCCAGAAGTGGACCAGAAGCAGTTCCAGTCCACCTCCAGGTTCACTGCTGACCACCTGGGGTGCCCCCCGCACTCCTGTGGGATGCTCCATGCGCCCCAGCATCGCAGTGATCATGAGCCGTGCTCGTACCTTGAGGTACATAGAAAAAACTTTTAATGCCGAATCTGTGTCCGAATCACTGATTCTCTGAATCGGCATAGAATCTTCAGATTCGGATTTGACCGAATTGAATCGGGGACTGTGATCCAAATCGACGAAATGAATCACTGTCCCTGATTCAGGCCAAATCCAAATCGAATAGGGCCCGCTTTGCAAACCCCTAATAAATAGACAGACAGACAAACATATCTCTCTATATATGCACGTCTGTCTCTTTAGATAGACAGAGAGAGAGAGATGCACATGAATTTGAAAAGGAACTTGAGGTACAGTTTCATGTACTGGCATCAAGTATGTATATGAACCTTTATTTTTATACAGCTCAAGTAAAAGGAAACTGTTGCACTTTGAAAAAACCAACATAGCTTATGCAGGTAATTGTACAGTGGAATATTCCCGATTACAAAGTACAGGACTAGAAGCATATTTTAAACAAAAGTTCCTCCTGAAGAAAAAGGCGAGCACATTTGCAGGGGGGAGACCACGAATTCGGTGCTCTTAAGAACAGAGAATTGCTAAACACTGCATTTCCAGGCCCCTTTCATTTTAGCTGCAGGGCATCCTAGGAAAAGGTAAAAATAGATTACACTTCAAGTCACCTACAGAAAGAACACTAATGTTTAAATGTGAGTGCTTCCACTTTGCAGTGTTTCAGTGAAAAATCAGAAACAATCTGCAGCCTGGTGAATAAGAGCTGATTCACTTATGGACTGGCTAGCATTTCCATTCTGGCACTGCCTTTGAAAGCCAGTTTGAAACAACCCCTGCCTACCAAATTGCAGAGGAATTATTCTCAATTACAGCTCTCTGTCTGTTAAAAAGTACAGTCGGTGATCAGTGCTGACCTTTTCTATGACAGGTCAAACAGATGAAAAATTCTGACAGCCATTCAATTTTGAAGCCTCGGGGAGAGAGAGAGAAAGGACCACTCACTTTGCCCAACGAGATTTTCTCCTTTTGTATTATTAGTAAAACCACATTTGCTCTCTTTCCACTGAATAAATTGCATGTGGCAATGCAATTTTGTTTAAAGTCATTAGCTTAATGTTTTAATTTTGGTATCATTTGCTGAAATCTTCTCACAATCCATCACTTCAGCTCTTCCTTTCTCACTTTTGGACAGTTTTGCTGAGCAGCGCGAGTTTGCTCGTCTCCCGCTCCCAGCACGTATATAATGAACCTGGTGGGATGCCCTCAGCAGCTACAGTAAGGCCACGCTCCTCATTGCAAGCCACTGCTGGAAACACCAGGCCTTGTTCCGGAGCAAACCGCTGAAGTGACCTGATTTCAAAGCAGATTGGGTTTAATTACATGAATTAAAAGTGCACAGATAGAAGGGTTCTTAAGCTATCTGACAATACACTATGACTGCCGATTGTTTTAAAAAACATATCCTGCATGGAAAGAGAAAAGAAAATTGGATCCAATGAAAGCTAAATTACAAAATATGCTTTCTTAAGACTGGCTTAGTTAGGCTCTCCACACCCTGGACCTGCTCGCAAACCTGTTAATTAGGGGTGGGAACTATTTAGATAGCTGAGCTGCCAGTTCAAAGGATTTCAACGAGATCAAAAGGACCACGGCGTGAAGAGCACCCTGAGGATTACTTCTGACCTACATTTAGGTCAGCTCATGATTATTCTTCAGCTGCATTTGAAATTTGGTTCATTAAAGAATATTGCGTCCTTCCCCCACCCCCAAAAAGAAAACACAACTCTCAAGCTGCCCAAAAGCGGGGCAGCCTGACAAGTGAAAACACGAGCCATGCCAGAAGAGGAAGGGAAATGGCATCCTGATGTTCCTTCTTACGAGTGACAGAAAAAATCACAGGAAACTGATGATTCTCACATCCCTGCTCTGCTATTTTGGCTCAGTTAAGATCAACAGCAGAGTGTGATCTAGAACTGATTTTGGCTGTTTTTGCCAGAATGAAAAAAATTGGAAAAAAAATCTGTTTCAGGTCAAACCACTGAGATATTCTTTCAGTTTTCTGGGTGGGAAAATATTGCCTTAGGTCACCTGACAAAAATCCTTTGACCTGAAGTGGATCTTTTACTTCCTTTTCCAGAGGGAACTACCTTTTTTGGTACACGATTTAGGAAAATTTTAAACCAAAATGTCATTTTCAAACAAAAAAAAATTCAAAATGTTTCATTCTGAAGATGTCAAACTGAACCATGTCAACATTTTGATATTTTCTCCTGTTTTAAGTCTTCATGGCAACATCAGCCAAAAAGGTATGGCTAACCTGAACCTTCATTTTGAAACAGAATATTTAAAAACAAAACCCCAAATCACCCAACTGTCGTGTTTTCTCCATAAAAAAAATGGATCAGTGGCATCAGCTCAAATTTGCTGGCAAATGCTGGAACTTCTTTAAATAGATGTCAAAGTAATTCTGCTCCACGAAGCCCAAAAAATGTAGCGTGAAAAACTGCTACATAATTAAAGATGGAAATACTATTTGAATATAATCAAAATGATTTGATTTCAATCATTTTAAATACATTTTCATTTTAACGCAATTACAAGAAATGCTGAACAAAAGGTTGCTACAAGCCGAAAGTTCAAAAAAACTTGGACAAATTTTGAAAGGTTTGGGGTTTTGTCTAAGCAAAACTGCAGTGGAGTTGTGAAATCTTCCAGTGCTCTAGGACACTGATTCTCAAAATCACTGTCCAGAGTGAGATCCTCCTCAAGCATGCCTGCCACAGGGTGCCATGCAACGTTAGTGAACATGAAACAATATACATCCACAGATTTCAAATAGGAATTTATGGTGTCAAAAGCCTTCTTGAGTCTAAAAAGGCTGAGAACCACCCACTTCCCTAGGATCTGCATTATGAGATTGTTGTTTTTTTACCAAAATATTTTTGGTCTTAATGTAACAGGTGCTTTTTGTAATAGTATATGGTGCTAATCTGCACTGATCAGGATGCCCTACAACACTGAAGTTAAACATCTCACAAAACCTATCTTGATAAAGTTACACAACTACACGCTGCCCAGTGTGTTATCCCATGGCAGATTGAAGCTGGGTTTTTAATATGATCTATTTCTCATAAAAACCGTGGTGACGGACCCTGAGTGCGCTCCTATCCCGACGTGCATGTTTCTGCAGGACCAGAATCTCAAACCTAGACTGTAGACACAGTTACTCACGTCCTTGATTTGTGATTGATGCACCACAAATCAACTTACCGAATCACAAATTAACACCCTCTATCCCAGGGAAAATCCTGGAAAAGCTCATTAGAAAAATCTACGTGCGATATGCTCGTGGAAGGTAAGATCCTGAATGACAGCCAGCATGGCTTTGTCGCGGGTAGGTCTTGCTTGGCCAATCTCATCTCCTTCTACAAACAGGTCTCTCGCCACCTGGACACAGGAGACATTATATACCTAGGCTTCCAAAAGTCTTTTGATCTAGCATCCCACAATATGCTTGTGGGAAAACTGGAAGATTGTGGGCTCGACAGTTCAGTGGCTCCAGGGTAGGACCCAGACAGTCCTCGTGAACGGATCTGTGTCTTGGTGCAAAGTGAGCGGTGGTGTCCCTCAGGGGTCGGTGCTAGACCGGGGACTTTCAACACCTTTTTGGATGGGGGAGTGAAAAGCTCGCTGGCCAAGTTCATGGATGACATCAAGTTATGGGGCAGTGTGGCCATGCCAGAAGACAGACTGCTGATACAAGCAGACCTGGACAGGCTCGAGAGCTGGGCAGACGGGAACCAAATGCAAGGTGCTCCAGCTGGGGGCAAACAACCCTCGACATACATACAGGCTCGGAGGTGACAGCCTGACCTGCACCACGGCTGAAAGGGACCCAGCGGTAACGACTGACCATCACATGAACACGAGCTGTTAGTGCAATGCGGTGACATCTTGCATAAAACTGAGGAAGCGATACTCCCGCTGTACTCTGCACTGGTGAGACCGCAGTTGGAGGACTGCGTCCAGTTCTGGGCACCGCACTTCAACAAGGATGTGGAAAAACTTGAGAGGGTCCAGAGAAGAGCCACCCATATGGTCAGAGACTTGCAAGGCAAGCCATACGAGGAGAGGCTGAGGGACCTGGGCTTCTTTAGCCTGAAGAAGAGAAGGCTGAGAGGGGACTTGGTAGCGGCTTACCACTACATCAGAGGAGTGCATCAGGAGCTCGGTGAACAAACATTCACCAGGGCACCCCTGGGGCAGACCAGGACCAACAGGGCCACTTCAGGCTTAAGACCAGGGAAAACTCCTTCAGCCAGGGTGACCAGACTGCGGAATAAGCTCCCTCCCGAGGTGGTGTGGTCACCTACCCTGGAGGTTTTCAAGAGGAGACTGGACAATCACCTTGCTGGGGTCACTTGACCTCAGTTGTCTTCCTGCCTAGAGTTAGGAGTGTGTGAACAGCTGCCTTATAAGCTAAATTTTAAGCAAAATGTAAGAAGTGTTGTGATTCTTTCCTTTCCCCATTATCTGAATACGTAAGACAGACATGTTTTATTTGCCAACAGCTTCTGCATGTGCACAGACCCTTCTGTGAGCCAGGGAGCATACTTGCCTTAGCTAACAGCTGAAATTTTGTAGTCACTCA
This sequence comes from Caiman crocodilus, assembly GCA_030014935.1. Lineage (NCBI taxonomy): Eukaryota > Metazoa > Chordata > Crocodylia > Alligatoridae > Caiman > Caiman crocodilus. The sequence continues at coordinate 14,021,799 of JAGPOW010003182.1, read as the reverse complement.
ATGCTTCCTATTGCCTTAATCAAAATGCAGGAAAGCCCGGAGGCGATTACCATAAAACCTCTGAAATCCTGCAGCAGGGGCTATTAATTGCAGGCAATGTAGCATACTGCAACAAATCTCCCCATCTCTGCCAAGTATGTCTAGAGTGCCTATCACTGCAGCACGCATGGGGTAGGCAAACCAAAAATGAATTATTCCCAAGTATCTTAAACGTCATGAGGGAGGAGGTCAAGTATTTCAAGGACTCCGAAATATTTGTCTGACAGGTACTCTGCAGCCACCCCCCATCAACATATTTTATTGACTCAGCTACTGGGAGCTGACCTAATGGGGCTTGAACAGAAACACCCTCTGCTTTCTTCCTTTAGTGACTGGATCCAAATCCTACTGCAGCCATTGGAAAGGCTCAGTGGATTCTTAATCAGGCTCCAGGTCAGGTCCCGTACCCTTTACTTATCCAGCCTGGTGACAAACTCTGGCTGGACTCAGGTCACCTGGAGAGGGTTCATCACTGGTCCACACTTGGTCTGGACACTGCAGGCCCCTTCGCCCTAGAGAAGCAGGACTGGGAAGCCTTGTGAAAGGCTGCTAAAGAAACAAAGACCTCCCAGGTTACTACTTGGAAGCTTAAGGCTCCAGTTAGGGAAATCATAAGGTGCAAGGGGCTGGATGTAGGTGACAGAGTCTAAATCTGAGAGGAAGGGTTGCACTCTTCTACCCAGATACCAATGAAAACCCAGTGTAGCAACTAACACTTATACGCAATCACTTCAAACATAGCCCCAAACTTCAGGACTTTGAGTTAACTCGATTTTCCCCTAACTCACAGCTCTCATGGGTGTTCCAAGGTGGGAGCCACGTTAACCCTAATTATGTCTTATACAACGTGACCTTTTAAATATTGCAGATATTGCATCTTCCTATGGCTAAATGTTCTAACTTGACATATTTTAGATGGCCTTCTCTTCCTTTGTAAAGCACTCTGGATGAAAAAGCCTACATTCCTTCAAGGCCCCAAGCCCCCACTCACTTCCCTTGGGATTTGGCTCAGTAAGGAAGGCGAGAATGAACACCTACCTCGTTAATCCAATCCACCGGCTAATATTCCAAAGCACAATGGAACCAGTGGGAATGAAAGACACTACTGTATATAAATCATCATCATTATCACTTTAATCAGATAACTACAGACATCTCAGAAAATGTGGAGGAGAGATTTAGCAATCAAGTCTAGCTCCTCTGTTGTTATTGCTACACATACAAGACCTACAATATCCATTTTTTAGGTTTGCTATCCTGGGTAGCAATAAATATGCTTTTATGACTTTCCAGATGTTAGTGTACAAAGCCTTTTCATTATTCATGCTCCATAAACCCATAGGAAGAACTGGGCACAGTTCAAGCACACAGGAAACCCCATTTCAAATCTCTCTCCATATTTTAAAAATAATTTAGCAACAAAATGCTTAGTGCCCTTATTTATGAAGGTTATCAGCTTTGGAAATATATAAAGCAGTTATTCATCCTTTTACTGAAGTTTTACAGTGCGAGAGCGTACCACCATAGCACTGAGTCACATAAACAGCCAATAAGCAACAATGCCTGGGCACAAAGACGGGGGTGATTTAACCTGACAATTCACATGTTCACAGAGATGCTCATCAAGGGGGTTCAGCCTAAAAGCCAACCTCCAGAATCATCTTCTGTTACTCCCTAATGCTGGGCTGACCTCCTGAATTGGGGATACAGCCATGCTGGGCTATCCATTTTCTCTACATTGTGGAAACTGTAAATACTTCTGTATGTATTTTGCACTGCAAGTACTGATCAGTTTAAACAAAAATGCATGGTTGAAAGGTTTAGTACCTGGCCATTAATATCCAACAAATACTTAGCTGTTCTTAAACAATCTTGGGACCCAGGGGTGTGGGCAGCACCATATAAACCCAATGCTTCAGTCAAGCAGGGTTGCCAATCTGAGAATTATTTTTATTTTTTTTACTAATAATCTGCAAACTTTTTACTGACAACTAAATTTTTTTTTTATTATGGTTGGTGTTAAACCCCTAACTCTGAACCCAGCCCTTGTCCAGGCCTGATGGACATGAGTCAGTAAAAATATATCTCACTGTGCTTGAGTGTCCTCTGGGAGTTCTGGGAACAGGATCAGCCCCAAGATTAAAGGATTTTTTGAGGAAACTTGAAAGCAACTTTATGTCCTTATTCCTCATTTATAAACTGACTTCTGCTATTATGAAGTCCTGCCTGAATTTCCTGATGATGGATATAACAAACGTATGCTCTGCCTCAGAGGCACTGCAGAAATTAAAAATGCATTAATTCCTGCAAGCTCAAATCTGGGATATGGCCCTTTTGTTTTGTTGTATTATTTAAAAAAAAAAAAAAAGTTCAGGCAAGATGGAAATTTAGCATGAAATACAATCCTCAGGCTCCCGAGGTCCAGTGCAGTGCTTGGGCAAAAAATCAAATACTTTTTATCTGAGGTATGGCACTGCCTTCCATCAAAAAAATTATCATATGTTCAGTCACAAATGGTTATTGTAAAATCTTTATTAACCTAAGTGCATATAAAAATTGTGAATTCTTAATACAAAGCAGTATTTGACTTTTAAATTTCATTTTAAGCTTGCCCCGTTCACTTGGAATGTGATTACAGAGTAAATTAAAAAGTAATCACATGTGAATTACATTTCCTCATGAATGTAATGACTTCAGGAGACTGATTAATGTTAAGCAGTGCCTGTCCTACCTCATGCATACCTTCCCAGGTGAGATGTGCAAGATAGCTGTCGTGAGTTGATTTAATTTCCTTTCACTGGTAGTCCAGTGAGAAATGCTGAACAGATACAGACTTAGCGCGTTCATTAGATCTGTGTATGTTCACCTCTTTTGTCCATTCAAGCACCATCTGCAAAATGCTATCGGTGTCAGCTTATGATTGTGAGCAAAACCCAAGGGACTTGGCTCATCCTATACACTATTTTCTCACCAGCAAATTCTTCACATTTTGATAGAAGAATTCGATAGACAATAGATACATATTTGTCTTAGGATATAACAGGCTCATGGAAAGGGTAGCCATTATTAATATCCCAGGAAGTACTCCTGTAGAGAACAAGAACACATTTAGAAACTATAATAAAGAACTCAAAATGGTGAGTATAATACATTTTTGGAAAGCATTTTGCTTTTCAAATTTGCGTGTGTGTTCAATGTAAACTAAGGGTATTGCTTCCAGCTGAGATAATCTAATTATCTATGTGCAAAACAGGTGGAGCTCCCATCCTGTTCCCAGCACAATGTACTCACACTGGATTTGGTCCAGGCTTTCTGCGGTGACTCACTATAGGTAATGACAGTTCACTTCAACTACAAAACATAACCCCACCATAAGCTTTCTTTTCTACTTGGCTGTTCTTTTGGTTTTTGCCTCAAAACCCTATTCTTCTCTCAACCTCAATAAGAAACACTTAACCATTTTTAATCTTGGTTTGGACCTGCTAGGATCCGGCTGCTCAGATGAGTCGGAAACAAAAAGCTCTGCATCTCCTTGCAGAACCTAGCTCCTTTTCTCATGCCGGTTTTGTGCTAACAAATTTACCCTCTGCCTGGGCATAAATATGGCCCTGTTCTCCTCAAGGCACAAAAATTACAGGTGATTTTGATGAGAAGCTAAAGCAGCACCACCTTACAGAAGTTATTGCAAATGTAGGAGGTGCTGCACAAGCTCCCTACACTGCTCTGTTAGTACAGTAGATTATGAAATTGTGCACTTCTTCGGGCCTAGATGAGGGGTTACTGAGATGCCACAGTCTGAGGGATGAAAACATCTAAGAACTAGATTTCATAGACATTAGGGCTGGAAGGGACCTCAGAAGATCATCGAGGCCAGCCCCCGAACTAGTATTACCCAAGTCAGCCAATTCCCATCATTTGATCAGAAGTAATACTTTACACTAAATAATGAATTTAAATTTAGTCTAGTACATTCAAGGTGAAAGCAAAGCACGAGCACTAATTCTACCATGCTGAATAGCCCTCAAAATAACCCCCAAAAGAAGCATGATTAAATTGCTCTGCAGCCACATTGCATTGCTGTTAGTGTAATGATTATTCTCAACCCTACATATACTTTTTTTACTCTTGGGATCACATTTGAAAAATTTCTAGATAGGCACTGCATAATCACAAGTATGCAATATTTAACTTCTTTGCTGCTATTGCTTGCTATTATTTTGATGTCCTCTTTAGGCCTGAAAATAACATTTCCTTCCTTTCTCCCTTTTTTTCCCCCTTTTCATCATCTGGCAAACGGATTCAAGCCAGCCTTTTACTGCCCTGTTTTTGTAGCAGACACCGGTGATGTCACCACAGCCCCATCCTGGCGGGCTCTGCAGCAGCACGTCATCCTCCAGGTCCCAACAATGCTCAAGCAGGTCAGGTTTGGGTCCTCACTTATTAGATGGCGAGTGCCCTGGGGGAAAAAAGTCTCCTTCTTCTCAAGAAATAACAGAGGGAGTTCTGCAAGCAGGATTATAACCGTATGAAAATGAAAGCATTCCCATGTATTCCATTTGCGACCCTCTATTTCTATTTGAGAACTCAAAATGTTTTCAAAACGATCCTGCCCTAACCCTATGACATCATTTGAAAAAGAGGAGAAAACACAAAAAGAGATGGTATCATTTCAGAGACTAAAGAAAGCTGTTTTGATAAGGGGAGGCCATTTTAAATATTCTGCATCATCATGCTTCCCTTCTAGCCCAAAAGATTATTGGTTTAAATCCTTCTTATATCATTGTTGCCTTTCTAACACTGAATACTATAATTTGCCTCTAAGAAAAGTGCACAATTACAAGGCAACATCCTTCAGATAACATGGTATAGTGTCGTCCTGCTTTATCTGCTTCCTTTTGATTTCCTCGGATGTTAAAGATATCAAAGGACTATTCATAAAGACAGTGAGGGATACTGCTGCCCTGGCTAGCATTCTGTGCCTTAAATAATACAGAAATTAATTGGCACTCATTCACTTGTTCACAGTTGTACATGAGATGTTGCTCATAAACAGCAGCTATGGTTGCCTGATTACAGATATGTAATTAATTCTGAAAAAGGCTATTATAAAATAACAATCCAATACAGTCTCAGCAGGTGTCACTGTAGTCAGAAGAACATATCACAGCGAGAACACAGTGCATCTTCAGACCAGACTGAATTCCACTTGTCCTGCATAAAAGCCAATAAAACCCCTGATGTTTACCTGGTTTCCCATGGTTGTAAATGTTTCTGTAATCAGGGAGGCTCAATCCATAGTCTGCCTGAAATTAGAAGTTTACTAGGATAATCACAAGGCTTTCCAGCATAGTGCTTGTCTGCTCAAAATAACAATACTAAAGCATAGCCTTCCTGTAACGAGTGGCACCAGCAGCACGGAGTCATTTTTCTGCCAAATGTGGTTTTTGAATAATGAATGAAAGGCAAATGAACCATCCAGATGGACCTGGGCCATTTCGGCATACACCTCCAAGGGACTGATCATGCGCTGTGCGTGGAGAGGGAACGTGGTCCGGTGGACGGACCTGCGCCGGGACTCTGCTGTCACCTCCTGGGTGGCGCGGCACAAGGTAATTCACCTCCCTCTGCCCATTTTAATCCAACTCTTCTCCCAGTCTTACTTGCTTAGTTTGAGGGCTGGCTGGTTTAATGACTGATGAAGAGCTTGATGCACCTCTGACCTGGGCCGGGGCCCACAGGAGGTACCAGAATGCAAATAAATATGAGACAACAACAAGGAGCGCGCCTGGTGCATTTAACACAGTCCTGTTCATAATGCTGGCCTCGTTTCCTCGCACTCTGCATGCCATCCATAAGGAAAACAGATGTGATGCATAGCACTGTTCTTGAAGATCTGCATTTCTTTGTTGGCAGTATTTCACGTGAGAAACGTAAAACTACAGGAGTTCGGTATTATTTGCTGTAATGTGGCTATGAGATGGATACAGCAGGCAAGGGCTACACCCAAATTAATATTTTCCATTCACAAAATGCACGCTCCCTTTTAGAACTAGCATGCTATGCAGCTAGGAAGGGGTGTCACCACTGAACAGCTCCAAGTAAGGAATGAAAATGTGGACAAGGAAAGCCATTCACCCTGGGCCGCTGAAATTCCATCAAGCCCCTTCCTGAGAGCTCTCCGTTGTCCTGAAAGGGCTCAAGAAGAGACCCCGTTGGTAAACGGAATTAGGAGAGAAATTTCCTGAGCTATTCCACCTGCATCACGCAGTAACATCAAGAATGTGGGGGGACACTTTGCATACCCATGCCACTGTAATCCTGCATTATAATGCAACGTGTACATTTCTTGCAATAGCCATTCACTAGCTGAGTTATATATTTACTTAAAGCTCACAAATCCCAGTTCCCAGAATGTGCCTAATGCAAAAACACTAGGATTAAGACCCCTCTGTGTTGACAAGAGCACTGGTTCAGTCTCAAAGCTTTCCAGACTCAGCTAATTTAAGGTATTCAACCTCTTGGTAGCCAGTCCTGATGGCACATTTTCAGAGAGGCTCCAACAGAAATCCCACCCTAAGCTGCTTTTCCCCGGCAGACTTGCAATTGAAAGGGTAAGGCCAACTTCCAAAGCAAGTGGGCAATGCTGCATTTACCTCAACACACTAGCACTAGTCTATGCCAAGTGTGGATTTGGCTCTCAGAAATCTTCATAAGAAGTGGAAGAAACCAGGGTGGAAATCCATGTTGGCTTGATATACCAGGGCCATGAGCTTGGCAAAGCCATAAACACACAGCACTAACATTTAGTAGCTTTTTGCTTTGCTAAATTCTTGCTAAGGAGCTTCTTCATTGCAAACATGCTTTTAGTACGGTAATTACCAGAACCCCCACTTTGTACTCCATGGAGAGAGAGTTCAGCCCAGTGGCATTAAAGGGGAACAAAACTTCACACGCTTCATTTGCATGAAGAAAACTGCTATCTTTTCAGGTCAAAGAAAATCTGTTCACCCCAGAATAGCAAACAACACTTTCCTGGGACATCACTCACCAGGGTCCAAGGCCCTACTTCCCTCATTCAGATGATGGACTTGCACTCCAAGCACTGCATGACTGTTAATTATGGAGTCAGGTGGATCTTTTGTTCTTGGTTTTTTGCTTAAACATTACCAAAAGGCCTTGATTTCATTTTACTTCAAAATGTTTTTGTTCCAGTATCTCAACATTTTTTTGCAAGATACAACTTTGGTCTTCCAGCTGGCCCTATGAGCAAGCCCCAAAGCCCCGTTCAACGCGCCGTGAAGCTCCTCCCAGACTTTTTGCAAAGGTTAGTCCAAGGTATCGCATCTGAACTGACTGTGGAACATGTCAGACAACCATTTCCAAATCAGCTTAACCAATCTGTA
>JAGPOW010003182.1:13992626-14014257 GCA_030014935.1 Caiman crocodilus | reverse complement strand
CATTTCCAAATCAGCTTAACCAATCTGTATATCTCATCTCTATCGTGCACTGTCCATCTGCTATCTGTAATGCTACGGATTTTCAAGGAAACCGAACCAAACCGTACAGCCGTTCTCGCTGATCAGAAAGGATTCCCAAGTTCTGATAAAGCATCAGAAATTTTAGTTCTATGATGCCAACACTGAAAGCAATAGTCTATAAAATATACAAATATTTTCTCTGCTCCTAGCCTTCTTGTTATGCTAGTAAGGGGAAACAGTTGATATACTCAACCATAATTGCTTTACGCAGCATCCCAACCTCTAGGTATAATTGAAAATCTAAGTAGCTTCTTGAACACAACAATTATACCCCTATAGCCTGTTATTTAAAGAGAATTGGCTGAAAGGCCAAATTGCATCTTGTGTTCTTAGTTTTGCTAATAAAATACATTTCTAGAAATACTGAGAGGCACATTTTCCCCTTGACAAGTGCATAAAACTGTCATTAATGTCTCTGAGATTTAATCTCGTGCATTGAAAGAAAAGATACATCTATAAATGAAGCTGCCCTTTCCATCTCTGAAGTGTCATATTAGCCCCTGTTTATATAATTTTATGAAATAAACATAGGATAAAAATTCACCCTGTGCAGGAAGTCAGCGTACGACTTCTCCAATAGCTAGGTCTGATTTACATTGTATTCCAAGGGCTAAGCCAGACTGTGAACTTTGCTATTACTATTGATTTTACATGAAGGTCTCTCGAATGCCTGTAGTGGTGGGCAGCAACGTAATCTCCTAACACTGACAGGCATACAAAGCGGTTGTCTTCCACTGGCATGCTGCATGGATTGCGAGCTAGTCTCTAGATACTTTAATTGCATTTTGCATGGTAATACACCACAAAAATTCTCAATCCAAATCAATTTGGAACACCTTAATTTAAGAATTACAGTGGGAGAGTCCCCCGATTAATATTGCATGTGGACAGCACAGTGCAGTATTTTAAAACTGACTGACAATGACATTTCAGCCAAATACCATAAACTACTGACATTCATTAGCTTGGTCTGCATTTCATTTTAGAATATGAGAGCAGGAAAAGGAAAGATGCATTTTCTAAAAAGAGATTTGAGATGTGCTTGAAAAAAAATCTGGCAGGAGTGGAGCATCCAGGCCAGAACAAGTGGAGAGAGGCCAGTCATCAGGAAGAGCTTGCGTAGAGATTTCGGGAATGGAACTGCAGCATACAACTTCTGCAAACAGAGTTTGTTACCTGCAAACTGGGGGTGGAAGGAGAGACTGGATGGTGAGGAAGGGGAGACTCTCAGAGCAAGCCTGAGAGGGCCACATTACTTGCTAATGGCTTGTCAACATACCAAGGCTGCACGGCTTTATCTTTACAGGTGCAGTTAAAGCAGGAGAGCGAGCCCTTCAAGTACAGAAGGAATTACGCTTCCAGGAAAAATCCTCATTTCAAGGTAGCTCATTCCTGAAGAGAAGCAGAATAAGCTGCACAGGTATTAAAACTTTCTTGTGCTGCCCCAGGCCTGCTGTCCCAGTCAGTGCCACTGCAACAAGAACTTAAATTGACATCTGTGTATGGCGATATTACGGTCATCTCTGAACCCTTCAGGACAGGAGGAGAGTGCTGGGTATCCTACTGGGAATCTCCCCCATCTCATAAAGAACTTCCCATTCATAACCTTGATGTCTTATGAAATGTTAGGTCTGCTAATACTGCAGGATTCAACAGTGCCTCAGGGAAGAGAGTCCCATGTTCGGAAGGAGAGGAGGATTCATTTTTGGGATGGAGTGATTTAAAAAGAAAAAAGGAAAGGCAATTTGAGAGGCTGAAGCTTCTCAAAGGTTTGAAATGTTAGAAACTATCCTGGGGGCAAATGCATTAATTGGGAGGGAGGTGGCCAGGAAAGCTGGATAGAAAGAATTTATCACATGGCTGTGTAATCTATCACGTGGGTCTCAACACAACACGGGTCCAGGGCATGGGTTCAAGCTCTACAAACCGACGCGTGCTGTTGAGACAGAGCCATAACATTTTACATACACAAACTACATATGATCAATCATTTTGGAAGTGTTTACATTTAATCTGCATAAAGGACTTGCTGAGAAAGCCAAGCGTGACATGTCATCCTGAAGACGTGTTAAGCCAAAGAAATTCAAAATGCTTTGGGCAAAACCTTAACCCTATTAAGCATTTTAATCACATTTTTATAGGGGCAGCCTTTTTAATGCATGCCGTCACTGAGAACCTGACAAATTTTCTTGATGGCTTGCCAAGTACGAGGTGAGCCAAGTGTGCCCTGGAATCACCCAGCTCTGACTGTAAACTCATTTTTAAAAATTAGATATTAGCTTGGAGTGAAAGTCAAAATCTGCAAGGATACTACAGAAGCTTTTGCTCCTAAGAGGGTTGTGGACAGCATATGCTTAGATGTTGCATATTTTCAATTTATTGGAAAATGAAATTAATAAGACTAAAACAATCATCATTTTCACTTAAAGTGCTTGGGATGAAAAATATTATTGGTGGGTGAAACCTTCACCTTCTTTCCTGCCCAAAAGCATCGTGGCATAGGAAAGGGGGCCAAAAACTCAAAATCTGGCCAAGGGAAAATGATATTAGTAAAGGCAAAGGCAAACACAGCTATGAAGTTGTCTCTTGGGGTTTATAGGGATTGTCCTTGGCAGTCTCTTGAATTGAACACTACAGAGGGTCTGGACTAAAAAGTCACCCAAAGAACGTGAGGTGACTCCCAATGTAGACGGACCCAGCACGCCTGGTCAAGTGACATTAGGGTCCTTACAGTCTCTGAAATATTGCAGGATTAGGAGGAGACAGCAGTGGTTTAAAGGGCACCTTCTGTTTGGGTTATGAGTTCTGCACCTCTTCGAGCGCCACACAGACACTCACCCCATACGTGAATTAGATGATACCATATCGCATGCCGCTTAATGCAAATCGTCCATGCTAACACAACATATGGGATACAGATATTAAAATAAGAAAATGACATAACATAACTCATACAAATTACATACAGTGGCCTAAACGTATCCTAACCTAATGTATAATAAAAAATGCAAAGTTACCTTCTCAGAGAGGAAAGATGGCTTCGTGTTCAAGGCAAGGAAATGGAAATGAGAAGGTTCCTGCCTCTGCCACATACTTCACATGGGACCTCCCACAAATCACTTCATTTCTTTGATCCCTTATTAATACTTTTGCTATGAACATTAACTAGTAAATATAACTCAAAGTCCATGCATTTGTATTGAGGCCAAAACCTTACTCTTTGTGAGGATATATATACACAGGGGCCACTCAGGCATATATATTCTAGGTGTGTATGTACACACACACATTTACAAACTCCTCACAAATGTTTTGACCATATATATAGATAAAGTCAATATCTATACATCTATACCTGGTAAACCTATATCAATATATCTATGTCATTATCTGTATACCTATATTCTCTCTATATATCTATATACAGAGATTAAATTAATATGAAAATGATGGATAGGGGTCAGCCTGAAGAAGTTGCATGAAGAATATCTGCAGTTATGTATGGAGATGGTAGTTCTAGGAATTGCACTGTTTTCCATACTGCAGTGAAGTTCCTTATTTAATGCTGGGGGGAAAACGATTTCCCCCCATTGCTTCAAGTTTTTGTGTATTTTTGCCTGGCAAAAAACTGGAAAGGCCTTGTGGGGTTTTGGGTTTGGTTTTTTGGGTTTTTTTGCTTATTTTGAAGGCAAAAGCAAAAAATAAAAGGTAATAGCTGCATTCGTATGACAAAATGGAAATCAAAGCTAGCTAGTTTCATGACAAGTGTAGCTTTATTTCTGAAGTATGTTTCTAAAGCTGCCTCTTAATCTTACTGGGACAGATTAATCACTGATACATTTGACAACTGAACACAACACGTAATGTAGCAGTGCAAAAAGGCAACCTGGGAATGCATTAAACAAGAAATACAAAATTCTACGGCTCATTTAAAATTTAGAGTTAAGTGACAGTTTTCAGTAAAACTCTGAAACAGTGCAAAACCAGTCAACTGATGGATAGCAATCAGTCCAAGAGAAAAGTGATTTTATCCATATCGTTGGCTAGTTTACCTAAAGATAGTCAGTAATTTCATAGCATTACCTCCATGACACAGAGTAATCACAGCATATTGCTGTAGGAAAGCATAGTGATATCACAGAGGATAATGATCTTGAAGCTCAATGGAGGAGGAGAGATGAAAGGAAAATTACTTGTAATTTTTGGTCTTAAGTATGTGTAGTTCTAACGAATCCTTGCTCTTGGGCTCCATGTCGAATGTGCTTGATGGGAAGCAAAGCATGCTGGGTGACGCGTCTACTGTACCAGGTGAGGATGCCCGTTTACCTTTCTAGTCGCTCTTGATATAAATTCAGTCTCACCCACCGAAGCAGGAAAATCTCTTTATTTCATTTGTTTCCCTGAAGAAAAAAAAAAAAATCTTTTCCTCTGCTGTTGACTTTTCTTGGCCACAATGGAGAAGAGCATATCTACCACTCCGGGGGTATTTCCAATCCAGGTATCCCCGCTACTCCGATTTCTTCTCATGCTATGCACCAGAGAAGAGCTGCAGTACGATTCAGAGTGGATGTCATGGAAAGTTTTGTCTCTGTGACAAGCTTGGCTTGGCCATTCACAGCCTGGGCACCAGTGGGGACCAACATAATACCGCAGTGCTGAGTAGCCTGGGCTAGCAGGGCGCAAGCAGTGATGTGGCTATCACTACAGCTACCTGTTCTGACTGCCCAGCCCGAATGCCCAGGGACCCGCTGACAGCTGAGCTCACTAGGGACTGTCCTCAGCACGCATCCTGACTGAAGCTTCACGTTCCTGCCTCCTGGACCTGTCACAGGACTCTCATCGTTGTTATTACTGAGAGCAGGAGCAGAAGTAAGTAATGTAGGAAGTGTGGTCAGGCCCTGAAGACCATTAGTCATGCTGTAAGTGGATGCATCATGGTGCCTGGAGTTGGATATGGAGTACAGCAGGATAAAGTTGGCATTGTTAGGCACTGGGCTCTTAGCAAGAAGTAGGGATTATGTGTAGGGGAGAATTATGCTTACAAAGTCAAGGGCAAAAATTATAGGGAATAAGAGTGTCAAGATAATACAAGATGTTTCAATTATTACTCTTCACTAAGTACATGCTAGAAGAACAGACAGAGTATTTACAAAAAAAAAAGGAGTGCTTCTCTGTGCATTTTTCTTCTCTATTCAATGATCATGTTCAACTGAAAATGCAAAACAATTGACAAATGTGATTTGCTTTAGCAGGAACTGAAGAGAGTATGAGAAGTTTAGGATGATATCCATGATGGAGGAACAGCATATGTTGGAAAGTGGCTCCATTAAACAAATGCAATGCTGAAGAGCTCCTTTTATAAGACTGAGGAAAGAAATAACAGTCCAAACTAACAGATGCATTAATCTGAGACCCACGTTTGCATGCGCCCCTCCCCACAAGAGCTCACATGGTGAGTGATAAATACATTCGCTCAGACACAGCAGCCTTTGTCAGCAGCTCTCCAAGTACTTTAGAGCAGAGGTTGCCCTCATTAGCCCCATTTCATAGATGGGGCCACTCACGCATAGAGAGCACAAAGCGACTTGCCTAAGGTCATCTAGCAGGCCAGTAGCAGACTGGGGACAGAACCCGCGCCACCCAAGTCCCAGTCGATCGATCTATCCACGCTCCCCGTACACCTGTGGTGCCCCCATACGGCTCTCCAGTCTGTCTCACCTCTCGCCCTTGCACTTCACGGCCCAAGCAAGGACACGACTATGGAAACTCCCCTCCCACTGCCGCCCCCGACCTGTCTGTCTCCAGACTGTCTGAGAGTCATGTGTATGGTGGGGGGGGACACGCATCCAAAAGCAACTTCCCCAGCTCATTTCTGAGTTTTCCATGTGTGGAGAAGGAGCACGTGGGCAAGGACTGCTTAAAAATTGCACCGCCACAAGCAAAGGAAAGCAGTGTAGATGTATCTTCTCTCTCCCCAAAAACCAACCTCAAGTCAGCGGGGACGGCACAAAGCAGGGTCCTGAACCTGGAGACCTGGCACAACTCACTTACCCCAGAAAATGAACGGGTGCATACTTTGGCAGAGGAAATGACTGCAACTTCCTGCTTTGCACTGCAAGGCATCTTCCTGAGGCTGGGGTTGAAAAAACAATCAGCTATTTTCAAGCAGCTTGTTAAAAGGATATTTTCAAGTGCACCGTGGTGCTGAACAGCCAAAGAGTGCTAATATTTCAAGAGACATCCACCACAACCGTTCTCGCTGTGCACATTTGAAGTTTGGCTACGACCGCACTGGGCGCTATGGAAAGTGATGCAGACTGGGCAGGTGGGAACTGCGCTGCCCACCTTCAGCAGAGCTCGACTGGTCTAGCAGAGATACTTGTGTAACGTGTACGTGAGCAGGCAAAAACCCCACAAACAGAGACGACACCGGCTTTCCTGTGGAGCTGCATGACCAGCTCTCGGCCTGTCACTACTTGAACTAAAGAGGAGGTCCCTCAGCTAGCAAAATTACTACAGTCTTCCACTGTCCTGCAACTCTGGTGCCATTGACTGTCCTGTGAGCAATGAGCATAAATCATTACGAGTCTGACTTGGGAGCACACGACATTCACGCTGGTTGGATGAATGCACGCGTTTCAGAGTAACCTAAGATCAGGCCCCTTATCCTTTTTAAGCCCCCTCCCTGACACAGCCAGCACATCACAAATGCAACAGCGGAAACTGCTGCTTACGTTAACAACGATCCAAAAAAAGGAAAGGGTAAAAGTGATTAGTATTCATGCAAGGTATATTGAGGAGGCCAACAAGTCTTGCCGAGCATATTGCAACTAAATAGACATACTATTTACCCCGTATTTTAGCAAAATTAATGATGAACTGAAATCAGAGGTGCCTAATCTAAATTTGAAATGGAAATATGCATTTTCCATGTTTATTTCATTATTATTTCATGAACATCCTATGCTTGTTTATGAATTCTTAAAGTATATTTAAGCAATCAAGCATAATAGTGGTGTAATTATCTCAAACCTACTGCAGTTCCAGGACTTTACGAGAAATCTAAGTGCATTTCATGTAGCTAGTGGCTAAGGTGTCTCACTCACGAGCTCGTTCCCTGCTGTGTCTCCCTGAAAACCCAGACACAATGGCCAGCTATTCACTATCGTCAGGCAAGCAAAAAGAAAACTGTCATCTTGAGGGGGAAAGCTGCCCGGCGGTGGGGTAAACTACCCCCCAGCCCGGGAACTGCGTCTGTGTCCTTCACCGCACCAGGACCCCGAAACCCAGGACACAGATCTTATAAGATAGCCCTGAACCCAATAAAAAATCCCCAATACTAATCCACTAATGCATTCCTGAACCTGGCCTCAGGACCTGGTGCCTGACCATCATTGCAGGCATCCCCTTTAGGGGGAAAAAATACTATTCGGGAGTGTGTGGGTTATGAGAATAACTGAAAAGGAGGCTTTGTGCTTAATGTTGCTGCCATGGTGATCCCTTCCCACTCTGCCGCTGGCTGTGTCAAAGGCATGCTCCTTTCCCCTTTGCATTAGATGTCAGCTCTTTCTGGAGGAGAGGTAGCTCTTCCGGCAGAGCAGCGGGGCAGCACACGAACGGGGAACCGGCTGGTCCACAGGAGAGGGGAGAAAATAAATCACTAGAGTATCCCTGGGTTTTACTAAAAATCAGGGCGAGAAGCAGGCATTGCATGCGTTTCCTCCAGTCCTGGCACAAAGAATTGGTCGGCGCCGGCCATCCCTCGAAGGCACATTTTTCTCTTCCGCCCATTACTATCCCTGTTTTGCGTCTACCAGAAATAGCAATGCTTTGTAGAACGAGAGAAAAGACAATGTAATTAATCTCAAAGAAAAGGAGAGGCACTGCTTGTAAAGGGAGGTATAATCGGAGGAGTCTTTGCTGCTAGGGACACGCGAATGCATTTCCCTTCGTGCCGAAACCCCTCCAATGTTCTTGTTTTAAAATCAGGAGGTTTCCGCTCTCTCTCGTTGCAGCAAAGCTCCAGGTCTTCCCGCTGCTGACAGGCAGAGGAGGAGGACAGACAGACGGCATATTCCCAGCAGGTGCAGGCCACTGGCCTGGTAGGCTTGAATACAGATGAGGAAGATGCAGCCCCCCCTAGCAGGTGATACAGAGGGGAGGGAAAGAAAGCTCATGGACCTTTTCAGAAGGCGCCTGCAAATTTGCTCTTTGGATTTGGCCTTTGATTCAGACACAAGTTAGATTGGATCAATTTAGTTCAATCCAAGCAACTTGAACTGTTCCCAGTCGGTGGCAAGAAACTTCTGCACGAGAACAGGTGGCAGGAAACACCTTCTGCCACGCATCGTTCTCACGTTGAACTTCTCCCTGACAACACATTGAAGCCGTAACGATTTGAAGAGTGTGCAAGGGAAGCTCCAGGCCCACACTAACTCTTGCTGGCAGGGGGGACAGGAGTTGGCCATCAGCATTGGCATAGCTCGACATGCTGGTACATCCCTTTGAACTCTCGTCTTCCTGCGGTACAACCGAGGCGATCGGGGCCTGGCAAACAAGTAGCAATGACTATTCGGATCACAAAATAACGACCCATATGAAATGATATGCAAGGCACGTTCAAAGGGCCTGCGCCGTGCTCCATGTTGAAAGGGCAGCCTTTCCAGGGCCAGCCTGTCGCATTGCTCTTCCAAGACAGGTATGGCTACAGGAAAGTCGGTCAAAAAAATCTCTGAGCTGATGTAACCACCAGATATACAGGGCTTTCATGAGGATTAGCGGATTTCCTTCGTAGCAACAGAGTAAAGGGATTAGTTCTTTGATTTTTACGCTCCTGAAATCCCCCCAAAGGGAGTTCATTGTTTATTTATTTATTTAATATATGAAATAAGAAAATACTACAGTCCGGCTTTTCAGGATATGAACTTGCCGCAACTTTAAAAACACTCTTGATCTGAACGCTATTGTTTTATTTCCATCGACGACCAGATTTCCCATGCAATGCTTTTTTTTTATCCCAGTCCTGGCTTTATTAAGGCTGTCCTTTTTAGGCCCAATTCTGCTTTCCAGCTGATATTTAAGTCTTGATCAGTGCTCCTGTGTGTATCACTCTTAAGATACGCTATTGTGTTGAGGATTACGCTAGTGAAATTGCATCTTTCGTATTTGTCCTGTTTATTAACCTCTTGCATTGCTCAGTGCCCGCTTTTCCCTCTGTTCAACAGATGCTGTATCTGACCTCCCGCTAGCCACCACGCTTTTGTCTCCGGTAATTGAAAAATTCTTTATCCAAGGGTTACCGTGTTTATTGAGGTCACAGGGTCTGGACATTTCACCCCCTTGAAACGCATTGAGTTATTTGGTCTAGCTGGCATCCATCTAATGCACAGCTACTTTTTTTTTCAATCAGCAAAAGATCTTCAAAAGTGGTTAACAACATCAAACTACCAGGAACGTTCCCTTATATGATAATAGTAAAAGTGTAAAGCTTGTTTGATCTGGTTCCATCTAAAATAACTCATTTTACTACATGTCAAGCTGTGTTCACACACCACAGCACATGTACAGCTGCAGTGTACATTCAGACTTGTAATTTCTTTTACAATAATACTGCAGAAAATCAAAACATAATATGGGTGCCATTAACCCACAGCATAGTCGGAGACGTACTTTTTTGGATCTCATATTACTATATGTCAAAGGACCCATTAGGATTTAAGTGACTTTTGTGTATTGTTTTAATATGCCTTCTCAGCGTGCACTGTAATGGTTCCTTCACAGCTATTAAAGTGTGTGCTGGCTACGTGAATTAACAATAATACATACTGTATATTATGGCCCCATAATACCTAATGCATTTAGCCATAGTCTATTTATTATTCCTAATGTACATTCACAAAATACAGGACTGCTGCTCCCAAGAACTGTATGTATTTATGCACTTAAAGCCCAAACGCTGAACCCTAACATTTTCTTTAACAAAGTAGCTCCTAAAGGTTACTTTTTAAACCCAATCTTCAGTGTTTTGCTTTCACAAGTGGACATGGCACCCTTCAAGGTTTCCTTTTAGAAATCTGGGCTATTTGAGATTTCAGAAGATGTTTAGACCAAAAAATTACCTGGTTGGGGATGTGCCCCTTCTGTACTGTTGTCGGCTGGAAAGGAACAGAAGCCACTGCACATTTAACTAACTTCACAGGTACGAAACAGGAATAACCTAAGTTACAGAGAGCACTTGGTGCTTGTGCGATACGCAGTGCTACACAATGCACTAAGAACACAGTATCCGAGCACAATCAATTAAATTAGGAAGCAACGTCAACCAGATCTTGAATTTCCCTGCAGCTGGGGTTTCTAACAGCAGTATCTTAATATTAGTTAAACTTTCAATTTGTTTTTGAAGGACTTGTTTTCTTCAAGCTAACAAGAAAAAAACCCACCCTTCAGAGAAGTGTCTCAGAGTTTAAGTGCTCAAACTGCCTGGCAGCCTGTAAACAAATAAATATTCACACGCTCTAAAGATGCAAATTATGTAAATTAGAACATGAAACACTTCTCGTTTGTACAGAACTGACAACACAGGACACAATGGTTCGTCAGTGGTGTATCAGCGCTGCGAGACGGGAGTCCCTACTACGTGACACGAGGGGTCACCGAATACAATGTCACCATCGTGTCGGAGACTAAGTGTGCGCACGCACGGCACAAACTGTTCTCAGAACAAAACGAGACACCCCCCCGGTGGCTTGTAGGGGCTGCACCGCTCCGGCTGCTGACAGTACGACGTGAAGCCTCGCGTCTCAGGCTTGCTATTTCTAACTCCGTCTCAGCCGCGACCAAAAGCCGCTGTTCCCCGCCGAGGCCCACGTGAAACGAATTAACGGGCACCGTTGGGTTGCTAACAGACCAGCGTTCACTTCTTAAAGCTCCTGGGCACCTGTGCACGGCCAGCGAGGCTGCTCTGATGCGCTGTAGTTAATTGAGTCTGCTGGAGAGTGGTAATTACTGCACTCCAGGAGGCCCCAGCGTCTTGTGTATCAGCGTCACCATGCTTAAAATTGGTGGCGGGGGCATTTTAACTAAAAGTCGTTGAATGAGCTTTAGTTAAAGCACCCCCGCTGCCATTTTTAAGCGCGGGGACACTGGTACACAAGATGCTCTGGGCTCTTTAATTAGAGGAGCCCTACCTCTACCATGCGGTGCACTCAGGAGTGTACCAGAGTCCAGATCCGCTGACCATTTCTGTCTGTATCGCCTTAATTCGTGTCCTGCTCAGTCGCTGGGAGCTAGCTCAGAAAGCATGCCCCTGCCCTGGTGCACCCGAGGCCCGCCGCCACATGCGGTGTAGGTGCACGCTGCCACAAGTATCTACTCGCAGCAACCCTGAGATTTAACATTGCAGTAAAACCCCACAACTAAGCTGCGTTTCTGGTGAGCTCCTTTCAAGTGCTACAAAGCAATTCTCCAGAAGGACCAAGACAAACCAAGCCTTACAGCTTTCCTCTGCCCCTTCCTCACCTGTAGTCCCATGTCTTATATTCAGAGTATAGGCCCTGTGGGACAGAGGCCTCCTTTCTGCTGTGCATCTGTACAGTGCTCAGGTCCTTAACGGACGCTCCTAGACACTATGCAATTCAAATACAAATGAATAATGCTCTAAATGGACAGTTTTCCACACTGAGGAAGAGGTTTCTGACACTGCCGAGGAGTAAATATTAGAACTGATCACAGGAAATCTCCTCCCCAGCCTCCCAGCCCAAAGGGACAGAGGTTGCAATCTTTAGACATGGTCGTGGCACTGTTCCTCCTAATGAATTGCATTCCCACCCTGGAAGGAAGCCCCCTGAGCTCACAAAACTATTTGTAGAGCAAAGAATGTCTCAGGGGAAGTTAAGCTGCCCAAGATTTGATCCAAGCTCTTAAAGAGAGAGGTCAGAAGTGCTGAAAA
The DNA here is from genome assembly GCA_030014935.1 of Caiman crocodilus. Lineage (NCBI taxonomy): Eukaryota > Metazoa > Chordata > Crocodylia > Alligatoridae > Caiman > Caiman crocodilus. The sequence goes on along the minus strand of JAGPOW010003182.1, from coordinate 14,002,229 downwards.
TATAGCCAGGCTACTACGGTGACAAAAAGAACATTACACTGGGAAGAAAGCACATGCCTCCTCCTCTCCAAAGCCACGTCCCATAAAACAGTAGGCCCATCCCCTTTATACACTGTAAGAAACAGCAAGAAACTAAGGGTCTTGTTACATGATAATTTTAGGGGGCTTCTGGAGCTCTTAACCCCTGAACTGGCTGCACAACACCACCTTTTAAGTGGCTTAAAGCACTTGTTCTTTGGTTCCAAGTTATGCCACTCAAGGCAAGGATCATCTTTAATCCACCTAATTTTGCTCCTGTTCCATTGAGGTGTGGCCACTCACCACAGCTATTCAGCCCAGGTTGAAGTCCTCCAGCAACCCAGGATGCAGTGGTCTGAGTCAGGGCAAGCTACACTAAGCCAAACAACACTAAGCCAATTAACATTTGTGTGGCTTTCAGGGCCAGGTGCAACAAGGCCCCAGGCACCTACAAGACAAGATCGCAGACCAGGCACTCAAGACCGTGGAGCATGTGGCAGCACAAGTCCCACTGGAAGTCTAGAGTCCCATGACAGACAACACATTCCTCCTCAGACTGAAGTGATAGCTGAAGCCCTTCCTGCTCGCTGCTGAGGGCTGTCTGTCAATTATTGCCGTGTGCAAGGGCAGTTTTGCACAGTTCTCTTTTGTCCCAGCTACAGAAGCTGCTGCAAGCCTAGTGTCTGCATTTTTGTGTTGGTGGAGAGGGGAAGGCAGAGAGGAAGGAAGGAATAGGTTCACAGCACTGCTACACATTTTTCTTTTTCCCTGCTCACATTCCCCTCCTTTAATCTTCCCTTTCATGTTTCTTTTCTTTTTTGCTTTCTCTCTTTCATGCCAGAACAATGGTGCTGAATGCTAATGAGGCAATAGTAGGTATGACCCAGCCAGACACTGACTTCTGGATAATGTCTTTGGGTACCAATCACCTGATGGGCTCTTTGTGTGCGCCAGGCAGAAACCATAAGGTTAAAGTCCTACTTGCAAGCAATTTTTCTGGTACCCAATTTTCAAAACCTCTCTCTCTCTACCTGATAGCAATCTTCTGATTCCATGCGCATTGTAGCTTTGGTTCTCTTTCAGAGAGCCTTTTTCATTTTCCTTTCACAAAAGTGCTTCAATCTAGCTTACATTTTAATTGAATCAAATTTAATTTAAACCAAATCAAAGGCCCTTTCAATACATCTACATAAGAAAGCACTTAATCTTAATAAACTACCATTTAAAATGGAGAGGGAATCTACAGTAGTAGTGAAATATATAGCAAATCAAAATGCTCTCTGCTCATACAGAGGAACGGAGCCAAAATAAACTCGTTCTACTGTTTAACGTAAGCTGCGTGTAACGCAGGAAGAAGGGAAATGTGATGCTAAAGCAATGTGCTGTGACTGCGAACTATTCGCTGGAATCTAAAAAGAATCCCATTTCCCAAAGCAGCTTAGAAAATGACATTTGCTGGGCCTTCATATTAATGAGATGAAGATCCTTACCCCCTTCATATTTTATTACATTTCAGCAGACATTTCAAAAAGTCAAATAATTTACTTTGCTTTGCAGAGGAGGGGTTAAACCCTTCGGGACTCCCTGTCTCTTCAGCTCCACTATTGTCTTGCAGTTGAATTTTACTAGAGATGTGACTAGATGCGACTTACTTACTGTCTTTTCCTTTTTCTTTTTTTGTATTTTTCCTCTATCGCTTAGAACAGGTAGACACCAAAATTAAGCTGCTTTTCAATTTTCACCCCTCCGTTAGCAGCTCCAGCTCTGCAAAGCCACATGCACCAATACATAGTTTAGTTTAGTACCAACTTTAATTCGTTTGCACTTAGCAAGGACATGCGAGTCCTGCTGCCACCAGGAAATGAGGGACAGCAGAGTAAGGGAGGCAACTCGCTTCACCACAGCCCTGCAACAAAGGTGTCTGGGCTCTTCCTTCAGCAAACACACTGCTGAAAAATATCTAAGGAAGAAAACAGGCTAAATGCACAAATCTTAAAGTAACGGCAGTTTTGAAATCTAAAGACATTTTTGGGGTAACATCTACACGTGGGAGAGCCAATTAGTGCAGAACCTTGTCCAAGGCCCTACACAGGGGTTTAGGTGTTGGGGAGCACCTTGAGAAGACCCTGTGAACTACAACTAGTTCCAGTCAGGGGCTATTCATCTAAGAGCAGTCTCTCTCAAGAACGCTGGGAAGGTTCTTGGTACATCCTGGTCCCATCTGGTTTATGGATGAGAAGATCATAAAAAATATGTATAACTTAAATGGTAGAGTTCGTAGACATTAGGGCTGGAAGGGACCTTGCAAGACCATCGGTTCCAGCCCCCTGCCCAAGGGACAGGAAGTCAGCTGGGGCCATAGGATCCCAACAAGATAAGCATCCAAGCGTTTGTTGAATGTGCCCAGAGTAGGTGCTTGCACCACCTCGGGGTAGAGGGGAGTCTATTCCAGGCCCCAGGGACTAGGACAGTAAAGAAGTTTTTCCTTATGTCCAGCCTAAAACGGTCTTCCAGGAGTCCATGACTGTTGGACCTTGGCTTTCCTTGGGTTGCGCTGGTGAACAGCGGTTCTCCCAGATCCTGATGGAAGCAGGAAAAAAAGGGAAAGAGCAAGGGGAAATGCAGCAGCAACATATTAACATATTGCGTTTGGTGATGGAGTTATAGTCTCTGGGCTCATGGTATATGGGCTATATCTGGGCTCTATAGTCTCGTGGTATACGGCTAGCCCTTGGGCCTCCTTGCAAGGTCAGGGGTGAAGGATGCTAGTTCTGCAATGGCTTCTGTTGGTCTTTGCTGGACAAGTGCTCTCAGGATTGGTACACTATCAGATCTGCGGCCAAAACCCAGTCGGCAAACAGAACATGCCAACTCTGCCCCCAACCCCCCCACCGAGGGTGCCTTAAAGTGCAACATCTCATCTTGCAAAACTACTTCGCACTTGTAGAACAACATGCTCCAAGGTAAATAATCGTACTTGATAAAATGAGATGTCTATTTGTATAAAATTAAAGAGTATCTGTGTGTGTGCACGTACATGTGCAAGCACTTCCATGCTCACAGAGGTAAATACATATTGGTAGATGAGAATTATCCAAGAGGGTAGCATTCAGCTAGCTCCTCTGAGAAAAAGCCTTGGCAAGAGTCTACCATTTTGCTGCTGAGTCTATTGCCAAGAGCCTCTCACAGGAGACACAGAGTTTGCCAAATGAAGTGGACATAAAAATCTATGCTTCGGAAATCTAATAATAATGAGGAGGAAGAGAAGGATAGGAATGAGGACGACATGCTGTAAGGTGCCAGATAAACAGCAGACTGCGTTAGAACAAACATCAACATGACTTAATCCAGGAAAAGCGAGAGCGACATATTTACACACAGAACAGCATGAGACTTGTTTCACCCTTACTTGGCAAACCGGACAGTCCTCGCCTTGCAAAGAGAAAGAAGAAAAGCACTGCTGAGCGCCAGGGCTGTCTACCGATCCAAGCACGTGTCCATCCACGCCAACTACCCACTCTGTAGGCTCCCCTCAGAAAAGGATTTTGGCTTCTGGTCTAATCCGAATGGACCCGGCGTAGATAAACTGAATCTCTACACTGTCCAAGAACCCACGTGGCTAGCCCCTTTATACTAAATGATGCCAACATCTCTTCCTCAAAAACCACACCCCCGTTCTCTCTCTGGGTGCATCGACATGTCGCTGTATGGTGACACTGCTGCCATGGCGCTGTCCTTTAGCGCTTCCTTTAGGAAGTACCTATTCCCTTTAGGAAACACTAAAGCACGGCACAGCATGGGCGGTTACTGCGTTGTGTGCGCAATGCATGGTTAGACTTCGCCGCTACGTCGCAGTAGTGGCATGCTATACCAGGGGAGCGCACCACTGTGGCAATGAAGCTGCAATCGGGTGTAGACCCATGTGATCACTACATCGCCGCAGCGCACTGTATGGCGAGGCAGCATGTTGCTCGGTCACCACAGAGCGACGTGTAGACGTGCCCTCTTGCTCTCTCTTTTCTGGATGCACGTTCGCTCTGGCGCAGTATGCAGTCTGCCAGTAACACAGGGTGTCATCCTGGTTCATTTCCCTCTTGTCCTGTCCATTATTATTCAATTTTGGAAGCATATATTTTCATGTCTGCTTCATTCAGCAGATTACATGCCTCCTACGAAATGCAGTCTTGCCAATGGCCTCAGCAGCAAAATACCAAAGCTCTTAGTAATCTTCTGCCTCAAAGGGATTCTGGTATTTACCTGATAATGCCTTGTATATAGATGCGGAGAGGTGGGCACCTGCTGAATCACACCGGTGTATGTGCTGCAGAAGGCCACAATTTTTTAAGACAGGAAGCTAAATTTAACCTCCTAAACCCATATTTGAATACCTGCCTGATTTTCAGAAGTGTCAGACAAAACCACCAGCCCACACTGAGGCCAAGGCAGGGGCTAAGTTTCTGCTTCTGAAAGTCGTCGTTTCAGTACAACTCTTTTCTGGCTTGAATTGTTTTAAACCTCTAGCTGGCACATAGGCTACCCGGTACTGTATATCATTCTTGCTTCTCTCCCCCTTGCCCTTTTTATTGTGCCTTTAAGATTAGGCTTTTCACAGGACAACCAACACCATTATTACTGAAGATTTTTTTTATGTGACAGCTGCTGTTGATTTATGTGTCTGGTATTTTTTGGCTGTTTGAATTAAAGCAAGGATAAAGTAGCCCTCCTTACTTACTCGCTGCATTTGTCACTGGATCAATACGTCATTTTGCTTTCGTTTAATTTTTTTCTGTTTCTTCACTGATTTGGGGAAGCATAAAGGCATGCAAACCACTGCCTAAAAGATTGGCATCAAACATTTAAACATGAACTCATTGTTTCACAGCCCCAGTATTCAAGCGCTACTGAATCTCCTGTTGGCTGCCATTGCTTCTGTAGAGCTGAATGCTGGGTTTGGTCCCCAGGGCCGTGGCGAATGGCTGAAACCTCCCTGACCAAACCAACGGTGCAGCTGCACCTAGCCACAAATGGTCACTTGTGATGGTTGGGACATAGGGCACTCTTGAGTCCTCCAGCTGCTCTGATGAAACAGGAATATTATTACAGTCCTTTAAAATGAGCTACAAATTCTCCCCAGGCAGAGGTGGACAGATTCCCAACTGCTCTGCTTTGTTTTTTGGCATATTGACTCCTCCCACTGGTCATTTATTGCCTAATATGCTGAGGTTGACAACTGATGAGCTCAACTAGTTCGCCAAATGGTTTCTGCATGGAAAACTGTAGTTACTGCCGAGTTCAAATTTGGGGCTTTTTTTTTTTTTTTTGAACTGGATTATTACCCCCCGCCCTTAAATAAATAAAAGCATAAAAACAGCAGTTAAAATTAGATATGCTGGGATTTATGGCTTGACATGATTCTTATTGACTGGTCCTTTTCTGCGAGGTAGCAATCCGCAGCCAGCCCATCAGGAACAAGGGAGAGGGTTTTACAATACCAGGCCAGACAATGAACTGGAAAAGCCGATTGCTTTGAGTGGTTGTCTGTAGTCTTTATTACAGCTCCGTTGCTCTATCCGATATAGCTGTGGGTTACCAAAATGTTTGTTTCCTGCCTGTACTATACACAATAATGTGCGTTTCTGCACTAATAATAATAATCAGCTTTATGTTCCTCCAGCGACTTTTGATCACAGTAGAGAGCTGATGATGAAACACCTGAATACATGGCAGATACTGGATAAGGAGAAATCTCTGCCTGATAAATAATATCCTGTAAACTAGGTCAGCTCTTCCACTTTAAGCTTGATGGTGCTACAGTACACAGCAGCCATCCGAGAACAAAATAAAAACATTTATTTTCTTCCTGAACAAAATATGGGGGTAGATTAAAAGCAGTCAGGGAAGATATGAGCCATAGGAGGATCGGCATACATTTAAGCGCGTTCATTTACAGCAGTTATAATGACTGTGTCTGGCTTTCACTTTAATCAAAAGATGAAGAAGAATGCCTAGGCTCACTTCATCAGTACCAAAGACACAACGAGGCAGTTGTTTGTTCATACGGTACATGTGCAACACAATGTCTCGATTATTAAATATCTTTCAGCAGGTTTATGGAAATATTGTTCTGCCAAACTTCTCCATCCTTTCCTATTCAGAACCTTGCAGCAAATTAGGAAAACTTTGATTTTCTTTCAGTTGTTCAATGAAAAATTGACTTTTATCGTTTTCTATCAATTACCTTCAAGGCTCTTCCTGGGATGACTCTCCGTGGATTCACCGTGGGCTTATGCGCCTTCTTGTTGTCTACAACTCCTTTGTAGCACTTACTATTATCTTGGAGAAATACTAATCTTTTCGTGATAGGTTATTTCAAAGGGAGTTTAAACATGTATCTGTAACTGCTCTTCCAAGCAAAACTCCAAGGCTAACAATATATAATAACACGTACATGTATGCCTTGCTTAAGTTTCCCCCCTTCCCAATTTCTCTAATTTACTTTTATTTAATGTTCCATTCATACACCGTGTCCAGAGTATTGGCTCCTGGGGGTATGCACAATTTCTGATAACTCACAGAAGAGCAGAGAAAAATAAAACCGAAAGTCTCCCCGAGGACGAGTGAATCCCAGGTATTTAATAGTGTTACTTCTATTATGCCTGGGGTCAGACTAGCTCCGAGGTTCTCAACCCTTGGATGAAGAGGTCCTCTTCTGGCTTTCTAAAGCAATGGTGCCTATGCTTTTTTCTCCTTTGCTTCATCACCTCAGAGCTCCCCGAGGCACAACGTTGAGGGATGAAGGCTCCATGCAACAGGCACACGAGCAACATGGGGGATTGCATGGGAGACTCTAAAATGATCTAACAGAACAGAGCAAAACCGTATCAGTCACTAAACCAGGTACTGCCTGCAAAGAGCATTTGATGACAGCTTGCAAATTATAATGCTTTGCATTTGATATAAATTCTTTAAATTTATATCAAATGCAAAGGTGCAGGCCTCTCAGTGGTAACTTAAGTTGAAAAAAAAAAGTTCTCCTTTATAGATCTGGAAATAACAGAGGGAAAGCTTATACATCATCCAGGATTTACCTTTTTTCCAGGCATGCATTGCACCAAAAAGAAAAGCATTTCAGAGTGATTCATATTTAACCTTACAGTTGAACCAAATATTTAAGAAAAAAGCCCAAATGTGACAGCCTACAATCAAATGATTCAACTAGCAGCAGCAACCCAGCCAGGTGTCGGTCTCGCATATTGAAAGCTGGAAAATGGAGCTCTGGGAAGCCATCATTCCCAGTTTGACTACAATGATCTCAAATTATTTAGTAAACAACATGAGTGCAAGGTAAAGCCCAACAAAGAGAGCGGTATTAAAAATTCAAGCATGACTGCAGGGGTTGAGGAAATTATTACTGTTTTTTTCTTAAAGTGCCAACAATATTTAGTCATCTCTCTTTCTTGTTTTTATTCTTTTCATATTTTCCCCCCAAAATGGCTGCTTATTAGTATTAATACACTAGGTTAATCCAAATGTTACTACCAAATATTTGGTGTGATACAAGATGTATCACATTCTAGTCTGCAGTCGTTATGGATGTGGATGTTTGCTTCTCTGGGGACAAGCGACACTGTGCCGCTGCTACTTGTCCCTGGGGAATGCCCATGCCACATGCATCTAGCATGCAGCAGATTACCCTGGATGAGGTAGGGGAGGCTGGGGCCAGCAACTGTGCTGGCTCCAGCAGCCTTACCTGGCGGCCTTGGAGAGCTGCAACTGCAGCACTCCTGCTGCTGAGAGCCTGGTCGGCAGTCAGATTCTGGCTCCAGCCAGCTAGGCTGTAGTTTTGGGTGATGTGCTCCGCCTTTTTTTTTTACATGGGTTTTCTGACCCCAGGATCTTCTGGGATCAACCCCTTTCCCGTCCCTGCACTGCAAGGGCACACATCCACACTCATCTGGATGCTGCCTGGAAGTTAAGGTTAAATGTTAAAATACAAACAGAATTCACTGAACAGGCAATCAAATAGGGGATACTTCCAAAGGCAAGGGACAACAACAACAACAAATGCAGACAAAAAGAACGCACAAATACAATTTATATTTTACCAATATTGAAATCAAAGAAACTGGTCTGAATCAAGTGAAACCAGGAAGCAACTCGGAGAACCAACATGGGGGTCAGAGTATGGCAGACAGCGTCTTGCTCTTCCGCAGGCGAGCTACCGATCTCACTAGCATTTGCAATCTACCTCTGTTCACCAGCTGAATTAGGACTACTCCAATGACAACACATCTACGCCATTCATAGACAAATCCTCATGAAGTCCTCACACGTATCCATGCTCACTCACACACAGATTCTCTCAGCTGCCGAGACGCACCAAAACACAGATCCACACACACACAGCCAAATGCATGCGCGCATGCACACATGCACACCCCAGCACCTGAGTTCTGGGGTTTTAGTTGCCAATCACCCCACTTTCAACAGTCAATCCTCTGTCCTGTCACTCACTGCCAATCATGTCCAAACCAATCCTATCACAACATTCAAGGCCTCAAAATATAAATGCTACTGGTGTCCCATGGGCCTTCACACTCTGTAGCACCTAATTCTCAAGGCAGATTCCCAGATGATAACTGAAGGCAAAGTTATTTCAGACCAAAATGTAAAATTATCCTAAAAGAATAAAAACCTAGCAACCATCAGATTTTAAGTTAAGTTAAGGCAAACAAGGTTTCCTGTTTCTCTAGGCAATGATATCGTTCGGGGTGAGGGCGGTGTTGGGGAGGGCTAACTTGTATTGGACCTACTGCATGGTTGGGAGAGATTTTAGACAATTTCCCCTTCTCCTTAATAGAGCATGAAAGTAGGAAACACATACGTGTGTAAACCCACACCTCCAGGGATATAATTCTTTATTAGATTATATTGTGGTGAAGCACCAAAGGCTTGATCCTCCAGCCTTGACATGACTGAGCCGTACTAACACAAACGCTTCCAGGACTCCAGTTAAACTGAGCTGCTAGCACTGCTCCAGGAAACGTTTCCCAGGACCAGCAGCAGGTAGACTCCAGTCATTTCCACGAGAAGTCTTGAGGGGTTTACAACTTAGCTGAAAACTTTTGCGGTGAGCTGAAACTTGACAAACAACATGTGAAGATATTTTTTTAAATGTCAAAGAAAGTTATTTCAGCACTTTAGCAATGGCTTTGTTATCTCTTCTTATTACAATAGATATGCATTCACACTAACGGGGGCATCTAGGAGAGTAACAAGGGGGAAAGTTACTTGGTAAGCTATAAAAATGTTTTAAAATGAAGTAAGGGAGACAAACTTTAGCTACTTCCTTTCCTTCCCCCTTTGCTACCTGCCACAGACCAATCTCTGCAGCACCAGCAGACACGGGCTCTGCTCACCACACTATTTCTTGAGCTGGAGGAGACGTTTCTGGGTCCCAGGGAAGTTAATGCACCTTTGTGGAAGTGCAGGGATCTCTTGGTGCTGAGCAGCTTGCAGTATGGGCCCCAGGTCCAGACCAGGATTATGACCCTCATGCCCGACCCCTCCTTCCCATCCATTTTT
>JAGPOW010003182.1:13980786-13992232 GCA_030014935.1 Caiman crocodilus | reverse complement strand
TTTTTGTTCATTGTGGGTGACTTTAACAATCAGTCCATTGCTCCCTTTAACAAGCTCATTTACGACCTCACGTCCTTTCTTGCTGCCAGTTCCTTACTTGCTGCTTCTCTGTCTTTGCCCTCCCTGTCCCGGGACCATAGCCATTTACTTTGATTTGGATTTCATTGCTACTTTGCCAGATCACACACCTGAATTATTCCTGCGTCATGTGCCTCTGACCTCAGCAAACTTCTTCCCAGAATTACACAGGTCCTTGGCTGAATTTGGGCCATAAAAGGCCCCAGTTCAACATACTGATTCTTTTGTTAATGTTACAAGACTTACTACACAAACTGACAGCAGTCAGTAACACAGATACCTTAGAAGTTTGCACTTCTCCTTTTAGACTCCAAGCATCTGCGGTACAAAGGGAATTCTGGTTCAACCTTGACTGATGCACTACAGAGCAAATGGCAATTTTACCACCTGCCGTATTTTCCTGCCTACCGCCCCCGTGCCCCAAGTAAAACACACACCTTGTTTTGGGAGGACAGAACGTAGAGAAAAAGATTTGTCCAGAGTCACGGCGGACTGTGTGACAGTGTCCAGGAAGCGCAGCACCCCTGGAGACGGCCTTGCAGGAACTCTCTGGTGTGGCAGGACTAGGCCTCAGCACCTTGCACAGCCTGTAGTACAACCATTGACTGAAAATAGTTCCTTACTTAAGTTCCTGTCGATGATAAAGTCTTGTCTCCGCACCTCAAGCCTCATCAAGATAATATGGACTGCAGGCAGCAGTTCCCTCACCCTCAGCCAGCTCAGTGGCTCTTCAGTCAAAAGCTATTGCCTCGCCAGCAGCGGGGCCCCTGCTGCTTACAGCTTCCGGGAGAGTAGCAGTCAGGGCCAGATTCAGTGTGACGCAGTGTTACAGCCGCACCTGATTTCCTCCACCTTCGATTCTTGCTCCACCCAGACTGTAAAGCGACCTACCTGGCAGTAGCAGTGGCATTTCTATCCAGGCAGCAGTGAGGGACTCAACTGACTTCATGGCTCATTATAATCTACCTCATTCCTGCTAAATCTCTCCTCGCTCCACAGGTATTAATGGCCATCTCTTCTTTTTAATGTTCTTGATGTTATACTATCTAAGCTAACCTTCTTCCTGTCATTTTGCTGTCTGTTAGCCATTCCTGGTAATGTCTCTCTTCTATTTCACAGCTCTGCAGACTGTGTTTAGCTCTAGATAAAAACCGTCACCCAGGTGTACAAATGACTGACAGTGAAGTATAAGAGGCACTCAAGAAGGCCAATGTTTTTTAAAGAATCTGAATAAGAGACATGCTAATGAAATACTACCTTTGACTATTTTGCCCAGTTTATTGTGTTTTTAAAACTTAATATTGAATCTAGTAAATTAGTGCACTTTCCTATAAACATAGACTTTTTTTGCTTTGATCTTTAATGGAAAGACATAGTTGTAGACCCTGAGCATATTAGTAACACTTCTATTTTCTGTTTACCTGGAGAAAAATCTAGGCTGTTACATGTGATGATATGCCACGTCATCTACACCCCCTTTCCAAATCCTAGATCTGTCCATGGAAGCAGACATCTTGGTGGCCATGAGTCACGGTGGCTGCATACAGACATTCATTCACTTATTTCTTCCACTAGAAAAATAGCCCAGGAACCAAACTGAACAGATATCCCTCTAGCCCCATGGCAGGAATGCTTCAAAGGTAAGTTCTCGAGCTGGGGGCATTTAGAGGGCTGTCCCCTGGGACACCTCCACTGCTAGGGGATCCTATTACATAACCACCTGTCCTCTCTCCTGTGTGGAAGAGGCTGTCACATGGCAGTTATTAGCTGCTGAAAAGCAGTACCTTTGTCCCCACTCCAGCTGCTGGCTGTTGAACTGGTGCCAGCTGAGTGGGAGGGCAGTAAGGGGAAGCTGGTGGGAGCCAACAAAGTCCCCTGCCTGTTCCTGAAACTGCAAGATGCTCAGGGGCAAGATGGAGAGTGGTGGCTGCTGCTCCCTTCACCTCCTGTTCTACAGGGAAGGAGAGCAGCATGCTGCCCCCCAACCCTTCGCCACCATCTCAAGATTGAGTTGACCCCAGTTTCAGGAAGACTGGGAACATTTCCCCCAGCTTTGCTCCTCCTGGGTTGCAGGAGGAATTGAGCCATGGGAAAGAGTACATACCTTCAGTCTCCAGGGAGAAATTCCTGAGAGTGATTCAACCCTGGTTGTTATAGAGATATTTTTTTCTCCCAAAGCAGCCATTTTTGTTCCAGGAGACAAAAGCTTCTGGTTTCTACCAGGAGAACCATGATTCTCCTAGTAGAAGCTGCTCGTCTATATGCCAGTGCCTGCTTGTTCTGTTCCACCCTGCTTCCACTCCAGAGGAGAAAAATGAGCTTCCCCACTTTAGATGCACACCCCAATTTTGTAGGGCATGTTTTTGGGGAAACACTATATCAGGGATGCAAGTTAATGTAGTGTGAAGAAGGAATCACCCTTGCATTTGGAATTAATGGTCCTAATCCCATTACTATCAATAAAGGAGGTCATAATGCAATTTTCTGTAGTCCCTACACTAGTCCCACTATTTCTGTAAACAATTAAAGTGCATTCTACCCATCTTCCTTGTGTCACCGCTAATTTAATGTGCTAAGAGACATCACCACTTTCACACCTAATAGAATTGAAGAAATTGTTTAAACACATACAAGCATCATGTTATCAACATATCTGTCATTATGTTTGCTAAATGCTGATGTCACTGTGATTGTAAATGGGAAATTTAATTGCTGTGACAGCAATAGGTTATGTATGCGCATATGTATTGTCAGAACTTCAACAATGTTGCCAGCTTTTCATCTGCTAAATTAGTGATCAATCCTAAGTTTTTAGAATTTTTTTTCACTTAAAATTGTCAGCAACCAAACCCTTCTACTTGTAAAAGTGGTATTTAAGCATTCTTTGAAATTAAAGACAGATCCACAATGCATAATCAGACGCCCATATTCTTAAACATAACAATGCAAAAATGAGATTGTGCTGTTAGTATTACTTTAAATATCTTTTCTGTATTTATACTCTCTGACATACTGAATTATTTACCCATGCTTGCTTAAAAAAGAAAGTGTTGGCCCAGCTATAAATCTTAACCATCTGTAAAGAAATTATCTCAGTCAGACAAATTAAATTCAGGTTGATAATATATTCTTGACTGATTGATTTGCTTTTGATTACAAGTGATAAAGAACCATTTCCTGCATTTTACTGGCCCTTACAAAATCAAAGCCCCCAAAATATATGCTCAGCTCAACATTTGCATTGAATCCTCGGTGTCTTGATGTTTTGATAAGTTTGATGCTCATCAATCTAGTATAATTACTGCACTTTACACGTTCATTGCCCTGTTTACAGTGGTGTGTTGCTCGCACGTAGCAAAACAGACACTCTAAATTGGACAACACACAAAAGCGATGCCATTCCCGATCCACTTTCTGTCCAAAGGTGCAAAGCAAATTTTAGCACAGATATACATACATACATACATATATATACAAACATGTTTATACACACACACACATATATACACAAATACATACACATACATAGTGTTGGCTTTTAATTTAGTTTTAATTATTTCAAGCTATGGCAAGATGCTTTAGACATCTAGAAAGGACACATTATTAGTGCTTGTCGATTGATCTTAGGAAAGCCTTCATCATAAAAAATGTATAGCTCCATATAATTAAAAAATCCAAAGCAGTGTGGGTTGACTAAAGTACTGTGGACTATTAAATAATTCAAAATTGTGTTTAGTTACAGCAGCTGTTTAATTAAAAGGTAGAAACTGCAACTAATCCACTATGGTTGAGTGAAATATAATCTATAACAGAGTTTAATCCCCTTAAGACAGAGAACAGTGATATGGATTCTAGAAGTCAGGGGCTCCATTTAATGAATCTCACAAAAGGGACCATAATACATCTGAGCCAGCACATCTTTGTTTCTCTGATTATCCAAATAATGAATCATTTCCCAGTTTGCTGCTGAAAATATAATTTTGTATTTTAATAAAAAAAAAAAAAGAGAGAAGGTCTTTGCATCCCTTAGGTAAGCTCTCCTATTTGAAATTGCACTCAGAGCTTCTCCAGACAAAGAGACAGAATAAAAGAAATTCACTTATTGATTCCTTGCTAACCGCTTAATTGTTCATAATTAAAACATTCTGTACGAAAATTCTTGCATGAACAGCCTGGAAGTACTTTTTGCCACTTGCAAGTCAGCCGATAGCATGTGAGCGCGGCGCTTCGCAGAGAAGTCCTGCCATTGCTTGCGCTAGCCCAGCTGTGATTATTTAGGCATGATTTTCAACTTCAGATTGATTCCCTGAAGCTTTCTTCCACCCAGGAGCAGAACAAAACACTTCTATCTTTTTCACTTCTATATTTTTAATTACATAAACAGAGCAAACAGAGCTAAAAATCACCAGATTCGCCTTTCCAGATCCATAAAGGGATCATTAGGTAGGGATGTTTGTAATCATACTCAATTTCCTGTGAATGCTGTTTATACCCAGGGTAAGGGGCCATCGGAGCAGAAAATGGTAGTCCTTAATTACACAGGCCAGGTGGCATGCAGAGTCACAGAGCAAGCTTCTCCGCACATATCCCTGCCACTGATCACAGGCCTGACCTAAAGAACCATTCTTTAAGGGTGAAAAATAATATAGTCACCAGGTGGCCATCTCTTCAGCATAGACAGCCATCTGCACCAAAATGTGCTAAATTATGTTTAGTTCTTTTTAATGTGAACTATTATCCATTAGAGACGCAGCAGGAAACTACAAACTCCTGTTAATTGAAACTTCAGCTGTGACTTCAACCTCTGTCCCAGATACAAGGCTAGAGCTCTACCTGCTTGTTTAGCAAAAACGCCGTCTAATGCGGTTATTATTTTTCCTGGAAAACCGGTGAGATGTAAAACTGCAACGGGTCTCATCCGACAGAATATGGAGCATCCTCGGGTAAACCACACTTTGATTTCATTTCAGCAGCACCTGAGCCAGGATGTGTCCCAGCACAGCTAACCTGGCTGATCAGCAGAAATGGATGCGGCCAGGACCTGTGGCGTCCCGTCGGAACGGGCCCTGTCGCTGCTGGGGTCTCAAGGCCCAGTCCTAAGGCCCCGGGTGCCATGCCCCAGGTCAGAGCATGGCAGCAGGAAAGCAAACAGACCTCCTCCCCTAAAAGGCATCACACCTGGTGTCTAGGTTTGTTTGCACAAAGGTTTTTGGGCAACGGGAACATGACATGGTGCAAGGACATCTGCTTTTTTATGCTGGCACAAGGCCAATGTGCGTTTGCACCCTTGGAGAGGGATTCCCTGCTTCCAAAAACTACTGAGGTCGCTCAGAAGGGACTGGACCAGCAGAACAGGCCCAACGTGACAGGTCTTTCTTACTTAATGCCGATTATAACGCTAATGATCTGCAATAGCGTCGCGCATGCAACTTCTTTAACACAGCCAGCCTCAAAGAATGCCTCGACAAGGGGACTCAGTGCAAGGCAACTGGGAATCCTGAAATGAGTATGTAAAGCTAAACTTTACTTCTAACGAGAAACTAAACACTTGTCCCAGCCTTCTGTCTGTCTCACGCTTGGGGTGGGTGGATGGAGAGATGGCAAAAGTTTGGAGGCTCCTCACGCTACCCAAAGGTGCTAAGGCTGGCTCTGCTTGTTAAATGGGCTAGCTCTGTGTGTGTGCACCTACGAATGCCACTGCCCAGTTTCTCCAAACTGCGTGCCCGCTCCGGAGAGACCTGTTGATCCCAACTAACCACCCAAGTCCACCAACCACTGCACGGCCAAAGACCGCAGAGAAGCTATGGGAAAGGAACAGGCGAAAACCCCTGGCCATACCCTGATCACTCTCCCCATCCGCCACCCACCGTGACAGGATACTGGGCAAGAAGGACCTATGGGCTGACCAAGTAAAAGCCAATTCTTGTTTCCACATGTCTCCGAGGCTGATATGAGGAGCGAGTGTCAGGGAAAGATGCTATTAGGGGAATGTCCCAGCAGTGCCAGAGAGGGAAAACCAGTGGGTTGAGACATAACAATAATGTAAATCTGATGGATTTGGGTGAGTGGGCGATGAGCATGGCATGGAACGATCACACTCGGGGGGGATGGGGAGAGAGGGAAATATCACATGCATCAAATAACACCATTTTTGCAGCTCAAAATGTTAGCGGTTCAAAAGCCACCAGTGCGTTGCTGATTTGCCATACGCCAGTGGAGTCACCACAAAGTTTTTCTATGCCGATGCCTGTTAGGAGCACCATGCAAAACCCTACCGTGCCCCGCTCGGATGTGCAGCTGGGAATGGCAAGCATAATCCTTGTCCGTGCTACCCAGTGGAGAGGGACGAAAGGATGTTTACAAAGCAACGAAACGCTGATAACGTTTTAATGCAAATGAATGATGTGGTAAACAGAAGGAAGGTTACAGAACAATGCCCAACAATATTGCCAGAATTGTGGCTCAGCAGTTTTAAATCCACATTTTGAAGCTCCACCTAAAAGCCCAGCAGTCGCTCCAGTAGTCTCTCAAAACAGAGCACCTGCTCCCTTTCATTCCCTGGCTATAGATAACCTTCATAAGCTGATTTGCTGATGACAATATATTTATTTCCAGAAATTATATTCCTGATCTAATATGAAACAATAAATAATTCAGAAGTTTCACATTATTACAGGGAATTATATTTAGGAGATCAACTAGGGATCTCTGTAATGAGAAACATTCACCTTGCTAGAGGAATGCTACTCTGCATTTAATCTTATAATATTCCCTTCAGGGTGTACAAGACAGCTTGCTGGAAAATATAATGACTCCTTGACTGTTTCCTGAAGGGAAAAACAGAGTAGAGAAAACAGTGATATGGAAATGAGCTCTAAGTTCTGGTTGAAATTCCAGATGTACTATTTTTAAAGCGACCTTGTTTCAATAGAGAGAAATCAGAAGGAATTTGGATGCCCACCAATGATGGGGCTGATGATGCTCTGAAGCTGCAGAAAAGAGCTTTTTCTTAAACGATGAGGCTCGTCTGAGCTGGCCCAAGGAATAGAAAGCATCTTCCATTTCACAAGCAGCAAAGGTCTGCTCCGATGATTTCTACTCTGTTATTTGTTACTGGAAAGAGAAAAGCTAG
Organism: Caiman crocodilus; assembly: GCA_030014935.1. Lineage (NCBI taxonomy): Eukaryota > Metazoa > Chordata > Crocodylia > Alligatoridae > Caiman > Caiman crocodilus. The sequence goes on along the minus strand of JAGPOW010003182.1, from coordinate 13,985,022 downwards.
CTCTCGTGGTTCCCACTGGCTAAAATGTAAAAACATCTGCCGAAGTCAGGAGTGACTTGCTACCCACTGCAATGAGGCTTACAGGAGGAAGTCTCTGTTCTCACCTGTAGGCTGATATGTAATTAGTGCCTATTAGAGTTGAGAGTTTCCGAGGCACCGGACTAAACTGGAGTGACATTAGAGACTGCGCCTACATGTACAGTTGTATATCCGTCGCATGGATTTCCAAAGTCACTACATTGCAACGAAGTGCGTTTCCCTTGTTTTATTCTTCTCACTTCCTGTGGCATGGTATCTTCCTCTGGTCACAAAAAGAGAAAGATATCTGCTTTTTCAACCAAAGCTAATGTTACTGCTCCACTGCATGCTGGGTAATGAATATTGATGTACGCAGCCATCCTCCAAATGAGTTAACTCAACAATATGCCTAGTTTCCACCAGTCTGGAGTCTTCAAGAAAATCATTAAATTGTCAGCCTGTATGATCAAACTCTGAATGAAAAATAAATATTATTGATGGTGACAGCCTGCTATTGTATCACTGCATCGTTATGCCCAAGGTGTACATTTTCCAAATGTCCCATGAGAACTGTGCAGACAACACCATTAATTGCCTGTGGGATTTCTGTGCGCATTGTAGATGCAACCGTGTGAAAGACGTCTCTAAATCCTCTGAACTTCGTGTTATTCTTTTAAATGTGATGCATACCGCATTCAAGTACATTACTTTACATCTTCCACGAAAATAAAAGATTCCTGTCACGACTCCATAGGTTTATGACAAAGTGGAAAATTTGAGCCTGAAGCCTTAAAAATTAAACAGATCAGTTTCTAGGTCTCGTGTGCCATTTTGGGAAGTGCCGAATCGGGCAGCCAACAACGTGAGCGTGCTGCAGGACGCTGTCAGCTCACGTCCCTGCCTCGGTGTTTTTAAACACGCCAGTGTCACAAGTGAAGTGCCCGGAGGGCGAGGAACACGTCTGGAAAGTCTCTTGTCAACTCCGAACAAGAGGAAGCAACCAAAGGAAGAGACAGTGTGGTTCAGACTACCAAGGTGGGAAATGCGGCTGATATTAATCTTCATTTAGCATAAATCAAAGGCCAGACTAGATTGTGTGGGAGCCACTTTAAGTATACGTTGCATTTCCAAGGTATCTAAATTGATCAAAACAGAGCAAAGTTTTACAAAAGACAAAGTCTACGCATCGCGCAATTAGGAAAAACCATCAGAAACGAGCGGTCCAAATCTAGCCTTTACTCACGCGAGCAGTTCTGTTACTGCCAACAAAACCCCACAGGCTGCGTTGCGGGCATCCCTCCCTGCAGCATGCACACGTACAGGCAGAGCTGGGAATACAGGTCTTCTCCTTTTCGGTGAATCAGGCCCTTAATAAAAAACAGAGGTTGGTCTAAGAGAAAGAGTAACTTCCTATATCGCAGGAGTCGGGAACGCAAGACCTAATGCCAAAGCTGCCACTCGCTCCTTCAACGGGCTTTGGCTGTTAAGGTCATTTGACGGTTTGTCTTTGATTTCAATAGGATCAAACTCCCTGCTGTCCTCTCAGCTTCCATGTCTTTAGGATGGAAATGTTAATACTGCACAATCCTAACAAGTTACCATGCTTTTGAACTACTCTGTGCATGTGCAGTGCTTTGAAACTGCACAGCACGACTTCAGACCAAGTATTTTCTGTTATTATGCAGTTAATTCCTGAGATCCAGCCTTAGGTTTAGGCCAAGTTTTGAGGCAAGTTTCTATTCATCTTGAGTCCATTAGGACTTGATAGGAGAGACTAGAAAGGGCAATGGAAATGCCTAAGGACAATGAGCACAGATTTGCTGCGTCTAATCCCCCTTTCTTCATCTCAAGAAACCAATAACATGCCATACTTGTAAATCAAGTACCAAGAAGACATATGGAAAAGCTTCCCTATCAGGCATCTGGGATCAACGCCTCATCCCTTTGAAGTCGTCTGAAGGGAATTGGCAAGCCCCATTTACTTCACTGGCTCCAAGACTAAGGCCTGGATGAAGTTCAGTTTAGGACCAGATCCTACACAGCTTCAGTGAGATTCCTGTCACCTCCTTTGAACAGCACTTTGGATGTTCGTCACATTAGCCAGATGGCCAGTTTCTTCGTATTTCCAGTCGCTGTACACCACTCCAAACCAGAAATGCTCAAACGCTGACGCATGCACTGCTAATTAACTTTGCATGTACTTTTTCTCTTTATTACTGTATTCTTCTCCAAAATGGGGCTTGTCAAAACTAGACACAAATTATGAGTAGCTTCCTGGTTTTGCTGTTAAGTCAGGGAACCTGTTTACTGTATGCAAATACAATTTCCTTAATGGCCAGCAAAGGATGCTGCAATATTACTGTGCAGAGATTTAGCGTAAGCTCTCGATACCCATCTTCTGTTGGTCCCAACCAAAAGGCTCAAATCCACTGCAAATCCTGATCTTTTATAAAAGAGCAGGACTGTCTACTGCTACCAAGGTAACTTAATTTCCATTACTGTGGGAAATATAGCTAAAAGGTTTGTTACAGCTAGTGGTTAACGGTATTTGATACAAATATGTTAAAATGGCATATATTTCAATTAATTAGATTTCCAGAGGGGTAATGTGGTATTTGGTCTTTGACATTAAATCAATTCCAGCTTTACAGATACTCTTGACGTTCCCCCCCTAAAAATCAATAGCAAAACCTTGTATCTCTTGGAAAGGACGACGATATCTAAGTGGAAATAGGAATTTAAATAAAATTGGAATTGTCTGTAGCTGGCAGCCTTGGGATTACCCTACTGCATGTACAGTATTTAACATGACTTTTGAGTTATTCTTAAACTTATATTCCCAAGCACAACACAGAGGTTCTTTCAAGATTTAATTGACTCGTGTGAATATTTTCTTTATGAAATCATGTACTTGGCATATCTTTTCCCATTAGTGCACAAGAATTAAACAGATTTTTTTGGTTAATCAGTGCTAAAGCTTGTATTCTACATTACCATTAGGTTTACCAAAGTGACTTTACAAACTATAACAGATGGCAGAGTTACAACTTTTTCTTACAGTTTGGTTTTAGTAATGACAATCATCATTTTCTCCAGTTTTATGGAGCTCTCGGTTGCTTGATATTAGTCCTGTTTACGTCCCTAAAGAATGAAAGCCATCTCAGCATGGTGGAGGGAGAGAAGCCTATCATAGCTGTGTTTGGCGTGAAAATACCCAAATATACAGCCAACTTCAATATCCATGACAGTCATGCACAGCGTAAGGAATCAAAGCTGCCATAACTATGGAGCACAAAATCATAGAAAATGAGGGTGGAAGGGACCTCAGGGGGTCACATCTAGTCCAACCCCTGCTCAAAGCAGGACCAGCCCCACCTACATAATCCCAGATAAGGCTTTGTCTACCTGGGTCTTCACCACCTCCAAGGATGGAGAGTTCACCACCGCTCTGGGTAACCTGCTCCAGTGCTTCACCACCCTCCTTGGGAGAAAGGTTTTCTCTAATATCCAACCTCAACTTCCCTTGCTGCAGCTTGAGTCCATTGCTCCTGGTCTTGTCATCTGCCCCCACTGAGACCAGCCCAGCTCCATTCTCTGCTATTCAATCCCCCTCAGTCTTCCCTTCTGCTGACTCAATCAGCCCATTTCCCTCAGCCTCTCCTCACCAGTCCTGTCCCCCAGCTCCCGAACCATTTTCACTGCCCTCCGCTGGACTCGATCCAGTTTATCCACAGCCTTTCTGCAGTGGGGGCCCAAAACTGGACACAGGATGTAGATGTGGCCTCCGCTGTGCTGAATAGAGGGGAGGGAACAAGCACTGCCCTGGACACGCTGGCAACACTCCTGCCAGTGCGGCCCAGGATGCCATTAGCCTTCTTGGCAACAACATGAAAATGGTGTTTGCCAACAGATGGCAAGGTTACCGTCATTCCCCTACTTCTTCCATACGGTGAAAACACAGGATTATCCCAGACAGCCCGGGGCTTCAGCCCAATGTTAGATTTTGAACAGATTGCCCACAACTCATTTAAAATCTGACGCTCTCTACTGTTGACAGCTGTTGTATATAGCAATGCATAGGACAAGGAAAACACAAAGTACTATGGGGGTGGCGTACGGGATGGATATTGGCTATTCCACTTCTGATTGCAGGGGTTAGGTAGTATCCCTGGAAATAACTCCTTAGCACAGGGCTGAATTGCTTTCCCTAAAAGCACA
>JAGPOW010003182.1:13907399-13925399 GCA_030014935.1 Caiman crocodilus | reverse complement strand
AGTGTTCTTCACCCGGCTGCACGCTCAGCTCAGGGGCAATCGTGCACACTCAGCACTCGAAAATCAGAGACAGCCATAGGATAATAGACAACGAGTGTTGGAGAGGCTCTCAGGAGGCTCAGAGCCCAGCCAAGGCTTTCTCAAGCCAGGTGTTAAAAACCTCCTAGGATGGAGAGTCCACCACCTCTCTGGGTAACCTGTTCCAGTGCTTCACCATCCTCCGAGTGAAAAAGTTTTCCCTAATAGCCAACCTCAACCTCCCTTGCTGCAGCTGGAGCCCATTGCTCCTTGTCCTGTCGTCTGCCCCCACCGAGACCAGCCCAGCTCCATCCTCTGTGCAGCCCCCGGCAGGGAGATGAAGGCTACGATTCAATCCCCCTCCGTCTGCTCTTCTGCAGACTCAATCAGCCCAGGTCCCTCAGCCTCCCCCTCACCAGTCCTGTCCCCCAGCCCCACAACCATTTTCGTTGCCCTCCTCCGGACTCTCTCCAATGTGTCCACATCCTTTCTGCAGTGGGGGCCACAGCTGGATGCAGGACTCCAGATGTGACCTCCCCAGTGCTGAACAGAGGGGAAGAATCACTGCCCTCCATCCGCTGGCACCGCTCCTGCCAATGCAGCCCAGGATGCCCTTAGCTTTCCTGGCACCAAGGGCACAATGCTGGCTCCTGTTCAGCTTCTTGTCCCCTGTCCCCCCAGCGCTCATTGTAACCCCATGAAGAAGAAACTAAAGACAACTCTAGTCTGCTGAAAATTGCATCCAGAGCATTGAATTTTGAGGTTTATATGTATCTTGATAGAAAGAAAGCTCACAATTTTATATACGTACATACATATACATACAAACATACAGTGTGTGTGTGTGGGGGGGGGCAAAATGGGGTAGGTCAGAATGAGTGATGATTACAGGGCCGTGAGAAAGACAGTTGTAGACAGTCTAACATCTATTTCTCTTTAAATGTGAAGAGGCCAGCCGCGGTGGGAACACAAAGTGCCTTAAAATGCCAAGTTGTTTTTTTTTGTTTTTAATCAACCCAGTAATAGGTATAAAAGTTTTTCCTTATAACTAGGTGCAACTAACTATAGATCCTACCTATCAGGGAGGGAAGTAACACCATTTTAAAGAGAGCAGGACACTGCCCTTTTTTCCATTTTAAAAAGACACATGCTGCAACTCCTTTGCTGGGAACACCTGTGTGCAGACAACAGCAAAGATCTATTTCAGCCTTCACACAGACACCTGCAGCTAAAGATCCCACATCCAATGCATGGGGAGGGTCAATCCTTGCCTTTTTTTTTTAATAAGGCTAAAAGCTGCACAAGGTGGAGAAGTTCAGGCACACAAAGTCTCTGCATCCCACACGCTCCCCCAAGCCTTGGTGGCTGGGGAGCACACAACTGGCTCACTTCTTTCCAAGCCGGCTCTGGGTTTCTGCCAGGCGCAGCCTTCTGCAAACCGCCCAGTATGCACTGCCCCAACACGCCTGGCTGCAGATCATCTTTCTGCTGAAAGAAGCGTAAGATTTTTTAAAGGACATGTATTTTTAAGACGAAATCTGAATCCAGTGCATTTTTCAAATAATACAAGACCATCTGCTCTTCTGTTTCTGCTCCTTAACGATTAATTTGTTGAAATAATTATTTCTTGGGAAAATGTAAAATCAAATTTGTGAGCTTTAAAATAAAATTCCCTGGAGCCTGCTAGCACTGCTTAAGAGGCATCGACAACATGATAAATGCAAACACTTGAGCGAGTCGTCTTGTCCTGTTGTAACCCCGGTTAGAGGAAGACTCCTGCATCTAGCAGGTTGTAGGTGTATCTTCGGTGGGACTGCTGCCTCTTGGCACGTGCTTCCCTGGATTGGGCCTTCCCTTTGGATACAGTCAAGGCAAATTATTTGGCCAAAGACCGACAGCTTGGATCTATTTAGCTCTAGTCCTAGCTCTGGCACTGACTCACTCAGTGGTCTTTGGCAACTCACTTCAGCTCCTCACTCCTGTGTAACACAGCTCTCGCCACCTAATGTTGTACAGAAAAGAGACGCCAAGCAACCACTTGCAGACCTTCATCAACATGCTTGATTTTATTAAACGCAGCAAAATGAAACCCAGAAGAAGATGATAGCCTTGCCAGCTTCCAGACATCCTTCTGCTTAGAGAGAGCTTTCAAGTAGCTCTTTTTGCATGACTGTCTCTTAGAGACCTGCATCAAGGCATGCAAAGATTTAATTGCTCCATGAGGTACACAGCTAGAACATTAGTTGAAACAATGTATCAGGTTTGGATTGTTCCCAGGCAACTGTAGGCAATAGGTACAGAATAGTGCCATGATGTTCTAATTAGTTCGTGTTCTACACTTCAAAACTAATTATAACTGAAATGGCTGGATTATAATGTTGCACAAAGCACTCAGGAGACACCTACCATATATGGGTATTATGAGAATTAATTAATGTTTGTAAAGCACTTTGGAGATGAAAGGCTTTAAATTATGCCTATAAACAACAATAAAGAGTAAAAATAGTAGTTTTCCTTTCCATTGAATAAATTCCGTCTTATATGGCAAATTAATGAGAAGGGTGGCTCATCTACATTAAAAAAAAAACCAAGAATTGCATTTACAAGGAAGCGAACCAGACTGCCTTGACCTACTAGGAAGAATGGAATTAGATGAGAGGTAAATTAGCAGAGAGACCCTAGGAAATGTGATGAAAAAAGCAGACTGGGTATTCTTCCCCCAGCAGGGACTCTATGCATCTGAAACTAAAATTTCTTGTCTAGCACAGCCTTGAAAAAACACCAGACCTAAAGGTAAAAAACCCCTGAACTGACGTACCGCTAAGGAAACATAATAAACGCTCCCTTTTGGAGGCATCGACTGCTCGTTTTCTGTCCAGAGAGCTCTCGCCGACCCTCTCAGGGTGTGTGCACGGACCGCGGCACTACGGATTTAAACCTTTCACTGCAGAATGCAATTCGGATTGCACTATCTGGCTGGCAGTGCTGGAAATGTTACAGCCATCGAGGCTTTTGCACACACATCTCCATTAGAGGTACGACTATTTTCCCCTAGGCTGAGATTTTCAAACCAGCCTTTGTATTTATCTTGACCTAGAGTGGCCCAAGATTCAGTCAACTTTGAGGATTTTATTACAACGTATTGTGGACACAGCAACGACTGCAGAGAAGGCGATGTTTAAAAGATGAATAATCTTTAAAAGTTCTGCCCCTCAGAAGTACCACACTGCAAAGTGCTGTTTCCCTAATGACACAATAAACCCCAATTATTTGGTTCACGTGATTACCATTTATACTGTAAATCCAGAGCTGTCAGCGACTTCGAAAGTTATTACTGTCATCAATAGAAAGACTATTTTAGTGCTACAGATGGTTGTCCTTTTATAGGCTATCTTAATGACTTGTTCTTATCTAATCTGTTATATGTTATTTTGTTGTCATTATGAACTTTCGAAGTTTCATATCAATCAATTTCCAATGTTTACCAAACAGATGGTGTTATACAAAAAAGAAGAAAGGGAAAAGCATAAAAATGACATTCAGTTCTCAAAAATACTTAAATAGCTACACATTTATTGTGCCATATATGAAAAATGTGTCATTTGTTGTAAAAAAACTTGCATGGGAAACAAAATGCATTGGATTGAGTTATAAATTCAGTGGGTCCACACAGCACAGAGAATAGCAATCAGCATCTTTTGGAAAGGTTATTGAACTTCAAAAATGTTTTGTCAATTAAAATGTATTTGGAACCAATTTAGTGTAGTTCTCAGCATTTCTTTTTGTTTTTACAGAGCACTATTGGCAAGCAGATATGGTAATTGCTAAATGATGTAAATAATCGATTCAATGCTATTCATATTTTAATACACAGGTGTGCCTCCTTTTGTCTGCTCTTTGTAATCTGTTTTACAGTTTGCATAATTATATAAACACCTCCATTTATTGGAAATTATCCCTTACCTTTGTTAGGCTTCTTTGTGATTCTTTTGTTTAATCAGTCAGTTATTATCAAGTAGAAACAAAAATGTAAGAGGCGAACAGTGCACTAAATTTGCTTGCACCTTGACACATTTAAGATTTCAGAAAACATTCAGCAGTGTTTTGCCCTTGAACCGTGTGGTTCGCACCAGGCTTCAGATCCCGCACAAAAACAAGTGGAAACACCGACTTCCTCTGCCGCACACATACTTCATGCAAAACCTGCATCAAAGCAACCACTCAAAAAAGTCACGGGCTCCCAAAACTACGGCTCCCTCGGTAACCTTCACCCTGCTCCTTCCTTGCAATGTGGTTTTTAATTCCAGAATCCCATATCGTTGAATCTAAGGAGCACAGCTCCCTTGGTAATCAGCTGCTGCGGAAACCAGGAGGTAGCCTTGCTAATGCGACGCCCCTGGCTATTGGTACTCCCTATGCTCAGGTGCGCTCCGAAGCACAAAGCCAGGCGTTTCAACGCAAATGAACCTGCGGCTCTGCCCTCTGTGCGCTTGACTGACCAAACCTTTGTGACCTTAATGTGGGTTTCAAAGTGCCCTTGAAATGACCTTGGTAGATGGCCGCTGTTCTAGAGGTAAATTTATCTGCGGGAGATCGGTTAATTGAGACACAGGAATAAAAATCTCAGCCTCAAGACTTCTAACAGAAGGTGCGTGTGTTTTATCTCATGTTGAATGCATTCAGTGACTTCATAAGACGTGGCTGAAGGTGACAGAAGGAAGGAACTCAAGGGCTTACAAATAAGACTTTGTTTTATCGAATTAAGGCCTGGGTTCTGGAGCCTGCTTGCAGCCTGAAAGAAACTGTGCCATTTCTTCCATAGAAATGAATTAAGGAAGAGACTACATCTACTTACCGCAACTTCAACAGCTCGTGGTCAGTAACGTGGCAGATGTGCCTGTCGCTGGATTTAGAGAACCTAGCCACAACCTACAGTCATTAGGGTGCCTACTGGATGCAACAGGTAACATAATGACATCTTGCAAGCAAAGTTTTCAAAGGCACGGGAGAAAAAAGTAACGCATTTTTCTAAAACCACGCTCAACGCTGTGCAGGGCCAAGTTCATCGAGTCTCATCCCATCCCCCAAGTCTTCCTTTTTTACAGAAAGCTCTGCATGAGACCTCAGCTGTGAAGCTACCTGGGGTGTTTTAAGTGGTTGTAGGCCTTGAGTTTAAGGCGACTAGCAGAGATCATTTATAATGAGTCTTGACACACCGAATGATCATTTATTGACAGCATTTAAGGCAGCCATTAAAAGGATCAGCTGTAGCAAATCCCCAGTAAGTGAGCAAAAAAAAGGCTCTCTCCAGTCAGCTCGTCATGGTGTTAATAAAAAAGGAAGCTACAAAAAGCTTATTTGCAGGAAAAAAATTCAATTTTGGAAATATATACAAGCATGAATTTCTGGGTATGGAGAAGTTGCGATGGCATAAAAGAGGGCAGGGTTTAGTCACTTTGTTAGCTGCTCTCTGGCCACATGTACGCACTCACCCCATGGTATTATTATTCTTGCTGTTCTTACGATTACTATTACTATTAGTAAACACTTACCTTGCTATTATTATTCTAGTGCAAGTGGTAAACCTTTTCCTGAAGTTTTCTGCTAGCTGGCTGTTTGCCCCGATGTCTGTAGCGCTGCAAAGGGTAGTGGGAACAGAGCCGTAACATGCTCTGACCTCACGTTTTCCAAAAGAGGAAGGCTGCACCGGGGCCGTGCTGCCTCGCTGAACCTGCGCCGGGCTGTAACAGCTGTAAAAGGTCCTTTTCACTCAGTTCAGCACAGCCTTAGCATACCACCGAGTTAGATGGACCAGAGGAACGGCCTTCACCCCTTCGGGAAGAACAAAACTCCCGCATGACGCCAGGGTTTGAGAGCGAGAGATGGAGCATAGCTGTAACAGGTGAGGGAAAGGTCCAAGGCCCTTGGAAGCCCCCTCTTGACCTCGAGACCCCCTGGAGGGGCTGCTGGCATCAGTGAAGAGAGCCCTGAGAGGCCAGCTAAACGATGGCAGGGTCAATAGCCTGCCCAGGGCACTACTCAGTCCCCAAAGTGCCCCACCACACACATCCTCCTCACCCATCAATATAATCCCTACACCAAGGCTGGCAAATTTTCCTAACAAGACAGCCTTATGGATATTTTCCATGGTTCGTGCTCTGAAGACAGAACCAGGTCCCATTTTTGTTCCTCTACCCTTTCACCACGACTAAATGACCCACATCGACCGCCTGGATCCTGCAGCATGATTATCATGGTGCTCTGCACGTCTTTGCTGACTTCTAAGAGCAGAACTTGGAGCACGTTACAGCTGATAACGAAACAGCCACTTTGCACCGCGGTCACGTCGCACAGGAATGAAGAGAGCGCAGGTCCCTGGACCCTGGGTCTTGTGGTTTGACCAGTAGCTTATGATCCCCCAAATCAAATACTCCAGGAGGTGGAATATGAGCTTGGGCCAAATAAGAGAACGTATCTAGGAAAAGACACAAAGAGGCTGAGGAGGGAGATGGAGGAAAGGGATGAAAAGCAAAAGATATAGAGAAGATTTATGATTCTGTTTTAACCGACAAAGGAATGAAAGTTAAAGCAAGCTTTTTAATAATCAATACCCTTATAAATTTCACCACCTCTAGGTCTGCAAAATGAACCTGCAGCTGGCTTTGCAGCGTAACAGCAGCACAAGCGGTATATAGAGAAGACAGTCACGTATTCGGTAGGGGTCGGAAGCGTCGCGCACTTGGCTGATGGCGAGTGGATGGGTTTTACAGGCGATTCGTTCAGCCCGAGGAGGAGAGGAATGTACACGCTGCTCAGACAGCGCCCCTTGCCCTTGCTGCTTCAGCCACGCGGCAGTATGGGCCTGCGCTAAGGGAAGGGAGAGCACAGAGTTTGCAGCTGTGGGGAGATCAAAGAGGAGGAGGAAGAGGAGGCTGAAGGGTACCAGACTACAGCAAGATATCTAGGGTGATGGTGCCAAGAAGAATGCAACGTTTATGGCAAAGCACAGTGGTTACCAGACGTGACATCAATCACCTGCCATAAATGAGGGAGCCTGGATGATACAGTCCTTTGAGGGAAGTGATCTTTAATGTCCTGCAATCTCCCTGCGCGCCTGCCGACACTGCAAAGTCAGACTAACTACTCGCCCCCTTCCAGTCCTCTTTCTTGCTGCTGTTGCTCTTGTTTTTCAGTTTTAAGTCTCTAATTCCCCTCAACTGGAGAAAGTCACATTTGGACATTTATTTCAGCAAAAGCTCCTCGTTAAAATATTCTTTTCAACGTGTTTTCCACCCTCATGCATCACCACCCTTGTTTCGCTCCCTGGGCAGAACACCACCTTATAGCTACAGCTCCTTTATGATAACTGACAGCTGGGAGGTCGGCTCGAGCACGGCTGATGTCAAACTGCTTGTATTGAAGGTAGGCCGCTAAAGATTTCACGCTGTTTTTAGCGCTCAAGATCCACGAGGTAGCTACTAGAGCTGTACAAGGGGGGTTATAATGTAGTATTATAATGCACTAGCCAAAAATTAGTTCCACTTCAGAAAGATACCGATTAAACAGAAGGCCAAATATTTACCACCGTGCACGTGACCAGCTGTGGCGGGGCTCCCAAACCTGCAGGACGACGGCACGGAGAGCTGCCGGGGGGTCGTCACCACTTCACCTTTCCCTGACTGGCAAACTAGAAGGGGAGACCCAGCATGGGAAAACGTGAGGAGCCATCCTAAGGCATTGAGCTAACTCTGCCATGTCTTAATACCCTCCCTCTTTCGTTATCGCCAGCCACCGCATGCACCGGGGCAAGGTCGACATGCATCGTTTGTCAAGGGGCATCCTTCAAATTAGCCAACAGGCGCAGTGACAAGATGCAACCGCTTCAGACTGGCTGACTGCAATCTGAAAAGTAATATATGTTAGGCCAGATTCTGATTCCTGCTAGTAACAGAATTAGCAGAAATTCACGGTGGTCTTTTGGGTTGGAGGATAAGAGATTCGAACGCTCCCCGGCAAGCCAGGAGAACGACAGTGCCCGGCGGCAGCGGTTGGCACTCCCAAATGGAAAAGCAAGGCTTTGGTATGGATAGGTATGGGAAGACGTCTGTCTTTCCCCAGAGCTGCTGTAGAAACACCTGCACTCATAATGCATCAAAGTAGAGATCTCACCCAGATGCCAAACATCGTAGCAGAGAAAATTCCTCCTATCTCCCCTCCTTCTCCACGCGTGGAGGAGCTCAGAGGTCCGACTCAAAGACGGCCTCTCTGATTCTGGGTCTGAATCCAAAGCAAAAGCCACTGGTAATCTCCATGAAGAGTTGAAAGGGCTACGCACCAAACTTCTAACGAGCTACCCGAGGAAGAGAGAGTTTACCTCGTCACCTTCTTGCCTTCATCAATCATTTTCATGTGAAAATTAATGAAGGTAATAAGAGATGTGATGTGCTATGTAAAAGCTAAGTATTGTCATCATTTTAGTACAGTCTCTTTGAACAGCTTCAATCCATCCTAAAGTTTTATCACTTAATGCAATTCCTAGATACTACCAAAGTAATACTCCTGGAGCTGGCACGTCTATAGTTTTTTACATCTCCAGCTAATGAACCTCCATGTCCCTGAGAAGTGGGCAAGTAAAAGACTTTATCCCCATTTTGCAAAAGGACGAGAGCTGGCAGAGAATCAAATCCATCTGTTTCAGGCCTTGCAGCGACTCTCTGCTCCCATACTGTCTCTCTCGGAGAGCTCTTTTACGGAGCTTTCCACTGCACTTCAGACTGTGATAAAACAATAAGTAAAATGCTACTGATTAGTCTCTGTTAATTGTGTTACATAATCTGTTGCAGTGAAGTCTAAACAGGTATCATTGTAAATCTGCTCCCTTTTTAGTCAGCAGCTGTGCCATCAGCACACACGCTTCCTTCTGCACACATGTGACTAGAGTGGGAATGCTTTTCTCTCAAAATACAGTTTTCTCCCAGAAAATGTGCAAGCTGGCAAAAGGGCATCTTATAAATCTATTTCCCCCCCAAGAAAGTGGTTCAGGCTTGTCACTATAAGTGCCCATTTCTGGGAAGGAGAAAAACAATTACAAAAGGCCCACTGGCCTAACAAGAATAAACATCTGCTGATGCAGTAAATGGCTTACTGGACATGACATGGGCTAGGTGCTTGCATTCATCATAGATGTGCTGGCCCAAAACTCAGCTCGGGTGTCTCCATTCAAGTCACTCAAATTCCATAAAGTCTGAACTTGACCCAATAATGACAGCTAATGATAAGGTAAAGGAAGAGCCATTAGCAAGGCTGATGTCATTGCCTTTTCTTCAGTTTTCTATAGGGAAGAATTAAAAATGTATTTGGCTGGAAGTCAAGATGACCTCAGTTTTCTAAAATACAGTTGGACTGGTACCAGGAGGTCTCCTGCTAAACCCTGCCCATTTGAGCATTAGGCAGGCATAGATTTTGAAGGGATGCAATTTTTTTTAAATAACAATTATTTTGTGAATCGTACAAGACTATGACACCATTATCCCCCCTGAAGCAAAGCTGTGAATCATCTCCAAACCTGCACATTAGAAGTGAATGAAAGACACAGTAACTGTGTCACAGGCTTAAATTAAGTGAATGGCATTTAGTTTCTTAAAATGAACAAACCCAACTTCTTTTAACTGATCAATTACTCTCTGTTTCATCTCTCCAGTCTTCCTGCATTTGCATGTCTGGGTATGCCAACTGCTATTCTTTAAATTAATGCAATCATCTGTTCTCCAGAAGAAAGAAAACACTGAGCTAGATTTAAAAAGATGAAAGGCTTGGATAAAAGACAGCTCAGCGGCAAGCTTTATGTTATGTCAATGATGAGTTCCCCTTAAATAATACTGGCTGGAAACATATTTGTTCCAAAATGCACTCGCTGTTCTTGTGTTTTATCGGGGCGGCATACAGTGGCACAGATGCAACGCGCTGTACTGCGGACCATGGTGGGGAGGCTAAAACAAGGCTTATATTCCCTCGTCAATGGACTGGCAGAGGCTGAATGCATCTCAGCCCTAAAGAAATAGCAAACACAGTCTATGGGAATAGCCACTGCTTCAGACTGCCACATGCAACCGGGTCCCTCGAAGGGCAGCCGAGCCGCCATCAAGAGCATATACTGGCTACTTGTGAAAGGTGGAGGCTTGCACACTAAAGGCCTGTTGCTTTTCCCAGGATCTTAATTTGATGGCGTTTCCAGACAGCCCTTCACAGGGGATGCAGTCACGTGGCAGGTCTTCTGTTCGGCTTGCATTTCTGTATGCTTTGACTTCACTGGGTACGTTGCAGCTCCGGGGCGCTCGGCAGGGCACCGATACCCCTTTGCCGTTACGAGACCATGCAGTCGATACGAACGCGTGATGAACGAGGAAAGTCACGCGTGTTTAAGGAGGCAGATCCTGACACCACCGTGCAGCCACGTGCCAGGATGGTCTCCTTTGGCTGAGATTTAAATCAAGAACGTGGCAGACATAAGGGAGTCTTCCCAGTACTTCCACGCGGTGCGGAGGCCTCCTGTGAACCCAAGGCTTCCTGGTCCAAGACGACCTCTTAATCAGGCTCTTGCGGAGAGTCAGGCTGGCCCGTTGCACCTTCCCGAAAGGACAGGGGACATCCACCCAGCTGCTGCGTCCTGCCCTGCGTCCCCCGCTGCGGCGGCGCGGCTGGCTCTGACCTCCCTCCGGGTCTCCTGGGTCTCCCTGCAATGGAGACTGAGAACAACCGCTCACAACGAGGCCTAAACAAATCCTTGCTGGAATTACCCAACCGAAAAAGAAAGCCGTCACAAGCTGATCTTTTTACAGATTTCCTTTTTCCCTACCTTTCTCTCTCTGAATTAGAAAAAACAACCATGTTTCGCTGACCAAGCAGTGAGAACTCCCATGGCTTTGATTCCCTGAATCTGGATTTCTTGCGTGGCGATAAGCATCCAAGTGGCATCTTCTTGGCACGATCTTATTCCTGGCTTGTGGTCTTGGGGGCGAAGGGGTTCATGAGCTCAGAGAAGGGGCAGTGTTTGAATTCATTGCCTTAAACATGTTGGTTATTAGTTTAAAGAATAATGTATTCCCAGTATACCAAGCGCATGAAACGTTACCATTAGCTTTTAGAGCAGAGTGACAAAAGGCAGGTCTAGGATGCCATTGCTCCTGTCTGAAGCAATTCAGTACAATTTTGTAGAAAGGTTAAATAAATTCTGCCGGATGCTCGATTTAATTCTGCAGCAGTAATAGCGAGGCTGCCTTGCTGTCTGTAATTCTACATTATTATTTAACGAATCCACTGGCAAGTCTGTCTATAAATATTCCTGTTTTCCATAATTCTGAGACTTTCACAGCCCAAACCCACTAAACAGCTTTCTTTTCCCCTAATGACTGTATGTAGAAGTGTTGTCAGGGTCTGGCATCTGGTTTTGCAAGGAGAAGCGGATGATACAGAAACTGCAGAGCATTAAAGCCGGAAATCTAGAATTGGGTTAAAATCCACGATTGTCTGGTTCTTACCCACCATTCGCCGCTCGTGCAGCCTGTATCACGAGCTCCCTTGATGCAAGCCATGCCAAAACGTTAACCCAGTCTAGGGGAGTGATACATGGGTTGGCTCATGAATTCATGGCTGCACTTGTCTTCTATGGTCGATATATTTTATTGATATCTTTATTTTCAGAGGGGGCAGAGGAAAGGGTTCGGGGTGGGAGATGGGTTCCTGAGTCCTGGACTCCAGTCCTTAAGCAGAAACCAGCAGTGACCAACAGAAAAATTCCAACAAAACCTACCCAATTTCCAGAGAAAAGATCACTGGATTTAACCCAGAAAAAATACTTTTTTTTATTATCCTTCCTCTTGGCAATGGCTGAACTCTTTCAGCTAAAAATTACCCACACCTCCAAAAATCAGTCTGAAGAGACACTGGAAAACTTCAGCTCAAAGAGTGAAAGCCTGGCAGAAGTTAGGAGGAAATAGCATAATAGGATGTGCTGGGCATGCTTAGATTAAGCACTGTCGTCAGCCCTGTCTATGTTAACGGTGACATCCGTTCTAACGATCCTGACATGCGCTGACTTTAACTGTACCGTGTAATCTCTGCACCATTGGGAGCACATAATGTAAAGCTAACCATATGCAAGCCCCAGCTTCACTCCTTGAAAGTCCTGCTCCTATGCGGTCAGCCTTTCTTCCACCCTACAGCGATCTCAGAAAGTCTCACTCAAATGCCTGTAAGCCAGTGAAAGCGCGTAAGAATTAAAAGTGGCGTCACTTAAACAGTCCTTGAATACAATGGTGCTTAACACAGCATGCATGCATGGTCCTTGGAGCTGGGGTGGGAAGCCAGGCTTCCTCTCTCCCAGGTGAGTGCCCTACTCCTGGGCCTAGAGACGGGCTCCTCCTCGCGCCCTGATCCCATCAGGCTTGAATTCCCTTCTGCAAGCTGGCACAACCTAGACAGAAGGGGCGAAGCGTGCCCGAGATCCAAGCTCTCCTGGATGTGGGTTTGTATCCTCCCTCAGCCTGAAAAACCCAGACCTCCCCTATCCTGGGCAAATGCAAAAGGAGGGTAAAACGCACCAGCAGCTGCATTTTAAGAAACCGGAGCAATCCCTGGCTCTGTTTTTAAAAGGAAATGCTCTGGTGCCAGGAGAGGTTTGGGGCTATAAATCAGGGGCCTCATTCCTGAGAAAAGTGGGACTTTTCCCTGCTGAGACTAGGAATAAGGGACCCAATCCCCAAGGAAGGTGGGATGTTTCCCTGCTCTCCTGCATGCTCCTTTTGGACCAGCTGAGGCAGGTTGTCTGCCCCCGGTGCCTGCTGCAATTCCTCCGCCAGCCTTGTTTCATGTTTTTGAACTACAAAAGAAATATTATGGGAAACAATCAGCTCAACGTGACTACTGTGAATATGGAAATTCAATGCTAAGTGGCAGAAATGCATTCTTCCTTTAAGGTACAGAATAACTGAGGGCCATAAACCACTCTCGGTTCATGCACTGATCTCCCACTGCTGTCAGTGGGAGTCTCAGACACAGACGGAGATCAGTCTATGCCCCTGAGAGCCTTTACTTGGGGAAGGAATTTAAATGATTGGTACAGCTACGGGAAAAAACACTCACTGCCTTCAAAACTGCTGAATGAAACTGTGTTTGTGCCAGCTCTAGCTCCAGATTATTTTTTTTCTTTTCATGAAAACACACAACTGCTTCCAGCTCTTCCATGGCTGAGCTCTCTGTTTTGGCTGTGAGAACGATAAAGAATCTCTTTGAAAAACAGGGGAAAAATTGCTTTGGGCCAAATGTCCAGTTTCACCCAAAGCGGAATTGTGCTATGATACTAAGAGTGATATTCAATGGGAGATTGGGTTCATTTTCACCCTGGATCCAATCTGCTAAGTCTTATCAATTTTTAGAAGCGTCAGAAATGTTATCCGAGCCCACCCTCCCCACCACGAGAAACAGCAGCAAGGAGGAATTCCCTATTCAAGTAGTTCTTAAGCTCCATGAAATTAAAGATTTGACTTTCATCAAGGACAGTTTTCCCCTTTATACAATGGGAATTAAGCAACCTGCCAGCAAGCACCGGAGCCCAGAAGAGCGAATGATTTCCAATAGGATAAAGCCCTCTACAGCAAAGACGGGGGGACTGCAATCCAGTTAATTAGACCTTAGTGGAGAGTTACCGAGGTGCTAAGAAATATTTGTTCCCTGAAAGGAAGCCTTTAACAACAGATGAGGCCACAGTAGAGCTCCGTATGGAAGCATGACACCGAGCAGCACTGAGCTGATTATGAACCTTGTATGTAAATTGGACAAATCTAAAGCTAGTAGGTATCTGAGACACCAGGCCAATGCTGTGTGGTTTGTATGCAACCCCCATAATTTACAGCAGCAAGTCGACGAGGGACTGCACATGCAAAATCTAACCTGAACTGATGCAAGGAAGTACGAGGCCAGAGTACGCAGCTGCAGGCAACATGCATCCTGTAGGCAAGATAAGCTGAAAATCCTGGCCAGGCAAAGCAATACTTTTAATTACACAGACTGTCAAGCCATGCACTGTAAGAGTGAGCAGGGTGATCCAGATTAGCCAAAAAAGCTTGGAAATCCTTTACTCTATTACGCCCGACTTTGGCTCCTCTGTCTATACTAACATAGCAGGCCTAGGGAGATCTAAATTCATCATGTGGTGGTAAAAGGCATAAACTTCTGCAAATGCATGTAATCACTGGCCAGCAACAGACCTAAGAAAATTGTCTGCCGCAATTACAGGGCAAACTACCCAAGCTTAACGCGTCAGCTTTTCATGGCTCCTATATCAGGCCAGTCAGTGCTCCCTGCAAACCCCTGCGGGGAACACCTCCAGCGAGTGCACGGCCTCGTGGACCACTTGTCTGACCCAAGAAAGCAATTCTTATGTTCCTAGGATACACTAAGAGAAACTCATTAGTTTTTCACTGAAATAGTCAAAGAACCATTTTTCGATCGGCCTTTACACTTTATTAACCACGACTGATTAATGGTTAATACACGCTAGAGACGGGAAACACCACCCATGGAAAAGGGAAGGTATTCATGGCATCAACCTGGCATTGCAACAGCTTTCATTTCTCTGATCTCCTGTGAAATGCGATATTAGTCATTCTGCATGGAGCAGGAGTTATTTTAGCACCCGATTCACTTTTTTGAAGACATCCTTAAATTTAAACGATACAGAAGAGATTACGCAGCGATCACACCCCTTCCCCACAACTCCAAGGAATAAATTTTCCACTCGTGATTTATCACTGAGATGACACGTTCCAGTTATACTGGCACATCCATCGCCCCGGAGTCAATGCAGCATGATGTGACGCGGTAACCGTGTGAAATCCTATCGCCAGGGAAACTGAGGAAGACGGTCCAATCCCGAAGTCCTTTCTTGGGCAAAGCTCCTGATGCCAGGCCTGTAGTTCTTAATAAAATCTCTCCTGCAATTTCAACTTCAACAGCTTGTTATTTTAAGATTACTTAAAGCTAAAAAATGTGCATAATGGTGATGAATAAGCCTCACTCCAGCCTACAGGCAGAAGGAAATAGCCAGTTTTTCAATATTTGTCCACCTTTAACTCCATCTCCTTTCTAAATAACAAAGTGTATCAAAGCTCCAGTGGCACTAAGATGTAATCAGTGAGGCAAAAGCTTTCCCAGACTGGCCTGAGTTGGTTTTTTTTAAACCTTCAAAAATATAAATCAATAGGAAACAAGCCTGGCAGTGACTCACAGTCCTGTATTACTCTTCTAAAATAAGCAGAATTATTCTGCTTAAAACAGCAAAACTAACGTGGACTACACAATCTGGCCACTGCCTCTCCATTACTCTCTCCCAGGGGATTGCATGAGGACTTAAATATGCAAGCCTCACCTGCTTTCCCAACCCATTTCAGGTTTTGTATGGAGAAAAACCATGGGTTTGACTTCTCCATAGAAGAGAACGCCTGGTTCGTCCAAGCGATGAGTTTGGCATGTGCCCTAATAATCACTGAAGACTATGGGCCCAATACCAATACCACTGCTATCCCAAAGGAATCAGGTCATGCACACATCAAGGGCTTCATCCACCACTACACTAGTTTCGGTTTGATGCCAATGTAAGTCCATTTGATTTAAATGGGGATTTGCCAAAGTAAACCTGGAGCAATGGAGGGTTGACATAGGTTGACAGAAGAGGACCTCCATATTTCTGTTATCACCAGTAACCCTGATTACACATAAGCTGACCCAGCTCCATCTTAAAGTTGAGTGGTTTGGGGTTTTTTGACCGCAACGATCATTGTGGAAGTCTGTTTCAGAACCTCGGTGAGGCGACGATAAGGTTAGCTTGATTCCTGGCTGTTTCATACAAACAAGGTCCTTCTTTTAAATAGTTTCTCCCTCCATGGGGTGCTTGCCCATCTAAAGGACTTAGCAAGCAATCACACCAGCCTTTGATTTGTTCATCAAGCCAAGGTCTCCTCTATCGCCACGTTTCTCTTAGCCTCTTTTCCGAACCGGTTCCAGTTTGAGTTCATCTTTCCCAAATGTGGCTGACCAGAATAACACATGCTATTCCAGGTGAGGACTCGCCAGTGCTTTCTACAGTAGCATTAAAACTTCCTTATCTCTACTAAAAACACCTTGCTTAATAGACATGAGATGTACTCCTGTTGTCCACTGGTGAAAAACAAGTAACACATTTTGCCACCTACTTTCCCCTTTGCCAAAATTTTTAAAAAGAGCGGTAAACTGAATTGCTTTGCAGAGTTTTAAATGTAGAAAACATTTTTCAGTAGGTAGCATAATTCATTAG
Organism: Caiman crocodilus; assembly: GCA_030014935.1. Taxonomy (NCBI): domain Eukaryota; kingdom Metazoa; phylum Chordata; order Crocodylia; family Alligatoridae; genus Caiman; species Caiman crocodilus. The sequence goes on along the minus strand of JAGPOW010003182.1, from coordinate 13,909,033 downwards.
CTCATCCTACCCATCAAAGTAACATGCACCTTCAGGCAATATATCTGAGCAATAAAAATAACACTGTGGTATATTCTGGCACTCCTCTTTCGAAATCACAAATTAATTGTTGCTCTTACACTTGACATTTGAAGGGAAATAAAATCAATATTTCATATTTTTGTTATGATGTAACATGAAGAAAAGTGGAAACTGCCATTAATCAGACACCAAGTAGAGTATATGGATAGAAAATATACAAGAAATAAATGGCACTGAAGTGCTGCAGTTTGCACTTATGCTAATTGAGGATTTTATTTAAGAAAAAAAAGATGAGAAATAATTTTAAATGGAAACAGTGTCAAAAGCCTAATGTTGAACTTCAGGTTCATCTCTACTAAAATATAACATTTATATAACTTAATATAAACATCGTGCTCTAATTGTATAATCATAGGTTTGGCCTTCACAGTTCCTATGCCACATTTTGGTAAAAGGAATAAGTAGGAGAAATGTGAAAAATAGTTGATTCTAGTTGGAAGATAGGCAACGTGGACTGTTGGGCATTTATTACATGACAGATCATGGTAAGACACTTCCAGCTGTGGAGCGTCTTTTTTAGCAGAAGACATGAAAGGGCAAGATTTCAAAGCCATACACATTGACTAGTCTGCTCAAGCAAGGGGAGTGATAATCGTTGATTCAAGTAGGAGAACTGTTCAACGCTGAACCTGTTTTGGAAATCCCACAGAAAAATGCCACAGAAAACTTAAAAAAAAAATAATTTGGAGAAGGACTGTAAAAGAAGATCTACTGTTGTAGCTGCTTTGGCTATGGAGGAGATCTCTCTGATTAATAAAGAGAATTGAAAGGGCAGGGCCATGCCTTTAGGGGTGAGTGGACTAGTAACAAGAATTGATGATATACTGGGCATCTCGTCAGTTGGAAACGAAAAAAGGAAGAAAAAGATCTGGGTGAATCAGGTTGCCTACGCTATTTCTGTCCAGGATGGCTTGAGTGAGGCATGCTCTACCCACCTGCTCCTGCCCTGTAAGTGCCAAAGCCCAGAAAGGGAGAGACTGAGCGCCTCAAAATGGCATCAATGGGCATGCCTGAGAGAGAGAGCAGTTTTGGGCACACATGCGGGACAACCTAGACATTTTAAGATGAAGCCAGATAAAGTTTCTGAGTGGGGTTACATGATGTGGGTACCTGCAATAAAAAGGGACTGGATTCAGTGAAGGAAGAGGATCTCCCTCTAGCCCTAAATGCAATGTTTCTAAGTAATTCTCATGGGTCTTCAATTCTCATGGTTTTAAAACCTACAGAAAACTAATTTCAATTGCCTGACACTTTGAGAAGAAAAATGTTCATCCTGGGTCCACCGACTCTTCCTAGCAAGATCACCAACATTTTACATGCACTAGAAATATCTGGAACAATAATTGTGTCCTGCTTGGATTAAAGGAGTTTGAGTAACCCTTAAATTAAAGCCAATGTCCAGTAAATAAATTGGAGATTGTTAGAAGAATACCTCTCACCATATGTGCTGTCAACACCTTCTATGACCAGGTGACCAAATCCATGGATGCAGGGGTCCCTGTTGACATAGTCTTTTTAGACTTCAGGAAGGCGTTTGACATGGTCTCTCACCC
>JAGPOW010003182.1:13872472-13890097 GCA_030014935.1 Caiman crocodilus | reverse complement strand
CCTCAACTTCCATTGCTGCTACTTGAGCCCATTGCTCCTTGTCCTGGCATCTGCCCCCACTGAGACCAGCCCAGCTCCAGCCTCTTCGCAGCCCCCCGGCAGGGAGGTGAAGGCTGCTATTCAATCCCCACCTCGGTTTTCTCTTCTCCAGACTAAATTAGCCCAGTTCCCTCAGCCTCTCCTCACCAGTCTTGTCCCTCAATCCCCATTTTCACTGCCTTCCTCCGGACTCTCTCCAGCTTGTGCACATCCTTTCAGTAGTGGGAGGCCCAAAACTGGCCACAGGACTCCAGATGTGGCCTCCCCAGTGCAGAATAGAGAGGAAGAATCACTTACCTCGGTTTGCCGGCAGTGCTCCTACCCATGCAGCCCAGGATGCTGTCAGCCTTCTTGGCAACAAGGGCACGCTGCTGGCTCGTATTCAGCTTACTGTCACCCCCAGGTCCTTTTCTGCAGAGCTGCCCAGCTGTCCTGGTGCATGGGATTGCTCCATCCTAAGTGCAGGACTTTGCACTTGCCCTTGTTGAACTTCATGAGATTTCTTTTGGCACGATCCTCCAATGTGTCGAGGTCTCTCCGAATCCTAGCCCTACCCTCCAGCCCATCTATTACTCCCCCAAACTTGGGGTCACCTGCAAACTTGCTGAGGGCGCACTGCATCCCATCTTCCTGGTCACTGATGAAGATACTGAACAAAACCAGCACCTGGGGCACTCCACTTGATACTGGCTGCTGCCTAGACCTCAAGCCATTGATCACTACCCATGGAGCCTGACAATCCAGCCAGCTTTCTATCCAGCTTACAGTCTATTCACTCAACCCGTTCTTCCATAGCTTGCCCGCTATGAATGTTGTGGGAGACTGTATTAAAAGCCTTGCTCAAGTCAAAGTATATCACATCTACAGGTCTTCCCACATCCACAGAGCCACTCATCTCATCACATCAAGCACCAGCTTGCTCCACTGTCCTTACACCAAGGAAGGGCTTTTGCTGCTGCCGTTCATTTTGTTTTGAGAGTTATTCTAAACCTTCGGTGCTGTAGTTTAAACCTCTTGCCACGTACCCTGCTGTTCTTCATAGCCAGAGACAACACTCCTCTATCCTCTTTAAAGCAGACATTCAGATAGTTGACAACTGCTACCATGGCCATTCATCTCCATTCCTGCAAAGGATATATAAAGTTCCTTCAGCCTCACAGGGCTTTCAGTCCTCCTTTATCACTGTTGTCGTTCATCTCTAGACCATTTCCCGCTTCTCTACTTCCTTCTGAAAACGTAGTTCTCTGGATGATTACCTTGACTTGCCTTGGGCTTGGCTATCTTGAACCTTGCTCTGACTTCATTCAAACTACAATCACAAGCCTTAATGAACTGCTGTATTTTCAGGGGGAAGCCATATTTATTGTGCTCTCTTCAGTCCACAATCAAATAAAACATTATTTTGCAGATATTGTATCATCTGTCTATTGTGGCTGTATACTTCATTAATTGAAAACAGGCATATGGTAATTTTTAGGTCATGTTCACAAAAAAAGAAAACAGACAATAACATCCAACTGTGCCAGCATTGCCCACGTATTGGTAACAGTTATTGCCTTTTAGTGTAAGTGGCAATTATTACATTGATACGTTAAAATGCCATGCTTTATTATTCTATCTCCAGTGGAAAGCCTAGATTTAAACGACGTTATTGGCCGTGCTTATGGTCAATGGGCCACACGGTGTTAGGAGAGTAAATACCATAATTTCTCTCTCTTTTTTTCTATTCTTTTAGGTAGCAAAGTCTCTTCCTCGATTCATATGACCATCCCTTTGACTTCTTCAGCCAATACATGCAATATCAGTGTGATACCTAAGGAAATTAGTACTACATTGCAGTTCAAAGCTTCCTATAGCTTGCATGTGGTTTTTCTCATGAGGGACCTCTTGCACGGGAGTTTTCATGGGTTATTAACCTAACCTATATCCCTACTAATTATAAAATGTAGTTAGCTCAACTTGAAGCAAGAATGTCCTTCCTGACCTAACCTATGAAGCATATTGTGGTAAGGTTAAGGGAGCACAGCATGCAAGAACAAGGAGATAGGTGTGCGCATAAAGCATGTGGGCCAGGTCTGTAAATGCTCTAGGTCATTGGTGACCAGCCTTTCTGGCTAGTGTGCTACAAATTAAGTCCTGTGCCACTCTGATCCCCTTCCCCTGCCTGATCTGCTGCTCTGCTTTCTGCTCCCTGCCCCTTCTGTCACTCTGCTGTTAGTCACCTCTCAGGTCTGCTATGGGACATGCACGCAGAGGCCGTTTGTGCTATTTGTGACGTCCGTGACCACACCTGCTCTAGGCTCTCCTCCATATCCTAAATGTCACGTTAGATCCCTTTTATCTATTTCTAGTCCTGATAATCCTCCTTGATGCTACCACAGTCAACTGACTTGTACGCCAAACTCTCCTCTTCTTCCTCCCTGGACTGATTCCCATCCCATTACCTGGGTTAGATGTTGGGACTCCTGCTCTCCTGTGGAGGTACTGCTTCTTTGTTGGTCTCTCCCAGCACTGCTCTTCCGTTCCTTTCCCCCTCCTCCCTTTTGTATTTTATTTCTCATATCCTTGTGCATGCCCTTTCAAGGCATCTTACGAAGTGAGCTTCACTAATGAAAGCTTATGCTCTTGGTCTTTTTCAAAGACCACTGGACTTTGAAAAAAGGGGGGTGCAGATGGCACGGTGAATCGTCACATATAACACAATACATTTTTCTCCAGTTAAAGAGAAACTAGAAGCATTACTAAGGTGCCAGGAGCCTAGTGCGATATTATTCAGTTTACGATTAACACAAAAACAATTATCTCTTTATTTGAACGTGCACTTATTTGCTAAGTCATCTATTAAGTTTAAAAAACACAGCAAACTAGTAAAAAAAAGTCAAAGATGTTGTTTCATTGCTCCTGTAATTATAGTTAAACGTACATCTCATTCAGACTCGTAAAACAAAATGTAGCCTTCTCGAGCGTCTGACAGTGCCTCTAATGCTTCACTGTCAGGCATTCCTACACCTGAGTTACTATGTCCACACCTGAGCTCAGGTTTTTCGCTAGAGCTAAAAGGAATCTGCAGGGCTGTAAAACAGCAGAAAAATGTTACCAGAAATGTCTAAAGGACAGTTAAATTGGAAAAGAAAGGGTAGCTTGAAAAAGGAGAGGGGGTCATTAATGCATGTGGAGTGAAGAGAGATTAGCAGCAATCGAGTATAATGAGCCATGAAGTCAATTGACTCCATTGCTGCTGCCTGAATAGAAATGCGGCTGCCACTTTGTTACGGTCAGTTTTAAAGTTTGGGTATCCGAAGTGTGTGTGGAGAGGGGTGAAAGTGAACCCTGGTACTAGATGCCTACTTTGGTTAGTCTATAAGGTGCAGATCTTCCCTGCCTTCTGTTAGGGTCACTCCCAGACTACTTCAGTTTAAATCTTTCCTCTTTCTCCTCCTCATCCCACCTTTCCATTTACTCTTTTCCTTTCCCTTCGTTTTACCAGTTCCATCTCCCATCTACATTAAAACGGGCTCCTGCTATCTTTGTCTTCTCTGTCTTTACAAGCAATGCCCTCTTCTCTCCCGTGTTGCCACTTTTCCTCCGGTTACTCTACATCCATTTTTAAAGCTGGAGCCTGCTGATTTAACATTTCAGTCCAAGACTTGACAAAATATTAGTTACCTCAATTACTGAACATTTCACTTCACTTGAAATACAAAGTAATTTTTTTAAATGCTTCCAGCTTCTGAATAGAAAGAGAAACGCGACATTATTTCATGGCCTCCCTGTATATACAGCAGTGACACACTCATTTCACCCCCCCCACAAGATTTTCATGACAGGTCACGGTACCCCAAGCCAAGTGTTTCTTGCAGTAATAATGGATCATAGACACAAAATGTGCAATTTCAAGCTCCAAGGCTAGGAATGAAATTAAGGTGTCTCCAGTTCTAAATGTCACCTCTTATATTACCACCTACTGCAATGTTCACATTCAAAAGCATTTGCTTGCAACTATTCTCTTTGTCAGGCTCTTTGCTGTCCCTCTTTCTTTATCTATTAATTTAAAACCCATTGCCAAGCATCCATTCATTGTCCCCGTTTCTAGATCAGAGCAACATTTCGATCTTTGTATTCCTTTGGCTTTCTTCTAAAGTCAAATCTAGCTAGATTCCACATCTTCTATCTCTCACTATTTATATATTCATTTTACACAGCTCTTTCTATCCTTCCATTGACAGTAATCTTAAAGCAGCCTCTGAGGTTGCCCTCTCAGCCCCTTTTCATCAGAGGACTTCAAGTACAATGAAGCATATGCATATTATGGAAAGATGTATATAAAATAGTTCACAACATCAGTGAAATGCCTGATGGTGATTTCACGGACAATATCAAACCTGATTCAATCACAACAACTGGCTTAGGTAGGTCATAGCACAACAGTTGTCTTCATCATCATCTTGTGGTTTATTCTTGTCCATGCCCCAGATAAACCCTCTTTTCCCCACTTTTATATATGGCCTCTTATAGAGTATTCTTGGGGTTTCAGGTAGAGTAGTTTGGAGTCTTGTGTCAGTGATTTAAGTAGCAATATGGGGGAAGCCTTGGGTTAATGATTGTCTGCAAATGCAGAGGAACATCTTCACCAGCCCAGGAGGCTCCTTCTAGTCCTATGTTTAAAATAAAAAGGGGTGGGGGATGGATGTATTTGGATATTCCAGTTTCTCTTTCACACAATTTGAAACCTGGCGCTTGCTTAGGATCAAAGCTGGACTCTTCTGGTACCTAAGTTGGCACCAAGATAAATAATGCTAATATTTAGAAGTGTATCCCATTGCTTCTCATTCTGGCCAAGGCCAACATCTCAAAAGCAACTATGGGTTTCAGCACAGAAGAAGCAAGAGTAGCAGGACACACTGAGAACACCTTCTGAATAATGAATTAGCAATGGAAGAAGCTTATCTATTTACTGTCTGTCTCTTACTCCAAACCTACATGTCTACCATAAGTCTGTGCCCTTCCAAAGCATGGATATTAAGCGAGGCCAGAAGCAGAGATGTTACAAACTGAGCAAAACCAAGCAAGGAAGTCTGATCCGAGTGGAATCCCAGTAAACTGGACGAGCAGTTGCAGCGGAACGGGAGCGGCGTTTGCAACGTGCAGGATGCACGGCTGGCGGGGAACTGGAAGTAGCACACGAGACATTTAAATGTCTTCAAGCAGTAGCATCTTCAGCTCGTTTCTTCCAGCATTAGCATCTCAACACCAGCGGGTTCCAGCAAGGAGACAAAAGACTCATATGAAGTGGAAATATGGACCAGTTTTGTGAAAATATGCCGTGCTTATTTCTTGATAAAACCAGGTGAGTTCAGGGCTCACAGGCTAAACTAGTAGTGGCAAGAAAAGGAGAGTAAGGTTAGTAATCACTGGATCAAACACAGGGGATTCTTCCTTTTCAGGAAAAGCTGGGTGGACTCCCCAAGCCGCTGAAATGACTGAGAGAAACCGGAGAAGATGAGTGGAAAATTGCATAAAGGAAGATGCAGATAGGAAAGTCATAGACTGAAACAAGGGTTGGGATACTTATAGAGGAAGATGGGGGAAAAAGATGAAAACTATGGCAACAAAGACAGGGAAAAGGAAAGATACCCAAGGAGCTGTTTCACCTGCTTTCACTACCTATAACAGGAGGCTGAAGTAAAAATAAGTTATTCAGAGAGCCTTACCCCGTGGTTTACTTTAATTTTTATCCCTTTTTCAAGACGTGTCTGCTCCTTTTTACAACATCTCTGGGTTTTGATTGCAGTTTATATTACACAGGCAGCTAAAGGGTAATCAAGTTGAAAAATACAAAATGTTCTTTTTGCCCACAGGCATCCAAAGGACATGGAGGAAGAAAAAATGTAATTTACTCTGTACATATCCTAACGGTAATGTCTCGCCTTAATCAATGGTACCTCTGCAAAAAAGATAATGATTAGAAAGATCATCGCTTATCACTCAGCCTTCCACGTGGAGAAAAGGCTTCTGCAGTGAGCAAAATTTCTGTTTTATCTTGATTAATTCATCAGTTGTGTTGAAGTTCAGGAATTCTGGATTTCCATACGTGGTCTTAACAGACCCGCAAGAGATTGACATGCAAGCCACAAACATTCCCCTCTGCTTGAAACCAGTCTTAACGTATAAAATATGTGAATATGCCTGCTAAGAATCGTAAGACCCTTCTAGAGCTCCTCTACACCGTGCCACTCAGCTAGATAAAAATGTTAGGTTGAATAATTTGGGAAATACTACGATCAGGCCTAACGTTCTGCAGAGCTCTCTTTTTGATATACAAAATATTGCTTTGAAAAGTGCTCTGTTTGACTAAACTTCAACACGCAAGGACTATACGATCCACTTGTACAAGCCTGGTAAAGTCAATGGAGCTACAATCAGTTATACCATTTGGGAATCTGGACGCCAACCATATTAAAACATAAAAAGATGTCTTAATCATTTCAGACGGCTGAATCCCAGGACTTGTGACATGGTGTTGTGTTCCCCTTGGTTTAACAGAACTTGTATTTATTTATTTTAATTATTTTTTTAGCAGTCCACTTTTTATTTTAAACTTTTCTCCATTATGCTTCATGTGTTTTATTTTTAGGTTTCAAAAACTTTGTCCCCATATTTTTGTCACTTAAACCTTTATGAAGAATAATGCACAGGCACACTTAAAATATCAAAGTAAACAAACATTTTAATTTGCACAGGTAAGGATGCGTGAAAGGAAATGCCTTCCACAACTTGATAAAGGTAAACTCATTCTTTTGGTAGCACTTTATAATGATGATAAATGAAGAGGAAGAGAACTTTATTTCGGTATATTGGGTGACTGTACATCCCCCTACATTGAGGCAATCATGCTTTCATTTCTTCTGTCTAGCAAGAGGGTTTTTTTATCTGCATATTAGTTCCACTTCTCCCCATTTCCTGAGTCTTTGATATTGTATATCAGGCAGCTTTGGAAAAAAGCTTTTGCCCGCTGATCTTCCTGTTTGCTGCATTAATCACTCAGCAGTGCAGGCAAGCCGATTCCCAGATAGACTGCGAACAGCAGCCCAAAGACCAAAAGTCGGCGAGAGGTCGTACGACACTAATGAGAACTACGGCCCGATTCAGCAAGCGCTTTCACAAGTGCTTATCTTCGCTTTCAATACATTGATTCACATTCTTAAAACTGAGCATGTGCCTAAATGTTTGCAGGGTCAGGGCTTTAATTTTTTTTTTCTATCTGCCTATTAACCCGAGGCAAAAATCCCTTGCTTCTATCACACAGCGCACAGACAGGACGGACTCTTCCAGTAAAACCAGCTGGTTTCTTGAGTCACTCTTTTAATAGATTGGGACCATGAACTGCAAAGAAAACGCACCAGCAAAAAAAAATGTGATCACGTGCTTTAAAATCACATCACTCGAGCAGTCAAATAATTCAATCAATAGCTGGCTTTGGAGGAGCTTTACTGTCGGAACGCTTGCACGACTTCTTGAGCCTTGAAATTAGCACAGTTTATTGCTAGGGGCGCTGATGCTGTTTGAACAAATATGAGACAAGGGAGCCTGGGAAAATTAGGAATGAAAGGGAAAAAAGCAACAGTTGCCTCACAAACCAGATCTGCGTGCAGCTCAGCTCAGCCCCCGCCCAGAGCGCAGAAGACGCTCCACGTACATCCCGCCACATGGGCAGGCGTGTCGGTCGGGGAGCTAAAACGACTATCTTTTCTTCAGACGCAGATCGGCTGCGCTGATGTAACCTGCCAAGTGCAAGGTGTAAGACAGTTATCCCATCCCTGAAGGTGCCCAGGAGGAAGGCTCAGCCCCCACAATTTGGGGTGGATGACTGATGCTCCGGCTCAGCACGCAAACTAAAACGGTGGAAAAAAATGCTGGCTTGGGTTGGGTCAACTTTTGTTGTCGTCATTTCTCAGGCAAAGTGAGAAGAACAAAGTGAACCGCTCAGGCCCGCGCAGCAGATTCATAGTTTCCTAGTTGTTGGGGGCTGGAAGGGACCTTACACATCATCGGGTCCAGCCCCTGCACTTGGGCAGGAAAGACCGCTGGGATCAGAGGACCCCGGCAAGGTGGGAGTTGAGATGCTTTCTGGAGATCGCCAGGGTGGATGACTGTGCTCCGCTCAACTTGACAGGAAACGTCTTATTTCAGGGACATAAAAGAAAAGGAAATAAAGAGAGGATGATGCACAACACTGAGGATGGAGATGCCCCGGATGGAGAGTTGCGCTCACCCTCTTGCTCTCCGTCCTCACCGACTACTGAAATATTTTGCATCAAGAAGAACAGGGACAGAGTCCCAGAATACTGTCCCGCTCAATATCCAGGCTTCAGTATTTGAACCACATGTAAAAACTGGCAGTGTCGCACCTTGAAAGAAAAGGTTTTAAAATAAAAGAAGACAGGATATTCTGCTTTAAAATTTCAGCAATGTTTTCTAGGGTCATGTGGGCTTAGGACAACTCTCCCATTAGTTGAAGTGAAGTTGCAGAAGCTAGAAGGATTGCTAAATATAAACTCAATGAGAAAATCCAACTAGGTTTAACAAATGCAAGGAAAACACAATAATGTGCACCTTTCAAAGCTATTGACTGAAGTCTACAAATTCCTTCTTTTGACTTTAGCTCAAATTGTAGAGCTAGGAAACTTCTTTAGCTTTTGACGTGCACTTATTGATCTGTCTTATTGAAGGTAAATTTGATCAACTGACTATTTTCAAAGTGACATTTTTATGTGCAGCACTTTAGCGAACGCCGTGCACTTCAAATGACAGAACTTTAAAATCTCCCTACAAAACCTGCACAAATACAACTCAGGCTGTTTCATCCTTTAACATTGCTCATATGAAAATAATTCTATTTACTTTGTCCTTTTTGAACCTCACAAAGAAATGCAATTGTGCAAGCTTGACAAGTAGCAGCCTATGTGTTGTTGTATTTTTTCCAAACAAACCCAAGTTGTTTATATGCAAAATTGTGGTAGGAGGTAAAATTTGTAACTAGCAATTTGTAAGAAATAAATGGTGATGCTATTCTTGAAGGCAATCTCATCTAGAGAAACAGAAAAACCAACCCTGCCTCATTTAGAGATAAAGCACCTCGCAGAATCACTTAAAACTGACCTAGAGGATAGCACAATCTTTTCACTAATTTATCATTTAAAGTTGCTCCCAGAACATACTGCTCTGCTCTTTCTGTGCTGGCCTCGTGACGAGCAGACAATGCAGCAAATATTTGTTTAACCTTTCATTAGTTGTACAAAGTAAATAAAGTACAACCGCTGCAACAATACTCCAGTTATCTGAGTAAGGGAATTTATCCGAGGAAGTAAAATTAAGCTACAACGCTGCAAAAGAGGAAGACTTAATCGAATGCTGTGCTCTCCTAAAAGCAATAATCTATTTAAATTACAAGTTTAACAACTTCCCCGTAGTATTGTCTAACCATGTAGTTTTGTACATGTACATCATTCAAGTACAGCTATTTTCAATAGCATTCTTCTTTGCATTTTTCTACGGTTATTCTCTTTCCATTGTGCTAAAAAGAAACTTAACCACCTCATTAAGTTATTTCCTACCGCATGTACCTTTCCGCTTGCCTTCTCTGCCGTAGGTTTGCAATCAGAAATGACTAGTGAAGTTTTCAGTATGATACGCAACAAATCAAGCGCTTCGTTATATCTGCGTACCCCCAGATATCTATGCACTGGGCAAGTACGTAGAAAAACAGAGGCTTCTCCCCTCTCCTTACGAACAACTTCCTCGAGAGTGGGAGAAAAACTTTGTTATTCCCATTTTATAGATGGGGAAACAGACACGGAAAGATTCAACAGCATGCCTAGAGCCATTCAGGTCTCTAGCAATACGTGACTGCCCGTCTTGTTCATCAACCACAAGATCAGCTCCTGCTACGGCTTAATTGTGATAGCTACTAACTCCCCACTTCGGGTTTTCAAAAACCTACTTCCCCATGCATGTACATGCAGCATATTTCGATGCAAGCTAGGATTACATGTGGTCACAGCAACACTTGCTCAGAAGGCTCTCTCCTCTTCTCACATACAGGCCATAAAGTATCACCGTCACTTCAAAAACTTATTGGGGGGAAAAAATCTTACGTGGCTCCTTCGCCAAAAACTGACTTACCGTCCATTAAGAAGCAGACTGCAACTGGAATGTGCTTTCTGCAGAGAAGTGGTTGGGCTGCATCTGAGTGCTGTATACACTTTATTGTGCGAATGTCCCAGTTGCACACATTTTTCTAGGCTGCTATCTTCATTGCATCCACAAATGAGGTTTGCACACAAAGGTTCAAAGTCCCTGCAACATGTTATTATGCAGCATACTCATGGGGTTTTGTGAAATACCAAAGTATAAACTGTGCCTATAAAATTTAGTCACTTTATAACATATTAGTGATTCTGCTGCAAAATCTACATAGGATCTTCCAGACTCATTCATGCACCTTAAATGACACAGTCCAAGCTTTTGGTTCACACTGGAGTAAAATTAATGAGAAAGCATTGCTTATTTGATGGTGAATCCACTGAATATACAAAATTAAAAACCGGCGAGTCGGTGTCCTGAAATTGAAGTTCAGTGATGACCCATAGGTAGCATAGAGTAACATTAGGTTTTCTATTACATATCTTTACACTTTCCTCCTTGTGGAGGAAACCAAACTTCTCTCTCCTTTTACTCCAGTGCACTTGTGCGTCCACCTTTAAAAGAAAGACCCTGAACTCACTTTTAACTCAAATGGATTTGCCTGTTTTGCAGGCTCAATTTCTACTGCCAACTTTCTTTTCTTTTCCTTATTTCTCCAGTAAGGACTCAGGTTAGAAATGTGGTGTAGTTGGAATATGGCCCAATGTCTCTCCAAGTCCTTCATGGCCCTCAGTACCACAGCACCCTGAGCAGCTCAAATGCCCAATTCCACCCCAAAGCATGTGGCCGAGCTAGGGATGAAGCCTCCGGTATCCCAATCCAGCGCCTTACTCTTAAACCCTCCATATTTTTCTCGGACCTACAGGCCTGACTCCACAAACCGTCTCGTTTGAGTGCTCGTCACGCAAACAAGGATCATGAGCACACCAGCCCGATTCACCAACGCGTGTGAGAGTACGGACGTCCCCGGGGCCAAAGAACAGAGGGAATCAATCCTACAACGATGCCTCTCTCCTGCTCAACATTTTTGGGGGAGGATAGCGCATAAATCAAAGAAGTACGTACATAAATAAAATAAGTAGCACTCCCATGCCTGAAGGCGAGCTGGGCATTGATGCACGTCTCAAGGTGCACCTCGCTCAAACGATACTGGTGGGATGACTGCCTTATAAATACAGTACGCCTTATAACGTTTCCTCCCCACGACCTCTGTTCCTTTTGCATCAGGTCCTCCTTCCCGGTTATACCAATGGGAAACTAAGCCACTGTGCCGGGGTAGGCTCTCTCCTGTCCAAAAAAGCAACTGCTCTCTGCTCTGCATATCGAGAGCAATATGCTTGCTGTCAGACATCCGTGTTTTCCTGCTTGGTTATAGTTTCACTGCCAGAGGCAGCCCACGTTGAAAAAAATCACAGGCCACATACCTAAATGCCTTCCCCACAGGGCTAACTGCAATCATGTTTAAGCGTGCCTGAGCTTGTTTTTCCACTTGTTTTCCTTTTCGCCATGATTATTTCTATTTCAGATAAAGTACTCCGAGACAAAAATTTTACACAGAAACGCACTGTTCCCAGAAATCATAACCACTCAGATATCTAAGGGTATTTTCTTTAAATGTGACAATCCTATCAAATAGTTCTGTTCTTGGGAAAAGAGGCTTAAACTCCCCCTTGCTCCCATGTTGACTTTCAAAGCTTTAATAATACTCTCAGCAGCAATGTTCAATCTTGGCTTTCATAGACACGGTTAATGAAAGAATGGCTCCCTTCTTTTATACCAGCTCGATATGGTGGCTTCGGTGTCGAGAATAAATTTTACCATCATCATCATCAGAAAAATAATACACTTATCTGAGGATCCTAGCGTATCATGGCACGTGAAACTCAACTGTGGCTGGCGAATGAAGCAGCAGCATGCACCTCTGTAGCACACAAAACGGTGGCCAAGTCAAGCACCTCAAAAGTCACAAAAGGCCAGAATTAAAAATGCCAGCAAAGCTTAATTCAGCTCTCTGGGGATCCGAATTATGACATAGTTTTTAATTACAGGCTCATGTACAACCTGTCTCATAGGACTCGTGCCTCATTCTGGGAGCAGAACACATGATGCTCTCTCAACAAGCAGCTATTCATTCGATGGTGTGCTTTCTGCTCAGGTTCAATAGGTGATCCCAAACCTTGTCTACTATACAAGTATTTAGGACCTTCCTGGACTATGGTGCCCATCACTATTGCACACAAGTGCTTCGCAGACAAACAAACCCAGTTTTGCACCACGCCTGCAAAGTGAGGGGCGGTACTGTCCTTGTTCTCTAGATAGGCAGGGTGAGGCACAGAAATGAAGTGTCATTTTATCTGGGGAGCCCAACCTGGAACAAATTCGAACCAAATTGTGCACTAGCTTGCCTCAGTCACATAGCAGTGCTGGCACATGCTGAATGGAGTCTGGGGTGACAGCCTCCCTGCTCTCACTTCCAGTTCCCGGCCCCACCGGAGGCTGCACCAGCAACTGCAGGGAAAGCGCATCTGAGCCCCCACAGCTGGAACATGCTCGCTCCCTCGGTGGGGAAGGCATACGTGCACTTTGCTCATGTGTATGAGCTGGAAGGGGATGGAAGATGCTCAATTGCTCCATCAGGTGTGAAAATGGCACATGTGACATCAAGAACCATGAGTTGCAGAGAGGCTCAAACTTAGGGAAGACCAAATATGCAGAGATTTTAAACTGTTAAAACTAAAGTAAGTCTCTACTGAACTAGAACTCAAAGAAAAAAGTTGTCTTTTTTTTAATGCATAATGCACCATAATTTTTCCCTAGGCTTATTCTTGGAAGCAGGTGAACAGTTTTGGCTGAAGTTTTCCAGCTCCGTGATTTGAGCTCTTGTGATCAAATGCAAATTACAACAGCAAAATGTTGTTGTTACATTAAGAGAGAGGTAAAAAGAGTTCTTTGTAATTTGTATAATTTGGATAGGTTTGAAATTAATTGTTACGTTTTCAAAATTGGAGAAGCACTTGATGAATATCTGATGATACAAGTGTCAGGCTAAAACACTCGTAAACCAGCTGCTCTTCCTTGTTGACTCTGCTTTGCATCTGAAATAAAGTTTCTGACTAAATAAATGCCAGTAACAAGAGGTACCCCGAGGCAGCCTCAGTGCGGGGGCCAAAGATCAAATAGATTCAGACCTTGAACCGTCTTTCCTCTCGGACAGGAGAGTGCACGTACTGTCGTGTCCCCAGGTGCTCTCAAATCTGCATTCTGCCTGTTTTTCAAATGAATTGGGTACTTGAGTGTAACAGAGGATTAAACTTGCCCAGCTCGCTAAATACAGTGAAAGAGGGGGAAAAAACTGCAAAATGGCTGATGACTGTCAAGACTCCTCTTTTTGGTACTCGAGAGTTATCAGATAACAAGACAGGAAATAGGATTTCCTTTTACAGACTGCATTTTGGAAGTAACATCCTAAATATGTAGCATGGTGAATGCCTAATCCAAACATGGTATTATATCCATACAGACCCAGTATCTGCTTCTTGAAGAATTACTGTGTTGAAATATGTAATTCCTCAAGAGTGGAGCCTCCGCGGATGAATTTATCTCAGGATTCTTCTGCCAGCAAGATACGGTTTTCTGTTTGTTCTGAACAGGACGCCACACATTGCCACGATGCAAGCTGCTGCTGAAGATAAGCTGAGCGTAATTTCGGTGTACAGCTGTGCATTGCCTGCCCCACAATAACCTGACTTTTTTTTTTTTTTGAATACAAGCTGGATGCTTGCCAGTGCATAATTGTTTGTCTTTAAACTCCTGCTTTTCTTCTAATTATTCTCATCCTGGGATCCTTGGCTCTTCCTTGGCTTACCGCACTCGGTGTTCCTTACGACGTCTTTATAAACCTCGCTGCCTTTCATGTACGGCTAGTACTTTCACTGCAAAATAGTCCTCAATAGTTGTACACCAAGCGGTCAACCCACCCCAAGCTATCACAGTTTCCTTCCTTTTGGCCCATAGGTATGTCAGCGGCTTTTCAATATTTAAAACCTGTAGTTTTCCCTCCTTCCACGAGCTCCTAGAACATTTCACTGTGTGTTTACACAGAGGCCACAAAGACTCGTTCTTCCTCACCATATTTCTTTTGCGTGTTGACGCTCCTCCTTACCAAATGAAAAAAAATATCTTTGCTGGTGCTTGGATTATGAACTGGCTTTCAGGAGAGACTGAGCTGTCTCCATGCTCCAAATTCTGGTAGGATAAAGTCTCCAACTCCTTTTTCCTACCACCACTGGACTTGGAGACAATGCATCTCTAATGAGCGCGCACCCCATCACGAAAGGGTAACACAGCCTATTTCTGTGCACGTCTACAGGATCTGTGCAGACATCCGCAAGGTAAGGTTTTGAGGATGAAACCGTCTCCTGCTCAGACGTGTATAACACTCAGCACAATGACTCTCCGATTCCAGATACAATACATGTAAATATGCACAAATGACTGCATAAAACAGATCAACCGTGCTGTCCCTTCTTTTTTAATCAGTACTAGTGTGTCTAGTTATTTATTGTTCTAGTTATTAATTTGGGACCACTTTTGTCTTACCCACAACACCAAAATGAGGCATCCCAAGAGGTCAATTATAATTATGGACAGAAATATGGCTGGAAAACAGCCATCTTGAAGGTTTCAAAAGCTATCTGATGTTTTAATTAGTTCACTTTCCTCTTGGTAAGAAAACCAAAGCCAATATTTGCTACGTTATTAAAGAAGTTTTTTGTGGCAGTTGAAAAATCTCCCTCTGACTCTCAGAAAGCTGATTAAAGAAATGAACAGGTTTTCCTGAATTTTTATTCCCAAACTATGCTTTGGGAATAAACAGCCATCTGGGACCAGGCCAACCATTATATTTGGCACTTTATAAATGTAATATAAAAAAAGTTTCTGCTCCAAAAAGTTTACAACCTAAATACAAACCCCCCCAAAAAGGATGAAAGGGAATATTACTCACATTTTATAGAGAGGGAAACTGTAACACAGAGATGCATCATCTGTGAAAAGGTCTCCCAAACCAGCAATTAAGAGACTTCAATATGTGTTTCAGTTTGCTGATATGTAAAATAGATTAACTCAGGAGAAGTGAGAATAGAGATTTTCTTGGGATTGGAAACAGAGGTTGCAGGATGTCCAGGATTTGAATCCAGATCTCTTGGGTCCCCTCCTGATTTTTTACACAAAGGCCATTCCTTCCTACCAGCAGTTCTGATTCAAAGCTACTTGAAAGCAATGGCAAAACTTGGCTAACTTTGACATGCTCAGTTCCTCTTGCTTCAGTCAGAGAATAATGGCAAAGAAGAGACGTACCTGAGACCTGTTAAAAAACTTGAGATTTAATGGTGGCGCAGCTATAATTAATCACAAGCCTATAGATTTCTCTAACTCTGCCAAGATAATTGCTTCTAAGCAGCCTTCCAAATAAGTAGTCTGAAGTGCAAAAAAATATATATCACTGTATAGTTAAACACAGGATACATAATTTCTGTTTTGTAACAGAAAAGATTTCCGAGTTGTTTATCCAACTAAATGAAAGCACAGGAAGAACAATTAAACCATATGTCAGGATTATCGTGCAGACCTAAAATAGCAAGAATATGCAAATAGTACTTCCTGTAGCATAATTCAAAGTCACTACACACACTAATATCAGAAAAACCTTTACATTAAAACCAAACGCAGGGACATAATATTGTAATGCATTTAGGTGATGAGAGAGGATTTCTTCTTACACTTCCATTTTTATTTCAATCCTGGAAATTTCTACAAGTCAGATGAATACACTTTTGCATTCTGTCACAGTTAAAGACATAAAATGATCAATATTTGAGATGGGCCACCCTTCACTTTCCAAACGATTCAGGCAAAACAGTTGTACGTGCAGGGCCCTCCCAGGATCCGGAAAGCGCTTCCAACTTTTGCCGTTTGAAAACAAATTCAAAGCAATCCCTTTAGGAAATGTTAAAATGGAATTAAACATCATTATAGAGACTTTGACACTTTGCCCTCCAATGGTCCAAATTACAGAAACAGGGCTGTGTACATAATGATGTAATTACATGCAGTCATGAACAGTTTAATTACTATACGCCTGAGCAAGCTAATTTTTTCTAATTTGAGGGCTCTGTTTGAATTTTCTTACTTCTACACCTGATTGCTTTTAAGTGTATTGATACTGTAGTTCGAGATTACACTGGCAATGCACAGAAACTAATTCCCTCCTGAAAGACGCCCAGCCCAGAAATACAACACACAAGTCCCCTCCAGTGCACCGAGCGCACGCTCACGGTGCTCGGCACATTTTTTTTCCCTTCCCAAAATTAATGTTTGCATTCAGGCAGGCGGGCAGATGCATGGAACAAGGAATGATGATCTTTATGTCAAGAAATCAGTAAGAGCTAGATACCAAAGTGCTTTTCAAAAACCTCATTAGGCATCTACCTGCCTCTCTTTGCAGACTTGAATAAAATCTGACTGTAGACACCGATACCATTTCTCTACATCTGCTCCACTAAACTGCTGGACCTTTCCAGGGTACAAGAAATGATATGCTACTCCATGGGTCTACAGGAAGAGAATAGGATGGACAAATCTCTCATAATATTCCCTGTAGATCCAGTGCATGTTGGCCTAGGGACTGGGTTGGTCCCAAGAAAGAACAATCCCAAGAATATTCCCAAAAGGACATGTTAGTGTGCTGTTACCTACTACTGACCACAGGTATGCACAGGCCAAGAAACACCCTCAGGCAGAAGTCTTCTCAGAAGGGCTCTTCTGCCGACGGGCAGTGATCGGATGCACAAAAGATCTGACTTCAGATGCTGCCAGAGCTCAGGGAGGCAGGATAGTAAGCTCTTGTGCTTGTCGGCAGCCGAGCTACAACTTCTCTCAGAGACGTTTCCAAACTTCGCCCCGGCATTACCCTGGCTCCAGCCAACACGAGGGAGAAGCCCTATCTGTAGAGTCCATCACTTGCACCAGGCTGCACTTGGCAAAGTAAGTGAAACCAAGAAACTGGCTCATCCTCTTCCACTGGGGAGAAGGCCAGTTGTGTCTGCCGACCCGAGGAAACCAGAACCTCAGATCTCCAAGGGGCTGGAGAAATCCTCTTCTTTCCTACCGTGGGGGTCTCACAATGCCTGAAGAAAAAGGAGCTTGTGCCTGAAAGCTTGCAAAGAACTTTTCTCCAACTACCCAGTTGGTTTAATAAAAGAAATCGCATCTACCCGAAGAACCTGAGCTGGCAGTGTGGGGAGGCAGTCAAGAAGGCCAACCGTACCCTGTCGTGCATCCATAGATGCATCGCGAGCAGGTCCAGGGAGGTGATCCTCCCCC
>JAGPOW010003182.1:13845377-13862222 GCA_030014935.1 Caiman crocodilus | reverse complement strand
TGCCACTTCCTGCTGGTGGAGGCGGCTTCATGGCAGCAAATGGAAAGCTGCAGGGTCTGTGCACCCAGATAAGAGATTATGGCTACCAGGAAGATGAAGACCTTGGAGGATGACTGAGACAGGTGCACAGGAACCAGCACTGGACTATCTGCAGTCCATAAGACTTATTAAAGGTGATTTTCTTCTCAGCCATGGTATCTGTTCTCTAGAGGAAGGAGAGAACAGGGGCTGTTTTCCCAAGATACATCACAAGCATTGCATTAAAATGTACTGCAGGAAGCCAGGCACTTTGGGGCTATATCCAGAAAGACACAATATTGGTGCTTCAATCTTTAATGCTGCTTCCACCTTTAATACTGCTTTTAAAGAAGAGGATTTCTGTGATGCCTGCAAGGTCCTGCCTTGTTTAACGAGGACAGGGCAGTCGTTGGGAAGGAAGTTTACTTTGTAGTGTCTTCTCAGGGTCACCTAGGTTTTTTCTTTTCCCCATTCATCTTGAATAAAATATGAGGATAAAGGACCCGGCTGCTCTGGGAAAATGGCCTTGGAGAGCACCTGGCAGCACCTTGGCAAAACCAGATCCAAAAAAACCCCCTGAATAAATGTTGGTATCTATTGCTGTTCAGAGAAGGTAGGAGAAGAGAGTATATTTGGGAGCATAACGTAAAATATTGCTACAAAACCTTGATACAGATGCACACACCAAATTCCAACAAGAGCTTATCAGTCAAAGAATTGGGAGGGGAATGTGCTTTGCAGCCATCAATGTGCTTGGACTGTCAAAGGAAAAACTAAATTTCAAAAGCTAAGCCTACGTTTGATTGACGAAAACATGTAATTTGTGTTCAGCTAGTTAGCTATGTTTTTCTTTGATACGATATAAAGAAGTAATTTAAATTAAAATTCTGTGTTACTGCATGCAAAGTTCAATATAAATGAAAGGATTAGGCATAAGACTTTCTCTAATATCAGCTGAATATATCAAAGGTAACTCATGTGGTGCAGAAAGTATTCTGGCATATGAAAGTGTAATGAAAAATTAGAGATCTCTTCTGTAAGGTTTATTAACCTTTGGATCTAATTTATTACTTGATAAATGTGTACTGTTAGTGATATTTGGTAATTTCATAACACTCTTCCATTGTTTAGCTTTGTGTCCTTAATGAGGGCTGAGAAGGAAAACGCACGGCGTTTTGCATTCCAAAATTATACAAGTTCTAGATAACTCTGGCTATTTTATTCATGCATTATTCTCCACAGCATTCACCTTGAAATTCCCTACCGCGGTTCACTATCCTTTTAATGAGTGACACAATTCAAATATAACTGGACTGAGCCAGCTCCATGACCTGAAATTTTTGTCAGGCACAATCAGGCTAGCCTCATCTAAACGTTGGCACTGAAGCCCACGCGGTAAACAACTGCTTTAATTTTGCAAACATTTATGCACCGTAGTCATTTCATGGTCCTGAGTAACCCATTGAATTCAATGGGCTATTCATACATGGAAAATTATTCAAGCATGTAAATATTTCAACTGCAGGAACTCGTGCTCCTTCAAAAGAAAGCGGCATAAGTGCATGGGTACACCAGAGAAAATTCACAAGAGGAAAAAGCAGAGGGTAAAACAAAGGCCTAAACTGAGACCAATCTTGTTTTTATGTCCCAATAAATCGACAACATTTTTGTACGCGTTACCTGTATTTCCTCCTTCCAGTCAGATCAGATGGAAACACAGGAAGCAACTCGATAGCCTAGGTCCCATCTGCAAAAGCGTGAAGACCCCCTTAACACCTCTTGACTCTCAGTCCATTTGCTGCTTTCAAAAAATAAATAAATGGAAAAATATAAACCCTTGGAAACTGATGGGTATCAAGGGCCTGCTAGAAGAGCTTCAACCCTGCAAATCTCCTTTCAGGAAATGACTTAGGAGGCCTGGACCCGAACAAACACAAACGCAAACACAGCCCCCAGCAACGTGAAACCGCATGCGCTCTTCCCTTGGCACTGCCAGTACAGGTGCGACTTCAAAACGTTATACTTCTTTTTGCAGGAAGCTACACCGGCGGGGAGCCAGTCTACAACCCAGAACTCGTTCATGCCAGAGCACAAAATCCTACTCCGAGATTAGCTCATCCTTTGCCCACCAATACTAGAGGGAGCCATGCTTCAATGGAAGAGCGCACTAACAAGAAGCACACGTCAATCTTGCCGAGGATGGCATCTAGATTTTGTGCAACAACAAATAACTAAGACGTGTGCTCAGAGTAGCACGGTCCTTCAGCAGACAGAGGCGAACGCGTGCTCATTATGGAGCTGCAATACCCGGGAGTGGTGGAGGGGATGCAGGGCTGGGACGGCGCGGTGCCCAACATTGTCTCCATCTGTGATTCAGGGGTTTGTGATTTTGGAGTTGGGAGTGGTTTTGCCATTATGGCAGCTTAACTGATTTCCAAAGGAATTCTGTGTGCTGGAATGTGGATTTGACGGGCTTCGGCTAATTTCACATGCGCGGCTCATTAAATTATTCTAATTCGAAGCACCCCCAATTTCAAAGCAGAAATTAGGGACATGTTTCAAAGACCTAGGAGTCTTGCAAGATCAACGTGTTTGACCCACAAATTACCTGTCAAACATGGTCAAGGAGCAATTGTCCTTGCTTCTCAATTTATTAGAGAGCGCGCTGTGAACGAGCCGGACAGGAAAACAGCATCCCAGAAGTTAAGGTTGCCATGGTGACTTGCCAGGGAGCATTTGTCTGTATATATTTGGGTGACAGGAAATCCTGCTGGGGAAGGGGTGACAGTAAAGAAAGCCGTGACCAACAAACTTAGCTCACTGCAGGCAGAAGAAGCTGGGAGACCGCGTCGGCTGCCCACTGCTGATTGCTGCTGGGGTGCTAGAGCCAGCTTTGGTCTTAAATGCCCATTGCTGTCTCAACCACATGAATGATAATGGTGAAAACCAAGAGCCAAGAATGCCAAGCCTTGCATGGTTTGAGGGTTTTGCACCCTCCGTGAGGTTGCACATGCCCAGCAATTCGAGGACCACACAGTGACTGCTCGATAAGAGAGGGATAACTCAAAAAACTAGCTAGCTGGCCCTTGAGCCAAGCTATTCTCCTTTGTGCTTGCATATATAAAGCTTCCGTTCCTGCCGTATTACAAATGCTGATTATTTTCTCAACGAACATGATGGCCCAGTCCTAGCATACAACTCCCACTGGACACTTAACTACTACCGGGGGGGGGGGGAAACCATGGGTCAAGCTGAACAGACTGAGGTCTGGATACAGATGCTTCAAAACAATGCTGCATAGGATGGACACCTGGGACAGCCCCCCGCGCGAACGTGGTGCCCAAGAAATCGCACGGCACTTAACCAAAAGCTGCAATCTTTACAAATGCCCGGACGAGGCAGATGGGATGTGCACACTGAGTGACAACACCAGACAGTGGCTCATAGATCTGGAAGTTGATATCCGATGCCATGCGAAAGACAGAGAGGGAAAATCTGAATAAATAAATGCTCTCTCGCATCTTTGAACAGTTATTCTGCTGGTATAGTGGGAAACTGGAAATATTATATTGTACAGGAGCAGATCTTAAATCACTGCTCAGGGATTTTCACTCCCACCCCATCTCCCCACCTCATGGTGGATGCTGACATGTAATAAATGTTTCTTCTGCAACGACCTTGGTTTATTTAAAGTGCCAGCTAATTGTAATGACAGATGGGAAGTTTTACAACAGGGTGTTTTCTTCTCTCTCTGGAAAACGACGACTTTGAACTTCTTACAAAAAGATGCGTGCACAACTATGAACCATGATTTTCCAGATCTGTATCATGTACGCTGCACTTCTGAGCTCCTAATAAGCGTAGGCACCAAAAACCCATAGCTTCTTTATATTTTCAGACTCAAAAAAAGTTTTACTGAAGTCCTTAACAAACTGATTTAGTGCAGTTAGAATGACTATTTTGGGAGATTACTTTGTGGGTTTTCATCCCAGTATTACTGCTGAAAACCAGTGCTTCTGGCCTGACAGGTGGCTGGATTCTAAAGGAAGCCTCAAGTTAAGAAAAAGGAAAAAAGAACTGTAAAAAATTTATCAGAATGATTTTTCTGTGCCACATTGAGCACAGCACCTTACGTATGCTGCAACCGTCTCAGGGGCTCGCCGATAAAGCCTTTCGACCCATGTCGCCGCACATGCCAAACACATCCCCGCGAGCAGTTATCCTCCGGTAATCCATGCTCCTCCACTGCAGCCACAGCACCTTTTAATACGCGTACGGAAGACTCCTGAGAGCAACGCTGCTGCACGGGCTCCTAGGTGCTTAACTGCCAGCACAGGAGGCATGCTAAATGGTCTGAGCCATATTCCAGCAACGCACGTTATTGTTTCAGAAAGCAGTTTAGTGTGCTAAGTAGAAACGCATTTTAACTCTCAAAAAACTCAAACGTTGAAAACCCAGGAAATTAATAGTTAAGGCCACCGGAAGTCTGACATTAGCAAGTGGATCTAATCGAGGACAGAAATGATTCCAAGGTAAGGAAGTCTTGATGACAACACTGGTCGTGGGTCTTGTTACCGTGTGGTTAGCCCTTCCGAATCCTTTCCCCCGTTAGCGCGGCTTCCATGTTGCTGGGTTTAGCTACAACCAGTTTCTGTTCTTCCAGATGCTCATTTTATCCAAGCTGATTCTTAAAATAAGATTGCGACACTTGTGATGAGATTCAGATTTAATTTGCTGATTAATTTTGTCTTCGCATTCTTATTACATTGAAAGTTATATACTTGTTATATAGAGCTAGCTTATACTACCAGATTCATATCAATCTAATATTAGTATTCATATCTTAGGGCACTTGAAATTAAAGACGCTGAAATGGAGTGAAAAAGTAGCGTTTATCTTATCAACGGGAATTCTGACTTTATCAAAACAAAAAAGTTCAGTTACTCCAAAAGAGAAGTTTTGGGTTGTTTGGGGGAGGGGTTGGGGGGGGATGCGTGTATGTGTGTGTGCACATGTGTGCGCGTGCGTGTGTGTGTGTGGGGGGGTTCTTATTTATAGTGATTTTCCCCCAAACACCTGAGCTTCCGAGAGAATTTCCTTTTTATAGTTCTCAACCTACTTTCTCACTCTAAAATGAGGACAATGACTTTCTATGACTGACCGTATAAAAAGTCGTAGAGAAGTCCCACAGTACAAGCAGGGCTGTTTGCCCTTTTTGGGGGGGTGATGGGAAACCCATTTTCATTATGACTTTATTATAGCATCCTATCTTTTCTCACAGCTATAAGATATTGAAGCACTGGTCAGGTGCAACCAGACATAGGAAACAAATATGCAAGTCATTATATTAATTTTCCTTAACAAAAGTTATCAAGATGTGGTAATTAGATTTAAAACAAAACAAAACAAAACATCAGAGAAATTAGGAAGTTCTTTGCTGAGCAAAGCATGGCGAGTCAGATACTCTGAGGCCATTAACTACTCAAAATGTATCACGAATGTCGCATAGCCTTGAAACAACGCTAAACAAAGCCCAGGTGAGAAGAGATGTCATCAGAAATGTCCGTTATAAAATCTTTGCATTTCTGCCTCCATGCCACGAGGACCCTGAAATGGTTAGCACAGGTTTCTCTAACTAGTTCACTCTCCTTCCAGAAAGTTTCCATTTCAGCAGTTCAAGCCCATTTCCTAGCTCCCCTAAAATACCACACCTCTTGAGCTAGCATTTTAACAAATGCCTTTATGATCCACTAAGTGATAAAACATGTCCTTTTCAGAGCTATGCTTTCTGGAACATAATGTTTCCAGTCTAATTACAAAATTCACAGGAAATCCTGATACTACCGTGGGCACTAAAGTCCTGGCTAATAGAAATGACTTCTCTATTTATTTTCAAAGAGTGAGAGTCAATAATTAAAGCCTGGAGCTTACCCGCTTCTCTTAGCAGATGTAATAACCAAAGGAAAGCTCATTTTGTGGAAGCAGCATGGTGAGATAGGTGTTTCAAGAACAGGGAACAAAAGAACTGGGCAGCGTAGTCCTATTTTCAGCTTTTAATTCATATTTCCCTTGTGTAAAGGTCAAACATGGGCAACAGCATGCAACTGTTTAATGAATAAAACCCTTAGTGTTTTCTGAGCTCTCTTTTTTCCAACGTGTGAAACGCATCCTTACTTTTGCAGGAGCGCAAGTCTAAAAGAGGTCAGAACAGCCTTCTAAAAGTCCCCCCTGATTTTCTTCCTAATTATTAACTTCTGGAAACTAATTTGTGGAACCCATTCTCCAAGGACTGTCATTGTCATTTATTCCATTTTGACTTCTTTTAAATCAATAAGAGGGGAAAAAAAATCTCACGGAAATGCTCTTAAAATTGCTTATACAGTCGACAATGCTTTGTCCCTTGAATTACACTGGGAAATGAAGTTTCACCCATCAGAATGACTAATGGTGATTCATTGCAAGTCACATTACACCCAGCAGTGCAGGAACAGTTAAAAGTACACATGCTTCATTTTGAGAGTGCTGAGAAGGACCCCTTCCTTTTCCTCAGAGGTTCTTAATGTCACACTCTTGTTTAGTCTATTCTGTCAAAAAGAAAGGTTTTGAGAGAAATTTATGAAGTCATATAGCTTACTGGAAATGTGCTTCAATGTTTATACAAAAGAGCCACATTTTATAATTCAGCAGACTTGGTGTTGGCAGATTTAATTTGTATCTGCAAAATTTGAGTCTTCGTACTGAGCCCTTGAATGGCTTGTACAAGTATCTTGCACACACAACTCAAATGCATCAATAAATATGAGTAGCAGTGCTTACAGGTGCTAGGACACGGAGTACATTGACACCAGAGGTTTTGGTTTGACATCGGTTTCTGTCCAAAGCCTAACAGCAGCTACCAAAAAGGATGCTTCTAGAAGAAGGTGCTATTACAGCATCTCACAATCAGGTGATGGGGGAGTAGGCAATATAGCCTAAGCAAATAGCTACCCCAAGATAGCCGTGAACACGATACTTGCACTATATTACTTATACCAGTGCAGTTTTAATTGATTTCTCCAGGGTACTTATGCACTGAACGTAAGTAAGGTATATTGGTGTAGAGGTAGCTGTGCACGGTTCATCTGCTCCACAGGGGTAAAGTCTGATTGCACCGGGGAAAGTGTGTCATGAGCCTATATCCTCAGTAACTCAATGCAAGTAGAAGCTAGGTAGGTAGCGGTGCAAGTACTCCCACTAGCAAACACAACTAATTTTTGTGCAGACAACTTTGAATTTTTGCAGGCACCCAAAAAGGTCCTTGAAAAATGTATCTTGGAAGATTTTATCCATAATGAGGACAAGAACATCCTCATTGTCCTTACATAAATGGAAGCCAGAATAAATATATGCCTTCATTACTGTCTTCACTAGTCAGTGAGTAAAAGAAAGATCAAGAGAGGCTTCCAGGATTGGGGTGGTAGCATCTGCAATATTCTGCACAGATATATCTGCAGCCTAATGCACTTTGGAAAGTTTAGTGGCTATGTCACCTTCATAACCAGAAAAACAACCAACGAGTATATAAAAGATCCAAGATCTCAAGGTGCATCTTAGTGATGCTTAGTAATGCCACTTTTGATGAACATTTTATACACTCTGTTATAGGGACTGGTCCTTCTAAGACACTCAAATACAAAGGTTACACATTGCACTTGGACTACTCAGACCGTGCAAAGGGGAACACGTGCACAAGTACTTCTATGATTGAGGACTTATTCCTTCACCTTTTTTCCTTCACTCCATTCATCCTGATTCAGACCCATTAGAGGGTAATTTCTATTCGAGTTTTAACGGCCAATACTCTCAGTGCCTCTGTCCGGGGATGATGTCAAATGCTTCACACCTATCAAACTAATTTCTTAAAGCAGAAATCTCTGTCAAATTTTGACTTTCACTTATTCTCACTAGGAACAATACTGAGTGGTACACAGATAATACAGCTCTGGGGAAAAGTGCTGTAAAAGCTGATGGCTTAAATGTTAGGTATAGCTGATGAAGCCAACAATGAATTCACTTCATAATTCAAAAATGAACACACACAGTCTATTCACATTGTTCAAAGGGAAAAAAAGGAAATATTTGCTAGCCAGTTAAAATTCTTGTACAATGAATGTCAGGCCTGAGCACATTTTTACATCCAAGTTATAAACTCTAGAAAATAGGGTTTTGTAACGGAAATGCTGACATAACAATATGGCATTGCAAACACAACGCTATAATTATATTTCTTGATTGCGGACTGGTTGAAAGCACTGCCATCCAGAACAAATACATAATGACTAGCTGGAAACAGTCAATCAGAATTCCTGGATTTTAGAAAACTCACATGAGACAATATTATCTGTACAGCCACAGCCAGAAGATGTCAGGGAATCAATCCATATAACGTGCCAGCTTAATAAAATCTGCATACCGAATTTATGAATGCTGTAATATTCCTTTATATCACAAGTTATTAATGGTCAATTTAATGAATATCTACAGCTGGAGTCCTTTTGGTTCTGTATGATATTTTAATCGTCTTTAGCCATGTATTTAAATGCATTTCATTTTATAACCATCAGCTTCTTCAAGATAAGAAAGCCTTTACATTAGCACAGAGATATCCGAGGTAGCTACTAATTTTGTCTTTATTCTATTATTGATTTCCTTAAAATTTACTATGGCAAGAGCAGAACTACATGTTCCTCTACAACAGTATTTGTTTTAAATGTCTGAAGTAGAATAAAAAGGTTTCTAGAGAGATACTACATGCATAGCCATTCCAAAGCTGCTTTACGATTACCTTTCTTGTATGTAGCCCTCTATTTTAAGGAAAAATCTATTATCCCTCAAAGAGTACTTGGCTGGAAATCTGACATTCACTTAAACTTACAAAAAGAAAGAGAGAGGGAGAAAGAGCGCGTAAGAGATTACTTCGAGATACAAACAGCGGTGCACTTAAGGTGAAATGGAATTTTCTAATTATCCCATATCTACTTCAGGCCTTTCTAAAAAAGAAAAATATTTTTCTAAAAGAATGAAGAAATGTGATTGCCAGGAGATAAAGAGTAGCACAATGCGTAGCACAGACTCTCTGTACTTCAGCACAGAAGTAGAGGCAGAAAGCAGACAGAAGTAATACACCCCTAACAACAGGAAATTCTGACTCCCTATCCTGCCACAGTTCTGTCATCCGAGGCTAGCGACTCCCTAAATGACACCAGAAATGTTGACGCTTCACGAATGAAAACATGGTACCAATGGATTGAAACAACAGCCCTAGTACCTGGCACCCTCAAGGAAGGTTTGGATTCAGAGCTGGACACACCATCTTTGATCCCTCAATACAACATAAACTATCCCAAATACTGTTCTTAAAATGCAACAGACTCATGGATTTAACTTTTTTCCATGCCCAGGGTTCACCTGCTCTTCAAAAGGGAAAGGCAAGGCTTCTGGGGTCCTGGAAGGGATCCCAACCTGGGACTGAACTGGCACACACTTCGGTTCCATCAACACTAGCTCTGATTACAAACAAAACAAATTACCATTTTTAAGAAAAAGAAACTGTGTATCAAAATTAATCTGCCCGTGGGAATTAGGCTTTCTAGCTAGAGGCGTATGTCCCCTCTTCCATGCAATAGAACATTATACTCACTAGCACTTCAACGCTGTGCTTGTTAAGTTGCAAAGGTTACAAGGACGTGGCGTACTAGATAATAGGGCTGTGTGAAGCCTCAGTTCCCAATTCGATTCAGCCCAAATCGATCTGGAGAGATTCAGAAAGATTCAGCGATTCGAGCATAGACGCAGATTTAAATGGTTTTTCTACACACCTGTAGGTACCAGGTGGCTCATGAACACTGCGATGCTGGGGCGGATGGAGCGTCCCACAGGAGCGTGGGATGGGCCCCCTAGCGTGCTCGGCAGCAGACCCAGAAGTGGACCAGAAACACTTCTGGTCCACTGGGGAGCATGCAGGGGACCCCACGTGCCTCCCTGGCTCAGCAATTAGTGTCTCCTGGGTCGGGGAGGTACTCAGGGTCCCCCCGCAGTCAATCACCGAGCCAGGGGGGCCCCTGCGTGCTCGGTGGCTGACCCAAAAGTGGGCTGGAAGTACTTCTGGTCCACTTCCAGGTTTACCAC
Source organism: Caiman crocodilus (assembly GCA_030014935.1). Lineage (NCBI taxonomy): Eukaryota > Metazoa > Chordata > Crocodylia > Alligatoridae > Caiman > Caiman crocodilus. The sequence continues at coordinate 13,852,037 of JAGPOW010003182.1, read as the reverse complement.
CGAGCACCCCCCCGTGGGATGCTCCATCCACTCCAGCATCACAGCATTCACAAGCCACGCCGGTACCTCGAGGTATGGAGAAAAAACATTTAAAGCTGTGTCTATGGCCAAACCAGCACCAAATCTTCAGATTTGGATTCAGCCTAATCGAATGGCGACAGTGATCCCAATCAACAAATTGAATCACTGTCGCTGATTTGGGCCAAATCCAAATCAAATATGGCCCGTTTTGCACACCCCTAAAGGATAAGTGGTTTGGTTGAAACAGATGTCTACAACCAACATTACCACAACCCAAACCAGGCAATCGTTTTTGCTCTAATGTTTGAAGTACTCTTCTTACACCATAAAGAGAGAGAAACTATTCTTTAAGCAGTACACCAGCTTAGCGACCATATTAACTGAAGGGAGAAGGCAAGAATGAGCCAGGAGAAAGACGCTGAAGAGGTCTGAATAGACTGCTTGGGCATGCCGGACTTTCTTTGGTGTTGAGCCCCACGAAATGTGTGGGCATCCCAATAAGGAAAATAAGAGCCGATTTCTGCATCCCAAAGGATGAATGAATAAGTCTAAACAGCGTGCATATTTTTCCTGTATTACACTCAATTTGAACTAAGTATAAATCTTTGCACCCCTGGAGTCTTCAAAACTGCTCTTATAACTGTAATGGCTCACAAAGCTATTTCTTTTTCAATATATGTTATGAATAAGGGCAATCATAATTCATTAAAATTCATTTTAAGCTGATTCAATCTGCCTCGATTTTCCCCATCTCATCAAGCAAGATAACATATGCACAAGCTACTGGGCTAAAGCAGCAAACCAACCTGAGAATGGAATCAGCCAAATCAAATTACAGGAGAGCATTTGTATGAATGCTGCTGATTCTCAAAAATACAAAAAAACATTTGCCTGAAAAACAATATTGAGGCTATGTGAATGTATAAAATTGCATTCTAACGCAGATATATTTTAAGCTACACTTACAATGACAGGACATAATAAAATACAGTTAAAGTATTCTTGGAGATACCTGAAAAGATAAAAGGTGCTCCTAGAAAGGAAATGTTCATTACACGGTAATGATATTTATATAAAAAGAAATAAGCCCAAATATGTGCATTTGAAACATTAGCATTAATACAAAGAAAGGCCAACCACAGTGATTTGCATAAAAGAAAATTGTTGCTTTGCTGTATTTGTCACAAAACCAAACTCCTTCCTGATTTCAACTCCTGGATTTAGTCCAAAATATAATGTTCCTTACAAGGGAGTGTCAAAACTTCAGGAGCGGTCTAGTATTCTGTCAAGGCAGACATATTACTCCTTTCATGCAACTTTTACTTGCAGTACAGAAGTCAAAGATGGAAATGCACACTTCAATCCAAATTTTTTCCAATGGCTTCGTGCTATTCGTGTTGCACACTGCCAAACTTAGGATCTAGTGCTGCATATGCCTACTCATGGACAGAGTCCTTAGATACTTATGGGAGTAAACGTGTGCCAAATAAGTCCTTCTAGTTTTTCTACATCAACTGTTCTTTGTTTTTCAAGGGAGAAGAGAGGAGGGAATGAAGTCATGAAAAGTTCAAGCAAGCCATATATTGTATGCCAGGCATCACTGACCCAAGAGAGACCAACAGTTCTGAAGAGCGTGGGCAGCTGTCTGTTTTTAAGTGAGAAAGTCTATCATGTCATCCCCATCATGTTTTTTCTGTGCGAACATAGATACTTGCGCAATACTCATTAGGCTCAGGCTCATAAATGGAAAGAAGGGTTGATTTTCACCGATAGACTAGCTAAAGTAGACAGACTGACACTCTTTAATTAGTCTATAAGGTGCAAATCTACCTTGCCTTCTACTTGACTTCAGACTAACACAGCCAACTTGTCTCTGCTCATTGACTGAATCCACACAGAAAGGAAAAATTTCAACCAAAAATTACAGTAATTATGTAATAGGTACATCCTTATACTACGGCAAATGTAAATTTGAATAGCCGCACAAGCAGGACTGTGAACACAAGCCGTAAATGCTCTGAACTGTGGAGACGGATGTAAGGGGACAGATCAATGTGTATGTTTAGATGGGAAGAGTTCTGCAACCTTTTTTGTTACATGATCTAATCTACTGAAAATACTTTTCCCCGACATTACTGCCATTTATTTAACTTGCCGTGTTATTGGTTCTTATAGCACAACAAATGTGTGCATCTTGACCCCTGTATCATCAAGAGACTGGAGTTGACAAAGGAAGTCAAACTGCAGCCCACACACAAATAATAGCTTTCCATTAGGTTTGCCATTTCACCTGAATAATTCCTGATAATCATGAATAATGATGTTATTTGACATTCTAATGATATCATGCTATGCAACTGCAATCCATCAGTCATTGTCAGGAAGGTCAAATATTTGTATTCTATTACATTATGCGGAGTTCATTAAACAGTTAAATGACATTATACACCTTAATTATACTTCCAAACGAAACTGGCACATATCATTTAGATTTTAGGGTCTATGTGATAGGTTTCCATTTGAAAGAAAGATCATAATTTTGAAAACACAAGCATGATGATACATTTCAAACACCAAGTCTTAACTGGATCAAACTCTTAAGATAAAATTGAGTTTGGTAAAGCAGTGACACACTCTTCAGCATCTCAGCAAGTTGATTGTGTTCTTAAAATAAAAGACTATAAGAGCCCAACATATTTAATCACTATTCAGGCCATAGACTAATTTTTAGATTCCCCTACAATTCTTTGGGAGAAGTCAACAGGATCTGTAGGCAGAACTCCAACTCTTCAGTTCGTATCTGCAACTATGGTATGCACGTGATAGCAAAAGAGAAATACAAGGAAAATCTTTGCTCCCACTAATGTGCTCCCCTTCTCCACCAACACATTAAATTCAGATTCAGAGCATTTAAAGTACAGTTTGCCGCACACAATTCACTCAGTTACCTGATGGGCTGACCAATATCATCATAAAACAGAACCACACCGCGTGCTCGTGGACGTCAAGAGCGCCACTTTATTAACTCTAAACATTCAAAACCATTAGACTCATGCCAAGTTAGCTGAGTAAATATTTAGCTATAAATTGCTATGGCAAGTAATCTAAATATCTTGCTTAGCATAAATTCTCCAGCAAGTCACACAAAGCCATTTTCGTGGAAAAGAGGGGAAAAAAAAGGAAGATATGATACAGTCGTTAAGTAGCCATCAGAAGCTACATATTGATTTAAGAAGCTGTACAAAGAAATCACTGACTCGGTGATTGCACTGAATGTCTCCACTCAGCCACAATCTTCTCAATGAGAAGTCACAATAGGGAGAGAAACAAGGGGAATTAATACAAAGAAAAATATGGTTAAAATCCTCAGAGAGGAAAAATGAGAATACAAAAACTTAATAAAGAAATGTACTCCACCTTTCTACAAGTGGCTTATTAAAATTATGTTTTCCTTTTAGTCATAAATTGGCTGTTTGCCCAGCCAGTCCAAGTCTGAAAGCATGTCAAATACCACAAAGCCGTCTTTTTCTTCTTTTATATCAGGGGCTCTTTAATTCTCTGGGTTATTTCATGTCTGAGCAGGAAGTGTGCTCTTGCAGGTATAAAAGCAGACAACTAGGTGAGTACTTCGGTTCTAAAATCTAGGGTGAACCATTGAGAGATGAAGGGATTGTCAACGAGGCACCTGACCTCTCTCCAACACATCCGTGGAACCGAAAAAAGAGCAACCAGATGCCTCCGAAAAAGACAGATGCCCTGGCTGTCTCTAGTAAAGGCCTGGTCCCGTGCCTAGCGCAGGCAAACAGCAAGGTTTCCACTGACTTGAAAAGTGCCGGGTCGGGTCTCTATGGCTTGTCGGACAAAATAGTTAAACACATGCTCACATCTCATTGCATGCAACTGGGCTCCAGAGAGTCAATACGGGCCGTCTGCCGAACCGAACCGCTCCCTCCTGAATCCGGGGGAATGCACCTGCTGTATGATACACACAGGTTTTGTGCTATTTCCCCTAACTGACATGGGTTTAATTGACAGAGGAACCTGGCCCAAATCTTTTGCAAAAAGAAAGAAAGTCAGAAAAAAGTTAATTTGAAAATAATTGCCGCTTTCAAACTTCTAAACATTTTAAGGATAATTGCCATTAAAATTATCTTCTACTCCCATGCAAACTTGCCTTGTTTGTCCCATCGGGAAGTTTGAAAAAAACAGTGCCATTAGAGTCCATTTTAAAACTGAGCTTTCAACTCCACTAAATTTCTAAAGGCTTCTGATATATCCTGGGTACATTCAACCCTCCAAAGACAATTTTAACATAAATCACAAACAATACTTCAGTTATATTCCCCACCCCCCAGGAAAAAATAGAGAGAATGGGGTAGAGATTAAAAATAACCTAGGTTTGGCCCTAGAACTTAGAACTAAATGAATGCTTTGCTTCAGTTTTCAAACAGAAAGGTGATGTCAACCACGGTGGCAAAGGTAGGATGAACAATTAATGAGAATGAGGCCAAAGGAACAAAAATGGCCATAACCAACATGGAGGAAAACCATCAAAGAACGTAATGCACTCAGGTAAGGAATCCAGATAATCTCCATGCCAGAGTTCAGAAGGAAATGGCACACAGGCTTGGTAGCCAGTACTTTTAAGAAATCTACCGAGCCTGGGTGGTTACCATGTGATTGGAGAAGAGTAAAATGAAGTAACTATATTTGAAGAGAAGAAAAAAAGCTATTGAGACAACTACAGGCTTATTAGTCTGACCTCAACAGCATGCAGAGCTTTGAACAAATTGTGAAGGAAAAGTAAAATTCAGCAGGTAACTGGAAAATGGGATAAAAGTAACAGAGAATTACCAGAGAAAGAGTATGATAAGATGAAAATGTTTTCTAGGTAATGTGGTGGATCTCACAGATCTGATTCCAATACCGCATCAGATATGCTGCCATGTGGGCAATTATTAGTGCAGTCGGAGAAAATGGGGATAAGTACAAGAACTGTAAGGTGGTAAGGAGATGACAAGAGGTAGCACTGAAAAGAGACAGATCAGGCAAGAGGCACCTGCTAGTGCTCTTCACAGATCACTTTAATGTTTTCATTAATAAACAGTGCAAAAAGCAGGAGTGTGCTGATGACCCAAAGCTGGGAGGTACAGTCAGTACAGAAGAGGACTGGAAAATTGCACAGAAAAAACTGGGTGACCTCATGGACCGGAAAAACAGAAACAGGATGAAATTCAAAAGTACAAGATGCAAGATTTTGCCTTTGATGACTAATAATGAAAAGTCCTCTACCAACTTGGAGCTCACTACTCAAAGAGGACTGAAGAGAAGGACCACGTGTACCGGTTGATCCGACAGGATGCGTATGCAACAGCCGTGTTGAAAGAAGGGCGAATGCGATCCTCAAATGACTAAGATGGGGTTTTCCAGTAGAGACAGGGATGTATTACTGCCATTGCACACCAGCAAACTCCCCCTGTGCCTGAAGAAGGGTGTTTGTGCCTGAAACCTTGCAAAGTACAGTTGTTCCAACTATTTAGGTGATCTAATAACTATATCAACATCAACCCAAAGAATCTTGCCTGCCATTACACAAGGTACTTCTGAAATGTCATCTGTTCCACTTTCAAGAAAGAAACTCAAACTTGAACATGAAGATGGACCACTAGGCCAATCAAGTGAAGTTTTTCATAACCATCTCAGGAAAGGAGAGTTTGCAGGAGGAAATCAAAAGAGGATAAAGAGGTTCTACAGCTGCTCCCTGCCAAGGGATGAGTTCCTTTTATTCCCTTCCTTTACAAAAACCTCAGGGGTTGCCCAAGTCCTGTGCTCTGGGAGCCAAGCACAGATGGCAGCAGTCCCTCAGTACAAGCATGATGGTCTTCCAATAGATAGGGAAGTCACTAGTGAGTCCACAGATGACTGAGGAGGCCAATCCAAGATCCACATGTTCAACTGCAACCATTAAAAATAGTTCTGAAAGGAAGGAGCAGGTCCTGGAGATAACAGGTCATGGCTTTGTCTCTCTCATCTATCTGTCTCCATATTGAAGTGAGTTTGCTCAAAATGATCAATGCCTCGTTGTATGTCATGGCACTGCTGGGGACAATTTGGTGCGCAAGTCTTCCAGGCCTGATGTCAATACATCATTTCTTCAGATTGGCCTTCAAGGTGTGCTTGAATCTCTCTTTTTTTGCTCACCTCTACAGCAGTGACCATCAGTAAGTTGGAAATATAGGACCTGCTTTCGGAGCCAGTTGTCAGGTATCATTGGGACATGTCACGTCCAATGGAGCTGGTGCCATATAAACTTGGCTTCACGGTTGGTGGTGTTTGCTTGAGCCTGACCTGGCGTTCTTCCCTCAGTCTTTCCAATTGATGTGGAGGATTTTCCCAAGACATCGCTGATGGTAACATTCGAAAGCTTTCAGTCATTTCCAATATATGGTCCAAGTTTCATGCCCCTACAACAGGGTAGGAATGGCAACAGACTGGTAGACGAGAAGGTTGGGTCCTGATGTTGAGATCACTGAAGACGTGATGGGGGCTCATAACAGGCGACAGGTTGTGTGCAGGGGCCATCATTTTTAACAGTGAACCACTGATCCCTCCGCACAGTGCGAGATGTCATCTTCACCA
>JAGPOW010003182.1:13784707-13798222 GCA_030014935.1 Caiman crocodilus | reverse complement strand
GCGTTCAAAACAAGAGAAACACGAACTGCCAACAGTTGCGGGGGAAGCTTATTACTGCGTCCATTGATAGGGACAAAAGCTTCATCCATTTAAAAAGGCTTTCCTATTTCATAAAAATTACTCTTTAAACCACTTAAAGAAATATGGTCTGCACCAAACACTTACAGAGCAGTTTCAATAGCCAACCGGGCTGCCTTGCCAGCCCTTTATTCTGACGTGCAGCCCTGCATGCAGGCAGCGGAAACCAAACCAAGATGATAAAAATTGCCCCTTCTGTAACACACCCTCCGAATAGCTCAACACTCTTTCGAAGATACCGAGTCTTGATCTCCACATAAAATGGGTATGCTTCTTTCCAGTTTACAGATGGGAACACTGAAGCCAAAATAACACACTGGGAGTCACTGAAAGAGCTAGGGAAAAAACCCAGAAGCCCAACCTCCCTCATTGAGCAGGTGCAATCAGAGATTGAGGGCTTGGACCGAAGCCCAATGAAGTCAATAGAGAGCCTCCCAATGAACTCCAGCGGCGCTGGTCATGCTGACGTTATAGGAGGATGAAGAACTAAGATGTTTTCTTACATTATCTTCACTATTATTTTGACAGCCAGCAAGCCTAAAACAAGAACCGATGCACTCCCAACAGAGAAAGCACAAGCAAAACCAGGTACTGAACCGTGCAAGTCTCTTGCTACAAACCACGTACACCGAGAAAAAGGACATCAAACAGAATCCTTAAAGGAAAGCTTGCTAAAGCCGGGATTCATCTCTTGTTACAGAACTGAAAAACATGGACATACGCTGGGAGCAAATCTGTAAGCCTGTCTTCCAGAAAGGACAGAAACACGCAGGTGTGGCGGGGTTGGCTTCTGGGTCTTCCCCCTGGAAGAACCACCCCGTTTTATTTATTTGTTCATTTATCGTGCCACCGTGGTTTCACAAGCCGTGGCTGGCTATGAATGTGGAGCGGATCGGTAAACGATAAATTATGCAAATTAAATTCATCCTGCTTTTCTGCAATCTCCTATTTCCAAACTGAAAGAAATCGCTCGTTTCCGTACGTCCTGTTACTCGTCTCTTCTTCAGTAACCTTTCACGAGAAACACTAGGGAAACTAGTGACAAACTCGGCAACCTTTCTAAAAGCTTATCACTCCATCCCAGCTTTATGTCTTGTGCCACCCAACAAGTTCAGAGCACTCCCAGCTTAGCTGGGCGACCAGGCCCCAATTATTTCTGTGGTCACGTAGTTCCCAAAGAATAAATGCACAAAACGCGCATCTTTGTTGCCTTGGAGATGGCCCAAGGACATACTTATAGATTCTGCAGCCTCCCGCATGGCTCTTCATGTCCACAACCACCTTATCCGAGTCAGTTGCTCAGAAGCCGAACGAGCCACTCTGTCTCGGTGATAAATACTTCCACGGCACTGCCAGTTCCTCTTCGGTTAAAGTGCACGCATCCCAAAGTTTTCCAAATGCATAGTTAAGGGTATCGAACGAAAAAAATCTATACTGTGCCTGCAAATCTTTTTTGCAGTTTCTTTTATTAATTCTAAAACGAGAGCTAAACAATTGAATTGCAACATTTCTAGGACGCAATTGTTAAAAACGAGCCCGAAGTAAATCTTCCAACAATGTTTGTGCCTTGTAACCAACCCAAACATGGCACAGAGTCAGTTGCTCGTTAGTCCATAATAGATCAGCAATTCCAACTTCCTATAACGTCTGCAACCGTAGACTGAAGACCTAAACAATTCATCTGAGTTGCAGTTATCCCCGTTCATCAGGACTTGCCCATTTGAAAGACATGCACCTCTGTTCATCTAGAAGTTCTACATTTCTGTTGCTGAAATAAAAAAGCGCCAACTTCTCACTTATTTACAACTTACAGTAGCTGGCAACCAAGCTATTTTTATTTGGGTATTATTACTGCATGCTAACGGAGGTGCCAGCTTTTAGTGTCGCAGTAGTAAGATTCTGTGACAATTGTCTTTATCAGATCCTATTTTTAGGGGGTTTATTTGTCCAACTACAGCCATTTTGGCTGACATTTTCCAGGCCTGTTGCCTGTCTCAGACTTAATACTTTGTGGAAAAATTCAGCCCAGATAGTTCAGTAGCTTCCAAGAGAGATGAGGAAACATGTGTTGTTCTCCCTTTCTTAAAACATTTTGGTGCAGTTTTCTTTGAACTTTTGGAGCAGGAGCTCTAAGTATAGCGGAGGCCTATCCTGTGCATCAGGGCTGTGCTTGTCCAGATTTGCCCAAGTCTACAGTGGGAAATGGGTATGGAAACCCATACAAACACGGCTAGTGAAGACTTGAATTCTGCAGCTAAAATTCTCCAAGTCTTCAGCGCCTCAAACTGAATCATTCATCATGATCCTGACAAGAGCTAAAAGGGTGAAGCTGTGTTTTCTCTGCAACCGCTTGTCTTAGCTGCTCTGGGCTGGAAACAGAAAACCTCTCATTTGAATGCAGGAAGAATAAACGCCAGACCTAGGAAAAAGGAAGGACTAGCTTAAGATTGCAAGAGGAGTTGAAGAGAAATTGTGGCTGGCACCTGATATGGAAGGACGTGCACTGGTGGGGTAAAGACACGGGAAGTGGGGAAACGACACGTTGCTCTCGAAGGGCAGGGGGTGGGGGCTACACTAGGATCGGATGAAACATGAGGGATACAGAAAACTCACTGGGGTAGGGACTAGAGAGCTGGCGGGGGACGAGGTAAGGGGGTGGGACGCAGCGGGGAGCCAAGCCTGGCATGGCAAAGGAAGTGGGACTGGAAACCAAAGAGGCTGCGTCCACTGTGGCACACACAGCTCTTCCAAGCCAGGAATGCTACCAAGGGGTCCTGAGCACGGTCATTTCTCTCCTCTCAGCAAACGCCTACTAGATCTGCCGGCAAAGCACATTGCACCCCTCCATAACACTGGTCCACCTAAAGGATGGCCATCAACTAGCCCTCTGATCTATTGCTACATTAACACCAGTGGGCCAAGACACGACGTGCTGGATCCAAGGGTCCCAACCCTGCTAGCAAGGCAGATCCACAGCAGAAGGATGTTGCATTTCAGTCTGTTTCTTGTTTGTAACCCTAGGAAGTTGAAGTTACCAGCTCAAACCGTTCAAATAAAAATCAGGTAGCTGGCTGAGTTAAGTGCTCAGCAGTTAGGAAGCACCAGCACTGAGCTCCCGGTGCACCTGCATTGCCATGCTTTGTCTTGGTTTTTTTTAATGACATGTTCACACAGCATTTCCCCCCCGCACTGGACTCCTGCCTCATCCAGTGCATACGTACCACGAGCTGCTCTGCAAATGAATTAAGGTTCTCCCGTCCATCGCGGTTCCCATGTGAAATGAGAGAAATCGCTTAAACCAAGTTTGCCACCTGTTACCACTAGTTGCATGCACCGTCTTTTTCTTGCAGCCCACCTTGACACCCTGGGTCTGATCTCCAGACAGGCTGCAAACTCACAGCTGCAACAGAAGCCAATGGAAGCTGTACCTGCAACTCCCTAAGTGTTGCATTGTTCCAAGTACTCGGGGAAAAAATCAAGTCCTTACCATCTCAGACAGGGCACCCAAATTTAGCAGCCTCATCTGACCTTAATCTCTGTCTCTCAACTCTCCATCTGTGAAAGAGAGATAACACCACCCCCTCCTCTTGCTGGGGTTTTGTGAAGATAGATTAATTAATTCCTGTGTAGCGTTTGGATACCACAGAAAAGCCCATGAGGAAATTAGGAATCCTGTCTTCAGATCAGGGTTTGAATAGTGTTCAGTAAATACGGCCTAGGACCACCTATTGAGAACAGCTGGGAGAAAACAACATCCTGAATAGCAGCTCATTAATTGAACACTGCCCATCCTATATGCTGAATGCAGGAGGGGTCCAATGGAAATAAAAATGCAGTATGTGGTAACATAATTAAACCATACTGCAGATGTGTTAGATGACTGAACTAAGCTTGCAAAGGCAAATTTCATTCTGGCATTTCCTAACCTCTGAGTGCTCGACTTCTCAGTCTTAATTATGCTCCTTTCAGTGTGCGCGTGTGTGCGTGTGCGCATGCGCATATGTGCATGTCATCTACCTATAGGAAATGATTTATGCTTACATTGCAAACCTCTCTCTGACTATTTCCCTCCAGAGCTGATAACGAACAAGGGCAGGTTAAAAAAAAATCCATTACAAAAGAGGATACCGAGCTTGCCTGAACTCGGTAAATGCAGCATGGTTTCTGTTTTTCTCTTCAATTGCCAAGGCACTGGAAACATGCAAGCACTACTTCTATTAGCACATTATTTATTCAGTCTTTAGATAAGAAAGTTCAGGAAAATATAACAGAGCAGGTGCCTACTATTTTACCTAGACTACATCACTTCCTGAATTCACCACCACCAAGGGCTCCCACCCTCTCCTCTGCTAGTTCCAGTCGTAGCAGAAAGGCAGCAGAAGCTAACTCGAGTGGGGACAGGCCACGGAAAGGAAATAGCAGCTCTGTAACATGCTGCATCCCCGCCCTGCCAAGGAGGCTTTGGAGGGTAACTTTCCACTGCAAAGTTCCAGGCTTAAAAATGCAAGCAAGACATTTCAAAAAGCAGCTCACCGTGGCGTGCCCTGGCAAGGGGTGATTAGTGCAACGGCCCACCAAGAAGCGGGCTGCTTTGAACAAGGGGAGCTGGTTTCACTGGCTAGGGGCACAAATGACATAAACCGGTATATGTGATCGGAAACCGGTTCAGATCTGTACCGCAACAGAAGTTCAATACGCATAAACCGCTTTCAAAATGACTTAAACTGGTTTAAGATAAACCTGGATGAATGTAGTATCAGATTGAATTGACTTAGATTACATTGGTTTATTGAACTCCTGTCCCAGATCCCCTTCAGATTCAAGCTAACACACATCCCCCAAATCCCAGGATGCTTAGCACCTCCCTCACAGCCCCCGACCCCCCACTAGTCTTGGCCCAAGCTGTCTGCTCCAGCCCAGCAGGGATGTGCTCTAGCGCCCCCACCTTCTGGCCTGGGCCACTGCACACGATGTGGCTGCATATCTGGGATCAAAAGTCAATGTCTGTTCACTTCCTCATCGGTTCAATCTGTGCAGCTTAGACTAATCTGTGATGACTGAATTAGTTCAGCCTTGGGCTTTTTGACTATCCGTACTTGGCCATTTAGTCTAAATGGGGGTAATGTCATTAAAGCCAGTAAAGCTACAATAGTGTAGACGTGAGATCAAACTCTGACTTGTTTCAGCTCACAATGTTTCCTGGAACGCACTGGAGTTTTCCTACACAGGTGTGCCCTACCTAATATGTTTCTACCCACAGGTGTCATCTTTTAAATACAGATGTACCTTTTTAAATACAGACCTAATCCTGAATTTACTGATTGATTTGTTTTGGTTTGTACCGGAGGGTTTGGGGACACGGACGGACGCAATAGGATAATATATATTCTCCCTGTCCTTGGGCCTAGTCTTACAAATCTCAAGCATCTGACTTGAGTAGTCCCATTTAATTCACCCGGAGTCATTGGAAAACTAAGATTACATATACTCTTACACATCTACAAGATGTCAAGTAATGACTTAGGATGTGCAAAGCCTACTCTATTTAGCTAAAATATTTGTTCCCAACGAGTCCATATAATCTTGGTAAAATTAATGTTCTTGAACTATAAAAACAACAAATGTTACATTTTTATAATTTTCTGGAAAAGCATTCTAGGGGGCACCATATACACAGAATAGTCCATCTGGCCAAAAATAAAACAGAGCAATAGAAAAACAATGACTTTTAAAAACACATAATTAGAACTAAGAGCAAATTTATGTAGTGATCCTACCACTTGCAGCTAGTAATAAAGACATATACCTCTGTGCATATTATCAGCATTTATATAGTCATTTCATTTTGCTTACAAAATGACTCAAGAAACTTTCACGCTGCTGTACATTATTTCAGATATTCCTGTTGATTTTTTTTTTATTTAACTAGTTCATTGTTGGTGTAATTTGGGACATTATAGTTTCAACAGTAATATTTTTGGTACTTGAGCAAAGTTTGTGATATGCTCTAAAATAATTGTATTTGCCTTTAGCAAACATGTTATTTGATTTTTGAACAAACTGGCTGATAGAGGCTGATGAAAATTACTCCAGCTCAAAATGCACCAACAGATGTGCTATCTGCCAAGGGATTTCCCTAGAAAATTTCTAATTTTCTTCTATCAGTTTAGAAAAGGTTCATTTAAAATCTGTTAAAATGTATTGACGTGCAGTGTTGCATTATATCCACTTATGGACAGAAAGGGGAAAAGACGTTCAGAAATCTGAACTCCAGCAGCTTGAGGCTGTAGCATTTCTACACAATCTACCCAGAATCCAAAGGGTTTTTTCTTTTTTTAATGAGCAAATATTTAAATAATTGGTATCCATGAAACTAAAACATGCAGTTTTAGTCACAGAACTACTATAGCATCTCTTGCTTGATGAGACTTTTACAGCCAGAATTCACAGACAGCTTTTTAGAGAAGTCACGTGTCCACTCCCCATCTTGGGAACTGCTGGTCCAGGTGTTAGATTTCAGCAAATTGTGTCAGGATCCTGAATCGCCGAAATATGCATGTGAGCCCAACTGAAGGTCGCTGTGTAATGGCAGAATGTAACATCTCCAATTTATTAGGTAAAACCAAGTATCATCTTTCCCAAGCAAGATCTGCAGGAACTTCAGAGGAACTAGCCAAGGCGGTGACCTTCATTATTGCTTGCCTCTGCAAGTCAAAGCTCTACAAACCCCAGAGACATCACCATTGATCCAGAAAACCAAGCCAGCCAAATTGCTTGGCAGACAATGATCTAGCCACAGTAATCTCCACATTTCCCTCCACCGTACCAGATTACTGACATTTGTTCAACTGGAGCTGAAAATAAATGGCGATGCAGTAACTTCTGTCTGGAACCAACACAGTGACCCATCTCCCTACCTCGAACAGGAAAACACGCTCCCATACTTCATGCCTTCCTACGCATCTCCAGGCCCCGTCCAGTTCGGTCTACCTGAGAAACTCTTTTCCCCGTCAGCGACCCAGGCAGACAGATGAGTACCCGGGGACGATGTAGTGAATGAACCCGAGAAAGACAATGTCGAAAACTTTACGCCATGTATCTGCAAGCTCACCATTTGTCAAAGTCTTCCGCACAACACAAGGAAGGAGCTTGCCAGAAACAAATGTGCTAAGTTTAAAGCAGCCCAGCTTAGGAGATGCCAAAAGCTGGACATACAATCTAGGCAGAACAATGGAAATCTTCCTTGTCGTATTCGTTGTCACAATAGTGACAGGCGCCCTAGAAACGCCACTGACAACAGAAACAGGCTGACAGATTAGCTATTGTCCTATATGAATATCCCTCAAGATGACACCAGGGAAAAAAGACAGACAGACAGACAGACATCTAAATGGCCTTTTCTTGGTTTAAAGGACCACATTATGACGACTCAGACCCAAACACTGTGATATGCATTTATACACACGCATTTTTTTGCACAAGATATGAATGGAGTAAAACATGCAGTAGGCTTCGTCCTCAACAACTTGAGGAACTCCAAATATGCAGGTGGGGTCCCAGGAGAATGTCTGAGCCCTGGGGAGGACATTTTAAAGCTTGGGGCACTTCACCCCATGCAAGCATAACTAATAATTTTACAATTTATGACGCCAGCCAGCCTTGGTTACTGACCGAACGTAGACTCGCTCTGGATTTAGACTTATGTCACGCTCTATTTAGATGTGACGTAGGTGGCAAAGGCAACGCTTTGTATAAAAAGAAAAAACAAGAAAATGCAATCAAGAGACTTAAAAGCAGAGTTTTATACCTCGCCTGTCATTACTGTTTTGTGGGAAAAGCCATGCAACCTTGGAGTGGGGAGTGGGAAGAAAAGAAAAGTCATTCTAACTAGTGTACAGACAATAAGCTTTTCCAGCAAATGCCACTAAAATAGGCGATTACATTTTCCCAAACACCCCCACAGCTTATGTTGATCTATCCAGAGGCATTTCTTCCCGTTTCTATTTAAAACTTTGCTGATAAACATAACTAATAGTTGAACAGCTGAAAATGTCTACTTGAAAGATCACACAGCAGAGTTATTCCTATTAATGCCAACGAACATATGCATCCAAAGAAAGAAGAGAAACCCCCCCAAAGGAAAAACAGCAGAAAACAACAACGGGGTAGAAAGATGCTACTGGGACCAATGCGAGTGGTGAATGTTATACGGGCTCTTGAAGTGGATTGCAAAAAGGTCCCTCTCCTACATGCACGTACACATAAATAAGTGGCAGAGTAACACAACTTTTATCTCTTTGGGAACCACAGCAGCAAGTTTGGCTTGAAAGCAGCAGAGAGACAGTAAAGGAGAATGAAACGCATAAGGGGAGTCCGGGACTCGGTACCTATTGTGAACGTGACACAAGCCCAACGGGCTGCCTTGCACGCTAGCGCATGCTGCACGGTTGTGCCAGCCTCTTGTTTTCTCTGCCTCAGAAGGGGGCTCCCCTCTGTGAGCTCTGCGCTTCTTTGCCCCCCTCTTTTTGGGCGAGACCCTTTGCCTGCGCACTTGGCCAAGAACGCAAGTTGTGCTTTTGGGGTCACTGTTTCCACCGCTGCCCAGAGCTGGAATGACCACTGGCCTCTCCTACAGACGGATGCAGCAGGCACCCCCAAAAGTGTCACTGAAGTTTAACTGGAATCACAAAGTGTCACAACATGACCAGCCTTGCTGAGCAGGTGCTTATGCTACTGGATGCATCCAGGCAGCCCTCAGAGGCATGGAAGGAATAGGCCTGAGCCCCGCTTCCTCCCCATGCCAAGGCAGAGGCGGCAAGGATGCAGAAGTCCTGGGTTCCCTTGGGCAAAGGGACTTCAACGGCCCTTGACGTTGCATTTGGAGAAACTCCTTCCATTCTGCTGCATTCTCATTCCCATTCCCATACCCCGCCCTTCACTGCTGTGCCCGAGCCCTTTTCCCTCAGCACATCTGCGTGAGAGCTAGACACAATCTGGTCTGTTGTTAACAGTTTAATCAAACAAGGCTGCATGAGCGTGGGTGCATCTGTCTGGCTAGACACACTTTTCAGATACGGTAAAAACTCTTATTTCCTACCCTGAAATTGGCTTAATGGGTAGTCATTTCTAGAGAAAGACTTTCTTTGACAAGGAATTTTAATAGCTATTTCTTATTCCTGTGCTCTCTGAATCAATTGTACTAACAAGCTAGCTTGAGTTAATCCAGGTTACTTAGTATTAATCTTGATTAATTGATTCTTATTTGAACACATGTTAGGTTAACTTTGCTTTGCAGTGAAGAAGCTGAATAAAACTTCTACCCTCTGGCTATCCAGCAAGCTCCCTGCATAGAGACTTGCCTAAAAAGATCAGACATTATAAAAGGGCAATAGCCCTTGAACAGATGAAATAACGTGGGAGTTCACTTTCACTGTTCTACAGCGATAGGTTCAAAGTATAAAACTCACATTCACAGAATCAAACATTTCCTGAATAAAAAGAAAGACTTTGTCAAGGTGCTATGAGATTGTGCGTTTTTCAGGTTTGATAGCATACGAAATATTCGTCTAATGACCATTTTGCTAAAAGGAAAGGTGAAAAGTCTGGTGTGAAACAAGAGCTCAGATGTTACCTTGCTGATGCACTGAAACAAAGTGACCCAGAAATGGATTGGTACTGTGCGCGTAGCGCTCATTTGTTCAAAGTTGTGGCTGGCCAGGAGATGGATCAATTCAATACGTTTAAAAGCTCAGAGTTGTGTTTTGTTCTGTTATGCTTTCTTCTCTTTTCAATTGAGCAGGTGTTCTCTTACATAGCCTTTAACATCAAGGACCAATATCTTGCAATGGGCTAAATGGAGAAGATGCCCATGTTGCTATGACAATAGTTTTATTTTACAGTCCTCAAAAGGTACGTACAGTTCTCTAAACAAAATGGCCCACACTTTCATAAGCACGCGCAGTTTTGCCCCATGAGCCGCACCTGACTCATTACAGGTCAGAGTGATAAAAACTCAAGTATGTGCCTACTCCATCGGCCAAGCTGCACCCAAATCATGGACACCTGTACTTGTCATTTGGGGCAGGTACACCTTGGAAAACTGGCTGCCGTGTCTGAAGATGCTATACAGTAATCCGACCATGAAGATCACAATTGGTGACGAGCAATTGGATGGAGCTGCTGAAGGGATGGTGTCTCCGGGGACATGACCACTTCCCATCTCCCTGGGATGCAAGAGGCACGCCCAGAGCACCATTTGTTTGGATGGTGCAGACTCACAATCTTATGGTGCACCAAGACAGCAACATGCATCAGGGCAAGCTGCACCACAGGGCATCAGGGCATGTCTTGGGGCAACATCCAGTCCGGAAGGCATACTGGGGGAATTGCACCGATATGCCCCTCAATGCTGGGCCTACTGGAAGAACGTTATCCAGGGAAGATCCTTATGCCTGCCTGCAAGGAAGTCTAGCTAAAATTGTGTAAAAGAGGAAATTGATTTTATGCCTTTCTTCCTTAACTAAAAAAAGCATCTATAATAAAGTGATTGGAGGGCAGTAGCTCACTGGAGAGATCCTGAGAGAAAAATCATACCACATCTATTTTTACTGAGTGGAAATGTACAAATCTGTTAATATTCAGGCTAGTGGAATCATAGGTTTAAGAACGTCCAGAGTACTTTAAAAATGCGTCTTTACATTTCTAAATGTTCCCGAGTTTAGATGTGATCAGGGATTCTGCATTTCACAGGGAAGCACTTACAGATTGCTGAAATGCTACGGTTGATAGCTCCAACATAAAAGTGAGTCAGTGCTTTAAACCAGCAGTTACAGAAATACCGCTTTCATTATGTTCTTGGGGGGGAAGAAAAGGAAAGAAGGAAATAAAGATTCAGCCGCCAAACCTCTGGCTCAGGAAAGGCATGGGAACAGATGCTAACACCACAGACTTTTCAGTCTAGATGGTCTATATCCCAAATTCTGCGCTGCATACAGATGTGGCCAAGCGGCTGCCGCAAAAATGGAGAGGTGCCAAGAACTAGCTTAAGTTATAAGCAAGGGTTCGGGAGGTGTCATGCTTCAACAAATGCTATGCACTTCTCTGGAATAAGCAACCTCCTAGCAACAGAGGAGAGGGTGCTAGACCTTGGCACAGTGGACTGGACATACCCCATCAGTGCATACGGCAACTCTCCCAACATTACATATGGCGTCACCTGCTTACAGTGCCGCTCTGCTGTCGACTTCAGAAAAATGGGGGGGATCTCCGTGTAAGCATGACTGACCGCCCATCTCACACCGGCTGCAGAAAGAAACAAAGCCCTGCGGCAGAAACCTTTAACCTCCCTGCACATCCCAACACTGACCTCAGGACGGCTGCTCTCAGGCAGCAAAATTTGAAGAACCAGTTTGAATGGGAAATTGCAGAACAAGGCAAACTAGACTGCTAAGTATGGTGTAAGCAGGGACTACAGATTCCTACCCCACGCCCTGCCTTGGCTTTTGTTCCCCTTTGTTCACCCAGCACTGTCCCCCGTCCGCTTCCCACCGTTTATACTTAAATCACTCGCTCCTCTAGTTATACTTCTGTGCTTGTCCTTTCACAGCATCTCATGAAGTCGGCTCAAGTTCACAAAATGTTATTGAATTAGTCCAAAAGGTACATATCTACCCTGCCTTCTGCTTCTATAATCAGCCTTGCTCATTCACAGGATTCCTCGTAATACTGCTCCCATTTTTCGGAAGTGTAAAATAAAATCTCCCTCTTTTGGGCTCTGTTTCAAGGGCAGGTGTCTCCTTGGTGGCTCCCAAGATCTAAAGCCGTTTTCTGTCCCCTGCTTGTCGACTTAGGTCTGGGATGATTATCCTGGCACCATCTCCATCACTTGATGAAGCCTGCATGAAATGTGCTGAACCAAAGTTCACTGGGTTAGTTAAACCTGAACCCCTAATTCTCTTGGGCTTTTCACTCACCAAAGAAATATGCACAATTAAACTGGCAGGAAACAGAAGGGAAATTACACTGTGTTGCAGGGCTTATTCATTTTAGATTGGAAAATAACCTCCATGGAAATATTTCCAAGGCCACTGCCAGAGTCCCATGCATTGTCAGTCTGGGATCCCAAGTGAACACGCAGACCTGTTCCTAGGATATGCAGGAAGAAAGTCCTGACACCCACAGGCAGGGCTATTCTCGTGCAGTCTCAAGTTAGGGATTTATCCACTCTGGTACGTGGTGTCCAGAAACAAGACAGAGAAGACTAGGATGATCGATGAATCTGGACCAGGCAATCCTTTATTCCCCAAATAGATCTTGCTAATATAGTAGAATATAAACGATCAGCTTCTCCCCAGAGGCAACCCTGAACCCCAACAGATGAAGGTGTGTTATCTGACATGACAACTATTGATTTCCCTGGAGGAATTTATTTTGCCATCCACAAGTGAGGCATTATCTGAAATCAGCATTTTGTCCTCAGTATCAGCTCATATGAAAGGTCTCTAAATACACCGTTTTAATGATGTACTGCAATAGATAAGTAGTAGCCACACACATCAACCCCCCTCTATTATAGCTAATTACATGTGCTTTGCGGGTAATGTCCAACACATGGGCAGTGGCGCAATTTTATTCAACCAGGAACTCGTACTGTTTTTTTGAACATGAAGCCATGCTGCCTTCACTTCGCTTCTGTTTAATGGCCCAATGTCCATCCAGGTCAGTTAAAAGGTCCCCGCTGAGGTGAATGGGACTTGGACCAGGATCTACTGAATCTTCTCTCTTACATCTCTATTGTGAGCATTAGTTACCGCTGCAATACAGTTTTATTTATGTACAATTAATCTAGGGAAATTATCCACAATTTACTTCCATATCAGAATATATGGCTTAAGTCTGATTCCATTTACATCACAGAGAGAGTGCAAGGCAGAATAATATATCTGGAGATACTTTCTGAAATGACACCGGTGGAGGAACAGTATGGTTTTTTAATTCAGCTTTATCCTATCCTTACACATTAGCATATGCACAAATAATTGCATGAGTACATGGGTCCTGGAAAGAGTCATTCCTAAGCTAAGCACGCAGCGCTGTCACGTTTCACTTATGACAAAAGTGCATCCACTACTAATCCTCTTGCAATTTGTTCCAATTAACTCATTGTCTCTTACTTGCAGAGTCAGCTTAATTGAACCGCCTGTTTAATACAAAGTGTAGTTTCTGCAATCAAAAGTAACCCTAGAATTATGATAGCTAATTTCCCACCCCATGTGACTGACTTTCACTCCATTACGCTGTTACAGCTGTCCCAGCTACCCTAGGCTGCTGTGGTTTCACAGTAAGAACAAGGGGAGTTCATAAAAGAACAAGAACAAATGAAAGCAGACCTTCAGATGTCAGAAGTACCATCTGAAAATGGATTTTCTCCCTGAAACA
>JAGPOW010003182.1:13774168-13784310 GCA_030014935.1 Caiman crocodilus | reverse complement strand
ACAAGTGCCAGATCATTAGATCCCCTAGTGTAAGCAAGTACTTTAGTAACTAGACTCATCCATGGCTTCTCCGGTAGAAACTGTATAACCCATCTCTGAGGACGATGCTCCCATGATTTGAGTTAGACAGACAAAAGCGGCCTACGCTTACATGTCCCAAGGAACACCTCCTCCTCTCAAGTTAATTATTTTAGTGCTTGATCACATATAAACTTCTGTTTGAGAACTCCATCTAGATCATCTACAGTGACTTAACGTTTCCCTTACGTCTGATCTATGATGGAACCTCCATTTTGAACGTGTGTGCGTTTCATGAATTGAATCTTACAATCCTCTCCAAATCGGCCTGCAATTTCAAATAAAGTTTCTCGCTTTACTCACCACGTCAAACGTACCCGGGACACGCCGTTAATCTTTTCTTCAAACAACATACATCCAACCAGAACTTACTCACTTACCAAAAACAAATATTTACCGGAAAGCAGAGATGAGCTGAACTACCTCAAACTAATTTCCTTAGTCAACAAAACTTGTTCTTCGCCTGAGATCCTTGCACGTATCCTATCAGCGCTAATGCTGCAGCTTGATGGGACACCTGCAAGGACACGGACTGTATGACTTTGTGTAACCTTTGTTCCTAAACCACAGAGAGATCAAAATCCACTAAACGTCTCCGTCTGCTTCAGGTACCAACGAGGGAGATGTTTCTAACAGGATTCACAGATTCACCTTCCTTTACTCCTTCTTAATGCTAGCTCCCATCAGAAGTGATACCCTGCCCAATGCTCGAGGATAGCTTTCATTTGCCTACAGCCCCCATTGCTTTGACTCGCAGAAGGCACTGGAAAACCAAATGTTTCCCAAAATCAAACTCAGTCAACTATAGTCACCAAAACAGATTAAGGTAACCGTTGCTTCCAACTCTTTTGATGTGCAAGCGTGGCTTTTACTGCAATAGTAACGAACCCCACGTCTCAAGAACACACCGATTATGCACCCTCACCACGGCAATTAGAAATAAAACATTTAATTGAATCATAGACTCATTCTCGTGGTTAGCAGGGAAATGGTGGTTTTCCCACGTATTGCACCATATTTGTAAGACACCTCCATAGAAGCTCTACGTTACCTCACTTTGAGCAAAGTATCGTGAGACTCGCTTTCCAAATCACTGAAAGACTTGCTACTTTTAAAACATTGAGGTACTAAGAGACGACTCATTTGAAACCTCTACGCACACAAAGTCAGAGGGTCTGTGAAAAATAACCTCCTTTCCAGAGAGATGCTCCGCGGTGCTCAGGCCTCAATCCCGCAGCCCTCTGTACTGGTGGAGGGCTATTCCCCCGGTGTGAGAGGTGGAAAGCCACGGCCACGACAATGACGGTAAGGCTGAACCACAAATGAGTCGGGAGCCCACTGAAACTCGATCTGAGCCGCGTGGTTCATATCTGCCCATCCAGAACAGCCTGCACACAGCAACATCTCAATTTGCCTCAGGTATCACATACCATAGTATGTGATGCTATGGTAATGTATTAGCAGCCTAACTGAATCGGAAACAGCCTTCTCGCACCAGAAAGATTTTGGCGATTCCCAAAATGTTCCAGTTCCACATTGGGAGGAACAAGACTTCCATTTTCAAATCATGGAAAAAAAGAGTGAGCAAGAGCTTACCCATGTACTCCTGAAACGCCCTGAGCTTGGGGAAATCACTTGAGATGTAGGACACCAAGACTGAAGCTCCTGCCCCAATTATTTATGCAAAATGGAACGGCTCCAACAGGAAGACCAAGAAATAACCACTCTGGGGTTACCCATGGTCTGGGTGCCAGGGCACTCACCTGGGTTATGGAGACAGATGTTCAAGTCTTTGGTATGACCCAGGCACATGTGGTCTGTCACAACCCAGCCTTCACCACCCAGCTATTCTTGAGTGGGGCTCTCCGTATCGTTTCTCATCTTGTTCCTTTCCCCGGTTTTCACTAGAAATACCATTATTGTGGACACCTGGATGTAGATTTTAGAAACTGGTTCTGGTTCTGCTGAATCAACTTCTTTCCAGCAGAGAGCTAATTCATCTCAAAAATCCAGACCAACCTAATCACCAAGGCAGGCGTTATCCATTTTTAGTAAGCCGCGCTTTCACCTTTTCTTTTGTTTTGCCTGTTATGTTTCAAGACTGCTCGCTACTTTTACAGACAGTGCCTCCAACACATGCGAGCAAAGAACAGAGGTATTCTAGGTGAACCTAATAATGACTAATTCACTGATTTTGATTAATCATTCTCATGCCAACTGAGGACAGCAGCTAGTAATACAGATGGGGGGGGAAACAGCAAAGAAGTTAGCAGAAAAGCAGTAAAACAAAGGAACCAAGAACAACAGCACAATGGACAGCTACAGACGTGACTGCTAACCCAGGAAAGCAACCAGGACACTGCAGGATGGTGGAAAGCCACGGAGCCCAGCAGTTCACTGGAGCGGATACCTGTAGAGCAGCTGCAAAGACCACCAGTGTCGTATAGAGAAGAGCCACACTGAGCACTGAAAAGCATCAGAGATGGATAACTGGAGTTTCAAAGACAAGAGCAACAGAGAGGATCAACGAGGAGTGTCGGAGAGGAGACGGCAGCATGGCAAAGGACTGGAGAGCAGGCCAACGTATCTGCACAGCAACAATGAAGATAGCATGAAAGAAAGACAAAAGCCCCATTCATTTGAGCAGTTAGTGAGAACTGTACCTGGGAGCTCAGAAAAATACGGCACTTACACAACAGGAGGAGGACAGCCGCAGGCATTCATCCATTATTGCAGCATGAAAGTCTTTGAGGCAACAACACGTTCCAGCACGCACGTAATAGACAACGGCGTTGCCTTTTCAGCTAAACAAATAAGGTTAACTGTGGGTATGTGATATTCCACAGACACCAAAGTAAACATTAATGTAGTCAAATCTGGCAAGGATTTGAAGGGCAATCGCTGTTAAATCAGACACAATAAGACAGCAGACAGATCAGCTAGGTAAGATAAATAAGACAGAAAGGTACACCACCAGCTAGCTGGAATAACTAGCTCTTATCTACAGTGGGGAGGGGATAAAACCATACGTTATCACAGGGGACACTACCTCGGTGAATAAAACAGCCCCAGAATTTCTCAAAACTATAGATGAGAACCTCCTAACTAGAAAACCTCTGTATCCTACAGGAGCTCAATCAAAAAGAAGGTTAACAGGTGACCCGATCACAGTCTGTACAAACCTACCTGGGCACCGCAATACCGAAGAGGCCACTACTTCAGTCTAGCAAATAAAAAGCACAAGATCCAAGGCTGGAAGATGACTGTAGCCTGATTCAGACTGGAAAGAAAGCACTTTTTTTTTTTTTTTTTTTTAAATACAAAAAGGGAAATTTTGCAACTTGCCATGGCAGTGGTGGTGGATTCCCCATCGCTAGTCATTTTAGCATCACTCCTGGATATTCTTCTAAAAAGCGCTGTGGTTCAAGGGGGAATCGATTTGGGGATGTCCCACAGCCTGTGGCAGGACACAGAAGATAGCAATTGTGCCTCCTGGCTCTGAAATAACCACGCTGCATGCACCTGCTGTGCTGGCAAATGTGCCAGGTGTGCACTCACTCATTTTTTGTTGCTTTCTATGACATATCAATGATCACTGACCAAAAAGGAGTGGTGGAGGCCTAGGAGTAAATGGGATAATTTGTAATTAAAATGAAAGGACTTTAATTTTGGTGGCACGCATTATTCAGTGATGAATGCCCATCCAATACTTGCATAATAACGCACATTCATCATAATTATCTTCAGTGATTTAATTGTTTTAACATTGTATATATTCTGTTGGTAGCTTGCTGCTTGCCTCAAATCCATGTCCCAGAATTATTAAGAGACTAGAGTTATTTTTCTGTATCAGTCTAAAGTTTGACAGTTTAAACAGATTGTCTGGGAGTTGTTTGGGCACGATGTGATCTGCACATAGAGGTTTACACTGGCACCGGTGCTTATGCCTGAATCCAAAGATTTGCAGCATTTAAAAACACACACTAAAATCTAATTAAAAGCAGGAAATTTCTTAAAGAACCTTTTGTTTTCAATATAAACAAAGACGGTGCTCCCGACTCTCTTTCTAACCGGTATTCATTATGATCGCAAAGGGTAGCCAACTGAAAACAAATAAGGCAGATGATAAAAGATCAGTATTTTCTGGAGCTTCATCAACTTATCAGCTACCCAAACCACCTGTAGGCACTACGGCTCCTGTCCAGTACCAAGAAATCTAATTAATCCCTAGAGAGGTGCGTGAGTAAGCATGTAAAACATGACTTCCTCTCTAGTATCCTCGACTGAGACTAGACTCGCTGTAAGACCCTCCAACGGGCCCATCTAAATCTTCGCCGGGAGGCAGTCCCCAACCCCACCACGAGACATCGCCGTCAGCACAGGCCGTGGTCAGACCCTCAGCCTTCGGGTCGTCCTGGAGGAAAGCAATGAGGCGTGTGCACACGTCCAGCTCCTGCTCCGAACAGCATGAAAGCTGGTGGCGTAGCCCCGTGGCTTCGTGTCTTTTGGTGCCGTCTTGGACTGAAAATCTGTCTTCTTCGGCGCGAGTCTCAACCCCAGCTTGGAAACAACACAAATGGAGCGGCAGTTTCTGACTCCGTCTCGGATCAAAAATTTTCTCATTAATACCCAAATAGAGCGATGACTGCGCGGACGCTGGGGAGTCGAGCTGTAATACGCTCTTCTTCACCTGTCCCGAAGACTGTTGGGAGGCTTCAGTTTAAAGCTAGTTCAGGACTTTGAGACATGAACACGCTCCTTCCAGGATCAGCCCCTGGCAGCATCCCTCCGACCCCCCGATGCAAGCTGCCGTATTCTGGAAGGGGCACCGTCCCAGGAGAGATTTTGCTTGCCGCGTTTGGAAAGAGCTCTAGTTAAGTCTCTCTGCAAGTCCTACCAGGACAAGGACACTAACCAAGCTACTACACAGCAAGCTTTGCCTACAAGTATCCTAACATTTCACCTGGTTGGTATTTTTTCTCTTTGCTCAAAACTTCAACATCTGATTTACAAGTTACTTGCATGGGAATCATCGCACCCACCAGGGAAATGCAGCCACCTTTGGGAGGAAATGAACCGGATTTAAGAGGACACCACCCACCCTGGAAAGTCTCAGCGTCGTCTGCGAGCAGTAACGTAAGAGACAGGCTGATAAATAAACCCGTGGGCTCAGAGCTCCTCAGACTGAAACCAGTAAGACTGTTAGGGACTAAATCTTTGCTGGGAAACTGGTAGCAAGGAGGCCAGCAGAATATTTACCATGGCTTATATATTTCTATTTACTCACCCAAATCCAGCTTTTCAAGTCACCCAGGGAAAATAAAATGCTGTTCTTCTGGGCCGAAGAATCGCAGACATTCTCTAACCCAGAATCAAAGCATAAAAAAAGCCACATAAAAAGCCCCAAAATAAAACACGGACCTAGGGCCCACACCCTTGGCACCCAGAAAAAGTGTTCCCTTTGCATTCACTGCTTGTCCTATAAGGACAGGCCACCTACATCTCAGTGCATAGCTCTACCCACTACGCATTACTGCTTCTCTTAAAAGAGAGTCTTAGCAAAAACCCCCTTCGAGGTCAACATGAAGCTTTATAATTAGTCTTCTTCACTGATCCCGGAGTCCGAACAGATGCAGAACTGCATCCAAGGCTCTCCATCAATACCAACTTGTCTAAGACAGACCATTAGACAAGCCCAGGTGTGTTATATAGCCACAGTGCACCGCCACTTTGCTGCTTTACAGATAAAAAGAAATCTTGCTTTTAAAATGTGGGGGTTGCAGAACAGACAGACGCACCGACTCATTACAGGATGCTCCAGGATCTTTACGGCTCCTGTAGTAAAAAAGGACAGCAAGACCATGCTTTGTACGTAGCCTACGGATCAGCCTCATAATCAATTCCTGGGCCAGCGGGAGCTGCCACGGACATTCAGGATCACTGACTTTCCAGCTCCTTATGCAAAGCCTGAAACTGAAGCTTACCATCAGAGAGAAAAATTTAAGGGCAAGTTATGCGTATTTCCTACTGCCATTTGCACTGACATCAGGAAAGAAAAATTCAGTCAAAAAAGAGAATACCAAGGTTTAGATCTGGATCTGAAAAGACACACCCAGCATTTTGGGGTATCACAGCCACATCTGATGTCAAAAAAAAGCCGCCAGCTTACTCAGGATGCCACTTATACATTTCCTTAGTTTTAAGTAAGTGCTCACATACTTTCCTGAACACCTTTGTGCATTTTCTGTAAGACACAGAATAAAGCTACCATAACACAGAACAATCAATACTGATATCCTTCTGTGACCACACCTTGACCTGCACGAGAAGAAAAAGGTGGGAAAGCGTGCCATACGTGCATCGTTTCCTATATGTGGGGAATGCTGAGTGACCCCCAAGCAGCCAAGTACAATTTTTTTAATTAATTAAGCCTGCAGGGGAAAAGCACGCGCCAGAATACATGCATTTCCTGGCTTTCCTATGAACAGTTTAAATACAAGCCGAGTCACAGCAAATGCTCTCTGGGGGCAAACAACAGCTGCTAGCAAAGCATTTAACGTCAGTGGTGTTCAGACAATTTTCAGTCCAGCAGAAAGCTTAGAAATGCACAAACTACGTGCAAACCATCTCTCTCCGTTCAACAGATGTAGCAGGCACGCTTTCTCCGTCCGAGATTTCTAATGTACAAAAATGCTTCCGGAGTTGGATTTTTGTTGTCAACTTTACAGCGATGGATGCAAAATTAAGTAGGTACTGAGCTGCTCCAAACCAACCCACACGCGCCCAGATTAACCATATTCAAAAAAGGTAACAGAAACAAAGCAAAGGCGCCAAAAGAAGCAATTCGCTGTGACACAAATTGGCTAAGGGCAAAATGACAAACTGAGCTGGGGCGATTTGGTTCCCACAATTTATTCTTTAATAACTTCTAGTGCAATATTTCTGGGGCACATCAAAGGACAACAACAGGCTGACGTTGGTAATCCCTCTCACATAAAAAACTTTCATTACAGAGTGTTAAAGGCATCATTCTTCTGAGAAATGGGAATTGATAGGGGTCGGCTTTTTTCTATCCCGGGGAAACATCTGAGGCTTTTTCTCATGGTGACGCTGAGTACTCTTGCCAGAATTTGTTCTGAAGGCTGCAGATGTGCAATATGATGAAAAATCTCTTTGATAAATGGGAAAATGGAAAAAAAAAAGTTCAGCGGACCTCTTTTCTGTGTCAGACCTAGAAACTGCTTTCCATTCTAATTAGTTCAAAAAAGTGTTTCTCATAAACACTTTTCTATTTCTTCTTACAAAGTTGTCAGCATTAATTTTGACAGCAATGTCTAGATTCAACATCCTCCCCTGTATGCACAGGAAGAAATAAATGTATAAAAACAGTTGCAGATGGAGCTCCTTTGATTATTATAGCTATAGTATCTAGAGAATAATATTGGTGGTTATTTCCTGGGCTCACCTGTTGTGCGCTGCAGGCTCTCTCTCTTTTCAACTGCTAAAGTTCACCCCGGAAAGTGTTGTATTTTAGGCACAAAAACAGTCATCTGTATATCTATCTGTGTAAAACTCAACCGCACAACTTAGATCTGGGTAGGGGATGCTGGACCAGACCCTCGGTTTGTAAATTTTTGAAAGTCTTCAGGATGAAAGGCAATATGCAGTAATATCACGAAGTGATAGTACAGCCTGGCTGGCTAAGCAACTAGGCACGCATCTCTGCTCACCAGTGCCGACGCTTGTTAACATCTGCATAACTTTGCATCCTACTGTCAAATGCAACTTAAACCACAGCGCAGCAGTCACGGCTCACGCCATGGGGATGCTTTCTCCCCAGATCTTCCCTGAGGACCAGACGTGGTGAGGTTCAGAAAAATCTAGCCCTGATCCAGCTTAACTTTAAGTATAAGGTGTCCCCTGGAAAAATCACTGGCACAGTTCAGGTGTTCGGGGTACAGCTGTGAACTTGAGGCCTGTGCCAAAATGCCCAGCCTAAGCCTGGAACAAGTCCTGATTTTTAAATGACTTTTCAGACAAGAATTGAAATTAAAACCAAGGATTAAACGATCTTCTCAGTCACGCACCTTGGTAAACCAGGTTTACTCCTCTTCAGTCGAAGGAGCCAATTCCGGACTATGCAGGAAAAATGAAAGAATTTGGCCCCACATATATAACTGGGAGGAAGTCTGCTCCCACAGGAAGCAGACAGGATAAAGCCGCACCGAGCGCCACGAGCAGCGTGCCCGCGGCGGTCCCCTGCGTCAGCCCAGGAAGCGGGACTTCTCTGCTGCATCCAGAAACCCTGGGCTGTGCTGCCCGACTCCCTTCTCATTATCATGGCGTACATGAAAAGTAGCTTCATTGCCTTCAACGGAGCTGTACGAGGGCAGAACTAGTGAGAGGAGAAACAGATCCCATGTTTTATTAAACCCTTTAAAAATTGATACAGAAAGAGTGCTCCAGTAATGAGAGGTGACAGCTTTGATTAATATAACTGAATTTTCTCTTTCAATTCCTGTTTCATATCCATCCTAAATTTCATTTTTTTTCTCTCACTGCCATTGCACTTGATTCGAGGTGCTTTTTTTAAAACTTCTATTTGTGAATTTTTGTAACCTTCCTCTCCAACATTTCTTGCAACATAAAACAGGAAGGCTTCACGTCCTCAAACTGATACCTGAAGTAAAGTGGGGAGGGAGCTACTGCAAGGGAACCCATGCTTAACGAGTAACGAGATTACTGCCTGGGCGGCTGTCGTGCCCGGAGCCCCAGTCGTGAGAGGCACTCGGAGCAGGGGGCAAGGCTAGCTTGTATCACACCTGACAAAAGGGTTGGCCCCCAATGGAATAACTGACTATAAACAAAAGATTATATATATGAGCCTATATACAGATTATATACATTTTCAAAGCAAATTACGTGTGCGAGCCTAACATCATGTCTTGCTAGCACACCCAAGAAAAGTATAATAGTTTTCAAGGGAGAAGCTCGCTCATCTACTTTTGTGCAATTCAAAAGTTTCTTCAAATGTCTTCCTCAGAAAACATCCCCCAAATACGTATGGATAAGTACCTCAAACAGTGAACGATGCCTTAAGATTTAAGTTGGCTAAAGCTGGATTTCCCGTTGGGACTCGCATACGGAGGGGATGTCCCAGGGACCGGTCTCACGCTTTGCCCACAGACACGCCAGCAGCACTGCCCCAACTCCTATCAACAGGGACACTTATTCCAGTTACAGCAAAATACGCACGGTTTGTTCAGTAGCTCCCAGCAGGTCAAGCCACAAGATTTTGCACACCTGCACCTATTCTGAGGTGATAGTTGATAACTCTTCGTCCTTTCCTGCCTGCCAAACCCCAGGGTAACAGTGCCTGTTACCTGAACACAAAGCCTCCTGCATGGTTCTCTATCAAGGGACTCCCTGAAACCCAGATGTATTATGGGCACAACATCTGCCTTATCACCCCACTCTGCCTCTGCATCAGGTCACTTTGACATGCTGTTATTTTGTAAAACGGTGTGGGCTGCTATGCAGCAAGCTTTGCATTGCCTAGTAGTGCAAACCGGTTTGCCTATTTCTTTTCTTACCGTTTTATCTGCTGTGCACGTCAGGCCCATCAGTCTACAATCACTCCAGGGGTCTTCTCGAGCCAGGATAAAAGCCAGAACGGCATTTAGCCCTTCTGTCTACCTGTGCTGTTCCCTGAGATGTTTAAAAATCACTGCTGGTGTTCCCACATCTGGTCCTGTTAGGGCCAAGGCTACAAATCCTCCTGTACGGTAGACTTCTCCTCTGTGCCACATGCATCCCTGACGTAACCCTCCAAAAATCCTCTCTCTGCTGAAGTCAAAGGGCTTTCACCAGAGAAGAATTTGGATTTGTATGTTAACTTATTTATTTGTTCGCTCTTCACAGAGTTAACTCCCTGATGGCCTCCCTCATCTTGTTCTTAGCGCTCGCCGAAGAGTAGCTTCTAAGGAGCTGAACCATCTGGTTCCTCCTGTTTCATCTTTCCTTTTGAGAAATGATCCTACCTCATTTCCTGCCAACTATGTGTA
>JAGPOW010003182.1:13745394-13765213 GCA_030014935.1 Caiman crocodilus | reverse complement strand
TTGCCTGACATCTTATTTGCACCACCATAAACACTTTTATGGTGGCACTAATGTTGAGCAAATAGACATTGATACCTTTGGTTGTGCCACACGAAAGGAAAAATCACTGAAGCAACAAAAAGTGGTACTAGACTGCTATTGTGGTGCAGGTACACCTATTACCTCTGCGGTGGAAGAGAACAAGCAGGCTGAGATGGGGAGTGGGGAGGATCGCATTGCCCCTTGGCCCACCCCACCAGGGGAGGGACAAGGAATGATGCATGTTTCACCCAATGAAGTCGATCAGTTGTGCCACACAATGATAGTTTCCAGCCAAAGGTCTGTCTCTGTCCCCTTTGAAAATCTCAGGGGAAAATCAGTTTTGCCTACTTATACAGTGGGGAAAATTGGTGAAAGCATTGGCTTTTCTATTCATTGCATAAAGGCTGATGTCCTTGCTCATGCTCCTCTCTTGCAGATCAGCAGTTGTGCGTGTCCAATGCCTACAAAGAGTCTCCTCGTGCCTGATGAAGAGTGTTTGGACCCCAACCTTGCAAAAGAATTTTGTCCAACTATTTAGTTGCTTTAATAAAAGATATCATATCTATCCAAAGAACCACATCTGCCTATGTCCTTGGACCAGCACAGTTACTACCAACAACTCTGCAAATCTTTGATCATCAAGACAGAGTCATCCCGCTGGTAGCAGGAGTCAGCCCAGTTTAGGCCCTAGTATCAAGACCCAGTATGCAACAAGACGACAAGAGAGAGAGCTGAGAGGTCCATATGCTCTAAGCCGAGCACCTTATGTTGAGACAGCAGACTTCTACCAGAAGCCCCAGTTCATTCCCAGTCCGAGTGGTGCAATAGGAAATCCACAGTTGCATGAACCCCTTCGGAAAGGTCCGCACGAACAAGGTAGGGACAACCTAGCTGCAGCCTGAACAAACCATCCTAGCAGCTATTATTCCTTGGACAGCTAGGAGAATGGCTTCTGCCTGGAAGAGCCCCCGACCATTTGTTTCCTTGATAACTGCAAGGCAAACAACATTGACAGACGATGATATTACAGCGCCGGCTTATGCTGCAATACATTTACCACCTCCACCATCACCACTCATTACTGGGTTAGCTTCAGTCGGTAGCTCTTTGTCATGCTCGCGAGGTCAAGCCTGCAGCTGCACTGTAGAAATCAAAACAAGAGAAAAAAAATGTAAGCGCTGAACTGTCTCAAGCAGTGGGGCAGCTGGGAGAGGATGCTGTTTGCTTTCCACAGCCTTCATTAGACAGTCATCCAATTAGTGAAACAGAATCGCTCCTTAGTACTTTGTAACAGCAGCTATACATTTCCACGCAGAAATACACTGAGCAGATGTTGGTCCAAAAGGAATCACTTTAAAACCTGTCTCAGCAAAGTCCCTACTTCCTAGGTGGGTGAAAGAGGAGGAGAATTTGCTTGCAGTATACTAACAGTAAAGGATGAGGAACAAGTGGAAAAGGATGGAGAAGAAGCTAACAACCCTATACCCATATAGGGGAAGATATTAAAAAGTTAAAATGAATTATGAATTGTCTAAACATGAAAGCAAATAAATGTACTTCTGATAGTCTGGGATGCTCTTTCCCATCTGGCTAAAGAGCCCTCTGGGTTTTCTAACTGCACAGTCCATCTCCTCTTCATGTTTTTGTTCGCAGTCCGTGAACAGAAGCTTGAGCAAAAGAATCCTTTCAAGCCAAAACCACATACATCTTCTCTCCGCTATTCTCTCTCCATTTCAGCCCAAAAAGCACCCCAGGACCATCTTGCCAGGTTACCTTAACAACAGTGACATTAGCTCGTCAAGAATGTTCTACGGCTGTCGGACTTCAGCACCTCACAAAAAGGCTCTTATTTTAATTCTGGTGATATAGCCTCAAAGCAGCTGTTACCAGAAAGAGTGAAAAAATACTTGGCAATTACAGCAAGTGAAGAGAGCCTGCCTGACCATCTAGAAAACTGGTATTTTCTAGACTGCCAGCCAACTGGACACTGGAGGATACCCACAGGTAAGACCACAGGACATGTAGTCACCCTGAGGAGGTTGCAGGAAGTGAGAACGGTTAGACTGAAAGTGCAAACAACACCAATCTCCATCAGGTGCATCTTTCAGAAGAGGCTTGGGCATGGCCTTTGTGACAACGATAGCATCACCAGTAGCGATACAAGTCTTTCTGATATGGACGTTGCGACCTCGTATTAACGATTGTACATGCTCTCCTGGAAGTGCCTGCAGGGTCCGTCATGTCTGTGGTTCTGTGCAAAAACCTGAACTTTTAGAAACCAAGAATTCACAAATCTGCTTATGGCAGCGATGCACAGTATTCGGATCAGAATGTTTCTCAGAGTGGGACTAGCTTGAGCAGGAAGACGAGCATGGCAAGGAAGTTAGCCCAGTGTTGCCAACACAAAGCATATGGTAAGTCTGTGAACACAACCTAAGATAGTTGCATTAATCTCAGACCTACCCTCTTCTGCTGGCTCGCATCCCAGTAGTGCCCAGAGCCCTAGAGAGAGGGTGAGCCCCACTGCAGAAAGCACCGTACAAAGACTGGAAGGCAGTTCTGCTGAGAGGTGCTTATAGTCTAAGATGGGGAAAAAAATAGATATAAATGATAATTCTCTTTCTTCCTCCTCCTCCCCATAAAAGCTGTCCCTCCTGCCTCTCTCCTAGACACAGTCTATATGCTCCACATTCCCTGCTCAGTCCCAGTGCCCTTCATCTAGCCTCACTCCTCCCCACAAACCCACCGCCCAAAAAAGCATCTCCCATGCAGCCCGTAAGCACAACCCACAAATCACCTGTTACCTTTTTATCTGGACTGTATCAAAACTTTTGAAACTTGGGCATAAAAGTGGCCTCTAATTGCATGTGTGCAGCTTTCCACAGACTTCAGTCTGATGGCCCAGACAGCAGAAACCAGACTGGTGCCACTTGGAAAATTTACTTCTTGACATCAGCTGTAATGTGATTTGTATTATCATGGAAAAGTAGCCACCAGGCTCCAAATCTACTTAACTACCTTTAATGACAATATCTTATTGGCATGCAACAGATACAAACCGTGCCCAACGCAAGCAGAAGTTTGCAAGCCTGCGTAAAGTTCTCGAGCACCGCAGCTTGTCACAAGACGGCTAATACAGGGCACCCAACCCTCTACTTACTGTTATTACTAGCACAAACTGCCACTGGACCTAAACTACAAATGTATAAACGAACACTGATTCACACACATGCACACAGATATAGCTATAGATATTAGAGCTGTGCAAAACGGGCCCTATTCGATTTGGATTCAGCCTGAATCAGGGACAGTGATCCGATTTGTTGATTTGGATCACTGTGCCTGCAGGACGGGCCCTCCATGTGCTCGCCAGTGACCTCCCGGGTCTGACGGGGAGTGCGCTGGGGCCCCGCTGTGCCTCCCCCTGCTCAGCCACGGGGGGACCATGGGTGCCCCCCCAGACCCAGGAGGTACTGGTCACCCAGCCAGAGGGGCACTGGGGGGGGGGGGTTCCCTGCATGCTCCCTGATGGACCAGGAAGTGCTTTTGGTCCACTTCTAGGTCTGCTGCCCCCCGCGCCCCTGTGGGATGCTGCATCTGCCCCAGCACTGCAACGTCCAGAGCCCCTGCTACCTAGAGGTAGGTAGAAAATGCATTTAAAACTGTCTCTATCTCCGAACCTTTCCGAATCGATTCAGAGAGATTCACATGTCTTCCGATTCAATTCCGATTCAGGAATTCAGCCAGTAAATCGGGACAAATCAAATCAGGGACCAAAGCTTCGCACAACCCTAACAGATAGATACCTATCTATAGATCTCTATCAATAGATATCTCTCTATAGATATCTGTATGGATATATAGGTATCTAGAGATCCATATCTAGGTACATCTCAAAACTGTCATTACAATCAGCATCTACACACCACAGATTGACATTATTTTAAATTATTTCATATCCTATACACTTCAGGGAAGGCATTATAATAGTGACCTCCATATCAAACAACAAACCTCGGCCAAAGTGCATTAAGCACAGGAAATGCCTAGACACTGATTCTTCAAAAAAGGTGCATAAGGCAATCAACTGTATCTTGTTTCACAGATGAAATAAAGGGTTTTGTTTGGTTTTGTTTTATTCTGTCTAGATTATTTATAATGGTATGTACATCTAGTCCAGTCGCTCTGAGCATGTTTAACATAAACAATACAAAAGTTCTTTTTACATGCTTATTCTTCAACCTTTTGACCACACAGACTAGCTGGATATACAATTTATTTTAATGACAGACGAGTATAAAGGAGAATGAAAAATATCATTAGTCTGTCTTTGATTTTTAAAGAATTACAATCAAATGCAGAGAAACAAGCAGTTCTCAGAAAAGAAAAGCATGAATAGCATGAAGATGCGAATGCTGCAGAGGATATTATAACCAAATTAACTAAATTACCTCTCCATTTTATTCTTCTAAGTTGTCGCCAGGTAGAGAAGTGCAGGTGTCAAAAAACAGTAGCCAGTACTCTATCTATTACTGCCGTTTTCAGAAAGCTGATCCCCCAGGGAACACTTCGATACCTCTATAAACAACACTCTGCTATGGCCATTCAGTAATCACAAAGAGATGTTAATATTTGTTTGGGAAAATGCTGCAAAATAAACTTATTAGAACTGGAAGAAGCACAGCCTCTACATCTGCATTGTCCCACAAATCTTATTCTGAGGTCTGGTGATAAATCAAATCAATGTTTCATGATGCTCGCACTGTTCAGGGTCTTTGTGACCAAGTAGAACAGTATAAAATGAATGCTGTTGACAGGTGAAAAATAATAACCTCTAGCAGAACACCACAAACAAGCTGTCCCTTGCAAACAGCAACCAAACCTGTATTCAGGGCAGGACAAATTAGCAGTAGATGTAGTATACTTTAATCTGGATTGAAAACCTGTGCGTTCTAAGTGTCAATGACATGCTTCACTTTAGCAAAAATTTTTAATTCTCTTGCTTATAGTCAAAAATGATGAATTTCAATTAATTGCAGACTAGCGTTTGGCACAGTGATCTATACACTGACAACACCCGCATCGCGTCTTTAAATTACACTCCACAATACTTAGGAAAGATATGCATTTGCCTCAATCCTGATGTCACTGCCTTCAGTGGAAGCCGGCCTGGGCTCTTACGGGTGGTGTCAGCATTCAAATAGGAGCTGGCGAGCCGTTCACCTGCCACCTCATGCGAGCCACGCAGTTTCAAGTCCAGCAGCAGAGCACATGGAAACAAACCCATGTGTTGCATCACCAAAAGCTGGCTTTGCTGTTGCAAAATGAAGAACAAAACTTTATCTCCATCCAACAGCTCATCAGTGTTTTGCTGAACTTGCTGGAGTTCTTCCTCCTCTTATTTTATTTATTTTTTTAAACTCTAAAGATTTAAAAAAACCCAACCCCCAAATCTCCACAAATGCTTGGAGACTGCAAACAAAAGACAAATATATATTAGCAAATGAAGCAAACTAGGAAATCACACAAGTGTGGCATTTACATCTCATCATACTTAAGAATTAATCAAGCTGCTGAAATCAGGCTCCGAGAACGTGCTGCAAAGAGACGCCTAGTCTATGGAAGAAAGCTCTCTGAACATCATCACTGCCCTGCCTGAACTCCAGAGCGCTACGTCCCCATCTATAACATGCTACAGGACCATTTTAGACTATTTAAGAAGACTTGAGAGGACTTACAGAAACAGACTCACAGCTACCATGCAGGATGACCCATTCCCAGCAAAACAACGCTGGATATAATAAATGACAACGGATTTTGTCCTCTTGCTGGAGGAAGGTTGTATAAATAAAGTCCAGGTTGTCAACTATACAAAAACCTCTTGGGAGCCTGTGTAGCTCTGGTGTGTACCGCTCCAGAACATTACAGACCATCAGCTACGCCCCATGTAGTTGGCATGAGAGTCACGTTCCTGGGCAACACCACTTTACATGACACCAGGAATGGCCATATCCTTCGTTCACCGTTTTTTTTTGGAAAGCCAGGTCTCACCCAACTCCCAAGAGAAAAGACACAAAGCTGGAGAAAGACCACCTTGGGGGAAGTGGAGAAAGCTATAAAAGATGCCCGAGGAGTAGCAGACATGGTGGGAAAGGTAGGCCACATGCATCCCAGATTATTACTCTCAATTTCCTACTGAATTAGATGCCAAATTTGCACCACATTTTTCCCTTATCACCTTGAAAGAAATGCAGTGGTGGTGCCTTTCCTGGCTTCAGAGGAACATTAACTATTATGTATGGCTACCTGAGAAGATCAAGTCGTGCATCTCTTTCTCTTGCTTTATAGCCCTTACGGCTTGGCGGTCCAGTTGTCGCAGATTCAGCTGCAATGGATATTTTGTTCGTTGTTTAAGGAGTTTGGGTTTCTGTAAGGCTACCATGCAGGATGACCCAATCCCATAGAAAAAAAGAAGAGTGCCACAGTCATCCATTCTGTGTCCTTTTATACATGGAAGACTGAAAATTAAAATTCAAAATGTAAACTTTATGAACAGATTATAAAATGCGAACACAAAGTACTCAAATGGCCCCTATTAATGAATCTGCATTTTTATTTCTACCACCTCATCTTCCTTTTGATCTTTACAACAATATACAGAGATTACCATTGGCAGGGTTCCTTACAACGATGCTCTCACAAAGGAGACAGATGCTTCAATCACATTACCCAGTTAAATGGTTCCGCATGGATACAAAAAATCTGTCTTTGAAGCATTAGATAAAGAGGCAAGATACTAGGTTGCTCTGTATCAGAAGAGGGACAGAATGGAAAACAACGAGCTGAGAAATATTAGTACAGATATTTTTTAGATCCCATCTGGAACGATCTGTGCAGTTCTGGTCACTCTCCCACAAGAAGGATATTTTTGGTCTTGACAAAAAGCTGGCACAGGAAGAAACCAGGTCTTGAAAAATTGAAGTGAGAGACCTGTTGATGGGAAAGGGACTTACCGGCATTTCTATATCAAAGCAGGAGACCTCGCAGCAAATCCGAGGAGAATTCTCAAATTTATTAAAAGAACGAGTAAGATTGAGAGGCATTTTTCATGCTGGTAAGGAGTGACAGAATCCAAACACCCAATATGTAATGATAACGTGTTGTGGGAAGAATAAATTCCAGAACTACTTCACTCCAAAAGATTATGTGATATGGCATTGGGCAGCCAACAAAACACGGTTTCAGGGGTCCAGTCCTGTAGAAAGAGGGGTCTAACAGGCACTGGGACAGAAGAAAAAGCCGACTTGGGCAGAAGGAACTTTTCCTGTTGCAACAGGTCTCGTTTCTTCTACTTCCCCGCAGACCACAATAGGCACATCCTAAGGCAGACACCAATCGAACCAGAGGCAAGTCGCACGTTACAAAACAAGTTAGCACAGCTCGTTTTGCACGGCCAGCCTTACAACGTACAGGACCCCAAGCAAGAAGCCTTGCCGACTGCAGAGAATTGGCAATCACAAGAGCACGCTGGTAATTACAGAAGCAGAATCATGTTTTGTTTGCAACACAATATGAAATAATGAGTGAAAAGATGTATTTCTGTTCATACTGCTGGGCAGATGGGACAGTCAGACTAAGTTCCTTTCCCCTTCAGCTCTGCTGCCAGCAGAAGGGAAATAAAGCCAGAGGCCACTGATGCAGCATGGACCCCGATGCTTAAGGCTGGTGTTTCTCTTATTATCAACGAGGGTGCGCTGATCTTGTCGCCAAGACGCTCACTGTTTGCATGCATTTCTGCAGCCTTGACAGCTCAGGGAGTCTCAAGAGATGCTGATGGTTAAAGTCACTTCCACCGTCTCATCAGACAGGGTGACTACAGCTCGCTCCCTTCATTGTAGACCTCGCCCCAGAAAGTCGTGCCTGCTGACCTCCAAAACCAGATAACTGCACGCCCTGGAGCTAGTCTTAACGACCGCTTGGAAGGGAGACCTGGTGCAAAATGCTTCTCCCTGCTTATCAGGCAGAGCAGGAAGCAGACACTACCTGAATCAATTCTCCGGAGACTGCAGTAGCTTCCTATTTGTTTTCATCTGCTACTCAGCGTGCGGATGCCGATCGATAAAGGACCCGCCAGTTTTGCTTCTGCCCACCTGAGGACTGTGATCTGTGTCCATGTCACCCAAGGACCGGGGCAGTGCCCTGCAACTTTGCAGGTGGGGTGGAGGGGGTTATAGCTAGAGGCCCCAAACGGAAGCAGGGATCAATGTTGCTAGGGGCTGCACAAACCAAAAGGAACCACTCTAGCTAGCTGAAGACAAGAAAAGGATGCCACTTTCGAGAAGTCTGTATTAGGACAATGATGGCCTTTTAAAAAGAAGCTGGAATTGGCTTGCAAAGCAGCTTTCAGGTTCAGCATAGCTGCCAGTCTTTCTTCCCTCGCGGGTGGCATTACATTGTGGCATACCGATTAATGAGAAACGAGACTGGGAAGCAGTTTGTTAACATACTGCATATTTTTATTTATAAGCTCCCATGTCCAAAAACTTTGATTGCTGCTTTTCTAAATAAATTAAAGGGAAACCTTCCCACCCTCAAGATTTCACCTTTAGAGGCCACGGTGCGGAGAAAAAAACAACCCCACTATTCCTACAGCTTAGCAAGTTTTAGTCTTCCAAGCTTTTTCCCTGGGAAACAAAAAGTCAATTCCCAGTTTTAAGTTAAGCTTATCAAAGGGCGAGGAAGCAAATGGTATATGCATAACCTAGCTCAGCTCAGTTGTTCATGCACTCCACACACAAGGGTCAGATCCTGCACCCAAAGCAAGTTAGACTGTGCAGGCCCTCAGGACTGGTAGGAATTGATAAAAACGGGATTTCTGCTCATAAATATATAACTAAGTCAAGTCAGGAGTTATCCGTCTAAAAAAGGGCTCTCAAAAAGCCTGGAGCAACTGAGAATGCAAACTGGTTGACAAACGTGGGACGTGTTTCCTTACTCTGCTACACGTAGCTATTTGATCAGTTTGACTTGGATTTAATTTCTTAACATCATAGGGATCCCCCTGCTTTTATAAACGAGCCTTTGCTGCATATGTTACTACTGTTAAGTGCAAGGCACGGCAGTCCGCCCTTTAAGCCAGCTTTGCTGCTGGCCGAGGTGCTCATGCTTCGCGTTTAAAACGCCGTATTTGGATGAGCTCATTCACTGCCAGCACAATTCAGTTGCGACGCTCTTTGGGAAGCTATTAAAAGGAATGGGCTATGCTATGATGGCTCATGCTGTTTTATTTCTTCTCTTTGTTTGTACAAGTGTCAAACTAAGGATGAGACAATTGTCAACG
This sequence comes from Caiman crocodilus, assembly GCA_030014935.1. Taxonomy (NCBI): domain Eukaryota; kingdom Metazoa; phylum Chordata; order Crocodylia; family Alligatoridae; genus Caiman; species Caiman crocodilus. Next base: position 13,755,852 of record JAGPOW010003182.1, on the reverse strand, counting down.
TAATGTACACCCAAAAATGCAGCAAACAGAGGAAACAACTCTTCCCTTTAGAAAGCTGTTATGCTGTCAGATAGCACCGGACCCGAATCCCACGAGCGGCCGAGGAAATGGCGAAAGGAAGAAAGAAAAACAAAAATCACCAAGGTCCACACAAACTGCTAATGGGAAAGGCTGGCAGCAAAGTTCCCAGGGTATATGTGTTATTTCACAAACATATTCAGCATTTTACCATAAATTATTTGCAATAACCATCTCCTTTGGGCCATTGTTTTTAATTGTGGTAGTTAATTTAAATTGCTTTTGAACAGATTTCCAGCATCCATCAGACTTCACGCTAACAAATGTATTAGTTTGCTCAATAAAAGTTAAGGCTTAATGTCAGGGATTTAAACCCTAATGGACAAAGGGATTCATTTGCCACCCAACACTAAAAAAAGTGACATCCATCCATTCTTGACTTTTCTGTTAAAATAATAGCATATTGGTCCCAAAACAACTCAAATCAAACTATTTAAGTACTAACAGCTTTAAAACGTGGCTGCTAAATGTAGCCAAGTTTCCAAACTCCAACCAAAACTAAAATTTATTACAAGTAAATGAAGGGGTTTTTTAAAAACAAACAGATTCTCTCTTTAAAAACTTCTGATATCAAGTCCCATCGGTAACTTAAACAACGTTTTCAGAAAATATCTAGTTTATACCATAAAAATCTGTGTACAGACATGTATGCATGTGCTCACACACAGAAAAACACACCAAAGGTCATATACCCTAACACTTGACACAAAAGCCAGGCTTTTGACATTGTCTAATGCAAGAATCAGTTTTCAAGAACAAGTATAAGAAAATGTTGAATAAATTGCCCTTATTCTAATACTAGACACAGTCTGCCATTCCAATTAATTATTTTGGAAGTATAATTGCTGCCGTGAAAGTGTAATGAAGGGAAGGTATTTAATATATTTGCATCTGTCTTTTATTAAAACTTACCAGCAGGAAATAAGAAGGTACCAAGTGACCCTCCAACCCTCAGCAGACCAGAAGTCAACATTCAGCTGCCCGTGGACCACAAAAACCTCTGCTCAACGGTCTGATTGCATGACGTGATTATGATTAGGTTACCAATGAGATGGAGAAACAAGCAGTCATTAAATCATTTTCCCTGAAAGATGCACAAACTCGCAGGCTAAAATTCCACAGAAATCAAATCACTCAAGCAACCTATCATGCTAAATAATTTTATGATCATCCCTCAACTTCAATGATTTAAAATGCCAGGCCAATTGGATATACATTCTCAAAACATTTAGAGAAGTACAGAACTGGCACAATTAGAGACCGAGGCTCTTTTAAGGGCGACTGCCTCAAAGGTACGATAGCCTAGACCAAGAAAACCTATTTATTAGAAAAGCAAACAAACAAAAACCCAATCTTTCGCAGCACCATGACACCCTATTTCCCTTATTAACCCTGACAGTAAAACGTTATCCAAGTTTATAGCCCAGAGGCTTAAAATGTATATATCAAATCTAATCAACCTTGACCAAATGTGTCTAATCAAAAATCGTGGGCCCGTTAGTAATGTGAAGCTCTTGGAAGCTGCATGTTATTCCCAGTCAACCACACAACATGACTTTGCTATTGCAATCACCAAAAAAGTGCCTTCGATTTAGCAGAACACAGCTATGACAGGACAGCTCGCAATGCTAATTATCGCTCACTTAATTCACATCTTTTCCATAACCTAGTTTGGAATCACACGGGTTTGCACCTTCAGGACTTCTAGCAGACAAATAAGATCTTCCCCTGCTGTTCAACAAGGAGATCGCCCTCCCACAACCAGCCGCCACGTCCCATCCTTGGTAACTAGCATTCTCTGCATGCTCTCCACTGCAACGCTGTCTTCCTCCACGTGAAATGGGCCCCCCAGAGATATGCTCCTAGGCCCTGTAGTTCATCCCACTTTGTTTCAAAGGTGCAATGCCAGAAGCAGCTCAATGGAAATCTAAACCGTTTTAAGCAAACCAAAAAAATCAAAGATCAGATTTAGGGAGCAACAGGCCAACAGAGTTCATAAACTATTCTTCTCCAGCCAGTCAGTATGCGCTGCTCTCAACCGCCGCTCCAAATGTATCATTTTAATTGGTTTTGCTAATACGTCACACAGGTAATCACCAATTACCTGATAAAATGGAGTGGATTTGAAGAGGTTCAAGATACAAAATCCATGACCTCACATCTGAATTTACCATTCAGATCCTTCATGTGACACCACCAATTGGAGTTGCTATAGCAACTTCTGTCCAAGACACTCAAAGTATTTTTCAAAACACTTAGCAAAATAAGCCTTACAACCTCCTTGTCAGGTAGATAAGTATTATCATCTGCTTTTCACAGATGGGTTAAATGGAGGCAAAGAGTTATAAATGATTTGCTAAGGTCACACAGAGACAGAAGGAGAGCCAAGACTAGTGCTTACAACTCTTGTACTCCTACCTAAAAGGCACTCTTTCAACTTTCTGGGGAAAAGATAACGTAGTCAATCAGGTATTACAGACCAAGAGGCATAAGTTAAATTTGATCCATCTTTTGTGACTCAAATTTGTAACCCTCTTGCTTTAAACAGTGAGAAAGAGTAAGATAAATCAACCTACCCATGACTTCTGAAGGTCACAACTGCTTAAACAATAAACATTTATGGCCTACATTTTCCAAAGTCAGAACTTAATTTGGGTGCCCAAAATGATTTGAGAGAACAGGTGTTCAGCGGTTCAAAAAACTACTGCCCTATTTTAATACATCTTCGTTCTCCTAATTTGCATCAAGTTGGGTACCTTCCCTAGTCCTCCTCCAACCACAAAAAGGCATAAATTCACTTCTGAAAATAAAGAACATTTTTCCTATAAAGAAGTGCAAAAAAACTGAATTAATACAGGGATAAGGTTGAAGCATAGGAAGAAAAGTCAAGAACTGGATAAGCTATATTGATATGGATATCAATGTTTTCTTAGCCAGATCTTGTATATTTTATGGCAATACAAGGCAATAAATGATGGAATTTTGTTCAAACTCCAGTTACCTTTGGAGGACACAATGCATGCAGCGTTTCGGTCCCAAAAGCTTCATGTTTAGGGAAGTTTTAAGTTAATTAAAATTTGATCGAAAACTTTTTGACATTGGTGGCTACCAGCTACTGCTATCCACATTGCACCGTCATAACCACGCGCAGGATTCACAAGCCAAATGCAGCTCGAGAAGAGACTGAATCTTAATGAGATCTTAAAATGAAGCCAAGTACAAAGGGAAAATTGGTAAGTAGTTTTAAAGTGATGAACATAAAAACTGAGCAATTTCTGTCACGTGTATTTTCACTTGCATACTTCAAGGCATGACAAGGACACGCTGGCAAAGGCTGCCACAATGCAGGCCAGCACTCCGCTCTTCCATGCAAAGTTGATCATCTCCATTTCAAGACTAGGCCCTGAAACAAAACTCCCTTCAAAAGCCAGTGAACTAAATGGGAGTTTCATCCGAGCACCTATCCCAGGACCAAAAACAGGGCCCAGGAGAGAAATGTCAGTACTTGGACCAAGAGAAGCCCCAAAGCTCGGTGGAAGACACATCTGCAGACCAGGGGCTTTTAAATGTTAAGTTTCACATTTCCTGAGAAATCAAGTGCAGAACAACCTCCAAACATTAATGAAATGCTGGGCTGAAATATCAAGGGCTCAGATTCAGTTAATCCCCAAAATTAATCTTGCTCCCACAATGTTAACTCTGCCACCTGGCTCACATACAGCATTTTCTACTGTCTTCTTTGTTACGTGCCAACATTAATGCCTTTTTTAATCAGCAATGGGGCCGAGTTAATATTGTGCAAGCAACCTTCACCTAGGGGATTCCTTGACTTGAGTGATGCTTAAACTTTAACGTAGCATTAACACCTTACACTGTAAAGGTTGCAACAGCTCTCTCCTCTCCCTTGCCCCCGTTTTCTATCCTGGGGACCAGACTTCCTGGAAGCGGTAAGGCTGCTTTATTGTTCTTCCATCAGAAACACCAAAAGACGCAGGAAACGACTGTGCAGTCTGTTTTAATCTGCGCTTGTGAATCTGGATGCGCTAAGCACCTTATGAGAACACGCAGCAAAACAGAAACCAAAAAAACCTGAGGATGAGGCTGGCCCACTTAGCCTTGTGTCTCCTTGCTTTGGTAAGGCTACAATTTTCCAATTTAGTATGGGACTTATCCCTCAAGAGAAGCCTGTACATTAAAATCTTAATACTCCTTATATTTTTAACCAAGATACAGAAGGGCCAAATAGAAAAGCCAGAGTAACTATGGCAAAGGAATAATTTGATAAAACTAATCCTACCTGAAGGCGATAGAAGCAGATTATGACTTCTTGGCAGATCCTGTCAGGATTTTTTCCCCTTCCTTTAATGGTCAGAGAAATATTTTCTATATATAAATGTGGACCAAGCAGTAGATGCATTATGGGCAACAGGAGATAAGCAAGACTGTAGTTCTGCAGAGAGAAAAACTCACAAGGGATATCAAAAGCATCTGGCACCATTTTTAAGTTCTCTAAGTTAATTTTATTAACTGAAAACTGGCCAATTTTTTGATTAATGCATGAAAAACTGGGAAATGATGAGCCCAGGGCCACAGTCAACAGACAGACACTGCACCGTCTGCTTTCAGGGGAGTTTAACTTTCTGCTGAGCAGTCATTCCCATCCTGTGGAAGTCCCCCAGTGACCGACTTAGAAAGCATCAGCAAAAGATTCACTAGTTAATGCAATTAACAATGGGGACAAACTTCTCAAGCTTCCCGGATCTTACGCACTACAGTAGAAAGGGCCAGGGCGAAAATCAAAGCACACAAAAAATAAAATCATTGCTGCTTTGCAGCCGGCTAGAAACACTAGACAAGCAAGATGTTAGTGGCCCTCCCGCCTGCCAGGAAGAGCTGCCCTTCCCCTTGGGGGTAAGAGCTGCGATCCGCATCCCGGTCACACCAAGGCTGAGCTACGTGACTAGTCTCGACCGGCACTTCCACCCCCAGCTGCTCAAACCTTAACACGTGCAACGCTTGAGCAACGCCTCCTGTTGAGCAGGACTGCCAGGCAAGAGCACGTCACACGCGATCTGGTCCCTCTCCATCTCTCGTCGGCTTGCTCGTTCAGTTCGGGCTCTGCAGGTCCTCGCTATGTTCAGGCCGCCTCTCTCTGTAAGACCCGCTGGGATAACTGGACTTGCCACAGGCTCTGCGTTACCTTGAGCAACGTTTCTACGAATCGGAAGTGGCTCCCCCGAGAAAAGTTCACTTAACAACTTTTCCCAGTGACCCCACGTGCCCTGGCCTCATGACCCCAACAGCAAGGGTCTGTGCTACGGCCCCGCCTCAAGCTCCCAGCACGTGCACAGCTCTGCTAGTGATGATAATGAACAGGCTTGGCGCACTTGATGCGTCTGCCCGTTTGGCAGCTGTCAGGATCATGAGGCAGGAGCAGAGGAGGAAGACTACTGACCTTTCAATCTGCGGTCTGCTCCAGCGTGTATTAGCTCCATCCTCCTACACAGGCAGAGCCAGTCCAACACCTCGGTCTCTCGGTCCGCTTTCCGGTCCTTGGTCCGTCCACCTGCCCGTCTTTCCCAAGAAGTCCTGCCAGACAAAGCCTGCCATGCAGCTCTTGGCAGCAGGGTCATTAAATACCCCGTTATAATAAAAGGCACAAAGCGCTAGGCATGAAAATGCTACTGATTTTAACAAAGCAAGCTAGCCTGCACCCTGGAGGTACTGAAAGCTGGCATCCTCAGAAGCAGAAAACAAAATATCAGGTAAAAGTACTTATCTCTGCACCATTGGAAACCAGCCCCCAATGCATGGGATCCATCAGCAGCTCCTGGAGACCAAACGCAGAGCAATGGCGCTCTCAGGGAGAAAGACTCAAAGGATGAAGTAAAAACCAAGCCTCTAAATGGAGAGGACTGCCAGAGTAACATCTCCCAAGGTGCAAAGTCATCACACAATGAAACCCCTTTATAAAACATGTCTGGGTTGACCACTTGCTTCCAACACGCTGCCATTGTAAAAAGATACTAAACCACCAAAGTCCAGTGAGATGGAAACACCTTCACCTATAACTGCCTTACTGAGACCTAATTAGTCAAGGGACAGCACGCATTTCCAATGCTACCAAGCTTGCTTTCTTTTGTTTTTTCAAGGAAAGGGTTTCAGGTATTATACTTGCCTCCAATCCCCCCCGCCAATCAGCAGTTTTACAATTATACATGTACCTACTTTTAAAAGCTTCCCACCACCGATGAACAAAAGGCCCAGACAATACAAACAACAGCTTAAAATGAACAATTGATTAGGCAGCACAAACGCTGAGGTTGCCAAAGCCCAAAACTGTCAAAGGCACAAAAGTAAATAAAACTGAACTAATGGTCGAAGTTTTGCCTTCCGAGTCCCTTTCAGCTCTAACGAGTCCTATATTATGCCTTAACGGCATGTGATACTTGAAACAACAGGAGGCAAACGCTTGCAACCAGAAATGCAATTTCTGAGGTTATGATATCCCCTTAAAGCAACTTCTGCTCAAACAAGGGAGAAAAAGCATGTTGCGATGGGTTGCTTTATCATTCATTTTTAAGAGACAAATATTAGTTCTCCGAGATCTCGGCTTTAAAGTTTTCTCTGCAGTTGGCAGCTAATTCTCCTTGGCTACAAAGGAGACCTCATCACCAACGCTCTCCCCTAATAAGGTAACATCTGGTGATACAATTACATTGATCATCTGATTTCAGTTGCATTTGTGGAATGAAGACTCAGATATCAGTGAGTAATTTTTACCTCCCCATTATGCTTTATTATGTACTAACATAGCAATCAAATCGGGGGGAAGGAGCTCTCACTTGCAAGTCGTGCAGGTATATTTAAATACCACCTAGTTTCTCTTTAATAAACATGCAGTGATTGGATAATTAAGTCTCTTGCTACATTTGCCGGCTGCTTAGGATTTTTTTTCTCCCCCTTAAACGGATGTAAAAAACTGTCTACGTGAGAAAACTACTGAACTGCTGCACTGACAGATACACTGTGCTTTTATGACAGCAAAATTCCTCTTAAGGAGAGAGAGGAGAAATGAGCATTGATAAACTGCAGTATTTCAGTTCTAACCCACTGCAGAATTAGCTACCACGCAGAATAGCTCCGGCATTTTAAAATGCACGTTTCCTCCCCACCCCACCTCCAAAAAAGCCTCAAACCACCTTACCACACCGAACTAGCACTTGGAGCAAACACAATCCTGGCCAAAACTCGAGACCAGTGGTGCTCCGTGGACCACATCATCCAACCTGCAGGTCTCTCCATAGGTCTGAAGCGCTGGCGGCGGTGGAGCAATAATTGCCACTCCCCTGCTGCCAAATCTCTAGGCTCATGGGGGTCCTGGGGACTGGATGATGTGGACCTCTACAATGGAGCGCACAGGCATGCGGTGAGGCTGCTTGTGGGGTCGCTTCACAACTGGATCTAGTGCAAAGCACCCGGTGCCTGGGGGGCCGGATCCAGCCCTCGTCTGCCCACAAAAGCCACTGTCCTAGACTGATGGACCTACCTGAAAACATAGTCTCGCATCTCCCTCACAAAATTCACCATAACTATAATCACAACTGATACCAAAAACAGATAGAGTAACTATCTGGAAAAGTCATTTGCATACCCCACTAATTACCCATAATAAATTATGTATTTCTTGTGTATTTGCTTGGAAAGATTATTAATATCTTGTTTTGTAGATTCATTAATAGTACATTAAAATAAGCAGATTATCACTGTTAATAAACGGTTCTCTGGCCTAGGCGTATTGTGCAGCAAAAACAGAATTGACAAAACCACTGCACTGTTACAGAAAAAATACAGACTGTAATTGGTATTCTACTTTGCATATGTGATTGCTGCCATAGCATAATAAAGACTTAACTGATCAACAAGAGTTAGGATATGACCATTTGACCTCACTGCAATTACCATACTTTGGAAAGAAAGGGCACTGCTCAATTCAGTTTCTAAATACCTAAACACATGCTAATGAATGTGCAGACAGTCTGGATAGAAGGCCACAGAATGCTATGTTGATAATAGTATTGTGTTCACACAACAAGAGCAAACTATTAATGTCTGTGACATAAAAGATGCTCATAGTGGGTTGATGATAACATTGTGATTCAGCCATATTCAGCTGAGCCAGTCTTCCCTTTTGTTCATGTGCCGTTTCCTTCTAATGGAAGGAGCAGGTTTTTTAACATTTCTTCCACCCAGATCACGGACTGCAGTACAGCAAGCCCACATGATACTACAGCACAGGAACTGAGACCATTTCTGGTGTCTGTTCTTTACCACTGGCTGATGCTACAAAAGTTGCCCTTGCCATCAGCATGGAGGTTAATCCACGTGTGACCCTCCTGCTTGGAGAAGCCCCGCACTTTGCCAGGATTAAAAAAGAAAGCAAAGTAGAAGGAAGGAGCTTGGAGCTGTCCCTAGCCACCCACGTCTAGCACATCAGATTCCCCTTCGGGTACAAGTTATAAAATAAACTGAATGCAGCACCATTAAGTGCAGGAGAACCACAAGGTTATTCAAGGGAGGCTGTGTTGAGAATGGCACTCCATGCAGACCGATACGTCGCACGTTCATGAAATCAGCACAGTTGGTTGAAGTCCCTCCTCACTGACTTCACAATGTTCCAAGTGCTAGAATCCAAATTAAATTGTCCTATATTTAATTGTGCAAGACCACAGGATCTTCAGCTCATGTGAAAGTAGGGCTGGAAGGGACCTCAGCAGTCATCTAGTCCAGTCCCCTGTTCAAGGCAGGATCATCCCTGACTAAGCTACTCCAGCTAAGTGTCTGTCCAATGTACTCTTGAAAATTTCCAGGGATGGAGATTGCATAGATTTCTCTAGGTAATCCCTTCCAATACTTGACCACCCTCATCATTAAAAATCCTCCTAATCTCCAACCTAAATTTCTTCTAATGCAGCTTGAGGCCATTGCTCCTAGTCCTGTCCCTTAGAGCCACAAAGAAAAACCCATCTCTGAACCCTCTGTAATTGTCCTTCAGGTATCTGAAGCCTGTTATCACCCCCCCGCCCTCCCCTCCCCTCAATCTCCTCAGTCTTCTCTTCTCCAGACTAAGTAACCCTAGCTTTTCCAGCCTTTCCTCATAAGTCTTACTTCCCAGACCTCGAATCATTCTTGTTGCTCTCCACTGGACTTTCCCATCTGCCCACACCTTTCTTGAAGTGTGGGGCCTGAAACTGGACACAGAGCTCTGGGTAAGGACTCTCCAGTAGTGAAAAGAGCAAGTAACACTCCTGTCAATACATCCCACTGCACTGTGGCCCTTTTTTGCAACAGGAGCTCACTGTCAGCTCATATTCAGCTTCCTGAACCTACTGTAACCTCCACGTCGTACGCTGCAGTACTGCAGCCTAGCCAGTCATTCCCCAGCCTGCATCTGTGCATGCAAGTGTTTCATCCCCAGTACAACACCTTGCATTTGGCATTCTTGAATTTCTCCTCATTGACTGAGGACCATTTTTCAAGTCCATCCAGGCCACTCTGGATCCTAACCTTACCCTCCAGTGTCTGTAGTTCCACCCATCTTGGTGCCATCTGCAAATCTGCTAAGTGTTCATTTGATCCTACCATGCAAAGCATTAATGAAAGTATTACACAATGCTGAACCCAGGACAGAGCCCTGGGGAACCCCACTTGATACCTCCCTCCCAGAAAGACATTAAGTCTTGATGACTGTTCAGTGAGCATTTTAATACCACCAGTTACATATCCATTTTCGAGTACTTTCACCTGTCTATATTTCCTTAACTTATTAATGAGAAAGTCATGGGAGACGGTATCAAATCCTTGCTGAAGTTGAAGTATATCACTCCAGCTGCTCTTCCCTCCTCCACAGTCTCTCACCTTGGAGCATAAGCAAATCCTGCTGGCCAGGCGTGACTTGCTCTTGGTGAATCCATACTGGTTGTTCCTACACTGATGAGTATAGGCAACACTGTTCCTACAATCAGTTCCTACACTGATGAGTATGTTCTGGTTTACAGCCTCAGCTTACTGGCAACACTAATGATATGTCATAAGGAGTCAACAAGCAAGCATTTATTATATCCACATCGTCAGAACAAACAAACACTTCAGCACTCTTATGTATTATGTCTCAGCCATTGCTCTCATCTTGAAATATAAGAAATGTCTAATAAAGGTCAATAAAGCCTTTGTTGCCAGCCAATTTCTTACCAACTTAACATACCCATACCCAAAGCCATTTTACCCCAAGTCTCATCTATTCCAAAGTTCAGGTCCTAAGCATAAACTGAAAGGTGTGCTTCCATGAACCTCACTGAGACGTGGAAGAACATGTGCACG
>JAGPOW010003182.1:13722145-13744231 GCA_030014935.1 Caiman crocodilus | reverse complement strand
AGGACAACTCACAGTCCTGTATGGCACAAGCAGGCATACAAAGAGGACATCTAATTTTCCAAACAGACTGAAGTGGGAGACACTGAAATGGCACTCAAGAAGGGGCACAAAAAAGGTTGGCCTTGCTGATTTACACAGTAGTTCATTCAGAAAGTGCTAATGGTACCTAACCCTAACAGCCTCTAGTGCCCTGCAGAAAGCACACATTTTCTCAATAAAGTGACAAAGCAATAAAGTTTCTCTCAGGTTTTAGTAAGGTATCAAATCAGACTAAGCCCTGGGGTACTTCCACTTATTGCAGTGGTTTCATATCAGGCAAAGATGTGACTGTTTGGACTTGTGTTTATGGGTAACAATACCAAACTAGCATTTGCTCTTTTTTTTTTTTTCCAATTGAAACTACATGCCCCTCACACTAATTGGAGAAAGTGTTGGGGAAGAAATCATGCAACCCGCCTTAGAAATGATAGTCCCCAAGGCTGTTAATTTTCGCCTGCCTAAAGCAAACCCGGTACACAAGGGAGCAAACTATAAAAGATAAATGTTTCTCTTTATGCAAAGGGAGCTCACAATGAGTAATAAAAGGATATCAATTATTCACAGAGCTTCCCAGCAGTTTAGAGTTTCGAGACCAAAAGTTGATAAATAGGATGCTACATGGGCTTCAGACAAAGAGCAAAAGATTGACTTGTGAAATGCAGGTAACCCTGAGTACGAGTGAGGACCGGGATGGGTAGACTGGTACCAACTGGGAACGAAGGAGGATTGCCTGTCTAACGTTTTCATCAATACAGACATCTCGCCGAAGCATCATTTCCAGGACTGAAAACTCTAGCACTGGAAGCCATTGAATAGCTAATAGCCCGTTTCTTCATTCCAAGAAGTACTGCCTGCGAGAGGTTTCGTTTCTGGGAAGGTTGTGAAACCACAACTGGCCCCTTGCCTCCTTCGTCTGAAGTGGATGTACTTACCGCATCGACTGCCGAGTACTTGAAGAGTCAATTCTGCATATCCCATGGCTTATCTCCAGCTAAGTGAAGTTTTAAAGTCACAAACCTTAAATTAAGATGCAACCCCCACCCCGTCTTGTTTATTATGTGCAATACCCCATTCAATTGAAAACACCTTTCTCCTCCCTTTCTTCGTTTTTAGCCAAGGAGCAGGAAAGGAAAGAAATACAACAAGTAGAAGCACAGCCAAATGTGCTTCAAAATGTTTAATGAGACCCCTGAGACAGTAAATATCAGCTGACCAATAAAGTAAACCTTTTTACAGGAACGCAGGTAACTTTTTATTCTTGAAGGATAAATCTAAGCAGGGACACATACAGAAAATAGGACGGCTGATATTAAATATGGCTTTTCTTCAAGCCGTTTCCTTCATTCTGTCACCTACTTCTGTATGTCGGGAACAGCGGGCAGACACCCAGAAAAGTGCCCATGGAGGGTCTACGAACCCACCGACGGTTTCCAGCACTGGGCTGTGCCATACAAAACGCTGCGGCCTGAAAGAGGATCAAGAAGGGAGAGCACTCCAGAGGTATATGGAAGAAGAGAAAAGAAAAGCAAGATCGAATCAAGTACCTCTAACTGGTAACATTTTGAGACGATCCGAAAACAAAGCGAAGTCACTTCAGAGACTTCAAAATGCGCATTTGCTCTGCATTCATTTCAGGCAGCCGTCATGGCCACGGCAAGACTATTTATGACAGCTCTCAGCGATACGAGGCCCATTGGCTCTGCACGCCTTAACAGTGCAACAACCAAATCCATTGGGAACGAGTCAACTTCCTGTCCCTTGAGGATGAACTTCTATGAAGAGGATCATCCAAAACCTCGTCCCCACAAAAACTCGGGAATATTAGTGACTTACAGACATCCACACGATATACCACACTGCTCAAATCAGTGGGAGGGCAACCTTTTGTGCAGGCATGTCACAAATTAAGCCCCAGGCCCTCCCCGAGAGCCACTCTGATCCTCTCACCTTCCCCGATCCACCATTCTGCTTTCTGCTCCCTGCCCGACCTGATCTGTTGCTCTCCTTTCTGCACCCTCTGCTGCCTTTCCCCTCCAAGATCTGCCTCGTGCCACACTGAGACTGCCCAATGCTGCTCAAGGCAGGCGTGCCACAGGATTGGCCACCCCCGGCCTAAACCACAGAAAAAATTAAGGAAAAGGAGGACTTTGTATTTTTTTTCCACTAAATTCAAGAGGGGAAAAAATGTTATTGAAAGTTTATGAATTGTTTAGACAAAGCCAAATGATCGTGGATAAAGTTCCAAATGATTAATCCATTTATATGGGGAATGAGACCATCCCAACATGAAACCAATTTCCAGCCAGGGTTGCAGCAAATCTAATGGTTCAAGAGTTAGCATAAAACACTGCAGCGTTCTTCTGAAAGAAGCAGTCTTTCTGATACACTTCAGACTGCAAACCTCTATGTTTAGAAGCTAATTTAGACTAGAATCTGGAATTTAATAACCTCCCCTCATGCAGTTGAAGAATAGCTGAAGTAAAAAGTCTTCCTCCTAAATTAACTTTGAAATTTTGCAATGCAAACTAATATAATATCTAGCCAGATACGCTGATCTTACCTTGAAGGAAATTAATTGCTTGATTCTTCCTGTTAATATTATCCTGATACTGATAAAATTTCCCTAGGCAGTGTTGGATTGAGCGACGTCCAGGGCACCTCTAACAAGCTAGCATGCAGAAAAAACTAGATGAGAATTGCCAGCAGGGAAACGTAACTTTTTTTCCTCCTATCTCAACTGATTAAATACTTTTAAATATTTGTCAAGGGAGAGGGGGCTCTTCTTTTGCAGCTTGATCCAAAGCCTAATGAATTCAACACGAGTCTTCCCACCAATTTCACTGCGCGAGGACCGGGTTCCACGTATACAGAGACTGCAACACGGGATTTTGCAGAAGTGACTGGGCACAAGATGCAAAAGGAGCCCACAAGTCAGGCAGCGCAGGGTCTGGACGCTGTGTCTCTGCAGTGGAATCACTGGTGATAGACGCCTCTAGAGGGTGACCCAAGAAACCTGGACACCAAAGGGGGAGATGCCTACAGCCACCTAACAGGAAATGCAAGGCATGAGGGCCAATCTAACGTCTTGACCCTGGACAGAGGTGAAGCATCTAACTCAGGGTGGTAAAGGTGATAGCCGCATACGCTTGGGATCTGGAGCCTGAAACTCATTCCTCCAAGAAAGCACTTGCAAGCATCCTTTGGAAGAAGAGGAGCCAAGGCCACTCTTCTTCACCACATCTGGAGGAGACAGCAGAGCCAGTGGTCCGCCATCGCTTGAAGGGATTCAAACCCGCAACTGGCTGGAGGCTGTGCTGGAAGCTGGGCTAACTGGAGTCGTGGAGCCAGACAGGGCAAGCAAGAAGGGTCAGCTCTGCATGGCAGGCATCTGGACAGTCCTGCGGTCTGATCCTTTCCGTCCGGTGTGAAGCGAGTATCATCCTACCCACCTGCTCAGGCCATGGAGGCTGTGTTTAGTGCTGATCCCGAGGTGGTCAGCATCTGCCATCACTTGGGTGGCAGACCAAGGCCCATGTATTGCTGGCATGTGTCGAACTTCCAGGTCCAACAAGCGACGTTTGGCGAGCAGAGGTGCCTCCAGGGTTAGGGAGCCACCAGACAAGTAGGTGCTTGGAATCCAGGTGGCCATTAGGCCTGGGCTACTCCTGTTTTAAGCGCTCAAGTTTTTCTGGTTAGGCATTTGGGAGAGAGAAACGGGGTACTCCTCTGACTGCAGAATGACCCACTTCAAGAACAGTTCCCACAAAAAGCCGCAATCATCAGTAAGGAAGATGACCATTTGTTGTCAATTAAAATAGACAAAGGGAAAAGTACTTTTGGAAACCAGTCTTTGATCAAGAACAGAAAAAAAATGCAGTTAAGCACTAGCACAATGTAGTGGGTTTATTGCCACTGGATGTTTATTTGAAGGGAGCAATAAAGGATCAAAGAACTCAAAGGGAACAAGGCAAAGGGACAAATTACCACGAGGGAGGAATTAACAGGATGTTGGTGACTTGCCCAGGAGTGTACATTTACCCATGGGTGACTTGCACATGAGTGTACACCTACCCATGATACACAACCCAGAGGTAAGTTGCTGCAGGTTAATTTTACTATGGAGCAAAAAAGTGCATAGGACCCGTTATTCTGCAGTGGCTGGCGCTGTAAAACCCTACTCTCATTTACTTGGTGGGCATTTGGTTGCATGCCCATCTTCCAAGACAACTATGTGGACTAACTCCTCTATATTTCCAGAGAATGACAACCCAGGGGAGACCGGTAGAAGGAGAAATTGGTGCTTAAAAAGGATCCAAGGAGATTGCTAAAAAGAATTTTGTGGGTTGTCAACGAGTGAAGAAGTTAGCAAAGCAATAAGGTTGACAGAAAAGAAATGTAAAGACTTCAGCTTTGAAATAACTCAAATCTCCCAACACTACAGCACCTTCCAATTGGTTGTTGTACCAAATGTTGAAGCACAATATTTGCTAACTACTACCACTGCATATTGCAAGCAGACGGTAAGGGAATATCTAAGGCTAATTACAGGAAAACTTCCTGTTTTAAGAACAGGATATAAATATGCAACTTTTTTTTCTAAAAGAATCATAAACAGTCTTTTTTTATTCTACAGTATGTTCGTTAGTGCCTAAGGTACCCCGCACAAGGCACCCCTGCTCTGTGCATCCCAGCCCTAGCATCCGTACCAGGCTCACAGCAGCCAGTGCAACTTTTGTACTTCCCAGTCTTTACATCTGCAAATATCTAATGAAAGCGGGTTTCAGTACGTAGCTCCAGTTCCTCTCATTTCTCTCCCTAAAGTAAATAAAATATGTTGTTACTATGCAATAAAAACAATGGGTAGGCGTATCGAGGTCTTTTCTTATCAACAAAATAGTCGTAATGCCCTCATATAAAGGTAAATGACTGCCGACACACCACGTAACAATGACTACCCATTTACACCAAGATATTTCTCCTTTCTGGAATGAAGCACTGGGAAGAAAAGGTATCCACATATGTTATTTCAAAAAATCCTCCCTGCTTCCCTGTCCAATTAATCATAATTTGTATGTGTGGCAATCTTCAATAACAGTAATATTCAAAATAATTAATGCCTTGTACAGATTTTTCACGTGCTAAATTCTATCTATATATTGCTTTTCCAGTTGAGAGCCAAGATTTTAAAAAAAAATTTAATTTATTAACACCTACCAAGAGTCCTACATCTTGACAATGATGATGGAAACTTTTTTTCCCCCTACCTGTTAAAACATTTGGAGATGAGGGGCATTCAACCTGAAATAAATTTAATAATTTATTTCTGT
Organism: Caiman crocodilus; assembly: GCA_030014935.1. NCBI lineage: Eukaryota > Metazoa > Chordata > Crocodylia > Alligatoridae > Caiman > Caiman crocodilus. The sequence goes on along the minus strand of JAGPOW010003182.1, from coordinate 13,738,865 downwards.
GGACATGCTCATGACTCACAGAAGGCTGCTAGTTAACTATATTCATTTGCAGAAGCAAGCAATACAAGACAAAAGTTTCATATTAACTAATCTAATACAGGACACTGGATTCAAGGGTATGTCCATATTGTCCGAGGACAGATATAAATTAAATCCTCAATACAAGCAAGGTGATGCACGCTGAAGACTGGAAGGCTGTACTGAAGCCGATTCTCTATTCATAGCATCACAACAATCCTGAAAGTAGAAGAGGAAATTCTCACCCGTCTGCTTAAGGCCAGAGCCACCAAGAGTTAAACGGAAAGAAGACAGGTTAACATTTAGCAGCGGTGCGTGGGAGGACCCCACAGCACTTGGTTGCAAGGGAAGGATATAAGGTCACCTTGTTTCTTTCCTTGCAACAGCAGACATGTATTTAATTAGCTTTAAATAAGAGAAAACATCAGAATCTATTCCCATTAATGTCAGGGGCAAACTGACCCCAGTGACTTTGTTGTTGTTCCTAATAACAATACTATAATTATAGTAAATAATAATAATCCTTAGCACTTAAATGGCTCTTTTCATCCATTGACTAATTAATGTCTAATTTAGTTTGAGAACTAATACATTTCTATCCTCAGGGGGAAAAACATCTGAGGTCCAAAGGCAAAGATTTGCAGATTTGTTCTAGATATTTACATATTTTAAGGCAATTTCCCAGGAGAATCTTGTTCCAAAAAAACAAAGAAAAGTTTGAAGGAACCCTCACTGTAAAAATGAAAGGAGTATAAATCATAGGAAATGGTAATGATATCATTCATTCTCAAAACAAATACTATGGATAACAGCTGCCAAAAATTCAAATGTATGTAAATTATTTTGACTTGGGATTCTTTTTAATTTGTATTTGCAACTCACAAAAAGTGAAAAATTAATCTGAAATCGTATTTCCAAAATGGATTCCTCTTCAGTATGTAAAAACTGTGCTTCATAGGTATAACAACAAAAATGATTAATGACCCCTGACATTAGAATTTAAAATGTCCTTCATGCAAATTCACTGGTTCCTAGATTCTTCTGTAATACAATAGCAAGCAGGAATTAGAATTGCAAAAAAGCAAAAGGAGCTACATGGAAATTACACAATGAAGTAGTTTCATTGTAATATTGAGAGAGGAATATGAAATGAATACAAGATAACAGTGATACACGGACTGAGCAAGCCTTTCCCCCTAAAACTATCCATTCATTTAGACTATACTCATTGCAAAACGGGGAATAAAAGATCAAATTCTCTGATTTCATCTGGTCAGCAACAGCTTAAACAGCAAGAAAGTGATTAATTTTAGTCAGAAAATAAAAGGTTTATTCTTCAAAGGGATATTGTCAGATGAAATCTGCCCTGTGATTTACATATTATAAAAATCAGCTTTTACATAAACTATGACATGAAAAAACCAAAATAAATATTGAACACAGAACTGGGCCTTCCTTTTCAGGTTCCCAGCATCGGCACAGCTGCGCTCTAATAGCCCATGATGGACCAGAAGCGAAAGCTCAGAGTATTTCATTTCCCAAACTCCAAGGAGCAGAAACCAAAGCCAACTATTTGTTTAAAAACTGGCTCAATCATATTTTTACATTCTTATAGAATAATCTGCTGTTTGTACATCATTAACAATTGCAAAGGCTAGTGAGCGCAGGTGTATCTAGAGAGCCCAGGGAGTAGAGACCACCGAGCAACACCGTGCAAACGCCAAGTCAGGATGCGCCTGGTCCCAAATGCTGTGGGGCCCAACAAAGCACGCTCCCACTTCTGGTCAGTCTTGACCACAAGCATTGGCAGGATCACGACATATTCAAAGAGCCTGAATTTTTACCCATCTCCCTTTTTCCGGTCGGGAAATAGCGATACAAGGTTCATTTACGGAGGAGAAAGCTACTTAAATCAGGGAAATAAATCCACTCCCCAGATTTCAGCACCTAAAGCTGGCTGGCAGAAAACACAGCGTTCCACTGCAAATACACACCAAGCGGCTAAATGTTTTGCCTTCAGAAAAATAAAAATGAGCTCCGGCTGAAGGGAGACTCAGAGGTACATTTTTATCGTTTTAATTTATTTTGTTTACTTTCCAGTGCTTGCAATATCCTCTCAGATACTTGAGCGCAAAATGCCTTCCCTACCAATTTGCTCCTTTTCCATTTATCAGACATTGATTTCTTTTACCTCCTTTACTTCTAATGGAGCACAAACCAGCGTGGCTCTGGTTCAACTAATTGTGCGCGTCCTCGGCATCGCTCTGGGAACAGCTTCGTTACCCTGCTTTTCCCAGGCTGCCGCAGACCCAAGCCTCCGTCCTGTGAACCAGGCTAAGTGCTATTTTAAATGCCAAGATTTCAAGGAACCCAAATTGGAGGAGTTTTGCTTAGGAAAAAAGCAGTTTGGGGAACACTGACTACACCAGCTGTTACAGATGCACGAATACGGATGCTCCTCTGGACCACGCACTGCTCTAGCGGATGCTGGCTGGTTAAGTGGCCCAAGGGACCACGCATCCTGCAGGACTTAATCATAGATTCAGAGATCGTAAGGCTGGAAGGGACCTCAGCAGAGCCTCACTGTCCAGCCCCCTGCACGATAAGAACGTGTACTATAATCGTGTTATATCACACGCTAACACACTCTTTCCTTGCCTCCAGTATGCACTGTTAGGAAGGCTGGCTATGGAGGCTGAAGATGCAGAGGCTGAGATCCCGCTAGCTTCAGTCTCCTTGGTGCTGCTGGCGTGGTGCGGGCAGGTAAGACGAGGAGCCTTGCCCTTCCTCCCCTCCCCGTCCCACACGCCGCAGCAGAAAGGGAACTACTGCTTTTTCTGACCACCAAAAACTCAGGACAAATTTGAGAGGGGGGCTCACCACTGAGTCCAGCTGGCTCCTGGCCCCAACTCCAAAAGGCCTTACTCCACTGAGTGGTAAGCAATGCGTCTTGCCCATGTCTCAGACCACTGCCAGACCACTTCACTAAAGGATGCGCTGGGAAGAAGCCTGTGGTCCAGGCATGTTAAATCATTTGTGATGCAGCAGAAAAGCAAATGCAAAATTATTTATGATTAAAAAAAAGGGAAAATACCCCACCAGGAACTTGCATTTTTGTCAGCTGATCCTTTCCAAGCTGCCTAGGAAGCAGCCTGACTTTCATTTACCGCTCTGGTAGCATGGCAGAGCCTTACAAGAGTGCAAATGTGATCTGAGCCCTGTTCAGGGTCCCTTTGCATTGAGATGCCATGGTCCAAAGACAAATCTGGCTGAAGCTGTTTACGTAGGAGGTGTGTACGTGGGAAAAGCAAATATTTGTTTTGCTTCATTCCAACCAGCGAGAAAGACTGAAGTAAATGGATTTTAAGATACAGAAAAGCATGCCTCCAGGCTGCGATTACACTTGACAACTTGTAGCCCAAAGCAAAATAAAATGCTAAGATGCAAATCCTCAAAAAAGGAGCTGGATAATCGAAACAACAAATGACCCTTAAACTTTAGTAGCAAACACCACACTACGTACTGCAAGAGCACCCTCAAGCAAGATAAACAGCTTTTGTCTCTGTGGATTCTGCTATTGCCAGGGCTGAGATGTGCTTCTTCCTGTCCCGGGGGATGGCTAGGGTATCTAACATATCAGGAGGTAAAAAGAAACCGAGAACTCTAAAGTTCAAAGACAAGACTGCTGGTCATGGGAAGAAATACCCGTGAAAAAGTAAAAAAGGGCTCCAAATTAGGCTTTGTCAAAAAAGTGTGAGCGACTTCAAAAATCAAACACTGCCATAAAAGAGAACATTAAAAGATACAAAGCTTCTGATGATGTTGCTGGTAAATGGAAAAAAGAAAGGTAATCTGAACACGGCTCTTTGTTGAATGTTTGTGAAAGGCGAGGATTAGAAGTCCCAGAACACCTCATCTTCTAATGGAAGGTCTGGAAAATGTCTTTGAAGTTCCCAATTTGTGATCTGGAGATTTTGTTGTCATTGTTGATGTTGCCGGTGTTCAAAAATATGCTTGAGAAACTGAGAGCAAGTTAAAATCAGGTCAACGTAGACTTTTGGGACATAAATCTGAAGGAAAGGGGAAATTTCTAAGCAGAGACACTCCATTTATGTTATATTAAAAGGAGAGAAATTGGCAGGGAAAATAACTTCAAAGCATGAACAGTTCTGTCTTAAAGTTGGCCAACTCTTCATGGGGAAATGGTCATTTTGCTGGAATTTTATTTCACTGAAAATGTTGCGTACCACGAAACAAAGAGGAATTTGCCATTTACGACTAAAACCACTTTGGGATCTATTCAATACACCCACGAGCAAGTGACTAACCCAGGAGGTGGCAAAATCAAATCACTTTTATTAAGCTCAACAAAGCACGTGGTCACTTCTCCAAACCTAACCTCTGGTCAAAAGCCATAAACCAAAATCATTTACAGCAAAAAGTTCAAGAGCACGCAAAGCTTTATTAAGGGCCAGAAGCGTGTGGTGGTGATGGGCCAGTGTGGGAGAAGTGCGTTGAGCCTGTGCAGGCCTTTGGCAGTGAACAACCAGGCACAGCAAGGCTCCGGTCTGCCACGCCTTGTCCCCCCACACCCGAGCCGAGGGTCAGGAGGCAGACGTGCCACCGGAGCAGACCCTGTGCAGGGGGGTTTCTGACTAGCTTCCATCCATTTTGGTGCCACGTGCTGAAAGCCCAGTAAACGTGACGAGCTGAAGCAGTCAGAAGGGGTGTGCAGTAAGCAGCACCTTTCTGTTCATACAGCACTATGCTCTCAGCACTGCTACTACCGTACAGCTCTTGTCACTGAGAAGTACCCCCTTCCACGTTGGGGCCAGATACCGGAGCTTTGGAAGGGGCAGGGTACGCGCTGCCAGGAAGCCCCTTCAAAAGCTCCAGTATCTGGCCCCAACATATGCGAAAAAACAACATTATTAATAGTAGTTTTGCACTGACAGCTGCCAAGCCAGCTTCAGAGCAGCTGATGTGCGAGACCCTATGAGCCGCCAGGCACCCGAGCAACTGTCTCTTTATCGCAACCCCAACACTTGTCCCGAACATCCCGAGTGGGTATTAATGCCCCAAACGTCCTACATGCTCACCAACCGCCCCTCTTCTTCGTCTCCCTCAGCCTCACTAACCCAACAGTTTCTTTCTCTGTCTGTATTAGCATAGCTCTCAAACTCTCCCCTTGATGCATGCATTCCCTGGGTCCCACCAAGGCATGACCACTGACTTGTCTCAGAGTTTAGGCATGGAGTCCCAGTTGCATCACTTTTTGCTAAGGATTTCTTCCTTTAGGCCAAGGTTGGCACTCTTTTGGTCAATGTAAATCTCCTCTGTCATCTTATTCGGGCTGTCACTCCAAGGGTTCACTCGCAGAGCCAAGCTCTCCATTTATCCATACTATTCCAGGCTGAGCCCTTATAGCAGTTACCCTGCAAATACATCATTATTAATTTCCCTCCTGGCCCTCCCAATTTTTATTCCATAAATTTGTCTCCCAGGTATTAACTTCCATAAAGTAATATGTCCTGCTTCATTAACCACTACCTACTGGGGAGGTGGCACTGCTCACTACCTCCCTCGTGCTGCTTTGCCTGCCGCACTGAACTGCAACTCTGCACGCGCACAATCCTGCTGTAGGGTCCAGTCCTGACCACCGAGGCTGGCACTCCCCTACTAGCACTGCATCATGAGTTCAACATGGCATTTCACACGGCATTATTGCAATGACTGAGCTGTTCTCTTCCTTCCTCTTCAGAAATCTAGAAAGATTATTTAGTCCATTTTATAGGTCACGGTTTAAGAGAAACGGTAGCGCGTGATGAACATTTAATGTTTTAATCTAGGTCGACAGTTAATGTTGATTATTTAAAATGTACAACAGTAGAAGTTGCATGTTCTAGGCCTACATACACACCCACTAAAACTATGGTAACAGAGTCAACATTGAAAACTACATAAATAAATAAAATAGATAAAATAAAATTAAAAAATTGCATGCACATGCACACGCCTTGTGTAACTTCAAAAATTTCCACAACTTTGGATATACATGCAATGGAAGCAAACTGTAAACAGCAATTGAAAGCATATTTCATTAAGTTTTTTAGCATAGTAAAAGCTATGTATAGGGTAAGGATCACAAGTTTGCTCCCGTCATCTGTACATCCACAGTTATTAAAGTTTAAAGTTGCACAAGGACTTTATAAACACCCTACACACGTACACCTATAATCTATTACCAATATCAATGATGTTAGAATCATATTTTAAATCAGTAAAAACACTTGGTTACAACCAGGGTATCAAAACATTAAGAAATTGCTGCAGAAAAACAGATAGCTTCCTGATTAGTCATGCGTACTGCCTCACAAGCAGACAAACTGAATAGCGTTTATGTGCACAAGTAATTGGACACTGTACATTTGTATGTATGTCTGCACAAACATTTCAGTTTGTTTAATAAATAGCTGGATATCCAAGTGTTACACCTGTCTCCTCATGGGTTTTGCATTGCCACTTAAGATGGTATTACTTTATCCTGCTTCCCCCCCCCCAGATTAATTAATAGAGCCTTGATCTTGCAAATTTATAATGAGGCATGTCTCTCATAGACATCAGGGAATCATTGAGCCAGATCCTTAGCTGGTACTAGTAGCGACCATGGCTACACCTAACAAAACAGAGCTGAAAGTCTCCTTTTCTTGATTCTTCTTACTTGACTGGTGGAAAGCTATCCCACCTGGAGGTGGGAGATGTGATTTTAAGATGCCGCAGCATCTGAAGGACTCTTCACTTTCCCAGGTATTTTTCATTCCTTCCATAACCAGTACAAAGGTAAACAGTAGTTATTTATTGGAGTTATATATATTGCTATTTTTAATTTATATGGTATATAGTTATGAGATAAAAATCACAAGAAAACCAGATAATGATGGTATTTAAATAGCTAGCACTTATATAACTGAAACTTCCTCTGTTTTTTTAAGAGGAGACTATATGCCTTAGTTTTTATAAATCCTTTTATTTGCCATATAAGAGACCCTGTAAAGCCTTTCATTAATATTCAGAAAAGAGGGTACACATTTGATTAGAGCTGCTATTGCAAACTCCTTCTCCTAATATCCAACAGAAAAAGAGATGCACCCAAATATCGTTGGAGTCACCATTGACCCCAATGAAGGATCTGAACTTCAATACTGAGCTGGTTTTGTGTCTTCCTCGCATGATCCTCACCCAACACATGAATGTTACAACAAGCGAGGACCGTCCCTAGGACACCAAGACATACCAGTAAGGGAAAGCTCACATTTTTCCAATGAAATGTGTGCTTCTTAAATAAGTGCTACCTTTCTGGCTTAACAGTAATGAATATAAGCATCCCAAACACGGCATCATCAGCCTGTAGCCCACACGAATTTCCAGGCTGCCAATCTCCCACTGGACGGTCTGCACCGAGGCGCTGGGCTCAGTTATGAACTTTACTGCATAGTCAATGCACAAAGCTAATTTTGGCCAACTTTTCCCATGTCTTGCTGTTTAATTAGCTAATTATCTCTAATTTGAGGGCAAGTGGCTCTATTGCCATACCAAATCACAATGGTGATAATGGCTACCCTTGTTTACCTCCTTTACATACATGAATTTTTCATGCTTACAGCTGCTGAATCTGGGTCTTGCATAAGGCTTATTGTCTGCAGCTTGATTTCACTTCAGGCAACATGTAACATCCCTCATCATTGGCATTTACCCCCATTGTATCCTGTCAAACCCCTTGTCTGTGTCCAATGAGAGCAAAACATGACATTTCTTTTATAGATATTCTGAATACATCGCCCAGTGTTTCTCTAGGGCCTAATAATTTTGTAAATGTAAAGAGAGACTGTAAAGAGTCCAGCAGAGAGCAACAAAAATCAGTGTCATGGAAAAGAGCTCGAGTTATTTAATCTGGAGAAGTAAGGACTGATAATAGCCTTCAAATACCTGAAGGGCAATTATGGAGAGGATGGAGATGTGGCCTTTTGTCTGTAGACAGGAGTAGGAACAATGGACTGGCTGGACTAGATGAGCATGTGAGCTCCCTTCCAGCCCAGTTTTCCTATGAGCGTATGATCCTAGGATTCATTTTCTCCCTATATTAGCCCTCTAGCTAAAGGATTAAACTAGGATATCATATGTGCTTGGCAAAGACACCAGAAGAAAAACTGATCTGTACCAATTGAGCCATATTGGTCTTGATAGCAATGTTTTATTTATTGAGCTGGAAAATCTCCATCATCCGGAAAACCCCAACACACACGTGCGCATACACACCGTTAAATCTGGTAAGAGATATTTAAAGTATTTAAACATGCAGACTTTAATTAGGTTTATGACTGCAACCATTTCGGTTTGTTTTCAACTATGTCTTTGCTTACTCCAATCATTAAACTTCTGCATTTGTACACTCCAAATGGTAAGATCTGAGGTTCTCCCAATTTTGGACACAGCGTCTATAGGACCCTGCAAGCATTTCATGGGGTTTTCTGGACTTTTGATAGCATTGCTGTTAAAGAAATTTGCCACTTGTTCCTTTGTCAAACAACCCTCACCCCTAGAGCCCCCGACTGATCACTCATTTCAATTTTCTATAATTTCTCTTATTTTTTCCATCTGAGAAAACACAAGTGTGGTACCTAATAAGCTGGCATAAAAGCAGCAGCAGCAGAAAACACATGCGTGTGCGCACACCTCTTTCCACCCCCACTCCCCCCCATGGCCCCATGGTCACCATTTCTTTTATTAGCCCTTGGGAGTCTTCTTTATGTACTTTGATCTTCCCCTTATTATGACCTTTGGGTCAGACTCTGCATCTGACAACCTACATCTTTTGGTTTGTTACTCTAGCCCATCTTTGCGCACTTCCAGTGTATTACTCTGTGCAGTTCTGCAAAGCATTATTCCTTTATTATATCTCTTGGTGTAAAAATTGGTTTATGGCAATTCATATGACACACACACACACACACACACACACACACACACACACAAGCACAGTCATATAAATATATATCCAAATAATTCTTAGGATGCTTCAAGCATCCATCCTTGTATGATGTTTCTTCTGAACATATTTAATTTGATTTAAAATAAAATTTAGTTGGAAGTCAGCAAGCAAATAAAGTAGCAAAGTTAGAAACTGTTATTTTTAGCTCTCACATATTAGCAACCAAAGCTGCAGTAATTCAACATAATTATCATTCAACCTCCCACTAATAACCTGCCGGAATGAGAGAATAATAATAATAAAAAAAGGAGGTTCGCCGTTGGTCCAGGCCATCACTCATCCTCTGCAGGCGCAGCTGCCCTTGCCAGGAAGAAAGGGAAGTGGAAGAAAGTACAGAACCTGACACACAATACACCTTGTTCAGATGAGCTCTCTGCAAAAAAGAAAACATTTTCTTTCACTAGAGAAAGTATTATGGTTCATCCTGTCAGATGTGCTTTGATAAGTCCTTCTGGTGACGCTGGGGTCCAAACATTACTAGAAGAAATGTTTGCTTGAAGGAGCTACACTTGGGGGACCTTAGTTTAAGAACAATGTGTCACGTAAGTAATAAATTGGAATAATCTGTAAAAGCCTTAATTAGTTCCGTTGGTTTAACATCTAAACTAAGATAAAACTCCGGCATAAAATATCCATCAGTTCAAAATACAGTCAACTTACACATGTGAAAAATGCAATGTTAGTTGAAAACTGTATTATTATGACTGAAGTGTACACATGTTACGCTACAGGTAGATGCGAGGGCGCAAGAAACCACTTTACAATTTTCCCAGAAGTACAGAGTCAAAAAGGTCACCTGCGGTAAAGGATCTTTTGGATTAGTCTTTTAAATCAATGCATGAATTAAAGGCAATTTACATATAAATGGGTTAATACGTGGGCTTTGAAATTAAATGAATTTTTAAAAGATTTAAGAAACGGCAGAAAAGGTCAGTTAGGTATTAAGTGTACATAATGTGATTTTGGGGGAGAGAAATGCTCGTCTTAGAAACTAGATGTTTCTGGTTTATTAATAGTTTGTATGTGTAAACAGTCTGTCCAAACAGATATTGCTAGCTGTTGGTAAGAAAAAAGTGGAATAAAAGCCACTTCCATTTGATAAGAATATCATATTAAAGAAAAGTGGAGAGAAGGGGGAGAGAAGATAATCTGATGAAGAAAGGTGTTTAAAAGGCTGACCTTTGTTCACACAGAATATAGTGAAACATTAGCATGAGATTTGCTAATATTATGCTGTAAACAAGTATCAGGGCTGCTCAGAGCGACTGTGTTCATCTTCTGCTGACGGAGAGAAAAAGGAAGGGGAACAGCGCTGCTAGTGGCTAACAGGGCCCAGCTCCTGCCTTGCATGCCCGGATATTGAGGGCGCCAGCGCGAAGGTCTCTGGGCAGTCCCGGCACGGGCATGGCTGGGCACTGGAGTCCACTTACGGCATGAAGAAAAACATCTGTGGAGAAAGGTCAGTGTAAAAACAGAGGAAAAACTCACAACCATGCCTGAAGCTCGCTGTATAGACCTGTGCTGAGAATATTCTCATTGCCTATTTTCAAAACTATGCCAAATCTGGTTTAACCAGGACCATCTTTCCCTAGAAGTTTCTTTGGCATACAGCTCCTAACATCTAAATGCATTTCCTTTCCACCACATTGTGCTCTGCTAGCGGTCTATCGCTTTGCAGAAGCAGCAGATAGTGTGTACAGAAGTGTCTGATGTGGAGCACTTCTCCATCCTTTCATGCTTGCCCCCATTTCAGAAGATGCACCCATACAGTGAACTATTGTAAGGCAATCTTGATCCTCTAGCTCCTACCCTACAGGCATAAGTGAAGACTATGGGTGCCTACACACGAGCAGCAAGGCTGCAGAAATTACAGTGTGTCACAGCAGGCTCGATTAATCAAGTCTGGCGAAGCATGGTAATTACCGCACTCCAGCGTCACATGCATCAGCATCCTTTTGCTTTAAAATGGCTTTAAAAAGCCCCTGCTGCTATTTTTAAGTGTGAGGAAGCTGATAAACGAGATGCTCCAGGCACTTTAATTAGAGCAGCTCTTGAAGCCACTCTAATTGAACCCCCACCACATGCGCGTGTGCATGCACACACCGAGCGCGTATACAACCACCCGGTGTGTGTAGGAGCTAATTCTCTTGCTCTCCGTGAGTGATCAACCACCCACCATCTCACACCGACATGAAGAGATGCAGCAACTGTCTCCATGTTTTGCCAGTGCCGGGATACAAGTTTTAGCTGGATGGGTTAGTGTTTAAAACTGAGAAGGGGAGGTGGAAGCTTAGCACAGTGTTTCCCAGAACAAGATTAAGTCGTATCTATTCCCTGAACAGGATGAACTCATTTGCAACGTATTGGCAAGAAGCTCCAGCAAAGCAGTGGCACTCTGGCAGGCACAAGAGACTCAAAAAGTGGTTATTTAAGCCTAATGATGAATAACAAAGAGAGAAGAATTAAAATATTTAACAAAAGAAACTCTTGGTGGGAAAAGCAAATCACAGGGGCATCAATGCTTAGGCAGTGCTCTAGGCACCGGTTTAAAGAACAACCCTGATGGACGCACGCGAGGGGGTCAATTAGCGTGGACAAAACTAGCACTAGTACAAAACAGCTCTATGCAAAACCCTATCGTGCTGTGCTCCAAACCTATTTCTCTACAAAAGAAACTGGATAGTGAACTCAAACGAATGAATAATTCTCTAGTAAATAATACAGCTTGGGTCAAAAACCTAGGGAAAAAGTAAATTCCAGTTTCTGCCCTATACTACATACTTTGTAATTATTAAACCGCTCCTTTTCCTTGGAGAAAAGTGAAAAGCGAGCTCTGGATGGGCCCTGCAGGGCACAATTTGAAAACAACACACTTTCCGCTATGTGTGGTTTCTAGGATCTGCGCTGGGAAGCTCCCTGGCTGTGTACTTACAAATACCCAGGTTCTGTAAAGGTAAATAATAAAAAGTAGTCAAGGAAATGGATGTGTGAAGGAAAGATAAAGCTAATCCTTTGATCTGCAGTATTAGTGGCTGAAATATATGGCAACACGATTGCCCATGTGCTTAGTTAGGCATGTGTTTCAGTACCAGGTGGAATAAGGGCTGCAGCATCTCCCTGGCCTCACAAGCCATTTCACTGGAGTCTTGATATTTTTCTAGCTCCCACCACTGAGGTTCTTACCTAATTCAAACACCATATTGCGGGATAAAAAGAGCAGAATATCAAGGGGGGGGATCAATAAAATGGTAGCCAAGACACTTTGCCAGGAAAGATTATTTTCCAATATTGCAATAAGTGTTCAGAGGATGTTAGAAAAGGAGAAGACAGGAAGGGAACTGGAGGCATAGTTTACCTCTCCTTCAAACAAAGTTTTGTTTCCTTGCAAGGACCAGGACTAGTTGTAATCACAAGTGTAGGGGGAACTCTGGAGGTGATTCATAAGCTATCAGGAAGAATCTGAAAGGATTTGGTTCAGTTTCTGTAGTCTACAAATTACTAGAGGACTGAATTTCTAGAATGAGTTTAACAATTCAGAAGCAGGGATCAGTCCAGCAACAACAAATCAGAAATCAATTCAGAACGGATTTGGCTAGACCAAAGCACCAGATTGCACATCCACAACTCGCACTCCTCGTGTGCACCTCCCACCACCCACAAAGACATCCTGCAATATGGCCCTCGGAGCGCAGTAAGAATTGGGACTAATTATTAGACAGCAATGTGAGACAGCCTACTGCCAAGAGAAAACAGAATATGCAGCGCTAGGCCAAAAATTTCAAATGTCAGAGTCTGAAGTAAAACGAATACGAGCGGCTAGGATTTTCGTGGATGTATCAGGCAGGCACTCTCAGCAGAGGCTGTTTAATACCTGCTAAGGTACATCTCACTGTACTACAGGGCAAATGCACCAAACCCAGTTCAAGGCCTGAAGGCAGCATAGAGCAGTTTGCAAAATAATAAGCTGGGTAAATCAGGCTGCCTGGACATCTACGTTTCTACATTTCCATTACTTCTAGCTCCTGCCCTGGCTTGTTAGCAGCACAGAGCACTGAGCATATACACACTGTTAACAATCGTGCTACTCGTTTGCTTGCCTAAATATGAAGCTGGTGAATAATTTCAAGGGCATACATTTGAAATTGTTACAAGGAAAGATTCTATAGCAAGTGGTGGAGAAAGATGACATTCAAAAACAATTTGAAAAGGAGTCAAAGCAATTCAAAGGCGCATAAACTGGGAGTATAAAATAGACGAGAAGCGAGAGCAGCGCTATCTACTACTAAAAGACCGATGGGGAATCCTGCGTGCAATTCGGACCCCATCGTGTGAACAGGGTTGCCCAAAACCGGAGGTGATGGAGGAGAGGCCAGCCAGAATCATGGTAGCGCTGGGATATTCAACAAAAGTTAGAGATGCCGGGTCTATTCCTTGGGAAAGAAATTAGCAGGGGGTTGCACCAGTGTATACAAAATCTTGAAGGGAAAAGAAAGGGTACTTTCATAAGGTTATATGAACTCATGTCAAATAGAAGAACAAAGGGCATGAACATAAGCTGGGGAAAGGTCATCCACTACCTGCCATATATAAAGGGGTAGCTGGCGTCTGGGAAAATGGGCTGTGTAGCTTTTCCATTTCTTTAAATCACGGCCGTTATGTTTCGACGTGCTGTCTACCGACTATGGCAATGTATAAATAGCATAATGCCATTAAGAGAGAGAAGGATCAGATACCAAAATAAATGAGGGACCTAATGGCAGCACCCCATGATGTGAGAAGACAGAAGATACCACCTCCATACTCACCTCCAGCAGGTTTAACAATATTTGATCACTATCCATTGGTTTGGGAACCCAGTATTTTATTTTATTTTTTTTTAAGTTGCTGTCTAAATGCCACTATTGATTATGCCACTATTTCCAGCACCTCTGGCACCAGGCAGCAGCTGCCATGGTCCATCCACCAAAGCACGTTCATCCTCTGGGTACTTCTGGCTCACTCCAAATCTGCAGCCAGGCTGCTAGAGCATGAAGCCCATCTACCGGAGGACTGAGGCTGCTGTGTGGCCGCGTCTACATGATGCCTCCCTCCAGCAAGAGCATGCTCAAAGCTCCACCAGCTAAGCTTGGGTTTGCTTTGTCAGCTAGAGCTAACTTCAGCTTGCCACTTTCTGAATAAGCTGCGTCTCAGGAAGTTGAAATTCCTTATGCAAAAGTTGATATCCCAATTGCTTGCCCAACCCAAATATTTTGGGCACATGCTTCCATAATAATCCTTATAAGGGGTCACTTTAAGGGCTCGAACCCAGGACCTGTCACCCTGAAGCTCTGAGTAAATACGGCAGAACAACAGCTGCAGCTATAGTAGAAATGGCAGCACCTACCCCTTCGATGGTTAGCTTCGCGACAACCCCCGACCGGGATTCAAGATTATTAATGAAGGTCTCTCGCTGCTACTGCATGCAATTACACACACACGTACACACAAAACCATCCCCGACTGGATTAAAATGGACAAGCAAAAGCAAGAATGAACAGTTTGTTATTGTCTTTGTGACAAGAGTTTCTGCTAACAAGTTACTCTTGGTTTACTATCATTCAATCATGTTGCTAATAGGAACACTTTTACAGTAATTGCTGTATTGTTGGCAGCGCAGAAGAAGCTGAATGGTTCTTGGAATCCATTAATGATTTGTGGTGACTTTCAGTGTAAAGATGACAATGTATTAGTTTACCAGATGCCAGATCATGCCATGGACCATTAACGAGAGGGTGTTCTCTGAATGCTTTTAGAACAAATACCAGCTGGTCTATTTTCAGCACACAGACATAATCACATGCATCTCCTATCAGACTCACTACAATGCTGTCAGATACATCATAAATTAAAAAGGCTCCAAATGCTCATTTACCATTTCTTAGTCTAATAAATGCACTTCATTGCTCTGCACAGATCCCAAAACATCACAATTTCCATTTTAAGTGATCAAAGGAAAAAACATATATATAGTGAATTTATCTCTTGCAAAATTAAATTGATAAACAAGTATTTCTATTACAGAACTAGTCCAGGTATCCCTCAGACATGCGTGGCCTTCTTGCAGAATTTGAAGTCAATCTCTTTTCTATCAAGAATGATTTGAAAGCCGAGGGAGTTTAAGAATGCAGTTTCAGTTGGTTAGTACATTTGGGCTATTACAATCAAATCACTCCAGTCAGAGGCAAAAGAAAAAGAAACACCTAATCGCACAGAATCGTCTGTGGATGGGCTTGCTATTGGTGCCAAACAATCAGTTCATCTTAAACAGAAGTCTACATCACTTGTGTATGTTCTAGGTAAACGGAGAGACAACGAAGGTGGGTAACTTGTGCGATTAGGAAGGACAAGAATTCACACCTACCATGAGCTCTTTAAAGAGGGGAACTCAAGGTCCCCCTGGCTCTCTTGGGGGGTGACTTTAAGAGGTCTGTTCCAGGTCCCCCCCAACCCCTCCTGTGCTTTCGGACAACTAAAGTCTGACGAGCGATTCCCCTGGCTCCTCTACCACTGTAGCTGGGAGGAAGGAAGGATGCTTTCTGTCAACATTAGCCTTGAAACCATTTTGGCACTGTTCAAACCCCACCATTATTCAGTGTCCTGGTGAGTAGACCCAGTCCAAGATCTCTACCACCAGAAACTGCTGGTACCACCCCTGAGGGCATCATTCATGCCGGGGGTTGGACCACGTGATACTCCAGGCCCCTTCAGACCGTATGTCCCCCCTGCCTAGTACAAGGGGCTCCGCTTATCTCATTTCTCTCTCTGCCACAGATAAAGGAAATGGGTTTGGTTTCTCCCAGGTCCTCAGCATTCGGTTAAATTCAGCGTCAGAATGACCCTGCTGAATAACCACAGGCGACATCCTCCCCAAACTAAATGCCTCCCTGAAGTTGTAGACCCCACCCTCCAACGTGGGTTTTGTTCTTTCTAGGACCACATTCATATAAATGATTTCTGGATTTGCTGCCCTGAGAGTTTAGGTCGGTAACGCACAGCAATCTCTCTTGAATCTGATGGACGAATGGATGGTGCAGAAAGAAAGGACAACCTTTTCCTCACCCCCCAAAACATGCATCTTTATCAGTATTGTTTCTACTGCGGTTCCAGCCCGACACATTAACCTCCCAGCCTGTTTACGCAACCTGCTGCTGCAGAACAGTACAAATGCCGGCTGCTCAGAGCACCGAGACACTGGGATATTAATAGTGTTTTCTGACACAAGCTAATGCAGCAAGAGAAAACTGCTCGGGCTTTAGATGCAAGGTGATTTCTGCTATTGATGTGGTTCTAACATGTGCTCAGCCCACAACACAAATTTATCTTCTGCTTGTATTTATGAAGCAATTAGCATCCCAAGTGCACTAGCAGCCTAAAAAGCATTAAGAAAAATGCGTTTGCTGCTCTGTGATGTATTGAAGACTATTTTTTCTTTTTTTCTTTTGTGACTGGTCAAGTTTCTTTTTACCTTAAAATACCGCCAACATCCTACCATCCCCTCTGCTTTTCCTGGGTGATTTTCTAGGGGTCCGTTGTCATTGGCAATCCCTCACAATCAAGGATGATCACTCCCACGGGTCAAGTGAAGGGTTATAGATGAGTCCGCTGATGGCTAAG
>JAGPOW010003182.1:13707152-13722045 GCA_030014935.1 Caiman crocodilus | reverse complement strand
GGCTGATCCTAGAGCTGCGGACTCTGGCAAATGCCACGGGTGGTGGTTAAAGGGAGGGTATAGGTCCGTCAGACTTGTACCGAAGCAGCAGCATTATATAAATGAAGATGTGCTCTCCCTTCAGAACAGCGGCTACAGTAAAAGGTCACAGACAAGAGTGGCAGAGCAGTCACTTGCTCAGCAGGTCAGATATTAGTCTTGTGGTTCTTCTTCCTTTGTCATTTCATTAGTGCCACAATCACCAAATTCCCCTGGACTGGGCACGCTTTGAATTTCTAATAAAACACAAGTTAGAAATGAGAACTTTAGACCTATCAGCACTATAATTAAAAAAAAACCAAACAGGGAATAAACGTAACTTGTACTTTCCTCTGCAGGTCGCCTTTAAACATGCTAGTACAGTGTTAGAGAAATAGAAAAGTCTCCAGTTCAAAAAAGGGAGTTTCAAAAAATAAATAAATAAATAAATAGTGTGCACTGATATAGATATGGATGGAAAGGCAATTAATCAGCATCCAAGAAAATTTAGAGACCAAAGTTTCTGCAGTTCAGTGCAGAAGAAAGAGCTAACTGACAATTACTGTACATATTGACGTTTATGGCAGTGAGTAATATAGAGCCTATTTTACTGCATTAGTGTCTGCAAGCACAGTAATTGCTAATTAGCACATTCCACTACATAAAATACAGATTAATAACTTTTTTTTCTAAATGATTAGCAATCTATCAAGATTATTCCCTCACTAAAGTACCTTGACTATTCCCACTACTCGGCCCATTGCTCAAGTCTTTCTTGAACCCGATAATCATCATATGTTTACTTACAATGGGTAGAAAACAACCACGATGAGGAGAGCAATGAATAAGATGCCTTGGCCTTGTATCTTGAAAGGGAATAGAGAAGTTCCCCAGGGAACAGAGGCAAGTTAATAAAGAAATTCTCATCTATAACAATAGGAACCCTCCGCCTGTTTTTTTATTACAGATTTTGGTCTCGGAGGCCAAATCAGCTCCCAGATCAATACTGCCCTAGTTTAGCTAGCGGTTCCAAAAAGGAGGGGGAAATAGCATGCTCCCTTTTTAAAGCAAGGTTTTACACACAACAGTTATTTGTGCCACCTGGGGCTACAGTACTGGGCTTCGATGCCCGGACGCAACGCACCAACAACTGCCAACAGCGCGCGCTCATTGTTAGTCTTTTTGGATCATGTTCCATTAGCTCAGTTCACTAAAACTGATCCAAAGCCTGCTCTCTGGGAACTAGTTAGTTTGAGAAAATCCGCTTCAATAAAAAATGGATGCAGAGTAAAGACAGCCTCTTTCTAAATATCTAAAAGTTTGCTCCCTGGGTGCAAATAGACACAACGGTAAGAAACACAGGTAGTTTTATGATAGAATTTCTTTTTGCCTTTAAACTCAGCAAGACGTTGTTCTCTCCTCTGCAAAGAACAGTTAAATATCCAGAAGTCTTGGCTTCATTTTGTCATCTCTTTGGGTATTACTGTGAAGCTACCGGTTCCCTGGTCTGACCACTTCAGATGCTATTACCACCAAGTGCATTGAAATGGAAGAGATCATAGGTCTTAGGTGCCTGGGGACACCTTGACTTTGTCCAAGTTTCAAGTTTAGGAATCATAGAGTCATGTCAGCCCCAATTCAGCTTGCCAGGGGGAAAAATTAGGCCAATGGAGGTTAGGTGATGTCAAGAGTCACAGGCGGGGAAACGAGCAGAGGAAGGCACACACGATCAGTTGGGGGTTTGCGCCCTCTCTGCTCTCGCGTACGCCTTGGAGTCTGCGTTTCATGTCAGAAGAGAGCAGGAATGTGTTTGCACTTGTACAAACTCACTTGCGATTTGAGCAAAAAGCCAGCTCTTTCCAGAAGCAAGGGAGGAACAGCTGGGTTTCCTGTTACTCTGTGCCAAGGCCTGTACTTCCTATGATCTGCACTTGTGAGCCGATTAAAACATTTTTGGCAAAAGGTAGAGATAAATAAGCTCTATCACAGATCATGAAGCAACCCTCAGCTCAGCCTTGTCTGCTGAGGATTGTGCTCTCCAGCCTAATCTCTTATTCAGTGAAGGGTCTCGCATGTGGGTGCCTAAAGCTGTTTTGTATCGCTGGCTCTATTTTAATCTCCCATCTTCTCTCACAACCTCTTGTTGCATGAGATTATTGTGCTTCCAGTTCACAGGACACCCAACAGATTTGAGGATATTCAAGGGCCCTTTGCTCTGCAAACTAACTCTTTGGTTTCTACGATATTTGCAAATTCTTCTTTTTACTGGACATGGGCCATCTGGATTTTGTTCACTCCTTTGTTTACCGTTATCATCCCCGTGCAACGACTCTCACGGCCCGGCGCAGAGAACAACACTGTTCATATGAAAAATTCACAAAAGCATCTGGTTGTTCTAGGAGCTGCACTCACCACATTTCCTTCCTCCGTGTAGAGGTGGAATAAACAGCATTCGCAGGTTCCTTAGGAGACCTAATAAAACATTTCCAAAGATTTTCTGTCTAAAAGGTCCAACTGGTTGAAATACACACGCTCCCATGAGGACGTTCTTGATCAGATCAAGAGCGAGTCAATTCTTTGTTTTCAAGATGAAAAATCATGCTGAAACCAATTTTCACGTCACTGTAACACTGAGGTACAGACACGCCTGATACAAGGCGAATAGCCCATCAGAACACCAGCTCTCGATTTCATCTGCAATCGGCGATTACAATTCAGAGCGCTATCAACCACCCCTAATTACCAAAGCATGTACCAACTGGAGTGCCCCAAACTAATAAAAATACCATTAGAATCACACTTTAAAAATAACCACTAAGCCTTAATAAAAAGAAATCAAAGATGAAGTGGCTCAGAAAAGCCATTTTTTAAAATTTAGATCAAAGTGAAATGTTGCCTTTTCATTCTTATTTGTAATGAAAAGAAACTGAGCATGAAGATCTGCTCTTTTTTTACTAGCTCTACTCCTGAACAAATTACTCTTCATCATTATAAGCAGCAGTTATAGGTACGGTACCTCTTTCAGAGGACTGGGCAACGTTTAATTTTGCATTATTAAATTAAAACAGAGAGGGCAATAAGTGAGGTATCACAGAAGAGCAGAGCAAGAATATTTCTAGTTATGCCACCTCAAAAATGAGACTCTTCTTACTTGGAGGTAGCAACTATATCTGCAAGGGTAACATGCCATCTCAGTAGTGTAAATATACTGAGATTTGTGTCTTAGCTGTGCTTGTACTTAGGGCTGCCTTCTTCATGCACAAGGGAGGGGGCCAACATGATGAAAAATGTGCACTGAGAGATAAGTGTAGTGTATTACTGCTTAACAGGGATTAAAGCTTCCCTCACACATGAAACAGAGGGTTTATGGCAGCCTCTTATTACTGGGTGAAGGTCATTAATAAGGTCAAAAGTATGAATGCATCTTTGTGCAAGTAATTCAGCAGTCTTCTTCCAAATGCAGTTCAGTAATGAGTTATGGTGGGGAGGGAGAAGAGCCTTGGGTAGCAGCTATGCCAATGTATAAAAAGACTAATACATGTAAGTAGCTGGAGAGAATAATGTGATGATAAATTAACGTAGTGAAGATCTCCATGTGCATCTATCAAGCCTATGTACAGATTTAATTTTGTGTGATCTATTGTTGGTCTGTGCAGTAATTATACAGAACTGGGAAGAGCTTTGCGAACTAGTTATTCCACTCCTTCGGCTACCTTCATCGTGCTACCTGCGTATGGTTATTGTTTCGGAGACATCTACTTTCTATCAGCAGCAGCAGAGTGCCCCTTTCTTTTGGTTTTTTGCCATTATAAATAATAGTAAATCCTGATGACTAGGTTGACAAGTACTTTCTTGTTCCAAGCTAGTTCTATGGTCTTCTGAAAGGAGCAATATGTGTAATAGCAGTGTGGCATCTGTTTTAGGATGTATTTCTAGTCAGTACGATTGCTTGGAAAATTGACACCTTGTATCTTGCCCATTATATCAAAACACCTTGCCTCTCTATCCCTCTATTACAATTTAGCCAAGAAGGTAGAGTAAGAAATAACCTCTCAAGGCATCTTCAATGTTGCTGCCACAACCAAGTAGGAGGGTGTGCAGAACGGGAGGTGATGTTGAGAGTTATTATTGTATGGCTGGGTTGTGGGAAGTTACGCCTGCAGCTGAACACAAGACGGTACTTTAATGTCTAAGGATTTTGTAAGGCTTGTTGACTTGCCAAAGCAATTGTGGAGAGTTCATTCAAATGCCAGCAATT
Source organism: Caiman crocodilus (assembly GCA_030014935.1). Lineage (NCBI taxonomy): Eukaryota > Metazoa > Chordata > Crocodylia > Alligatoridae > Caiman > Caiman crocodilus. Next base: position 13,717,769 of record JAGPOW010003182.1, on the reverse strand, counting down.
AGGCAACCATGGTAGATATGGGTTCTTGGCTAACAAGTGGGTTTTTTTCCTGGACCTTACTGAAAATATGAAGCAGGAAGGCTGAAGTCACCAAAAACAAGAGACTGCGGTAATGTGCTCCTAGAAAGTGTGCTAGGACCTAGCTTCAGAGGATCCAGAAAGACAGTGGTAGGAAATCTGAAGTTGCATCTACAGTAAGACTTCTCTGTGTTTGGCAGTGTACCGAGGGCACCTCCAGATTCACATTAATGACTTTCTTCATCGGTTGTTAAATTGTAAGCAATAAAATTAAAGTCTCCAACAAAGCCATGGCAAATGAGTATTACTGCAGCTAGCTTCAAAGAGCAGCTACTCTTTGGGGGACAGCGTCCTTGTAATGAAAGAGCAGAGCAAGAGATGCAGGAGATGGTGAGCCAATATAATACTTCCACGTGGCATGTCTGGTGACTGTGGCTGCGACGTAGGGTTTGCACTCAAATTCATAATGAGGTCATTAATTACCCTTATTCTGGGAACTAGGTTGCGCTAAGCATACCCGGGTACAGAGGACACATGACTGATCCTCACTCGTAACTGGAAGAGAGGATGCTCTACAAGCCATGCAAACCCAAGGGAATCGTTCTACTGGATGCCAACTCTCAGAAGGAATTAATCTGCGCCACACCTGATGCTGTGAAGTGACAGTAAGGGCACCTTCACACAGAGGGTAAAACCTTCATCAGAGATGACAGAGAGAGAGAAAATGGAGTGCCATGAGCACTTGCTCACTTAGGCCACAGAAACAGCCACGGCTAGGATGCACTACAACTGGAGCTAAAGTACTGAATAAAATGTGCTCCTTTGTTCTTCCCTCGCTTGGCAGATTGATTTAATACTGCTATTGTAGAAACGCTGTTATAATTATAGAGTGCACACTTAAGAAACACCACACACACACCTCTTGTTTTGATTAAAGGAAATTAGAAGTCCTTCACTGCATTAAAAAGTAATACACCCAAATATTTAGACTGCCTACTAATCCCCTTGAAAGCCTTCCTCCCTTTCTCCTACAAACAATAAGCCATGGCTGTTTTTCAGCAAAACAACCCGACAACCTAAAGCCAGCTGTAGAGCCTGACTTAAGCAAACGCTATACATTCAACTCGAGGTTTGAAAAATAGTGTAAGAGACAGACAGGCATCAGCAGAAAGCCTGGCCAGCCTCTTAAGAAGCTTTATATTTCAAAACTATTTCCGACACATTTGCAAGACCGTCCTATTACGTTCACTTATTTGACTTTAGTGGGCTTCACCCACACACATTCCCCAGCTTGCAACTTAAGCCATTAGTTAAAACTAAAGCAGATAGACATGTAAAATATTTGAAAATGCTGTCAGAGGTTACATGCAGGCTTTCAACTCATTATATTAAATCTCTATCACTTATTTGTCAGTCACATGAATTTCTCTTCAGTAGTTGTGGTCTGGCATAACATGGCAGAGCATCATAACTCTTGGAAGTGCAGAGAATATGGTACAAATAAATCAGCTTTACAGCACTGGGGCTGAGGCAGAGAACTTAATAATGAGGATGATGCATACATGTATTTAAAAGTGGCAAGTAGCTGGTTTCAGTGCGATGGTTTTCCTCCAAATTAATTTATTTATGTTACTGCCAGTTACTGTTAATTGCTCAATATGGGTGACTTGCTTCCTTCTTAAAAAAAATGCTTTTATTTCAGAATTCTGGTTCAAAGCACATTTTCATCAAAACTCCTAAGTTTTGGTCTGCCCGGTTTAAATGAATTGATATTTGCAAGTGAACCGCTTTTAAAGAGGCCATTTATATGGGGAGAATACACAGATCAAGTTGGCCATAAAAAGTGTGGCTGGGGAAGGGGACTGGTAGTCAAGGCTCATGGCTCTCTTTCCTAAATCTACCGTCCTTGGCAAACAACTAAGACCTCCAGAGCAGGGACTATACCCTCTCTACGGAGTCCACCCCACAAAAAGTTGTTCCTGTATGTAACAGCTGACAGTGGGATTACTCACATTACATCCATTCGAACACATGCAACCAGTTGCAGAACTGGGATCGATCTTGGAACAGCACACCTCACGACTGGGCACCACGCGGTAGATCATGGCTTTGGGACCTTACCAGCAAATGAGGTTAATAATAATGATTGGCCCAACTTTTTCAAACCAAGGTGTCACAGATTGGGCACAAAGTCCAGATCTCAATGCTTAAGTAAGAAGTGGCCTGATCTTCAGAGACACCATATTCTCCAGCTTCGCAATGTCTCAGTGCTACGCCGGGCCCTCTAACACTGAGGAGGCAGCGACATACGGTGATACAGGCATCTGAAGGAGAGTGAGTAAAGCACCCACATTTGATTCATGTTACAGCATGTTTTCTGGAAGTCTTCAGCATCGCCCACTAGTGTATGATCCAGAGGGCATGAGTTTGCCTAAATGCATCCCATGATCTTACAAGGACAAGAGAAATCTAGTCCTACATTTTGTAGAAAATCTAAGAAGAAATAGAGGCAATGCTGATTCATACAGTGCCTTTGTCATACAAGGCATTTTATGGAAGACATACAGCATGCAAGACTAAAAATACAATGCCTAAGTGGTCAGGTTTGAGAGGAGCGGTGACAATCTCAATAACTTTACCCAAGGAGATCTGGACAGAAGCCACCAAAACAAAAAGTCCCTTTTGACCCCAGGGATAAGCATCCCAGCACCAAACACTCTCATATAGCAAAAGGCATGGTTTAGGCTGAATATCCCAAATGGATTTGTACAAACTACAAAGAGTCTAGCATTGAAGACCCATAGCAAATTCTACCAATATTTCAAAAAGGAGTTGACATCAAAATGTTATTTAAACACTATGCCGACTAAGTACAAACTCCTCCAGAAAACGCAGATACAAGTTTCTTTGCTAAACGGCATCTGCCTCCTTGCTTACGGTGCTGACAGTGCACTACAGCACGGCAAGGAGCTCAACTTGTTTAAAGTGAAAGTGGAGAAAAAAGGTTAACAACCACATAATGGGAGATCCAATCTCCTCAAACACGTTTCTACCTTCATTTCCAGCAGTATTTTGAAAGACACCTGCTATGTTGATGAAATGTGATCCACTCCTAATTCTAGCTCCTTCCATCTATTAAGTGCGCTGGTGCTGCCAATGCAGCTCTGGGAGGAAAGGTGTTTAGCCTTCTACCTCCAAGGATGCTTCCATCTGTATATTTTCTTTAAACTGTAGTCCTTTACAATGCAGGCATCGTTAACCAACTGCATTAGACTTGTAATACCTCTCTCAACTCACTTATCTCGCAAACTCAAATGCATCTCATTAACCCTTATCGGTAGCTGGCAAAGTTGGAGGCTAATTGACAAGTTGAAGTGCCAACAGTCTCCCATTTCAGGTATGTCATGCAGGATTTAACCTTCATCTTTGTTCAGGTGATTTCCACAAGCCTTTAAGAAGAGAATCAGCTATAAAGAACCCCAGCAATCCAGTGCTGTTCAAGGATAAGAACTGTTTAACAGATGAAAAATCCTCTTCAATTTCTTACAAATTCATTTCATCTAGCTGTGATGCCTACGAAGAAAAGGTGACAAAGGTTAGGCCTCTGGCTTGCTGAGATGATGGCCTATCGTGCTGACCAACACCCTCCTGATCTGTTCTTTCTTGCATTAGACTTAGGCGGTAAGCTGTGTGGGACAGGCAACTTCTGGGTGCTTTAACACCGAACCAAAAGCACGAACAGCAGGGTTGTAGTCCATGATGGGGCCCCTACACCATGGGAATACAAATCAACAGTAATTTGTTGGTTTTCAAAGCCAAACTGGCCAGGAATCAGTCTGTCGCGCCTACTATGCACAGTTTCCTTTTAAAGTAGCTCAAAGTCAATATGTCTGTATATTGTTTTTACTACTTTTTTTGTTTTGGGGGGGGGGGGAATGGAAATTGTAGCATCATCTCAATAAAGACCACACAGCATACCACACCCCTTCCAAAAAAAAGAGTAAAAATATTTGTTGCTAAGATGCTATTTATACACTGGTCCTAAAAGTGGTAATTACTAAGAAGAGTCACTCAAAGGTCAGGTCTCATGGGTAACTGGATACCTGGAGCGCGTATTTCTTCTACAGTTACCGCCTCACTCTTTTGGATGAGGCCATCACAGCAGAAAAAGGGCCGGGAGAAACCTTTTTTGCCTTCAGACATTTAGGACCATGCTGTGAAATGCACACTAAAGTATTTATTTTAAATGTCAAGCCCTAACCAAACTCACATGAAATGTCATAGTATACATATAATTGATCACAGTAGAATTAACCAGTTGCGTTACAGCTTCAGAAAACCTTTCAGATACGAAACAGCCATTAAACTATTCTCATCCTAATCCCCAAAGATTTTTACAAGTATTTTAGACCACAGAAGCAGATGCTTTTGGCTCAGAATATTTTAACATCCAAAACTGACATATCAGTGAGAAAAGCATCAACCAAAGTCAGTTTGGCAACTATTTTTATCTAGGTCCTGTCTAAGTTGGTATACTTGTGCCCATTATCTGTGCAATCTTCACATCATCCAAGTGTCATGTTAGCAGTCTTGGTGGCGAGACAAGGATTTTAGTTCAAGAGTCATTTAAAAAAAAAAAAAAAAAAAATCATGCCAGCAGCGAGACCTAGCAAAAGCCATTCCCCATGCACAGGCATCTACTATATGTTTAAAGGAAAAGCGTAAAACCTGAGATTACATCCACTGAGCTTTCCTTGCTTCGTAACTGTGCACTAACCACACCAAGCCGTCTTCTTAGGCTGCAACCCAAGCAGCAGCAAGCAAGCCTTCAGTCCCTTACAAGAGGTAGAGAGAGGTCGTTAGGCGTTTATCTGAAACCAGGCAGAAGCCAGGAGAGGCTGGCGTCTAAGAGCCTGCCTTGTTCAGAGAGGCACAGCTGGGAAGCATCTGGCACTGGCGTCTGTCACCTAGAAAGCTTAGGCAGTTCTGAACGATGCGTCTCTTTGGTGCCACCCTGCCCTGCTTTCTGCCTCACAAGAGGTAGAAGGGGATTTCTGCAGAGACATTCACCCCGAGTCAAACAGCACAGATCAGAGTCAGCTGCCAGAAAGTGTAGTTCACTCCCTGGCTTCTGTCAATGTAAAGCATGGGGAAAACTTAAAGACCTTCAACAAGAGGTGAATTTGAAGAACAAGTGCGTCAGTCCTATTCTTCACGCTATATCCAGAGCGGATTTCTGACATCCCTGCCTTTTCAAGCCAGCCGAGCTTAATCATGCACTAGTGCTCTATCATGGCAGCGCATACCTGTAGTGTCTTTTGGATGGAGCGTACCTGCCTGATGTATAGAGGCAAGGATTTTTTTTATTGGACCAACAGCATGCTGGTCTTAGACAAGCTTTCGAATGAAAGGCATTCTTCTTCATGTCTGAAAAAAAGCCGGCACAGCACAGACTAAAACACAGTCTGCAGGGCCATGAAGCAGAAGGAGAGAGAAAATCCCAGGGTTGGCTGGCAGCCAAGAAAAGATAGCCTGGCTTAGTGGAAACTTAAGACTTTCCAAGAAGGAAGAGGGGCATTACCACCCATGGTGTGAAGAGAGATTAGTAGGAATCCGGCAGACTGAATATCTGTATTCAGTCCTTGGGTCTCGAATGCCTAGCCAGCTCATACATTTTTGTTCCCATGCTCACGTTTAAGGTGTGGTATAAATTTCCTTTTGCGCACAAGGATAGTGAGGTCGGAAAATGAACGGTTGTCCTGTGAAACGTGTTTTACTTGCATTCGTGTGCCTGCCCTTTATCACCTAACGTACAGTCGTTTTAATTATTATTCAGTCTTCTCACCTAAAAGACAGCAACGAATGCTCCGTGACTTAAGTTGGTGAAGTTCACACTACATGGCAAAGGACAAATCCAGGTGTGCTGAAATCAAAGACCAAACGCTATTAACTTCCATAACGCCATTGTTACACTGCCTTCTCACAATTTGCTGGTAATTGCCTGCAGCCTCCCTTAGCAGCCGCACAGGAAGACGACTACATCGCTATGGTAGGGACCCTGCGACCGGTCATGCGCAGAAGTAACTTCAAGCCAAGTAGCATTTGCAGTGGGTTCAAAGGGATTACTTACCTGTGAAAAGACATTCTCCGTGCATAAATGTCTACATCACAGAAGCAGGAATAACTGGTTAACCACAATTTCTGGATCTTCATTTCAGCAGGACTACTATTATATTCTTAGCAGTGACCTATTCTTAAGAATAATCCTTGTAAAAGTAGACGTTAGTGTCTTGTTTATACAGCATGCTCAGCTACATAAAAAAGTTGAGGGAAATCTCAATTACATATACTGAATACCCAAAGGAGCTCTGCCAGGCTGGTGGGTCCATCATATGTATTTCTAAAACGTCTTAAATACATAGTTACACGAAAGACCCTAATGGCTCCAAAGGAGCTATTACAAACAATTGCATAAAGAAAACTGGGGTTTTAAACTTCCATAAATACAAAGCGGGTGGACTCCGAAGGAGCCTACAGTCATCTACATGCAAAGCAGACATTAAGGATAGAAAAGGAAGCTTAATGCTGTATTTTCTGGCTTTGTTATTAAAATTGTAGCATTTCTCACACAAATGTTTAACTAATAAGCCTACCTCTGGGCTATGGATCGGCTGCCGACAAAAAAAGCACACAGGGTGCAACATAAGTGTTATGAATAAGTTACCAATGTAAATTTACATTTTTTGTCTTTGTGCATGATTATAAAAATGATTCCACACATGGAAATTAGACTTTTCAAAGCTGCTACACTGAATCATTTAATTTGTCTAAGTAAGTACTTCTAATGCAGTTGCACACTGCAATGAACATTTGAATTTTAGATTGAACAAATGAAGTGAGAGCTACTTTCTCATAAATACAGTTGGGAGGATCACTTATTGTGTGAAGATGCTCAGTGTGTGAAGGCAAGCAATAACCCAGCCCTCTCAACACCCCACGGGAAAGCACCATACCCTTCAACAATAGTGTTTTTACTGCATTAGGTTACCTTTTCATGCCATAACACAGAGAAGAAGACATCACCTCACTATGTAAAAGAAATGGGACAACAAGACCCTGTTTTCAATCTCCCTTTTTCTTTCTGGCAGTCCAAGCTCAACACTAGCTAACGTTACCTGTTGCATTGATAAAATAATGTATAGAGTGACTCCCTGGTCAGCCAAGATACATCAGCGAGGCACTTTCAAGAGTAGGAAAATTGCACCTAACTGAATAACCTGGAGCTGCCTTTGTGTCAAGAAACAGGCAGCTGCACATCTTGCTCTTCTTCCAATCCCTGTGCACTCACTTGAGGCATCTGCGTCTTTCTTCATCCTACCTCAGGTCCCTCAGTTCCTCCTATACTAGCACCAAGGTGCACAGCCCCACGACCCTGCAGGTCCAATTGGATTTGGGCACTTGCATTTCATCCCTTGAGGAACTCAAAAGCAGTGGCCACCACCCTTCATAAAACAAAGCACTAAGAACAGGATCAGAAATGTATATATATGTTGGTAGGGGCTGAGATTTTCCAGACCTGCAAAGTACCATGGCTAATCACAGTACAGTTGTCTACACTGAGAGAAGGTGGAGGTTTGCAACTGCAAGTGCTCATGAGACTGCATAACGTGGTCCTAAACACACTAATAGGGAGAGGGAGATGCAAGGATTTGCAAATGCAACCAAGTCACATGCACATTTAGTCTCATCTTACCTTGCACTTCACAACAAACTAAATTAAATAGCCTTTTCTATTACAAGTCACTGGACCAGAACCAAACCAACTTCCACACTCCTAGCACAAGCTAGAGCCTCAGTGCATCCGAGAAGTTCTCTCCCGCCACTGGAGAAGCGAAGTTTTAACAGCCCCACACCTTTGTTCTTCAGCTCTGTGCCCAGTTCCCATACGGCCTCGTGCACCAGACTCCCATTGCTTGTAACTTTAGATTTCCCAGTAAGCCACGCATCAAACCAAGACTTTCCAGGACAGTGTCCCTGCTCCACCACCCATCTGCACAGCCAACCCAATCACCATTTTCCCCTCAAAAAGTGATGCTGTTGAAGTTGTCAGATCCCTTTTGTTAGCCTAGCACAACAGCTTCAAAGTCAAGTACAGAAGTTGCATTTTTACAAACCAAAATATGCGGTTAAACCCAGATACCCCTGCCTTCCTCAGTGCATATGTGACAATACAGGTATTGCATTCAACCTTCACTGCTAATCAGTAGCCCAGGAGCTTAACTGAGGTTCATAAAATAGGTTATCATAGATTTGACTAAAGGACCTTTGGGATCACCTCGACTAGCTTCCCACTTATCACGGGCCATAGCACTTCAACCAGCCATTTCTGTCAAACCTATCACTTCTGTTTGAGCACTTGCCTGTCTATTTTCCTGTATTCCCTGCACAGCTTTAAACGTTTTATCCTGTAAAGTGCAGCGAGCTCTCAAATGCAAAAATGAAGCCAACAGAGGTAGAGAGGACTCAGCAGCTTTCAGCAGAGCTTCCCTATCTGCTAAGCAGCTGTCAACTCTTACAGGAAAAAAGAATCAAGTAACAAAGGAACTGCTCTTTGATTATCTGTTTAAAATTTATTTGCTATTGTAAAGCTTACGTTTTTGATGAAAAAAAAGTAAATACACACTGGAGAGAAGTTCTTCTCAGTTCACTTTAAATAATAAAGGAAGTACGGGTACTGGTACACCTGATTTCTTGTTCTCAGGCACTGCAGTTAAGGCAAGGCAGTCCCTTGGAGCATAACTTGGACGTTTGTTAAGATGAAAAATGCAGAGCTTCTTTAATGCCACCTGCTCTATCAAATAGGACCAGCTCCCCAAACTATTGTGGTAAGAAACGCACTTCTGAGAGCAATATCAATTTCTCTCATCCTTAGCTCAATATATGATTTTACGAATTCACAAGTAATCATAAACTGTTTATATGACATGTGGAGGTAGCCTTTGTTCATGTTGCTTTTGTTAGCAGTACTTTAAAAGTATGTTAATTCTGATTCCAAGTGCTCTGAATCTTCCTGAAGAGGAAAGCATGCTTAAATAGTAATCAGTTTCTTTTTATTTATTGTAATCATAAAAAGTCCTTGAAACAGCTGACATTTTCACTTCTACCTGCAGGCACATGTGTTGCAAGGAAGGGTGAGATATCTAGCTAAACAAGTAAGGAAAAAACTAAATGGTGCTAGTCAAAGGCTGTTAACTTGCACTGGCATGACCTGTTCTCCACAACTCACAGGTCTCGGTACACTTTCACATCCTAGCAGCTCAGGGTGCCAGGGAAGTCCAAGCGTGGGGGGATCTGCTGCACAGAGGGGCAAGAACAGGTACTGGAAAGCAAGTCCCCACCCATGAACTCCATGCCAGGCGATGTTCTCTAGGCTTTCCTTGTGGACACTCCTTCACGTTGACCAATGATCAGCTTTCTCCCTCCGATCAACTGTTTCCAGCTGACATTGTGCCGAACGACCAGTTTCCACGTTATATATGCACTGTCACAAGATCAGGAATCCCTGGGTGAAAGCTAAGAACTACTGTGGGCCATCACGGTGGGAAAACTCAAAACTCCTGCCGAAATGCAGAATTCAGCGTTTTGCCCCGTGATGAAACTATGCACTGACTGAGCCTGCTTCGATGACAATTAAATTTACCAGTATGCTCAACAAAAAAAATGACTGCTCCTATGGCTTACGGTAATTTATTTTATTTATTTATTTATTTATTGGTGTTTAAATGGATTGCAGAATAACGAATGCTATTGCTGACTGCTGGAAATGTCATTTTAGGCCTTCGAATGGTGGCCTTCACAAACCTTCAGGGAAGGGTCACTTAATCCCTGCAGCCACTATCCTGCCCTCTAACCCACCTTGTAATTTCACACAAACCACACCACAAAAATGCAAACATTCAGGCTGATGGCACTGCACAATCCAAATGAAATCTATGTGCATATTAACATAAGCAGCTTAAGTCCTGCCTGAAATTACTCTACCTTGTACCAAGTGGTCCATGAAAAACTAAAAGGGCAGCAAGTAATAAAGTCTTGGGAAAAGGTTTCTAAAATATAACGTGAAACATTATTAATACTCAGAGTTCTTGTTACCCTTTGTTGCCAACAATTAAAAGTAACATAGAGCCTATTAGTCCTACTAATGATACATCTTGCAAGCACTCGTCTCTGCCCTGGAGACATAATGATAGCACACAAAAGTGATGCCACCTTTGGTACTTCATCTAATTTAGAATGAATGTTGAGATCACTTAGTTTAGTAAGATTTTAGTACTTTGTCTTTTCCTACAGAAGATATTAGCATCTTGTTAGACCTGACTGGCCTTTTGTGAGTAAAGTTCAGCTATAAAAGAAACATCTTGTCATGCAAAGGGGAAAAGTTGAAAGGAAGGTACTCACAGATGGGTGGAACTGTTGGCATACATTTCACTTGGTGAGTTTACCAGAATATATGTTAGATCCACAGGATTTTTGTTTGCTACGTATCTACACCAGATTCTCAGGTGGCGCAAGCTGACAAAGGCCCATGGATTTCCAAGA
>JAGPOW010003182.1:13666119-13702914 GCA_030014935.1 Caiman crocodilus | reverse complement strand
GCGGAGAGACGACAATCACAAATTTCATCCCTGTCGTGTAGCGTGACATACAAAGCACAATGCAATCAGCAACCACCTAACAGCGGGACTGTTTCTAAGCAAAGAGGTTGCACTGGACAGAGTCGCAGGTTACAGGATTCTGCCCTGGGCACTCTTCCTTTGGATTAGACAAATTTTAGGAGTGTGCATGCATATACCATTCAAAATGCAAGCCACAAAACATGGGATGGGGAAGATATTCTAGTAGTTGCAAAGGGAATAAGAAAGGAACAGTACAGAAGGATGTTCAGAAAAGCGTGAACAGCTGCCTGTTCTATAAGGAAATTGTTCCCACAGAAACACACAGGGACCATATCACTCAGGAAAAAATATCAGACAGACACCCTACAGCAGGGCAACCTGGTAAGCCTCTGACAGAGAGTTCAGGCTATATTAATCTGATGGGTTTATAATTGAATGCACAGCATCACTGCATTCAGGAATCCGTACCTGCAAGACACACCATTTATAACACACCATTCAACTACATGCAGAACCTACATCTTACGCTAGCCAACTACAGAAAACCAAATTTGGGAGGTCGGGGGGAGGGGTGGGAAATACAGAACAAAGGTGATGAAGGAGGAGAATCGCATGTGGTCGTTAGAGGTCCAAGACATGATGAAGGCAGACAGTCGGACTGGAATCACTAACAACCCGTGCGCACACGGGTCCTCGCTGCAGGACCCAGCTAAGAGGAACTGTGATCCTGGAATCCAGCATCCGAAAGCAAGCAGGTCACAGACGGAAATGTCTGTGTGTGCTACCGCACATGAATTCAGGCCAAAACTGCTGTCTACTCTACCTTCCTGATCAAAAGCAAAACTGCAGCATACGGAGACAAGAAAAACAAAAGTCCCATCCTGAAAAAGAAATGTCTCACTGAACATGAACCTTTTCCATTTAACCCACTCTGGCCAAAAGCAGGGCAAGAAAAGCCCATACAGCTGCTCAAAGGTGTTGTAAAAGCCTTTCAATACTGCCATCCAGGTCAAGAAGCCAAAAATCTTTAGCCAAGAGCTGCACGCGTGCGTTGTTCATCCATACCACATCCAGCTTTCAAATGTCCATGTTCTGTGCATGACGGCAAACGCATCACTCACCTCCCAAAGACAATCTGCTATTTAAGAAAGCGGTCACCGCTGGCTAGTCCAGTGAGGACCAACCTCTTTGGTAGGTGTGCCACAAATTAGCCCTTCACCCTCCTCAAGTGCCACCACAGTCCTCTTTCTTTGCCCAGCCCAGCGCTCTGCTTTCTGCTCCCTTCCCTATCTGCCGCCGAGCTACCTGCTCTCCCGGCAATCTGCCGCTTGTGGTACACGTGCCTCAGACTGGCCACCCGGCCCTGGTCCAGCCAACGGGCACAGAGCAGGGGGGGTTAGAAAGAAACAAGGGGCTTTGGACTTCTTTTGTTTAACTCCCACCCCCCATGCACATATTATAATGCCCACTGGATAAAGTCACCCAAGGTGGCATCTAAAGAGTAAAAGAGAAAAACTTTCACTTGGGGGGGGGGGGGAAGTTACAGGAAGTCAGTGCTCTTCAGTAAGCCTGGTTTCTATCTCCAGGATTTGCCAGTGTTATGTTTGCTCATATATTATTTATGAATACCTTTCAAGCCCTTACTGTAAAACCGCTTCCAATAATCTCAGCAAGATGGCTGTCACTTGTGGAGGGCAGAGGCCTTGTACCAGCACACAATACCACCCCGTCTGAACCGTCACCTTCCACCATCGCTCTTACCCTACGCTGTTCTCCCCGTGACAGTGCCTTCAAAGATTTGATTGAGTTTATCCAGGGGGGAAGGAGAACCCAAAAAAAGCTGACACTTTTTCAAAATGCTGTTCTATTGAAAAGTTGAAAGTTTATGTTTCCTATATCATTTTTAAGGACTCATTCAGATTATTCTACAGCTCATCATGGGTTTCAAAGTGGCATGCTTCCAGCCCATTTTTCGTATTAAATACATTTGCTCTTCTGGGTCCCAATTCAGCCCTGGGTCACTGGGTTGTGCTTTGGGGCATGTGAGTCTAGTAACTACCATCAAGATTTCCTGTGTCTCCACGGGCTGGTCACTGAAAGTGCTGGCTCCTCCGTTTTAACTGTCCAGCAATAACATGCAAGGATACTTGCTTGTGAAGGGTTCAGATACTATTTTGGTGAGGAACCAGGCAATTTATTAGCACACAGAAAAGTTTAGGAAATTTTGAGAAGTTTCCATTTACTTGGAACCTGGCGTGTTCAGCAGCTTTCAAGCTCAGGACACTATTTACTTGCATCACGTCATCCTCCATCTTCCACTTTAGGGTGAACACACCAGAGGGACAAACAAAGTGCAACGCAACAAACAGCACAAAGGCGCGCACACAGGCTTATCTGTTGATGCCTAGAGAGACTACCAGAACAGAACGTGCTTCATGCGCCACAACAGCTTCCAAGAGCAATGCACCTAAACACTGTTGTGAAACTTGTAAAGAAGCATGAACCCTGCATGGTTCGTTACTGTAACGCCAAAAAGGAAAACAAACGCCCAAAATTAATTAAGAAATCATAAAGGTGACAACTGATACTCATCTGAATGCTTCAGTGAAGTCACCTGAAACACAGAGAGCAAACAATTCTACCACCTACGTTATCCACACGGTCACAGAGAAGCCAACAAGTATTTTGTAACTTTATGCAGATCAGCAGCAAAAGTGTCATCTAAACCAAAACAGACTTTTGGGTGCACTTTTACCTTGGTTATTATTGACAATCAATATGTTATAATAGTAACGGCTTTCATCTTATGGAAATTACGTAACCAAGGAGGGAACCATTTAAAAAAAATACATTGGTTCAACATAGTGGACATTATAAAAACTACCTACATTATAAATGAGTAAGTGATAAACAGAACCTGTTCTGAACCTGTCATTAAAAGACTCTAGTAAGAGCACCATTTTCAGAATGATGCCTACTATAATAATAGGGGGATTAAATAAAGAAGTGAAGGATAAAAGAAAAGTGGTTGTAACATAAGGAACAAGACCATAATTGTACCAGGAAAAAAGTGTGCTATTCAATGGTTTCAAATGCCCTTCTATCACACATGAACTAATAAAAACTTTACACTTATTTATTTTAGAAAGGCATTTGATGATGTCCAGTTGTAACATGTTTTGAAGTGTCACTTCAGACCACCGCAAAAGGCAATGCTTTAGACTTATATTTTGAGATGCAAGCACAGAGGAGGAAAACAGTGGAACCACTTACCAGTGTACAAGATGAGCTTCAAAGTGATGAACCCCCTTTCAATATGTATTGTATGCAGGGCTATCTGTGCCATACCAAGGAGTAAGGCTGGTTTTAGGAGGAAATATGAGTGCACTTTTCATGCCTGGCCTAAGACTTTAGGCAAAAGTTCATCCTCGTTAACTTCTAATATTCAATGAGGCACCTGAACATTACTGAGACCCGGCTTTAGCCTAGAGCTCCACAGAAAGATTTCAGCCAGGCCCCTCATCATCCCCAGTTGCTAAATGAACTTATTCCATAAGCAAACTTTGTCACCCCTGGCCAACATGTTAGCTATTGCTCTTATATGAAGAATCAAAACCCAAAATGTCAAGTATTTGGGCATTTTGGTTCTCATACGTCTGCAAGTGAAAGCCTGGACGCAGGAGCACTGAAAGGAGGTTTCTGACTGAGGCTCAGCTCCCCTGCTGCTGGCACATGCTCTGCAAAGGGAATCACTATAAGGGAGAGCCAGGTTTAAAATGTACTAAACATTACCCAGATTAATTAAAGCAAAAAATTGGTATTTTGGATTCACTCAAAGCTCATAGCTGGATGTGCGATGTAAACGCTGGGAGCAGAAGCAGTGCGACCTGGTGGTATGTTTTCAGACTTTTATTTGCACTTTGAAAAGAATTTACAAAGAAAGCGAAGTGCATGAAAGAACAGCGTTCCTCTCAGCCAAACTTTTGGGCGGAGAAACAGACTGCCCAATTCCTTGCTTGTTCGTTACACCTGGTGCACGAGACCCCACCATAAGCAGAGCGGATAGGAAAACACGCCCGTTTCTCGAAGGCACTGGCTGAAACTGCAGCTCACTTCAGTATTGCGAAAAACTGCAAACATGACAGAAAATGCAGTAGGTTAACGTAACAGCTGCGAGGCAGTAACTAGGTTCTACGGAAGAGAAGGCAGACAGTTTGAGTTCCCCAATTTTTGTAATTAATGTAGTAGTTAGTCTTGTAATTACCATAAACTACAACAAGACTGCTAAGTACCACTTACAATCCGAACACTCAACAAGGGGGAAAAATGTAGATCTTCTGAAAGCCAGCAGTTTAATATAGGAGGATGACAAAGGGGCAATTTCAAGGTTCTGCACCTACATCTGCTTTATACCCCTAGAAACAAGCAGGTGGGGTCAAGAAACATGCACGAGCCTGCCCAGAGGCAGAGCGAAGCTGGTGGCATTTACATGGGAGCAGTTCAGATCCTCCACAGACGCTCACAGGATCCGTCTGGTCCTCAGTGCTACAAAGAGGGGAAGCTTACTGATGGAGATACTTGAGCCTGGCTATGTAAGTCTCGGGCATGGAGAACATAAGTTGTTTGATGGAAAGTCCTTGATTTTGCTCTGTTGACACCTGCAGCAGTGTAGAAGAGTAGTAGGATGAGGACCTTAACTCTCCACTGACTGTGCTTTAGCAGAGAACACTATTCCTGCAGGTAAACAACACCCGTAGATAGGTGCAAAGTGCCCATCTAATCCACCCCACTGCACGTGCACCATCTTCTTCCAATTAGATCCTGAATTTGTCTGACATCTGGCGACATCTGCATTACCAGTACGTTAGACAGGGTGATCTGCATGGAAACCTGGCCGTAAGCTTTTGACATCTGCTGTTGGGTTTTGGCTCCCCACCCCGCCACACTTTCTGAAAGCTGTGCCAACAGGACCAGAAAGGTAGATGAGCAGCTACGTTACTCCAGAACTGATGGCAGATATTAGATTATTTCAGTCACAAACTCTGCCCAGATGACCTGAAGATGAGCACTCGGTGTCCATAAGCTTGGAACAATAAAAGAAGTTCAGCAAAAGCCCCTTTGCTACCGCATGTTTGCAAAGGTGCTGTAGCTACGATGGTCCAGAGGTCAATCTCAGTTCTGTCCAGGGCAGAAGCTAACATGATGTGCTAAGGAGCAGTTTGCACCTTTCTTGCCTTGCTACCACCATGCAGAAGCTGCTCCGCTCGGATGAAAGTTGTGTTTTCAGACACCACTTGAAAAACCCATTGCCTCCATGCTTCATCTGGAAAACCAGGCTGGCAAATCACTGAGCAGCCACTTTCCCAGGCACGCAGTAACATGTTTTCACTTAAACAATGGTGCAAACATAATTCCACTTCCCCAAATCAGGTTTCTGAATCGCAACATGCTCTTTTTTTAATTCAGGTAACGTATCTAGCACTCACCCTCACGACGCCCCTCAGTACTTACTGTGAATACCAAAAGCCCTTACCCGTGGTGTTG
This sequence comes from Caiman crocodilus, assembly GCA_030014935.1. Classification (NCBI taxonomy): domain Eukaryota; kingdom Metazoa; phylum Chordata; order Crocodylia; family Alligatoridae; genus Caiman; species Caiman crocodilus. The sequence goes on along the minus strand of JAGPOW010003182.1, from coordinate 13,697,349 downwards.
AAATGCATCATCTCAAGGCATGGGGAGAGGAAGGAGGAGGAGAAGGAAGCAATATCACAGCAAAACTTAATTGCTTCAACAATAGGAAATTATTTCTCTCTCCCTTCAGCTCCCACTTCAGTTTGCAGTCCTGGAATTATTCACACCAGTTGGTCCACCTTATTTTCCCACCTCTTAGGTGGTTATTACATAGAATTATGCATGCTGGCAATCTTGAAATTCAGGAAATAAATCAAAATTTGATTTTATCACCTGCAGTTGTTGATGGTGCAATTCTCCACTAATTTTCACCTGCACTTTATCAGCCACATACAGAAAGATCTGAGGTTATGCAAAAACTTGCTAAAACATGTCTGCAGGGTTTTCAGTAGAATAATAAAGTTGTCTGTGCACATAACCAACTGTTGCTTAATTAAGTTTGCTGGCTGGAGACAGGGAGGGACACCAAAGTCTAAAGTGACTCCAGATTTACTGTGGAGCCAGCAAGAACCAACCGTTCCTCGGGGAGATTGTGATCTTACCTTTAGGAGCACACTCATCACTTACTTTGCCATAACTGAGATCGGGGTCAGGCTTGAAAAGGAGCAACACAGCGTTATTTTTAGAAGAACAGAAGTGAAAGCATTGGAAGTTGCACCACTGTCCAGTAAAATATTGAGTCATGAGGGCACTCGAATAACCTGGTTGTCAAGTACATGTTTGCAAATCATGTATCTGACCTCAGCCAGCCAAAAGCTGGGAGCTCAGACTATTTATTTGTTGAGTTCATATTTTATAACATCCTCCAGACTTAAATTCATGTCATTTTGCCACAGTTTTCTTACCTTCTTTTTTTTTTCTTATATATAGTCATAGTCATAAAAACCTTCAAGCAAAAAAGCGAATTTTAGAAACTGCTCACACAAATTATTAATGGGGAAACAAAACCTACCGCCCGGATGAGACAAGAACGCTTTGCCCATTTCTCAAGGAATACCCATTCACTTAAAAAACTGACATATTTTCAGTGAAATGTTATGCCATTTACAGTCTGCTGTCAAGATCTGTGGCAATCCTCATTACCTTTGCCGGCGGTCCCTCCAGACTACTGAATGCTTATTTGAACTATATATAAAACCATGTACTGCAATACAATACAGTAGGGTGATTTCAGGGCAACACGGTAGCCTTCACTCACAATTTCCTTGCTTTTATTGGCATGTACTCGGTGTTAAGACAGACAATTTTCCTAGTGCTGTTTTCCATGATAAATATTTTGTCAGCTCGGCAAGTAGCATCACCAGAAGGTGGGGGCTTTGTGGACTTTCTAAACCTATGGCTGCTGTTCCTAATCCAGCCTGATGTTCACAGCTTAAAGTGCCCTGAAATATTTTTGTTGTGTGTGTTTTTCCCCGACAAAAATATGGATTCGCCACCATATAGGACCCTCTGGAGAGGAGACAAAACCCTAGCACCCTAAGAACACATGGGCAATGCAAATCTTTCCCTCAAGAAAAGGAAGTTGGCTCGATTCGCAGTTCTGCAAGCACTCGCTGTGTCCTCTCAGACGAGTCCAACACGACCAAGTCCAGTGTGGGAGGAGATGCCATCTCCAGCACAGTGGCACTGGCCCAGATGCAGTTATAGGAGCAAACCTGTGCTTTAGCTGGTATTGCTTCATTTGCTCGAGGGGCTCAAAAACATTATTCCAGCAAAACAGCAGCTTCTAGCTGTGGCTGAGCTAGGAGTGCTTTGCGAGTATGTTAAGCAGGGTGATGATCATCCTGGAAACCTGGCCCTAGGTTTTTCCACACTTAAAATATCTTATCAGTATGATGATGACGACAAGTGCAATTTTCCTCCTAACAAAGTTAAAACCTTGTCGGCGTGTGACATCACTATAAATACATACCTAATAGTAGTGCCTTATAGAGTGATGATCTTTGGCTGAGAGATCACCAACCACGATAGCAGCGCATCTTAAACTTCCCCAACTGGAATAAGCTGTGCCTTATAGGCACTTCTGAAGTCTTCCACCTGCATCTGTACTTTGGGAGAGGCACGGACAGGGCTGCTGTTGTTGCTTTGCTAGCATAGAAAAAGCAGTAGAAATTAAGAGCAAGTGTACTCCAGATTGAACATCTGTACGAAGCGGACCGGTATCCCCTTCGTAAGGTGCTTCAAGATCCTCAAAAGACTTGCTTAGCACAAGCATTAAACACATTTTGCTATGCCACGTTTCACTGGTCTTCTCTCTGGAGAGAATTTCCATCTTGTCAATAAAACATATTTGGTTGCTCGATGAATTTCCATCACATATGCCATTATGGCTACTTATTGTTGTCTCCGGGGTATTCTTGTCACTTGTTATCTTTTCTTCATCTTTGCAAAGTGATGCGTGCTCCGATTCAAAACAAAAACAGCCCTCGCCGGCCAGCTCCCATAGGGAGCCTTTTCGCCAGCAATTACCGTTTCCTTTATTCAAGAATAAATGAGCTCTTTTCAAATCAAATTGTGGCTAGGCTGGATTTACTTTCTTTGGGAGGGGTGGGGAAAGTTGGGAAGTAGTTTCGCAAAAGTATAGTAACAGTTCTTAGCCTTTGGCTTGGCAACAGAATTTACCCAAACCCATAATATGGAAGCACTCACATTTCTTCACCCAAAGAATGAATATGGACTATTAAGGTATTTGTAGCCATACACAGAGTCAAAAAAAACACCAACCCAACCTATTTCTGTCTATTAGGAGGAAGGCAGGACTCCCAGTCAATAATTTAATGAGATCCACAAAATCAAACCAATCCAATTGTAAATGTGAAGGTTCACATCTACCGAAGGCTTGTTTTTTGTTTGTTTTTTTTACGATAGTCCTGTTTTCCTGGATTTAGGATAACTACTGCTTCCTGACGCTTCTCAAATGACTTCAGGACATGCTCATTACAGAAACTGCAACTATTCCTAGCATACGTAAACACATAGTCCTGTTTTTTCAAATTCAATTATTACCTTATTTAGTCTTACAGTAGGAATCTTTAAGGAAAAAATAATTCCTAGTACTCATACCAGAGCCTACTCTTCTTTTTAAGCCAAGTTTCCCCAGTAGGAATAGATTTAAAAACAGTATCCCATATTCCTAGAGGGAGAAGCTGGGAGTGATATCTCTATCATATTGGAGATATAGAAGGAGGTTTGAATAAAAGAATAGCCTATAATCGTTTTCCAAGTTCTTTTAGGAGGCCCAAGAGGCTGCCTCAAATATTAAGTTTAAAGAAACTTCTGTTCAGAACCTAACAAAATATGCCAAAACAGCATAAAACTATCCACTGCTATTGAAAATATGTTAATCTAATCCAGCAAGCCTGCCGTCTTGCAAAAGCCTATTGAGAAGTGTGCAGACGTACGCTCTAAATTCTGTACCAACAAACTTCACTATTATTAAGACTTTTAATGTCTTCAGTCCTTCTGAAGTATCACTTAAGAATTCTTCTTTCATTCCCCCAAACGATGCAATTCATCAGACTCTTACCGATGGGCCTTTGAGATGAGTCTAATTTTGAAATATATATGGAACTCTGAATCTTTCTTCAGGTAATATAAATAAATCTAGTCTCAGAAGTACTGCCACCTTAATCATCTTTAAACACAATGGATCTATCACTCCAGCCAGTGACTTTCCAATTTTCTTTGTTGAAATTATTGCAAAGCAGCCTGATATTTTCTCCAAAGCAATTCTAACTGAGGGATCCTGGGAAGGCATTGAGGGCTACAAGAAACTACAACAGGATGGGGTTTTTTTCATGCATATTTGGGACCAGAGGTGGTCTTTATTCCTGAACTTTTCACATATATTTCACTTACATAGCAGGTAGTCATCTGAGACGGTATCATTCACAAATATTTGGTTTGCCTCTATAGGTAAAAAAACCAAACAAAACAAACCTGTCATGCGCTTCTGCCTTAAAAAAGAAATATTTGCTGTTTGCCACCCAGATATTGCACGCTATGCAAGATATTTTGCACCATTAGAGGAGGCTGTATTTGCTTTTGCTCTTTTTCTGCCTCAAGGCCTGCCAGGCATAAGAGAGTCTTGAAGTAGCAAATTTTCTATTCCTATTAAAAAGAGAGGAAGTAGCATTGACCCCAAGTCTGTAATTCTGCAAAGGAACAAGAGGAGGTGGGGGGAAACAAAATAGAAAGAAAGGAGTCTCAAAGCAAGGGGAAGCAACCATTCCTCCAAAGCAAATCCCCATGGAGGGAGAAAAAGGTGCAAATGCCACTGGAAACCCTTCATGCGACCTCCATCCTCCATGGGAACAGAAGGAACTTTTAAGCTCGGCAAGTGATTTTGTGCCTTGTCAGAAGAATAGTTAATGAGCGTTACATAAAAATGGAAGTTGTTGCCCTGGGGGAGAACCTGAATTTTCTTTGCTATTTGCATTTTCCTGTTGTGCCTGCTTTCTAAGGGCACGTTCCTTCCAGAAAGGAGTTAGCAGCCTTCTGTGTGGAGCGTGAGCATGAGCTGAAGCCCAATTTATCCAGGCTGTCTAAGCTCATGGCTAGAGCCTGCACGTGGTGCCAACCACTGCTGAAATGCTCAGAATATATATATAGGACTCCCTACTACTTAAAACAACGCCTCCTCCATTTGCACTGAATAGAACCAACCTCTTCCCATTTTCCTGGAGTAAAAACAGATACTTCACTGCAGAAGTCTGAGTGCTGTCATGTTTAATTCAACTATCAGGATTGAAGGTAATGACGGGCCACTCAAAACAGCCCAGATTTCATAAAATATCACTGCAGGAGGGGGAGAAAGAAGAAAAAGAGCCGCAATTAAAAATCCAGCTGTGAATACAGCCCAAGAACTGCAGAATTAAATCCCGTCACAGGAAATCCATGTTCTCCAATGACCTAACCCAGACTTGATCTTGCAAGGTCCCTTCCATCCCCTAATAATCCAGGAATCTATGAATAAACTCCTTTCGAAGTAATGGAAAAACTCACACACATCAACAGGCAGGCTCTGGGAGATGGTGAAGACCTGCTGGGGTTTCAGTCTCACCATTTGGGTACAGCCCAGCCATGGGGTAGAAACACCTTGTTGTGCCTCGGGTCCAGGAGTGTAACTGGGATGTAATGGGGAGTGCAACACACTGCACTGAGTGCACGTGGCATGCACCGGTCTTGCTCCTAGAGGTCTCGTACCACTGGGCAGTGACTATCCCTCCCTCAGCGGGAAGCCACATGGCAAACAGAGCCTGCAAGGGGATACCGCTCCTGGGTACCAGCTAGGCCAGGGCCTGTGCTTAGGTTCTCTGACAAATGCATCCTTCCCCGAGAAATCTTGTTGGATATTAGGAAGCCGCACTCTCGCAACAGACATTAGAGAACAAAGTCTCATCATTTTTAATTACTTAACTGCACTGATTTAGCCATTAGCACTTTGGGGGCGGGAGTGGGAAGTTTTAAGCTTCTATATTGGATCCAACTTCTAGTACTGTGTTCTCACTGCCTTATTAGCATTCACCTAATAACCAAAAGTAAAACCAATTCAGTATACAAAAATCTAATTCAGATACAGAGTTCAAAAACCTCCACACAATATACCTGCCTGCTGCAAGCCTGCAGGAAGCTCAAAACTTGATCCTAACCTGACTTGATTAGAAGGTAGTCCTATATATCACTGAAAAAAAGAAAAGGTTGGCGGGGGGTAAGAAAGAACTCCCATTGATAGAAGAACCAAGTTATTTGCTTGGAGTTAGGACTGCTCCAAAAAGTCACCCCAACATAGCCACCTCTTAACCAAACATCATTCACACCCAAGCATCCCCCTCACACTCTTTACTATCTTGAGGTAGGAAGTAAAGGGAGGGTGACAGGGATAGGATTTAATTTGAAATTAATTAAATGTTGTATGGATGGGGATGATCCTGCTTCAGGAAAGGGGCTGGACTAAATGACCTCTGGAGGTCTCTTCCAGCCCAGCTTCCCCATGATATTCTCCAATATTCTTTTCTCTCTTTGTCTCTAAGACATTGTACGGTGTTGCTGGAACCGTTATTTTACCACGTCCCACTCCGAAAGCCATTGCAATTTGGTGGTAAAAAAAACAATGTGCAGAATATATAGAGAGTTGGCAATTATGCATATTGAATCGACTCTCATGAAAAATGACAGAACGAGAGAGTAATCAGTAGCTCTTCAAGGTGGTGTTTGCTGAGCTGCAGAGCAAGGACACTAGCTTGTGATTAAACAGAAGCCTACAAATGGCTAACATTTTCTTCAACTTCATTTTTGGTAGAATAACAGCAAAATAGTTTGCTTTAAATGCAGAATCCTGTTTAGAAAGAAGAAAAAGCAATTCCACCATCGTTCTAGTATCCTGCAGAATGTACAAAGAAGGATTACGCCTGCTTGGAAAATGCTTAATTATTGTACCAAAAGGCTTATATAAGTTGTCCTGCAGAATGAATCTTCTAGATTATCACCTCCTGTGATAAAGCTTGATGGTGCACTTGTACTTTTCCCTACCTGGCATCACGATAAGCATCCCCTTAGAGAACTTGAGTCAGATTGCATTTCTGCACATTCCAATAAAGCACAATAAAGGATGATGAACCAAATAAGCCACCTACACAAGGCTTTGGGGGGGAAATCTTATATAAAGCATGTACAATACTTTCTAACAAGTTAAAACTTGGGCCAAAAAATTCTAGAAGCGGTGCTTAAAATAAGAAGCTGGTTTCAACTGATTCACTGTTAACCTGCAGCAACGCAACTGCCGCTGGATAACTGCAGAATTACACTTGATTAAGAGAAGAAACTGATGTAAGAAGTTTCGAACCGAGCAGCAAATGGAACAGTAATTCTTTGATTTCCTTTTAAGAATGTGACCCAAGATATTTACATATGCCATAATTAGTGTATTATGCAGTATATGATCTTAACATTAAATGCACACGATGAGAAGACATTAAGACCTGAGGAGTTAAAATTCAAAAACACCGAGGTGAAGGCTCCTATTGCAATATTGTGTGTGTGTGTGGCACCATTGAACTCTTTACAGCAGAACGTGTTTATTTTAGCGGAAAAGAGGCTGGATGTATATTTGTTTTACATTATTTTTAAGCTCCTGCTGTGCTTTACTGTAGAACAATGCTACTTGCCCTGTACCTAGAAATCACTGTAAATTAATTTTAGCAGATTTTTCAAGTTAGTGGATCAAGTAAAAATTAATTTAACAACTGCTTCCAGTTCCTGGATATTTCTTTTCCCTCTTTTTTCTGCTAAAGGCCCAGTTCTGCAAACATCACTCACCTTAAGCAATTGTTACTCATCTGTGTAATGTTACTGGAATATGGCAGAGATTATTTCTGTAAGTGAAGGACTGACTATGAGATATATAGCTTAAATATATTTGACTATATTGTTAAGCTTAGTTCATAAAATGCTGAATGTGTAAAGTGGAAGAACCAGCATTGCAGAAGACGTGGTTCTTACTGCAATTCTGTGTCTTTCAGAGGAATATAAATGAAGCCTATTGATAAATCAATCTAGTGGAGGTTTGAAGTCCTTGCATTACGGAGGAGGAACACCAATGCCTCAGTTCCCAGGCAGATTGAACTGAATACATCCTTTGCTGCTGCTATTGGGTGCAAGCCTGCAAACCCATGGGAATATTCTGGTTCATGAAAGTCCTATTCCTCACATTGGTAGTTAAAATACAGAAAAATGGTGGATGCATTTAAGACACAAGTGTAATTGGAAATCTAGACAGCTGAAGATTGCAGGGCAGGGGTGTGCAAAGAGCATATGGCATGGTGCCCTTGGGTGGCCATCATAGAGGACAGCCCTACTCTGTCTTCTGTTGATACAAAGCCCAACACCTTTATGTCTTCTATTTTTCTCTTCAAGACATTTTCCTTCAAGAGAAAAATAGAGGACATAAAGGCGTCGGGTTTTGTATCAATACAGGACAGAGGACAACCAGACTGTCCTCTATGATGACCACCCTATACATGCCCCCAGCTGCTCAGAGTTGGACAGCAAAAAAATATAAAACCAGGAGCAATATTAAGACAACATTACTGCTAAATCCCTGTTTCTTTGAGTATCTAAATTTCACGGGAAACATTCGGAGAGCAATTATAGGTTGGGCTGTATAACTCCCAAGGAAAACACAGTGCAAGTTTGGACAGCAAAACCTCAACATTTGAAGAGTGCCTGAAAACAGTAGATCAACTCAGTCCACTTAGTTATAAAGCGAACAACAAAGATAAAATAGACTCTTCTGAAAACTAAGGGAAATGCCGCAATGCATGGAGCATGTCCTTACAACTGATTAGTGACTGCTGTGGTAGACAGCAAGCCTCAGGTGTGCACGGGGTACTGATGCGAGGCACTGAAAGGACACCGAGATTGTAGGCAAGATTTGTAGAAAATGCTCACCCTGCATTCAGAGGTGCCATCCTCAGCAGAGCATCCCTTCTGCATGCAGGCACTCAAGAAGTGGTCATTAGTTTAAAGAAAGCTCAAATCCCAGCAAACGGACTGAAAACAAGCCCAAGTGCTACAACATTAGTACTCCCATTTGCCATTGAAAAGGTGATGGACAGGAGAAGAGTTGACTTTGGCCACTACCTGCCTTCTGCCTCCTTCCTCCTCGTAAATATGAGAGCAGGAAGCAAAACCATCAGCTCTATTCAGGTCAGAGGCACCGAGGGCAGGCTTACATTAGGAACTGCCACTGTGAAGCATGGCACACCTGCTTGTTACACACTACGCCCAAAACAGATGCAAGAGCCACCATAGTGCAGCACTGGGCACTAGGAAACGCAGGCATAACGCACCGAAGTGCAGGCTCCGAGACAGGAGGGAATACCACTGAAGCAAACGTCCGTCTCCGAACCAATTTGAAGGCAGCTCCTAAATGCATTCACAGCCGCAATGGGTGATATTTTATAGTCTAAGAGAAGATGCATTAAATATTGATTATAAGAGTTCCTTTTTAAAAATGGTTCTTTAATGAACATATGTAGGAATTGTTAGAAAAGCACTTTATGTTTTTGTCTGTGTTTGACTGGCGCATCTCTCCACATCCAGAGCATCAGGTGAACCCTGAACTGTGCGCTGCGTGTCATCCCCAAAATACTACAGCACGGTCCAGAAAAAGTTGGTGCTTATAGGTCTGTTGACAGCCAAGAGGTAAAACTGGCATGGTGTGGGGAAGAGGTGATGGTGAGGAATCTCACTTTCACTATAAGGTAGCATTGGAAACCATCTCTGGAAAAGCTTGTCTTGGAAACATGCATAGCTATCTTAATATGAATACTGTAAATAATGAATGCAACACAGCTGTAGTAGCAAAAACACCTCCACCCATATAGCAAAAGCCACTGGCAAAATAAGTTCCTATTTTACCCATATTTGCCCTGAGTGAATGTCTTTTAAAAGGTAGCACTCTTCATTCTTCATGTGCCAATTTGGCAAAAAAAAATTAATATTAATGATCATATATCCCCCGTGAGTTGCTTTAAACATAGGCATAGGATTTCGAATTGAAAACAAGTTTTCAAATGCAACACTACCACTCTGACTCAATTGACTTTTCATGACAGTTTCTTCCTTGACTATGAAATGTGGCTTGTTTTAAGATTGAGTTAATGATTAAAACCAAATGACAGATGTCAGTCCCAGCAGGAATAGTGCCTGATGCATTCGAGATGCTGGCACACACAAGCAAAACAGCAGCAAGGAAATTCTGTTTGTTTTAAGCACAGAATAATCATGCACCCTATTGTCTTCAATCCATCGCCATCCTGAAGCCAGCTGCTTGGATCCAAAGCTCAATGGGAGGGTTCACATTTGTGCAGTCCTTTTAACCACCCACCTAGTAGGTAACAACCGAGTGCAAAAAAGCCAGTGGTTTGGGAAATACCGAGTGGAAACTGGAGACATGAGACTGCTGCTACTTTATGCTTTGTTAGCATTCAAGGCCAGATCCTCAGAAGTCTATGTGCTTAAATCCCCTGGATTTCTTGCCTACCTTGTGAGCCAAGACAGACAAACTCAGCATCTCCAAGCCTACCAGAGCAGCAGATAGCTTTCACAGGAAAATCCTCATTACTGTTTAAGAGAGACAAACTGAGACACCAACATATGTCAAGATTCACAGGGCTCCGTTTGAAGAGAGATATCAAGGGTCTTTGGCACTGCAAACTCCCAGAAGTTTGCATATCTTGGCTCCAGAGAAAAATCAACCTCTAGAGGAAAGGTCAGCTAGTGATGTGCTTTGTGTGCACAAACCCAAGATATGTTGGTCTGGAGAGAGGAGAGCTCATGAATTAATATTGGTTTTTGCAAATTGTTGATTTACAAGGTCACGGCTACTCTTTCAGCAGCTCTCTCCAGCCATAGACCAGAGCTACAGTTACATGATGGGTGCAAAGTTTGCAGCTGCTCTGAAGGAAGCGGAATGTGATTAGACAGAGAGAATAAATATCAACTCAGCGTAAAAAGCAAAAGGTGAACAGCATAACCTTCACGCAGACCAGCTAATATTTCAGTAACTGTTTACAGTAGGTTATGGTCACTAGGGCAAGAGAGAGCGCATACTTCATGATGAGGGCATGCCTCTCTCATCAAAAGGGAGGATAAGCTCTAGACTATTATACATAAACTTGGAAGAACAAACAGCCACAAGTTCATCATTAAAAATCTCTTCCTTAACTTCCCCATCAATATGAAGCTCTGACATACAACAACCAAGTTTACAAATCTTAATTCCTATAACATAAAACATGTTTATAACGCCATAAACTGCACCCAAGCAAGGGGCCTGCATGGGTTTAGCTAGACCTGCTTCTGAACTGATTCATTCAGTACAAGAAGCCATGTGGGGATACCAAAGAATAGGAAGAGGGAATTAAGTCCCATCATTCATGGAAGTTTCCAGGCCCAATAATTTATCCTTAAAATCATTGAGGACTCAGTCCTCTCCTACAAACAGGCAAAGATAACATGCTAAAAACACATTTTAACAAGCTGAAGGATTTTTTTCTTTTTTTTTTGTGGAACAGGCAATCAAAAGTTATTGAAAATAGTATCTGTTTTCAAGCACAATCATGTAAAAACACTTACCTGTTACACTCAATTTGTATTCACAATCTTATCGATGAGCTGAGTACTCGCTGCTTTTGCCCGTGAGCCCTACAAGCCAACACAGAAGAGACTGAGTTGGGATCTTCCCCTCCGAGCACCAACTCGATGCACTAAGTTTCAATCAACCACACCTGTTGGATCCCAGGGACAGCGCTGCAGCTGCGCAAGTGCAGCCCGTACCCTCGTTAGGCTAGCAGGGACTCCGCTTACTGACGACCGTGCAAAAGGAAAGAAGTCTTCAGGGGCTCCTAAGAGGCATTTCAAGGGCTGGGAGATACCACAAAATGGAGCTTTATTTCTAAACCTGACCACATAGCTGATATGCAAGTCAATGGGTTGTACATGGGTACCTTTTTCACAATCAGTTTTTAGAGCAGAACTGCGCGCTGAACATCCCACCTGCCAGGTGTTTTGGTGCTAATGAGCACAATGTGCTAATGTGTCTTGGCCTGTCTGCCTTAGTGGCATGTCAGTGAGAGAGGTAGTTAGCCATGTTAGTCTGGAGGTATTTAGCCAGGCCACCCTGTCCTGCCTTCTGCCTATATGCCAATGAATGCCAGCAAGGACAATGGTGTCAGGTATCCAGGTTGCACCAAGGACAATGAAACACTCCTATAGCAGAAGCGTGTTTTTTCCCCACCTGCACTTGACCTTGCTTCTTGAAACCTGAAATACCTGTCTTTGCACTGGCCTAAATTATAGCAACAGGGAGCATATTAGTACCTTTGATTACCTAGTTCTGTTAGCAGTCTAGAAAACAATTAACAGTATTATCAGCTAATCAAATGCTGTTAAACCAATGTTGTAACCACCTCTGCTTACAAGGGGAGCCGGTTATAAGCAGCTCATATGTAGATTTTTATGAAGTGCATACCACAGCTAAATTCCTTTAAACATTTAAGGACATAGGAATGTCCTTATGCCAACAGGACTACAACCTGCACCTTTAAATGTTTAAAGCTCATTAACAGCCAAAGATCATGCCGCTTTTCTCTCTAGTTATGGGAATGAGCAAGTACCTACCTATCTTTACCATCTCATGTGAACTGCAAGGATTTTTTGGTTTAGTATCTTTTCCTGGACCAAATGCATAGCTGAGAGGTTGAGACAATCTTTTGGGAGGAAGAGTATCTTGTGCATGTCCCCTGCCTGAAAACGTGTCTAAAATCTCCCCCAGCTACATAGTTATCCAATAAAAGACATTCCCCCCAAATCCTTGCCTTGCACGTATGTCATGGACCATCACAGCCACCCCACTCTTACACTCCCTTTATCTTACATTATCGTTGTGCTGAGGAAGGGTGTTAGGGACTGCCATTCAATAAGGATAGCAACAGACCCAAGTTAAATCTGATTAGTGCCTTAAGCACCCTCCTACCAGACCACAGGAAAGGAGCAATTAGATGCTTCTGTATGCAATAAAAGATCCAAAAAGAACCAGATGAAATTGTTAAGCCCTGAGAAAGGATAAACACAGGCTTCATTCTATCTAGAGGCAGCTTCTAGCTTCAAAGAATAGCAACCGCACAACAGCGGCCAAATCTCCTGGGCTAGATACAGACGTTCCAAAAGCCCGAGGTGGACGCGGTCTAAGTTCTGTGGTTGTCAATAAGCGGTGTGGTTTAGATCAGTAGTGAACACAACACACGTTCGCCCTTTGGTGCGGGGGGCAAACCCCAGACCAGCTTCTACCATTTAATGTAAACCAGTCTGTGTGCATCAAACTTCTGTTCTGTTATAGGCATAGACTGGTTTCTGACCCCTTAAACCAGTAAAAACATGCATGTACCTAGCCCTGGAGTATCCTTAGCTCCCCTGACCGCCAAGCCATACCGGCCAGAGACTGCAATCCTTTCACGCTCCCCGCTGTCCGCAGAACCTCATCGTTTAAGAAAGTCTCCTGTCCGCCTGTTTGCAATGAAAAGCTTGGAAACGTGACCCAAATATAACTGAAAGGCTGCAAATAAAAACCAAATGGGAATTTTTAAAAAGCTAATGATCGTTGGAGCCTCACTTGTGGTTTTAGTGTTAGATGTCTTTGCTAGATATTCAGAGAAAAGCAGTCAGGCAGAATAAAGAGATCACCCTGAGGAACCCTGGCCTCTCGCATCGTTTCTGGACCATCAGGGTACCACGTCACTCTGGCACTACCACAGCAAAGTATGCTGAATCTGGGAACAGGCACCGCTCCGGAAGCTGAACAAACTGGACAAGCAAGAAGGCTGACTAACCTCGCCATCCTCTAAGACGGCAGATATCAGGCTTCCCTGTTTTGGCAATCCGAAGGCAAAAAAAAAAAATAAAGGGAAGAGGGAAGGGAAAGGGCTGACCCAGAGAGACCCCTTGCAACACATGTAGGTCTGAGGCAGCGCTGAGCTGATTGCAGAAATTAAAGGAAAGGCCTGCCGGGTGAAAACGAACCTCGGCTCGACGCAGGAGCAGGAAGAGGGTTGGATTGGGCCTGTGATTCCCGAGTGCCCGGGGAGGCAACAGCACAGCATGAAATAAAACACATGTAAATTCATCTTGAAATGAGATACAAAGCTGAAAACAAGGCTTTGCATTGCTGAGAAGCGGATCCAAATCTTTTAACAGTATGCAGCACGGCAGATCATGCTTGGGAGTATGAGGCCTTTCTTGAGATGCACTACATGAACTTTAACAACAGAAGCCTAGGCTTAAAAAATAAATAAATAACTGAAAAATAAGTAGTATTCAAAGCAAGTCCTTATTAAACTGTATAATTTCAAAACCTGGAATATTGTGTGCCCCATTTTCCCTAGAGTTGGTCATATTTGCATATCTTTTACACATTCTATGAAATTAATATTGCCTTTTGTGTCTTGAACTTAGCTAATAAAACCTGCCATTTTTACCTTTCACAGACATGAGTAATATAGATTGAACACCCAGAGGGACTCACAGCGCATACATAAGCTTTATTCTTTGTATGTTTAATTTTTTTCACAAGAACACATTAAACAAAGATTAATAAACCTTTACAGGGCACAGCAACTTTGCAAATGACAGAAGTCATGCTGATGAAGCCATGTCCCTCACAAATGAACTAAATTTGGCAATATATAATGAAAATTCCAGTTTTCAGTGCCTTTCAAATCAAACAATGCCCTGAAGCACTTTACATTTAGAATAAGGTTTTAAAACCTTTAATGGCTACTTAAAAACAGAGCCTAAAAGCTACGTGTAAAAAAAAAATAATCATAGGTTCCTTATTTGAAATGTTTATTCGTTTTAGAAGTTGTCCGAAACTTGTCATGTTCTCCCAAATTTCACTAGCTGAGAGAACCTGGAAACAGCAATAATATGTAATGGTATCACGAGGGCGGACTGCGGCACAGCCCAAGTGATGGAGCACTGCCCATGCCGCAGGGGCTCACGCACAGAACATGCTTCTTGCACATGCGTGCCCTTTGGGGAAGCCTCTGCACAACCAGCAAACCTTCTGGGCTACTGCAGCAGCTCTGATCCTGCTTGTGCCACCCACTCCTCCCGGCATTATTGAAAGCAAAGCAACGCACAAGCCCTGTGGTTTCTCCTGGCTTCTTTTAAAGTGGTCTTGTTTGATGGAAACTGGGAAAAATGCATGTTCTTAACATACAAACCCCTACGTAACTGTGTAATACCATGAACCATGAGCAAAGCCACTCCCCTGCACAGTGAGGGCAGATGACCCCAGCTCTTGTACTAACTCAGGGACCCAACCCTAAATGCCCGTCTTGCTGGGACTGTCCTGGGGACATACAACAATGCCGCAGGACACGCAGCCCTTTGGCACGCACTAGGGAGTGGACATAAGACTGGGCACATCTACACATTCATTAATGTGCCATAATGATGGCGCATTAAGTTTAGTACCTGTAATCACAGGGCATCTAATCACATGTTCCAGGGTGGTAGGGGCGCTTTAATTAGAGTGACACCAAAAGCCACTCTAATTAAAGCCCCTGCAGTGTCATGTGTATACAGTGCCATAGGCTTCAAAATGGCTGCGGAGGCTCTTGCACCAAAGCTCATTCAACAGTCTTCCGTTCGAGCACCTCCACTGTCCAATGATATTTCTGCTGAACTAACTGGAAAGCATAAAGGAATCCCATGCCTTCCTTCATCAGAGTATTTGAGCTTGTAGACGGTTACTCTATTTCTCTGAGAAACAAAGATCTACCCGAAAAGATCTTGATCGAGGCAGATCAAGTCCCAGACTGTCTCCTCTTGTACTGTAGTCAGATTCAGTTCGGAGCCACCAACGGAGAGGGGAAAGACACTGCGCTCAGCGGGGTACCTGCGCTACACACACACTACCCAGTTCTGCATTTCTTTGTCCCGCCTGAAAAACATGAAAAACTTGCCGTGCATCTTCACGGCGTATCAACTTTTCCAGCGCCTTGTCCAAGCTGTATCAATGCTTACCCAAAGTCAGCAATGAATAACAGGCCTCAGGCTTAACGGTGACGCTAGACCAGACTTAGGTGATGTGAGCAGAAGTGCTCTGAAGAATAGCTGTGCAGCCGATCTCTGCAGGGACCTGACCTCCACCTGCAACCCTGTGCACTTCCTGCATTGAGGACCTCTCAAAATTATCCTGGGTCATCCCTTGGCAATGACCTCATGAGACACCTGAACCGAGACAGTCAGACCTTGCAGAGAGGTTTGAGAGTGCAGATGAGGGAACATCCGCAGGACAAGAGAAGATGAGAAGCTCCCGCATCATTGCAGCCGAACGTGATGCAATGCTACCCAGCAAGGACAGGTGGCCTGTGCAGACATCAAGCGGAAACATTGCTCTAGGCGCTCTCAGTTGAGAGCGAGAGCTCCTGCAGAGAGAGGAAGGAAGTCATGTAGGTCACTGGAAATCAACTAACTTTGGTTAGTCTGTAAAGTGCAAATCTACCCTACCGTCCAACGACCCCTGCCCCAAACTCTGCCGCTCTTCTTCCTGCAGGTCAAAACCTGATGTTTTACCCACTGCAGAAATATGAGCATCAAGTCTAATCTCCTCTCAATGTAATAAACTGCAAGAGCAGCATGACAGCCAAGCACCGGTGAGTCTGGAACGTTATCCTGAAGGAGTAACGTTAACTGGCCTGTTGTCCCAGCAGGCAGCACATGCACCGAGAGACGCTGGCAGAGATTGCCTCAATAGAAAATTCAGCAGCTTCCCACATCGGTGGCTCAGTGGGGGATGACTGCTCCTGAAATCCGTGAAATACAGCAGCGTGCCAGGGGTGTCAAGAGTGGGAAGGAACAGAATCGCAAAGTACAGAACAGCGGCGGGAGGGAAGCAGGGCGAGAGAGAGATGGTGAGCCACAGAGACAACAGAGCAAAAAGAAACCACCCCAATGACAGATCAGAGGCAGCACAGAGCAGGGAAAGACAAAAATAAGGCAACACTGACACCGAAGCAAAGTTTTCTGGCAGCAAAACAATACAAATTGACGAGGAGAAAGGATACGTGAAAATGAACCATACTGGAAGTTGTTCCTTGTGTTCATTTTTATCATTCCTGAATGGCTAAGAAGGCAAATCTGTTCATGCCTGGATAAATCAGTGAATGTTAGACCTTGCTGACTTGTGTAGCTTAATAATATGATGCCAAATTTAGCACATGTTATCAGAAACTCTTCATCCTAATTTCCATGCTCTGATGTTCAAAAACAATAGAGCACAAGAGATAATATACAGCAAGTTATATCAAGCATCTGGAAAATATGAACATTACATGACATAGCCACCAACATGCAAGTGCTTTAGTTCCTTCCCAGACTGAAAGCAAAGAGACAAAGTTCTGAGTAAAAATCAGGAACAATGTCAGTAGAACGAGCAACAGTAAAATCATTGCACTGGTGTGACCAGTAAGAGAATATTTCACAAAATAAAGATTTCCCCTAAAAATGCTATTAAACGTTCTCACTTCAAAACACACAAAGGCACGTTCCCTTTTCATAATATATGTATTCATATATAAATGGATATTTCTTCAAACCAAACGCAGGATGACTGTTCAGAAATCCACTCATCTTCGGGTGGCATCCCAAAGAGGTTTAGTGGTACAGTTAGACATGTGCCTACACGTTCATCAATGCAGTTTTACTAATGTGCATTAAATAGAGTACCTCCATTATGAAGTGCTAGAAAAAGTCGTATTAGCCTATTGTAACATGCATTAGCAAAAACACACTTTTTGTGACCCTTTAACGCACATTAAAATAGGCTAATGTGCATTAACGGGCATGTGTAGATGCGCCCGCTGGTGAGAAAACATTATCGTTGTACTGACAGGATTCTCAGACGCGTGGCATCCAACCATCTCGCGACCCACAACACAATCATATTTATCTATCTGATTTCCATGCCACTGTCCCCAAAAAGGCTCAAGGCAGCTTACAACCATCACTGGACTTGTGTGAGGAAGGAAGGGCCATCCTGGGATTGCAGAAGTAGGGCAGCAGGAGATCATCATAGAGTCGGCGATGGAGCAGGGAACCCAATGCAGCTCTCTCAAGTCCCAGCCAAATGCACATTTGAGGAACGCGCCCTCCCTGCCTTTCTGCTTCACACCTTGCAACTCAAAGAGAAAGCACTCCCCCCCGCTGGGAAGGAGGTCAGGGAGCCTCTGGAATCAGCGAGGAGGGTATCGCTGGAAATGTTCTACTTCAGCAAAAACCAGGTGTACGCCTGCCTGCCTCCTGGCATGGTTTTGCAAACAGGGAAGGTAATTTAGACCGTAATGGAATTAGGAAAGAGTATTTCATGCTTCCCTAATCAAGAATTCTGAAAACAAATCAGGGACCCCGAGACTCCTTCCTTGGAGTTAAATGCAGCCAATTAAAATGAAACGGGAGAGTTAAGGATCCTCCACTTCCTTTGCATATCTCTAACAAGACTGTCTAAACAATAAACAATCCTTGAGCAAAACGCATCTTAAGGTTGGGCTATTATTACAAAACATAAGATAGACTGTTCAATATCTATACCTGTAATTAATGCTCACTGTGCTAAAATGTGGGCTACTGACAGCAATACAATGCAGTAAGCAAGATTCCCTTTAAAAAAATGTTTTTTCTTATACCTATATCTTATATTTTACAGTTTTTCCTTATACCTATATTTGAAACGATGACAAACATCTCTCGCTCTCTCCCCATCAAACAGAGCAATGGTCAGATCTATTTTTAAACAGCATCAAAAATTTGGGAAGGAAACAGATTCTTTGTATTTTAAGAGTCAGTGCTGGCGCCCTACTATAAAAGGCCTTTACCGTGACCTTCCATATGGCTCCCACCATGAAGCCAACAAAGTCTGATAAACCACTGTCTGGATTTAGGATTTTGTCTGTTAGGGAACTAAATAATCCTGAACTTTCACCCCAGCCTCGCTGTTTAAATCCATCTGAAAGATCTAAATGAAAGGAGTCCAATGGTCTCTAAGGGCAGTCTGCTGTATAACATCACCTCATTTTAAATCCTGGAAATGAAAATGCCGGATTTATAGAAATTAGTGAGTCTGACCCAGGTTTTACAGCAAGAGGTCCTGATGTCTCCAAGCAGACTCAGATTACAGATGGAGCAAAACCAAAAACGAATTACTGAGGCTTTAGACCATGTATCTGGGATTATGGCTAAATGAAGTGCTTTGCACATTTGTATTTAGTTTTGTATAACAGCACATTCTCACATCACCTTCATCATCTCTTTATAATTTAGCCAATTCTCATCAACAGTCTGTCTCACTAATTAACACTGTTCATCTACTTCACTTGATATGGCCCGCATTTTATGCAGTCAAATTGGTAATCTACAAGTTTAATACATGCATTTGTATCCCAAATCCTTCCACTGGCTGTGATGTGGAATCCCATCCAACATTTCCCAAACTGCCCATAGTCAACACTTCCCTACCCCCTGTTGTCCTGACACATCCTGAGAGGGAAACTGATCTCTACGAAGTGAACAGATCCCTGACTGAAGTAGATCCTTGGTTATAACCAGGACACAAAATCCTTGGGAAACAAACATCCTTGGTTTGTCCAAAGCAAATAGAGCACGGCTGACCCTTTAGGAACTCTCTCTAGGGCTAGGGACATAAATTACACATAAAACGGTTTAAGTCATCAGAAACTGGTTTAAACCTGTAACAGGACAGAAGTTCGGTGCACATAAACCAGTTTCAAAATGGCTAAAACCGGTTTAAGATAAACCTGGTTGAATGTAGTATCGGTTAACTGATTTGGGTCAAACCGGTTTATGAAACCTCTGCCCCCGACCTAGATGGCTCTCCTTGCTGCCAAAAGGACGAGAGGATCTAGTCCCATCCCTTTGTCCCTTCTTGCAGGGTCCAGGACAGGTGCGGGCAAGGAAAGTAGAGTGCTAGGGGGCACACAGCACCCTCTGCCGATCCTATAAAAATGCACTAAAATATTAACTTTTGTAACCAGGTATTTTTGGCAACACGCTTGGGTCTGCTGCACAGTAGTCAGATGAATATCTCTTAGTTTAGTAGGAGAAGTACATCTGGATTAAAATAATGCTTCGGAGCAGGTTAAGTGAGGATGGTTTCTCAGTTTATCCATCCTGGTTCTGCATTCATCACCGACTACAACCTTTGCCACAGCGCAGCCCCCTCCCTGACTGTTACCTTCAGATGCAGCAGCCATGCTGAAAAAATGGGGGAGAACAGTTGCCTTGGCAACACACAGCACACAACACAGGGACTCCACGTGGAAGATGCCCGTGAGATCTGCAGGATCCAGGAGCTGTATCAATTGCTTACTATCAATTTTTCATGCAGGCACCGCTGGCAGGGAGGGGTCGGGGGCTCAATCCAATAGTGGGACAAACTGCCAAGAAACGCTGAGCTGGTGTTTGATGCAGGTGGGCGGGGGGAGAGAGCCAGAAGGTGGACAAAAACGAGGGTGATACTTTGAAGATTAGGGCACAAAAAGATGATGCTAGCAGCAGCATTCGGAACAGACCGGAGTAGAAATGCTGTCGAGGCAACGGGGGAAGAATACGGCTGTTGAAACGTGAGGTGATGAAGGTCTACAGTGCCTGGGCATCATCACCCAGGTTCAGAGGTCCCTGGAAGTATCCCATCACCAAACAGTATTTACAATAAATACACCTCTGTTTTTTGAATTAAGCATTTTATGCTGCTCTGACAAAAAATAAAGAACCTGAGTATCATCCTTTGTGCAGCTACACTAATAAATTGCATCTGAAAGAAAAACAAATAAGTCAATGAAAAAGTGTGAGCTTGCAATTATTTTATTGTAATGGTCAAAGTACAGTGGAAACAAGAGAACTGAAGCTTTGAAAGAAAGAATAATCTATATTTGATCTAGTTGAGACTTCCTTTGTGTCAGCACTTTAAATGCCACAGCAAAATGCTGACAATAATTATGTTAATATTACTATGAAAAATAGAATCCCCAAACTAAAGGTTTTCAAGGATTTTTATTTTTTTACCTGCTTCTCGCTTTGGTGGCATGAGCTTCAGACACCAAAACCTGAGCTTTCCACCACAACCGGAAATGGCATATGTAAACTAGTCTCGGAGCAACAAAGGAGCTTGAACTAGGAGAAATAATAATCATTCTTAGTGCAAGAAAAATGCAATGGTTGTGGGTCAGAAGCATCTTGATAAAAACTAGTGATGTGGAAACCACTCTTTATTATGCAAAGGAACAACTTATATAAGAAATATTTACAAAAAAGAGGTAACGACACTGCTCTTGCAGGCTCTTGATGTCAAGCCTAATTGCTGTTCTGCCACTTCAAGGTCCTGATGCCCACCTCACCTTTAAACTGTTTCTTTTGGTCCCACACTTCTTGCACACCCTACAATCCCCAGAAAACTTACTCTGTGTCACAAGTCCTGCTAATCCAACTCTACATCCAAGAGAGGAGCTCTCTATGCTTCCTAATTTGCTCCTCTTATTGCTTTCAATAGACCTCAGCCACTGCCTTGCTGCAATTAAGGAAGCCTGTGAAAATCCTCCGTAAGCCTAAATCTTAGGCCAAAGCATAGGTAGGGGAAAGGGAGAGGAACAAGGGACAGGAGGACGATGCAACTGGTATTGAGAGTACAGTAGGCAGCATTATCAATATAAAATCCCTCGGCATGCCCCAGCAGGCAGTCTCCAAATAACTGCAAGCCAAGCCCAGAAATGCTGCCCATTTCCACATCATCAACCATTCTTTTCCTTGCCAGTGGCACTTGTGATATATTTTCAACGTTACAGTAAGTCATGCCGGACTGTATTCGTAATAAAAGGATTTTACTAACCTTATAAACTTTACTATCCCTTATGGAAAAAACAGAGTTGTGGCTTTTGTTAAATAGCAACTTGTAAATTTCACTATTCATTAGGAAGGAAGGAGCATTGAGGTATTGTTAAGCAGCACCTTGTAAATTTCCCTCTCCCGTAGACGCATGGAGAGGTGCTGCTTAGCGGCAACTTGTAAATTTCATCCTCCCCCGCAGGAAAATCAGCTCTGATTACACAACATCCTTCTTGAGATGTGTCAAATACTTGTTTTATTCTACACAGAGGTGTATTGAGTTGGCTTTCCGGAAACAGAATGCAATTTACAAGTCGCCGCTTAACATTACCTCTCATCGTTGTCCCTTGTAAGGGACCGAGAAGTTTACAAGGTGTTTCTGAACAATACCAACCGTTTTATTCCATAATGGAGGGCAAAACTGTTTTAACCACTGCCCGCAGCTCTCGTGGCACAATGCACGGTTTTGTGGGATTCCACGTGGTCATTATTTTCTCTTCTTTAATACCTGCGCATGGTTCTCTTTCCTTTGAACATATAATCTGACAGATAGTTTATGTTTTTGTTGATATAATAAAGAGCCGGCGCACCAGCCGCTCTGGTATTTCCATTCAATGTAATTAATCAAAATTCAAAGCAAAGGAGCTTGAACTTCAAGCAATATTTTAAAATGTAATAAAGTTCCTGTTTCTAAATATTAACTCCACAGAGTACAGACAAGCGGGATTGGGTAAAACTGGCATAGCATCTTAATGGAGAGCGCCTTGATCTGAATGAGGAAGAGCATACATCAATTTTTAAAATGCTAAACAAGTCCTTGTAATATTTCCATAAAATGTGGGCTATTAGGAGGGCATAAAATCAGAGTAAAAGGCTCTTTCGGTGCTAAAGAAAGTGAAGCACAGCGCAAAGGGGAAGAGGGAACAGTTGAGGGGCATCTTTATCTCATCATACAGAGACCAAAACCAAAAGAGAAGAGTTTCCAGGTGTTTGTTCCCTCTGAAGGGATTCCTGAACCACAAATGTTCATTATGCCATAGAGCAACATTTAAATTAATAGAACAGCCACATAAATGGTGAACTGAAGCCACCAAACTATTTTCACTTAACCTTAGAAGGATGATAATTCATATTGCCAGAGATTAAAGGCCATTTCATTACTTCACGGTGCCACTCTGTCCTCACAGCGCTGTATTTCTAACTGGTCAAGTAGATGTTTAATTTGTAGATGTCTCCCGAATACTGATTACCTGCATTCTGCAGACATCTGCAGAAAGCAATCCACAAGTGCATATTTCAAAGCTGCATATTTTTACATAACATCCGCTGGGGTCCATCATTCTTGCATTCTTTTTTTAGTCACAACCTAATGCATTATTTCAATAAACAACTCCAATTAGTCATATTCTCACAGGCTGTCAAGAAAAAATATTCTGCTGTAGTACCATAGCTCCTGGCTAAGGATGTTACAAAAGACTAAGCATGAAATGCAAGGGACACCACCAGACTCAAAACACACCCTGCTCCGTTGGGGGAATTGCAGCATTTCTTCCAGTGTAAGCAAGAATGCAGGAAAAAAAAGCAATTAATTTTGAGAGACTGGAGAAATGGATGCATTGTGGGAGTACATTCTCATCTTCATCTGGGCACTGATGGTTTTGAAATAATAAGCTGTTAAAAACCGCTCCATAAAAATGTAAATAATCCTTGTGAGGTAGAGGAGTAATACACAAGGTAATAAAGTCATATTATTCACCCACAGCATTGCGCAAAAAGAATGACAGGAATTGAAAGACACATAAATAAAGGATCATTTCCATACGAGCTGACAGAGGAGTGCAGGGGGAAGGTGACGGGCACATGCAATCCCAGCGTGTTCAAACACACAAAGGCAAATGCTACCTTCAGCTGCAGGTGCGCCGCTCCACTGATGTCAGAGTGGAAGGTAGCAGAATCGGCCCAAAGGCCACAGAAACAGGATGGGATAACCCCAAGGCTAACTCTGGTTGTAGGAGAGCTGAAATCTGTTTTTAAAAACAAGGGATTCAGATAAAGTTGCCCCAATTATAGAGACCTGGATAAAACTTGCTGAACAAGCTGGCGCTCAGGAAGCCGGCCAGTAGTTTCTCTGTCTCTCTGCAGCTCTTTTCTTGCTGAGAGTAAAAGTTTCTCCAGTACCACTTGCAGGGATCTTACTGGCCTCCGGTTAGCTGTAGTGCAATCAATCATGGTTGCGCCGAATATCCCGAGACGACTCAGGGAAACATATGGACGTGCTCAATGGAAATTTCACTCGTTTGATCCATTTAATCATGAGCATATTTTGAACAACAAGCAATAGGTTTTAAATGCCTAGCACCAAAACATTTTAAAGCTGAAGAGGCCCAATCGATCCTGTAGACATTACTAAACAAAAACTCGGACCGGCTTCAAACAGGAGCTTTTGTTTTCAGCAGTCTACAGAATAGGGACCAAGCATTGCAGGCCACATGGAAAGGAAGCATAACTGAAGTTAAAAGAAAGTATTAACTCAAGGTATTTGTATCTTAAGAGCTGCTCTGCAACAAACGGTCACTTAAAAAAAGAAGTTAAGCTTCCAGAAACAATTTCTATTCTAGCCTACTTTATTTTTAAACACTGGATAGGCGTATTTCTTACAAAATAACCCATATATTAAAAAATGCCATCCTATACTGCAGGGGTTCCCAGACTGGTACACATACCCTTGGAGGTACACAAGACATCTCTGGGGGGTGCACAGGACAAAGTGTGCAATGGTGGATTTAATTTTCATTATACTAACAGTTGGCATTTAAGGGGCTAAAATATAAAACGTATGCTGGTGGGGGTACATGGGCAGCTGGTAAATCTGGAAGGGATGCACAATAAGAAAAAATTTGGAAACCTCTGCTATGCTGTGTACCAGAAATGTATAAGTTTCTGATAAGCACACAGACGTAACCCATTTTTTGATTTGAAATAGTCTAACAGGACAGCTCTATTCTTCCAGCAATATAAATTAGCTTGGTGGCTCTCTTCTGAAGACAGGCATCCTTTCACCAGTCCTGATATTTGACACACGTGTGCCCTTCTACATAGAAAACGTATTGCTATAAATACAGAAGTTTTGCAAAGAATCTACAAGGATTGGGGCGTCTATATATTCTTAGGAGTCATCAGCTCATACAGTTCAGGCAACACATTCAGCAGGTAGGTTTCACCTAGACAAGAGAGGAGGGTCACCACTACTGGAGCAGTTTCGTGAACTGACCCATAGCAAATCTGCAAAATTTACACTAAGCCGATTACCTGCTTTTCAGCTAAATATTTTTCAGATGCAGTGTAAGCACTGTGGAAAAGCAGGAACACATTTTAGTGACTGAGTCTAATAGGTCTGTCTAAGGACCTTGAGTAAAATTCAAAACCCATACATCTACAAGCAGCTTATGATACAATAATTAATTTACCAAGGCTGTAATAGAAGGAATAGCATCACATGACACCCACTACGTGCTGGTATATCTGCTTTGAATTTGCTGTGGATCACTCTACACATCATTTTTTCTACTCTTCCATATTTTTCTCTCAGACAGACGATTTTAAGTCACTTTACAGAAAATAATCCTCTCTGCCTGCTAGTGGAGGAGGCACTTCAGATATCATTCCCTTTAGTACTTCACAGAAGAGAAACTAAAGCCTTTTCTACACTATTTATGTCAAACAGGCAGTGCAACTGAACATGGTTTAATTGCAAGTTTAGCTACCACATTTTGTACGGTCTGCAGCGGCTGGAATGGTGCTGAACCTGGTCTGTCCTTAGTACACTCGCCATCAGGCTGTATTCAACACTGCTTTGGTTGTACCTGGTGCCTACAACTAGTAATATTTGCAGAACAGGCAGGGTTCAACATTCAGGGAGACTAAGTACCTCAAAGGTAGGCGAGTGGCAGAACTAGCAACAGAAGGCACGTCTCTCACCTGTATTTTAAGCACAAGAAAATCCATTCCTCCACCCCACCCCCGAAGTGGTGCATGCACCTACTCCGGATACCTTTAAGAAAAGGTCGGATGTTTATCTTGCTGGGGTGGTCTGGCCCCAGCTGACTTCCTGCCCCTTGGGCAGGGGGCTGGACCATCAGCCAGATCCCCGATGGTCCATCAGGGATCTCGCTTGGTGTCAAAAAGCACCAGTCTTTTCTGACAGCACCTGGAAAATGACCAAATAAGACAAAAGCTACGCCGAAGCAGACGTAAGAGCAGGGGTTTGACTTCTCAGACCTTTGGGCTTGTTCTCTAAATGGAAATGAGCAGCAAAACACCAACTACTAACTCTTCTACTCTGCCAGCAAACTAAAAACAGCTATATTCTACTGCAGCTTCTGAAAAGAAAACGCATTCCTTTCTCAGCATCTTTGCTTCGTAGCGTCACATCACGTCAAGGCGTAGTGCAATAATAGTAATGTAAGAATGTAGTCGCGGCGCCCAGTTAACAGCTGAAAGCAAGGTAAAACAAATGAGGCTTTTGCTCCAAACAAAATGACACATTCTTCCGTAGATGTCTAGATAACAAGACAGCTATTCATTTCTCTTTATGGCCTTGAGAGTTGAGCACGAGAGACCAGGAGTAGCAGCGAAAGCAGAAAATTAATTCAACGCTACGCTTGTAGAGAATTGAAAAATAACTGGCAAATCAGGAATATCAAACCAACCACGTCATCCCTTCCCAGGCAGCTTTTCTAGATGAACTGCCTCAACACCTATGAGTAAGCCCCAACATGTTACTTTCCATTTAAGTTTCCCTCAATCGCAGAAACAGTATATTTTTTTAAAAACCTACCAAACCTACCATCCCCCCAAAATGTTAGTGAAATGGAAATAAAAATAAGACTATTATTACAGGACCAATTATTCCCCTTTGGTTGGGGTGGGGGCAAAGAGAAGGCGGTCTCACAACGCATTTGTCTGCTATATTAAAACCTACTGACTCCCTAGCAGTAGAAGAGGTCTTCCCTGGGAAGGAGCACGGTTGCTGGTAGTTAGAGACAGACAGGATTGCTGAAATTGCTCTAGTCACTTTGACCGATGCTTTAAAGCCATGGCTGAGATTGGGATTTTTCCTGGAAAAGACCTGGCTTCGGAGGCCTGCAAAGACGTTACATCAACTCTTTTCTAACTTACAAAATTTGATGTTGAGTGACAAGGAAGTGTCCAGCATCTCTTCCCCAACAGCCTTTTCATTTGGGATTCAGGGCCTCAGTTGATAACACAGTCGTAAGTTTTATGAGTTTGAAGATGTTAACACCCGACGACTTCTGCTTTCCCTAAATCAGAAGCATTTCTTATGGCGCAGTGGTAGCTAGTGAGGGAGGCTCTCTCCTTCATATTTGTTGCCCCTTGAAACCAGTGGCACTGCCTAGCATGACAATTTGTCATTGTCAAATGAAAATTCACCTTAACAAACATATTTTCTGTTACAGCTAAAAAGCTAAAAAACTGTTCTCCAGACAAATGCTACTGAAGTAGAACTGAAATTCCAGGAGTCGGCAAGTGAGATATTGCAATCAAAAACTGACAAAGCCTTTAAGCTCTTAGTATTTTGTCTGTATCAGTCTAAACACCAAAAAATTAATAATGGTATTCATAATAATCCTGCATCTATAGAAATTAGTCATAAGGAAACTATTCTGTGTGTGTGCTTATGTAGTGTCACTTGCTATGTAAAATCAAACCTATTCAAGTAAATGCCTCATACCAGAAAAATACCGGCTTCCTAAACTTGTTAGAAATGTTGTTGTTTACATAATTGTGCAGAAAGAAGCTGTATTTTGAAGAAATGATTTCTTCTTTCAGCAGGTTAATTATTATCTTTTCTGAAGCCAATGTTCAGCTGCCAAAGATTCAGTAGCTCGTGTTAAACCACCTCATTTACTGTATATTAAGTTAGTCATCTAAATAGCTCTTGCTACCTCCTATCCAAATGTCTTCATGATAATCTCATCTTTTTCCCTCCATTGAAATCTGATTTACAGAAAAATCTTGACAGGTAACACAATGCCAAATTTGATCACTTTTGAAACTAGTAATAAAATGTCATTGGAAACGGTTCATTAAAATTTGCATCTTTCCAGTTGGAGTCAATATCTCCACTGTGAAAGACACTTTTGAAGATAGCACGATCCAATTTATGTCACATCTTTGAACAAAATTCAGGTGTTAAAGATGCTTACAGCAATACACTGCAACATTCACTAAAACTGAAAGCCTAACAAGTCTCCTCCTTGGCTGATTTAGGCAATTCATTAATTAGATTCAAAAGTCGGGACAGTAAAGAACATCTTTTCAAGCAATAATCTCTTTTGCAAATAGTCCCTTGTTGTGAACAACAAGAAGTTTCGGGTCCAGTTCTACAGCTGAATAAACCCTCAGCTTCCAGCAAAACTTCTACGAAGAAGGACTGCAAGATCCAGTCATTTTTTCAAAACACCCCTCCTGAAAACTATATCCAACACATTAGAAAGTCAAGGAAAAGGATAAGAAAAAAAGATGCCACCCTTATTATTTATTATTTGTGTTCCAGCAAAGTGCAGGACCCCATTGTGCAAGACTCTGTACAAAAATCTAGAAAATGCTGTTGCTTCTCCCAAAACGTTTGCAGGATCTAACCCTACAAGCACTTACAGATGGGCTTAGGTTTACTCATGTGATTAAAGTCTTATTCACCTCAATGAGGAGCACATGGATAACACTCTACCATTCACGCAGGTTACCAAGGAGAGATGGCTTAAAAAGTCTTCTTTCCCATCTATGTGATGGGAATATATATTTTTTACATATATAAGAAATTTAGGCTTTAAAAAACAAGTTTTTAACCACAAATGACTAAAAGCCTTCATCCGCAGTGACACTACAAGTCTTGCTGCCAGAATCTCAGAGGCTGATTCATGGTCAAGAGAAATCCTCCAAGCCTCCTGAGAGACTTTCTAAAGCCAAAAGGCTGCGTTCTCTCAGGCAGTCTTCAGAAGACGAGGTGGAGTTCAACGATCCAGTCCTTATTGGTTTATCAATACAGCATGTCCAAAAGCCTACCATGCAACTGCTTCAGCCAGCCAGAGCAATTAGATGCAAAGCAAAATGTGGAAGTTGTTCACGTACAAATGACACCAGAAAGCGTATCCATGGTTGCACCATATAGACGTCTCTGTAGGATCTGCACTGTATCTATCACCTGTCCATCGAGGAAAGCCAAGGTCTTTCTATGTGAAAAGAAGTCTAGCTCACATTTCTGTTTCAAAATATTAGTAAGATCTCAGCTTCAGCTTTATCAAAAACAAGCAGCAGCTATTAAATGTGTTCTTGTACATTTTTTTAAGGATATAGGGCACGTTTTATACAAAGAAGGGAGCGCTCACCATTTTCCTACTTCTGTCAGTTTGCCTACTAAAAGCTAACCCAGCACTAACATGTCATCATGAAAGCATCCAGACATGCCATTTCCTCTATTAAAATCAATCTGCATTATGTTTCATTACCTTGGTTTTGCTAATGTAAAATGCTTATGTAGTTAAGAGTGTTGCTGATGGTGGTGATAATCATTTTTCACCGAATTTATCTCAAGGGACCATGCAGAAGTGCAGAATGCCAAGAGTGAACAACTCCCTTATTACACCCGCAGTCTCAGTTTCAGCATTTAAAGGTGTACAGGGGGGAAAAAAACTTGCTGAGCAGCTACAGCAGTTCCCCAATAGATTACACACACACACACACACACACACACACACACACACACACACACACACACAAATACAGCACTTTGATAGAGTTTTATAAATATTTGCAAAAGTAGAAGAACAGGATCTGCAAGATGAGATGCAAATACCACCCTACACAGCACCTACAGATGCAGCAACATCCCCCAGTGCATCCCCTCATGCCAGGACCATAACTCCAATCCTTTTGAGTTGGGACCCTATAAGCCAACTGTTCTCAACCTGGGCTCTGAGTTACAGTCTCCTGGTTCCCAACCAGAATACCTATCAGATTCACCAGACTTGGACTCTGCAAGGTGTTCCTCTTAAAAGCGCCAAGGTATTGCCCACAGAGATGCAGCGGTTCCTACAAAAAGAAGTGTGATTTTCACAGCACTCAGAGAACGAGATGTCACATGGCAGATACTTATTCAGGTCCTCTCCTACCCAGGCAGATCTAACTAAACCTGGTTCCCCTTCTCAACTGGGACCAAGTTGCATTCCATTCCCTGGAGACACAGGAACTATCCCCATGTGTCAGCCTTCTGCATGTGCTTTTCACCTTCCTTTCTGGGACAGATCTTTTAACTCATCATTATAGTGTGATGTCCAGGTTTCCAGCCTTGGCAAAAATCCTATGTCACAAGGGAGGGGGCTAAGCAGTCATTACTCCCTAGTTATTAACCTGGCTACTGAAACCAAGTGATTGTGAGGGGTTTACATGGAAAACTACTGTGCTACCATTCCTGTTGGGTTAATCTCCCAGGCCCCTTTTGATCCAACTCTGTGGAAAACAGCACTCTGTGGGCAGACCCAGAGGCATGCACAACATTTTCAAAGAAATAATTCAAGTCTTCCCCAATTCTCCACATACAGTTCAATCCCTCTTTGGCTAAGGATAGGAATGACACAAAAACCAGTATAAGTGATCAAAAACCAGTTCAGATCTGTAACCCAACACAAGTTCAGTTTACATAAATCACTGCCAAAATGGCCAAAACTGGTTTCAGACAAACCTGGATGGATGCAGTATCAGACTTAACTGATTTAAGTTAAACCAGTTTACTGAACTTCTGCCCCAGATCCCCTCCAGATTCAAGTTAACTCACAGTCCTTCAGCATCCCAGGATGCTTTGCACCACCCCTGCGCCTACGATGATTGAATTGATTCAACCTTGGGCTTTTTGACTGTCTGTATTAAGCTTTTGGGTATCCACATTATTTACCAAACCAGGTACAGTTACAGTAAGACATCAGTAAGAAAGACGTCTTGCAAGACAGCACAGGTGCATGCACGCTTTGTTCCTCAGTGGTATAGAGTCCTAACAACTTCAACACACCTCAATCAAATGGTGAGTGGCTACGCCAGAGGAGCATGGTATCAAAAGTCTAAACTAAAGTGTGGAGAAGCAAAGAAATGATAAGGAGTCCTGACCATACATACTACCCTGCCGGGTTACCTTCTCGATACAGAGAAAGAAGCATTTCCTAAGCAAAATAGCCAGAGTCAGCAGGAGTTAAGCTTTGCTGGAGTCCATGGATTTTCATTACTGACTAGCAGTATAAGTCCCTACACTCCTTGGGTTCTGAAAATATTATTGAGGACAAAAAAAATCTGTAAATCAATAGATTACACCAGTGATTCATTTGGCCCTTTATTTTAGAGAGCTGCTTAATCAATCTTGAGGGCAAAAGCCATGTCCTCAGAAACGGAGACCTTTGTGGTTACTGATGAAAAACACAGTGCTCTACATGGACCCCCTAATACTGATCCCATTGACCATTTTATGCATGGGATGCTGCTTCTGCACACACAACAGGTGCTTTTCTGCTCTCCTGGAATACAGCACGTGTCTCCTCGCACCCTAGGGTCCTTCTATTTTCTGTGGTACTCCAGTGCTGTTCCTTGGGTGGATTACAGAGAGGACGGAGATAGCCTTTCCCTGTGGCCATAGGGGACAGGACTAGGAACAACAGCCTCAAGCTGCAGCAGAGGAAATTTAGGTTGGAGAGTAGGAGGAACTTTCTGACCCTGTAGGTGGTCAGG
>JAGPOW010003182.1:13644062-13655223 GCA_030014935.1 Caiman crocodilus | reverse complement strand
GAAGCAGAACACAGGCCTACGTCCCATGGCAAATTCTGCCCAGAAGACAAAGTCCTGACCTGATCCCACCAAAATCAGTGTAAGTTTTGCCATTGACTTCTGCAGGACCAGGATTTTATCCTCACTGGCGGGGGTAGGTGTTTTGGTGCAGCTATGGAAATAACTTCCTGCTATACATATTGTATGGGTACTGGGTACCCTCTCACCATCCAATCTACAATGCAACACCGGCCTCGGCAGCAATGCATTGTTAATCTTCCTCTGGGAAACTTGGGAAGGTCAAAAGCTCTTCCATCATCCTCTAGGCACGGTAAAGAAATGGCCTAAAAGCTTCTACCCATGAAAATCTCCAAATCCAGAACCATGTTTAGATGCCTTCAGGGCACTGACCCAAGCAAAGATACCTTTAAACAAACACTGTGCAGTAAACTCAGGAAGATAAAAAACTGTAGAGAACAATTAAAAAGTAGACGTGTGCTTTCATTAAAGTTACTGCAGAACATAAATGAGAAAAATGATGGGTTTAAATCATGGCACTGTGAATTATTAGGAGAGGTAAAGATTTTACATTAAATTCTGTTCTTTAAAACCTCTTCTTTATGACTGTTTAGCATGGTGACATTTACTGCAGCCACTGCTTGTCACTAAACTGAGACTTTCAGTCTGGAATTACCCATGTAAGGAGCAGATGGAAAAATCAGAAGCAACACCAGAAATGATCAAGCCATTTGAGCGACTCTTTTCCATGGTTGCCTATTTTTGCGTGGACAAGTGATCTGCAAATAGCTCTGCATAAGTTGTATAAGATTTGGGGAACATGCAGTCTACCAAAATCCCTTGCTCCTGACTGCAGTGGGGAAAGGAAGGAGATGCTTCCCAGGGAACCTGAGCTGCAGGGCTTTGTCTCTGCTTTCCTTGAAGACATCGGGTCCTTTCCTATCAATTTTTCTCTCCTACCCCATCTCGTATTCACTAGCCAGATCTTTTTTCCCTGCCTGGAACCCCTCAAGGGATATATTCATGGCAGCAGCTAGCCTGTGTTTGCACTTCCCTCCTGTGGAAATGCCCAATGCTCTCCTAACCACTTTAAGTCTAGAAGCAAAAAGTGCCCAACTCTTCAAAATGATTCAATCAGTCTCATGATCTCAAGCTACCATTCTTCGTATATCTGCTAGTATCCAAAATGCTCAACATCTACCTTCCTTCTTACATGGGCAACAGTGGAGATACTGAACACAGCAAAATGCAGGGCAGGGGAATGGAAAGAGGGAGAGAGAGAAAATAAACTTACCCAGAGCATAGGGAAGAAGAGCGCAAAGAGGAAACAGAGGCAGAGAAATAGGTACACACATGAAGGCGGCCACACTCCTGGCCTTAATCTGAGCCCTGAGGATTCAGGCAAGGTTTGCACTTTGGTTTGGGGCTTGGGGGCTTGTTTTACTTTTCCAGTATACTTTGTTTTCAATGCATGAGGTGTCATCCCCTCCAGAAGTCCTCCAGACGGTACACATTTTCTTTTTTTTAAATAAAAGATACATTCAGACATCTCAAATGGTTCAAAGAAAACAAATTTATATATTGTTACATGTGGTCCAAACTGCATTGCACCGGTAATCTTTATTAGGATTTAATGAGACACAATAATATTTTCTTTCATGCTATGCTAACATGAATCACCTGTTTATTACCCAAGAGAGCTAAGATCATTTAATAAAATATTATGGGAAGTTGAAAAAAAAAAGACCTTTTATACTCGCACCATGTATTAATTTGCCACAAGCGGTTAGGCAAAAAGGAGAAAAAGACGAAGGCAGACTGGTGAATTATGACAAAGTTGTTGTCATATTTTAACTTTTGTATGGAGAGAATCAGTCTTTAATGGCAAATCTGTGTAGTGTGTTGTAAACTGTCAGCACGGCCTGGTAGCAAAGGCATAATAAGCTTGGGATTTAACACCATCTTACCTACTAATTGAAAGGACCCGACCTCAGGAGGGTCACGCGCTCCAAGTCAGAATGGTAACTCTGCAAATTATCACTGCTCTGCAGATGCCAGTATCTCCTACCTGTAAAAAGTATGCGACTAAACATATTAAATTCCATTGATTAAAAATTAACTCTGTTTCCCATCTACCTACATGGTTTGTTAAGCTCCAGAAGTGAAAAACAATCTGTTGTCTAAAGTAATATAGCATGCATTGTGGGGGGTTTCTAAATTCAAAGGGCACACAGTCATCGGGAAAACCTGATCAGCTAGTTTATATTGATATTTAAGCTAGTTCTATAATGTCCTGGTGGACGGTAGATGAGTGGCGTATAAGCACTGATGTGTGTGCATCTTATTGACCTGACTCCGGCAATTAGGTTTTATTTAGGCAGATGCCCTCCCTGAAGCCAGCAGGACTACTTGGGAAAGGCAGGTGCCCTTGCTTCCTAGGGGCTGTAAAAATTCAGAACAATTGTGTAAGTAGAAGCTACTCTGTCATTTTTAAAGACTCGCTACTCTAGATGGTTTCTAGGATTTTTCCCTACCCCGGCTTTTCGCCAAAATCTTATGTGGGAGAACACGACTGCTGGGAATAAGAGAAGGATTCTCTGGAGATGCGTCTCCCACGGATGATGGCATTCAGAGTACGGCAAACTCCACATCTCTGTTCTTGGCATTTAATGAGGGGGTAAAGTAAAATGTGCAGGACTAGAATTTTAAGTGTTGGTTTAATAACCTTTATCCAGCTCATTTCTGAATGATTTTCTTCCTCTCTGGAGAGATGTCTAATGTCAAACAGCGGTATTAAGGTGAGCCATGGTTACTGAAGAAGCACAAGGAAGGCACATGACAAAATTATTAATTTCAAGGGAAAAAAGTTTGAGTATTTCTTTCACTTCATAAATGCTCTTCTGAAAGGTATTCATCATGTTAAACACAAACTTATTTTCCACAGCCAATTAAAAGTATTCCTGGTATCAACACAAGTAAAAGGCTTCAAGTAGATGGCTCATCACATATTGTCTAAATGACACGTATATTGTTTTCATTCAATGGCAAAGTATAAACTATAAAAAATAGTAAGGGCTACTGAATAGCTATTGCATAACTAGGGACTGAGGGGGTAAATAGTTTATCCAAGTCAAATATCACCATTTTAAATTTCCGATTTTTTCCTTTTCCTGCGGCTTTCGCTTACTCTGAATGCACGGGGCTCCCTACTTTCATGCTACATACCATAAGCTAAGAAATGACCAGTGCACACAGAAAAAAGTTAAAGGAACAATCCCCAGTCTTAAGACTTGATCAACTAACTCAGAATAGTTTGGTTTGCTGTGTTTTATCATGGGGTGAGTGTAGCGGACCAAAACTGAAGCATGCCCCCATGTATCCTCTTGCAGTTTGGAGATGGAGGGAGTGGTGTGGGGAGACGGGAAGATGTACTAGTTGGTTCCAAATCTAGCCACATTTTTCTTGCACTTCAACTTATAAACCAGAAAGAAGTATTTAAAAGGTAACAGTCAGATGCAACCTACATTTTGACAGCTTGTGAGTTTCTTGAGTGCTGAGAAATCTGAACCTAAGCGACAGACTTGAGTGGGCCTGGAAATCTGAACTGCAGCCTGAACGAAACCTGGGTCAAATACTGCCCCTCTCAGTGGCTTCCTTTGTGCAAAAATGAAGTTTATTTTCCACCTATTGGCATTTCTAACCATCTTTCATTTTCCCTGAGCCCGAGGAAAGGCATGTGTGCCTGAAACTTGCAGAAAAAGATGGGGTTTTGTTGCAATTTCTTAGTTGGTATAATAAAAGGCATCATCTCTGAACCAAGAGCTCTGGAGTTTTGCATTTCTTTTTGTCTCAGGCCAACACAGCAGCCAAATACATCCCTGGGTGCTTTATAGACACTTAAACGTGAAATCTTATCCCAAAACAAAGACGAATCTGTCCAGTCTGGAGCGCTCTCCAGCATCTGCTTGCCTGGGACGGTTCTGTGGAAGGTAAACAAGGCAAAACTCATCCAGGACCTGGGTGATAGCATTAAACCGGTATTTTCATGCACCCATGAATCAGGACTGATGGTTTTATAATTGTCCTAGCTAATGGAAACCATAGATTCTATTTATGTTGTGTTCATCTATTACTTCTTTTCTAAACTTTACTAAGCTATTAACCTCTGTAATATCCCATGGCAGTTAATTCCACAGGTTATATAGAGAATGTTAATTAGCATTTCTTTTGATTGCTTCTGTTTTCAACGGCGGTTTTATTTCATTTGTGGCTAATGCTATCCTCATTGAAGTCAGTGTAAATTAAGAGTAGGAGCAGGTCCCTTTCGGGGCATAACCCTTGTTTTTTGAACAGTAAACATATTAATTGGGTACATATGATGCAATATTCAGTGTGCTGCTTCATCTGCACTGCAACTCATATAATCAGTTCATGACTCTGATTTGCTTACTGCTGCATGTTCACGAGACGTGTGCCCTCCATGTTGCATTTTTCCCCAGAGGCAACTGTTGGAACAAACTACTTGCCAGATATGTTATGACCCAGAAACTTTCTCTTAAATGATCTCTATTTGGAGTCTGAACTCAGCATGCAATTCTGGGAAACGAACCTCAGTGCCTGGTAGCTACGAACCTTCACACCAGCATGCTATGGAGTCACGATTTTGGAAAACAAAACATCCTTGGTCTTTGTCAGTATGACAGCTTGATGAGGATTAGGCATTCCCACTCTTTGACTTGTTATTTTTACTAAATTACTGTCAAGATGTTTGTATTCAACCTACTGAATAGATAAGTGTAAATCTCTGGCTCTTTTACACATGCACACACATGTAACCCTCCACCAACCCCCCAAACACGCATGCACACACACACATATAAATGTATTCCTCCTGGTGATGAAGGCACAATATAAAAATCTAATTTTGTACCACAGATTGTGCCACAAGGTTAAGGACAGTGTATACTGCAGTCATGGGTGGATCTAGGATTTTGAAAAGAGGGGTACAGATGGTTTGGTACATCAACACAACGCATTTTTCTCCACTTAGAGAAACTAGAAGATTTGCTAATGTACTGGGGGCCCAGAACTATATTATTCTATTTAACATCGAAACAAAACTAAATATGACTTTACTGAAATGTGCACTAATTTGCTAGACAATATGTTAAGTTTTAAAATAAAGCAACAAACTAGGCAAAAAATAGTCAGCTAGAAGTAAAAACAGGTCTGCACTTCTGGAAAATGGAAGGGAGGATTTACTAGGAATGGCTACCAGACATCCAAACTGCAGAAGGGTAGCTTGATTAATGGGGCATCAAGAGCATTGAAAAGAGTTGTGAACACTCATGGAGTCAAGAGGAAATAGCAGGAATCCAGTAGGATCTACGACCCTAACTGATCCCCGCAGTACTACCCGAGTAGACATGCTGCTGCCCTTCTTCGGCAATTGATTTTAAAATCTGGGTGAAGCGGGCATCAAAGGGGGGGCACAACTGCACCCCCTGGATCCACCCCGATCACAGGACTTGCTGGGATGACACTACAGGGATGGTGGAGATAGCCATTCAAGTTGATTAGAGTGTTCTTTAAAAAGTTTCTCTGGGGTTGAAATTTATCAACAGTTTTTTGCTCTAAGCTGTAAGTAAACTGTGGAGGTTTGTAGGAAATCTACTGAGCTGTTTTTTGGATGATGAGAGCATGAAAACATGCGTCACACTTTTAAAATGCAGACTTTTTTTGCTGAAACAACTCGAAACCGTAAGTAGAGATTTGAGTCTTAGTTACATTCAAGTTCAGTAAAACTGAAGTTACATATTAAATAAATATAGTGTGTACTACATACAGTATAAATAAATATACAGTGTATACAATATACAAATACTATACTATATAGTGTATATTGACTAAATATACTTCAAGTGTAGCCTTCCTGATAAATATAGTTGTGGTAGTTATGGACCTATGATGAAACCTTTTGCCTTCTAAGACACAAGTGTTTGTATTTACTCATGTAACTACGTAGGCGTTTATTCCCTTGCAAAGGTAGTCCATAAAGAAGCTGTATCTATAAAATGTACAAGATATTCCTATTGAATCCAGAACCTGCTTGAAAACTAGATGGGACCAAATTATTATTTAGGCAAACCTCAGCCTACATTTGAGAAATACTTTTATACATGAGCTAACCCTGTTAGCCCACATTTCCTCACTCCAGGACCTCACCCTTTTTTTTCTCTTTGAATCAAACATGCTCAGATTAAATCCTATTCCTATAGCCTCCAGTTTAATTAAGTGACTGCTACAGGAAAGCAGATCACAGACTTGCAGGCTATAGAGACCATTGTGATCATCTAGTCTAACCCCTCATGTAACAGAGGCCACATCATTTCACTAAGTAATTCCTGCCCAAAGGCCTGGTTGAGCTACGCCGTATGTTTTAGAAAGATGCAGCCTTGACTTAAAGACTTTAAGCTACGGAGAATCTACATTTCTTGATAAACATCTTAATGGTTAAGTACACTTATCATTGAAAAGCTGCGCTGTATATTGAATTGCAATTCATCTAGCGTTAACTTTCAGCACCTGGATCCATAGCACATAAAAAGATACTGTCAGACCCTTCAGACCCCAAATTTAATTCCATTTCAAATATGTTGGCTAGTAGGAATTGTCCTCCAAACTGCACCAGCACGTTTTTTTAAATCAGTAACTGAGTGATTAAAAAAAGAAAGACCAGTTGGCCCAAGGTGTTTTATGCCTCAGTTAGAGCAACTGTCCACCTGGCCGACGGAGCATAAAATTAGGGTGCTATTCACATGCACAGATGGTCTGCAACAGGGTTTGACCTTTAGGAAGCATCTTCATCTCAGGTTCTTCTGCATGCTCCATACTGAGCGACCGCACTTGCTTCCAGAAAAGCCTGTAGGTCAAGGACATTTGAGACATCTCATCTATGCAACACGCATTACCCCATTCTAACCTAACCAGTAGCTGAGTATATCATCTCATATATATCCTCCTCTTGCTCCCGGTTCACCTCCAGGTCCAAAATCCAATTCTTGGTCCTCTGCCTCAG
Source organism: Caiman crocodilus (assembly GCA_030014935.1). NCBI lineage: Eukaryota > Metazoa > Chordata > Crocodylia > Alligatoridae > Caiman > Caiman crocodilus. The sequence continues at coordinate 13,648,148 of JAGPOW010003182.1, read as the reverse complement.
ACCTTTCAATGGTCAGCAACTGTCTCAGGGATCACTTTCCCATTAGTGGTCCACCATAACAAGGATACAAAACAATCGTTGTCTATAGGGAGAGGCAAAAGCAAGGCATTCTCAGGAGCCACTGAAACAAATTACATTTAATATAATGCAACCTCAGACTTGCTTTGCATTCAAAAGCTTGTCTGACTATCCCAACCATACAGTTGGGGCCATAAAAGTTATCACCCAAAAAACCCTGGCCTCTAGCATAAACTGTGGATCCTCACAACTACAACATCGTTCTAACAGTACAATTCAATATAAAGATCTGAATGCATGCTAGTCTTAGTACTTTATAATCCTGGACAAACCTTACACTGGGAAGAGGCGGAAAAAGAAAAAAACAGCTTACAAGTTTAAGTGGCAAAACCAAATCATCAAAACTATTTGTGCTTCCTCAGAAATAAAACACTTGACACTCCGAAACAGATTCGTACAAAAAGAAATGTTATTTTCCCTGCTATGGGAGAACAATACCAATTATCAAGACATAACATGGAAAAATGAAAACAAAATAAAAATATAGAATAAAAGCCAATGATTAATTTATTATTAATTTCAGTTTTAAGAAGTAGGATTAACTGCTAAACAAGACAGCATTTAAACTTAGAGCAAAATGGTCACATTTACTGACAGCCCAGCATCTCAAAGAACTCACTGCATGCTTTAGTTTTGTACTTTTTATATTTTGTAGCTCTCTTCCTGAGCAGAGCTAAAAGAGTACAATTATCTGGAATCACGACCACATTAGATGTTGTCATTTTTCTTGAGCTCTCCTTTTCTGATCTCATGCTAAGGTTATAGAAGTGCATTAAAACACAGAAGTAAATCTGAAAACAACTGTGGATTGCATTTTTTTTTCCAATTTAAAACACTATAAAGTCACTTACTCACATATTTCGTGTGTCCTGCTAGTAGTACTGGGTATTCTGTTAGAAAATGTTTTCCTGATGAACTCGTATGATTGGCTGTAAAACAAGCTGTTCTAGAACATTTAATATTTAAACATATTAATGATATTGTGAAGTTTAAAATGGTAAGTCATGCCATAAAACGTTGTGCTGGTCACACGTCATCTACTGTGAAAACCCACAGGTTATATTCGATTTTATGTTTTTCCTAACTGCACTGGAGGACCGGGAGGAAGGGTGGTGTAAAGATGGGAAAATCCAAACAGAAAGAGAGTTACCTGCATAACTGTTTGCTAGTCATGAAAACCAAGGTCCCAGATTTCTTTCCGAAGGGGAGCAAATCAAATACCCATCTGAAGTAAAGAAAAAGACCCCCACTGACTTGGGCAGACCTCAGATCGCCCCTCAGTAATTAGCAGCTCACACTGTGATAGCGATGGCTGAAGCTGTTGACAAGGATCTTCTCCCACAACGACAAGAGAAACAGGAGGCAAGAAAAAATGTAGTTCATTATATCAAATGAGAAAGCAGCCAGCATTTATAATTCAACAATGCCAGTAATAGTGCTGTACATAATGAAGTATTGGCCCCTTTAGCTATCATTCTTTAAAGCCCATTTCAATTACTCTTTTCTGATTTTTTTTTATTAGCTGAATATGATCCTTTTCTTGTCCTCTAGACTATAAATAAACATCATGGGTGTCTCTGCTCCCTGTTTTCAATTGAGAATACCAATTAAAAACAGAAGTAAGAAGATGCTACAGAGGGGAGCAGAGCTTTATGCAACAGCCAAAGCCCAAGCTCACTCTCCAAACAGGGAAATGGTCAAAACCCTGCATACCAATGAGACAGTCAGTACTTAAAAGTGGGGTTTTATGTGGTGTCAGTGAAAACCTGTATCCTTCTATTGAAACAGAGAACAAATTAATCCTTGCAGCCAGCTATTCATACAGGGGGCTATCACAGATGATATCCAAAAATCCCATATGCAAAGAACTTCACTGAGAAGACTGCCTGTGTGTTCAGTGACCTGCACGGACCTCCCTCATCCAAGTACCTTAGTGTCTCCCAACAGTAATAAAAAGCACATGCTGTGCACTAAAGCATGGTTTTCTATTTCTTTAAAAAACTTTGACTGCTATTAGTGAAAGAAACTGATATTAAAATTAAACAGATGGATATAATATGGAAGAAATTTTCCAAGAGGAATAGTCCTCTTTAAATACGCATGCAATTAGGGGTTCATGCCTCCGGTCAACGGCCAGCAATGTGAACGTGTTTCGCTCTCTTATAGCCTCCCGCTGTCGTTACAGGACTGGTCTTGGGCAACCGTGTGGTACCTCCGAGCTGCCAAATGCATTTCTTAGGGCTGATTTGATTTCCATAGGTTCACAGATCTGAAGGCCAAAGGGACCAACTACAGAATCCCCCGCCACACCTGTATCACACCTGCAGATTCCAGCTAAACATTTGTTTAAAACAATGACTCTGGATGTCAAGACATTAAGTGATGGCAAATCCAACGCATCCCTCAGCAAGCTGTTCTCATGGTAAATGGCCCTCGCTGCTAAGAAGTAATGGTTAAAAAAGCATGCCTTACTTCCAGTTTGAACAACTGGTCTAGCTTCAGTCCAGTCACTGGATCTCATTTAGACACAACACAGGCCAAAGATTAGGCCAAGATCCTGAGCCTGGCAACCTGCTCTGGCAGCTAGGCGCTCAGGTTATAGTGCGAGGCCTGGAGAAACAAGCTGCAGTTCTGACAACCTGCAACCAAAAATACAGGGTTTCTGATCTGGAAGACAGACCCTGCCAGAAAGCTGATGCCAACAAGTGCAATAGCGTAGAGGGAGAGATGCTATTTCCCAAATCGCGCTGTCCCCAGCCTCACCGCCTCCAGGGAAAGCAATGCCAATTCTCACAGGGCAGGACAAAGGGAATCTCATTCGTTTTATGCAAGCCCCTCATTCCCTCCAAGAAAAGGACCAACACTTACCCAAAAACACAAACTGGTCCCTGTTACTGGTGCCTGGGCTCCTTTTTAAAAGGGAAACTGGATACTGGTTGAGGACATAATCTCTTGGAGTACGTCAGTGCCTGAGGATGCCGCACGAATCTCGTCTCTCAACTCAAGTCCAAGCTATACTACAAAGTTGTCAACAGGACTTGCAATTCGGTGCCACCGGTTTATAGCCACGCACAGATCTGATGCAAGCTGGCAAGCCCCCATCTTTCTGTTGTCTGAATAAAATCATTTCCCTGAATGACAAGCCCACAGCTGGCACACAGCTACAACAAAACAGCAGTGTGGATGTGTGCCAGCGACATGGCAATGTGTGGATTGCTAAGCCCTGGCGCCTTCCACATCTTCTGCTGACACAACTTCCCACGCCAGGCACGGAAAGCGCTGGCAGCAGCAGCCGGCTCCTACCTAATGCCAACAGCTGTGAGCTGGGAAAAGTTCTAGCGCTGAAACCCTGGAGCGCAGACAAGGCCTGAGACACGAAGGGATATTTCTCTACGAGCCTTCATATTTGCATTAAAAAAATACCCTGTAGTCTTCCAAAAAGTGATTAACTATTGTATTACAAAGGGACAGACATAATAGTCGCATCTGAATTTCTAAAAATGTTGCCATTATTTTGTTTTTGAAGAAAGAACAACTCCATCGTTTAACCGGCGACTACCTGAGTTCATCTGTAGAAGCACAAATGCTGTCAAAGGTAGGAACACCAGACAACATTTTAAAATTTGCATTAAAGCACCTTTATACGATACAGTGATGATAAAGAGATCGTCAGGAGATTAAAAGCAATTAGTTTAAAATAAATGACAAGTTGACACTGTAAAAAATGGTAGCTATCTCCCCTCTCTTTGCAAGCTTCCTATCTGGCATCAGTCTATACCTGTGCTGTTAACACCATTGAAAAATGTCCTGAAGAGACAGCACCTGGACTGAATCCCATGCCAGAAAAAGAATGCTGCTCATGCTCTAGCACAATACATACAATCACGTCGAGTCTACACTTTAAGCCAGTTAAACACACAGTGTTCAGGTAAAGTGATCCTAATTCACATCACAACGCTGTCCTTGTGTAAATGAGGTTTTAGTGCAATGATATTTTTTTACTGTAAA
>JAGPOW010003182.1:13615561-13641870 GCA_030014935.1 Caiman crocodilus | reverse complement strand
GGTTTTTTTAGCAGCAATTCATGAGAAAACACAGTGAGATTAAGTTTCTCTGCTCACTGCATGAACAGGGAGAACTTGTGACTTCCACATGCAGCCAAATGTGCAGAGGTCAGCCCTCAGCTGGAGACACCTGCATGGTTTCCAGCAGCAGAGAATCTGCCCCACTACATTTTGTCACATATATAGGAAAGTTTGCATGCTTTGATCTTATATGGTAAGGCCCCTTAGTCACTAGATTTCAGCATGTGTCCTGACTGGTTAGGACATGTCTAGACTGTTAACACATGGGTAGCAGAGAATTTGTTTAAAATTAGTAAAGGGAGGAACAAAACAGTGGGAAGTCCATTACGTATAAGTAAAGGGATCCGATTCTTGTCATTCAAGACAGAGATTCACCTGTTAACAGTGCCAGAGGCCCTGGCTGATGCTCATTCCTTCTGGTCAGAGGGAAAAATAGACTCCCACTTCTAACCACTACAGACAATAAATGAGACTCAAAAACCAATCAACTACTACTGTGCTTGCTCCGTGTTCTTTGCAACAGGAGTCTGAAACACCGATTTCTCAGCACAAGATGATGCTAGGAAAGGATATAAAGTGCAGCACTCACCAGGACTGTCACTTGCCCTAAAGCAAACAGTGCCCATCACTGGGGCTACTTACTTCTCCAAGCTGAAGAGCAAGCCTGCCCACCAGAAAATGACCACTGGAGGCAAGAGTTCCCAGCTCTTTGCAATGCAGTGTTCAACATCGCTAGGCTCGGGCACCTCTTGCTAGATTCAAGCCATCACTTGGACAACATGAGACTGCAGAAAAGTAATCTAACAATTCTTCTGTTGTGAAGAACTCAGAAAGCCCACAGCAGGTCAGAATATTTTTCACACTCTGGATGCCTATTTGAAATCTCTGGGTTTATCATGTTTGCACCTAACAGTGCTAATATCACGGGTACCTTGAAAGGATCTCAAGGCACCCCAGTGCAGGGTGACACCCTGGCTGAGAATAGCTGTTGTGGCAGAACCTTACCCGGAGTCCATGCAGGCTCCCTTCCCCATAGATATATTCAGTTTCTGTGATTAAAATGAATCATTTTCTGTGATTAAAATGAAATACCGCTATATTTATATGTCTATATAGGTATATATCATATACATCCTCCTCTTGTAAAGGATAGATTAGATTAGATTAGATTAGATTAGATAGACAGACTTTTTCATCTTAATCACAGAAAAATGTGGGTTTGAGATAACTTTTTTTTTAACCGAAGATTGGGGACTTTTTTTTAATCAGAGAAAACCAGGATCCCTTCTCATTACAAACAAGGCTTTGTGAATATACAGCCACAAAACCTCCATTTTTATTTTGGGATTATCTTGGTTATTTTTCTTCAATCACTAAAGATGAATAAAGTTGTATATGGTTTATTTTCTTAACAAATCCTTTGTTTCTCCAAGTCTTCCAAGCAAAGTGACTCAGAGTAAAGAATAATGTTTTATAACCTCTCCTGCAAAAACATGACAAGCCATTTTTACAAGCAAGTTTGCAGTTAGAAAGAAATCTGGTTAAACAAATTTCAGACCAAATGCATTATAAAAAAGTTGAGATATTAATCACTAAAAATGAGGCCTTATAATGGAAATTCCAGCTCAACCTTAATTATAGCAGTGCTATCAGCAAAACCCTAACACTGTTATTCCATTAACTATAATTTTATGAAACTATGATGTTGCCATAGTTAACAGAATGAGAGCTGTAATCAAAACATAACAGCATCACTAAAATACGAAGCAAGCAAACAGCGCTGGCTTTAGAAAGGTTTTGCACGTCACTGCGATCACCCACTACACTCTCGCACTAGATAAAATGGATTATAAAATTCAAATCCCACATTAGCAACTGAATTAATCTTAAAAAAGGTATAGTGCTTAAAATGTAATGCCATGTAGAAAACCCCACTAACAAAAATCACAGGTGAAAGTCCAAGTATATCCCTGTGTAGAGACTGCCCTCTGGCAAGAGCAAGACACTTCAGTAAGATCATTGAAACCTGTAGGACAGAGGTTCCCAACCCCTGGGCCGTGGCCTGGTACTGGGCCATGAGGGTTGGCTGCTGGTCCACAGGAGGGTTGGCTACCGGATGCAGCCGGCCGTCCTGTGGACGGGCATCCGACCCTTCATGGCCCGGTACCAGGCCACGGCCCAGGGGTTGGGAACCTCTGAAGAGAAAAAAGTGAGTTTTATGCTGAGTAATAAAGAAGGGTTGGCTGCCGGTCCGCAGTACGCCCGTCACTTCTGGTCTGCACTATGCTGGTCCGTGGTCACTTCCAGTCCACAGTTTGCTAGCCTGTGGTCAAAAAAGGTTGGGAACTCCTGCTGTAGGATACAGTATAATTTGTGTCTTTTGTTATCATGGAAATGCCTAGATCAAAGGATGGATGAGCCTGCCTTTAGTGTGAAATAAGAAAATATTGCAATAGTAGTATACATTAATTATAGCTAGCATGAACTCCCATGTCAATGTCATTTTTTTCTTCATTAAAATCCATAAGTCGTTGGCCTATGTTTATTTTAAAATGGATTCGCTCTCTGTTTCTAAAGCATGACCCTTGAAGCATGCAAGGTTGCTGTAAGAGAGCTGCGCAGCCTGTCGCCGCCCTGGGTGCAGTCTTCTTCAGCTCACAGTTTGCCACCTGCTTGCAAACTGTATCTTCACTTGACTTGCTCCACTCCCCTCTCTCTCCCTGGAGAGTTTAATCTTTTAGTGTGACTTTGCCTTGTTACCCAAGTACCCACAGTTGGGCTTCCTCAACAGGGCGGACTGCTCCTTCTAAAAGGGCCAGACCACCCATTTCAGTCACACCGGGCTCTCAGTTGTGCCACTGTTAATCAAGAGTAACTTCATTAAAGCAAAGTAGAAGCCCAGCTTGCAGGTTGTTTCTCTGGATCAGGTGTCTGCTCCATGATCATCTTGCTCAACCTCTTCTTCCCCTATTTATCTGTCCTCACTGTCCCATTTGTCTCCACCAGCATTTAAACGTTCAGTTCTGGCCTCTTTATACATGGAAAATTCTCCCCACACCATTTTTCTTATCTTGCAAGGTCTTCCCCTTAAAATACATTTAATATTCATCTGCTGGTACCTTATCCTCCAGTTATCATGGGTGGGATCACTGCAAAAGGCCTGGAGGGTGATCATTCCTGCCATCCTGTTACATTTATACTCTCTAAGCCCATCCCTGTCTTCCAATGGTAAAATAATCATGCGCATCTTTGTTACTGCAGCAGGGTACCTGCATCCAGCATCAGGAACATCACATTTTGCCTACAATTCTCTGTATTCCTGCAGCTCCAGCACCATAAAAAGCTAAATATTGCCACATTTTACACAGTCAGTTCAGTACCTCCCCCCCAAAACTCAGGATCACCTGATTACTTGTGCGGCACTGTTTTATCACCCGTGTAAAATATGTTATGGGTTAAAGACATAGGCGAGTCAGAGGAAACCCCATACATTTTTAATTAAATAAAAACTCTCTTTAAAAAAAAAAGAGAGAAAGCAAAAACCCTCTGAACATATCCCTTCCCCCCACATTCCCAAAGGAGAAAATAAAGGCTTCTACAAACAGTACATTTAGAAAAGAATTCCCCATCTCCCATTGCCCTTTCTAGGTTATTCTACAATTCTATGTTAACTCATTTTCATTATAAACATTTTATTTCCAATTTGTACATCTGTTATGTGCACTACAGCACAACTGGTATTTAAGTGAAATGCTTGTATTCCTGCCACTTATTTCAGAGGTACAACTAAATTATAAACTAAATGGTAATGGCAGGAATAAAGCCCAATGAAAAATAAACAGCAAATAAATTAAGTGATTTACAGTAAAACAAGCTCACAGATGTGGACCTCCAGTGATGTGATTGCAGGGCTGTCAACAACTGGAAAGGACTAAAAGGCTAGGTTTAGGCCTAACAACATCTACCTGGAGAGGGAGCAAGCAGCTTTGTCGTTTCGAGTCCCGTGGTCAAGGAACAGACAAAATCTCAATGCGGGAATATGGGACTGCCCATTTCTAGCACCACCTGCACAGGCTTCAGCTGCTGAAAGGCATCAAAGATGAGCAGGATTAGGTCATGCCCTGGGACCTGCTGAATTACCAGCATAGCAGGGCATAATGAAAACCCCTGAGAATGGCTTTGAAGGGAAACACAGACTCACAGACGAGGACGGGAAGGGAGCTCAGGGGGTCACATCTAGTCCAGCCCCCTGCTCCAAGCAGGACCAGCCCCAACTACATCATCCCAGCCAAAGCTTTGTCTAGCTGTGCCTTAAAAACCTCCAAGGATGGGGAGTCCACCACCTCTCTGGGTAACCTGTTCCAGTGCTTCACCATGCTCCTAGTGAGAGAGTTTTTCCTAACATCCAACCTCAACGTCCCTTGCTGCAGCTGGAGCCCATTGCTCCTTGTCCTGGCGTCTGCCCCCACTGAGCCCAGCCCAGCTCCATCCTCTTTGCAGCCCCCGGCAGGGAGGTGAAGGCTGACATTCAATCCCCCTCGGTCTGCTCTTCTGCAGACTCGATCAGCCCAGTTCCCTCCGCCTCTCCTCACAAGTCATGTCCTCCAGCCCCACAACCATTTTCACTGCCCTCCGCTGGGCTCTCTCCAGTAGAGAAAAGAGTTAATCAATAGTCTTAATAAGATTAGAGCATATTTAAACTCATAAATAGACAAATTTACAAGAATTACTAGGAGTCAAAATATAGCAGGCGTGCAGGGCTACTGTGTTTGCAGCAGGAAACAAGGCTACCCACAGGAAAAACCACACAGTAGTCACATTTATTCTGTTTCTGTAACCATAAAAGGCACCAGAAACCACTATGCTCTTCTAAACGACACAAAAGGTGCATTTGGACCTTGCTTGCAAACTAACTGGTATACTTAGATAAAGCAAATATATAGGAGCCCTACAGACGTTTAAATGTAAGCACACAGTGACCTTCACTTACACCCATCTATAATGGCGTTCTGTGTCCACAACAGCGGTCATGATTGCTTGCATATTGCTACTGAGAACAACAGCACAGACATGTGATCTATTCCTGTGGAATACTCCACGATAATATTATAAAACAATTCAATAACAATTTTCAGGAAGTGGTAATAGTCCATACATAATTAATTTGCTTTAGTCTGTAAGTACACATCTCTATGTAATACTGCATTACAAATAGCAGTTACTGCAGCTTAAGCCAAACAAACTCACATTTGGTTATTCTGTACCCAAGCCAAGGAGCTCTGTCCTGGCTTTCCAGTTATGCTGAGCAGGCTGCATTGTGAATTGGATCTTTTAACTATGATTTAAAGCCATATAATCACAATTAAAGCAAGAAGCTGTATAAGTAGGACTATAAAATGGTGTTGACATAAGAAATAAAATTAGGCTTCCAAAACTAAGTGTTTCTACCCCTCGAAAAAAGGTCCTTGTAGCTGATCTGTCCAAAACGTATGTTGTTTGCATTGTGAAAAGTCGAGAGCATGTTGGGCACGCTGGTCACCACTCGTGACCACAGTAGAGCTACCCATATCATGATACCATCCTGCTCCTTGGGCATATCCTAAAATACAAAACTTTGCTAATAAATTACATTGCGTGAAAGCATAACTGGTGCACTCTGCAAGCCAGGAATATCAGAAAGAGGAAAACCCAATGGTGCTTGGAGAAATCATCTGCCCCTTATTATACACAGGCCTTACTTAGTTATACTATTCATTGTGGTAACTCATCATATGGAGAAAATTCAACACACAACAGGGGGCCAAGGGAATATGCCAATCTTACATATGGAAATAGTTACTTCTGTTTTATTCTACAAAGAGAGCTATCGTGCCTACACATCAGTGCCAGATCCATGGAGGGGGGCAGGTACAGGTTAGAGGTCAGAAATGGTATGAATATAGTTTCATGCCAGCACTCTTCCATCCTTCCTCACAACCACTGTTTTAGAAGCATCTCTCCTCCAACCTGCACTTCTAACTCCATCCAAACACTATCCAACATGCGCAGTGCAAAATGTCCCCATCTCCTGCTTTTTCTTTGGTTCCCAACATTGTTCCTCCCCCTCTGCTATCAAATCTAACCTCAAAAATATTCTGCTTTGACTCTACTTTAGCCAGCAAAGAATCCATCTTGCTCATTCCTCTATCATCTACATTTCTCCAACTACTAATTTGCTCTCTCTCTTTAGAGGTCTTGGCTCCCATCACACTGCAGTGTTTGAGCACTTCCCAAGAGGGATATCATCCAGGCCTTTCTGACCCCAAGCAGCCGACCTAGACTCTCTTTCAATATAAATGGACGTGCAGGGTACTTCTTCCTCTTATAGCTACCTGGATATCTAAGCACAGTTAGATGGTCCACACTTTTGGGGTCCTCTGTCAATCTGATGGGGATGCGACAGGGAAGACTTCTTCCCACTATACTGTGTCTATACTTGATGTAGTTGAGTTGAATTTGTCCAGAAATACATTACCATAGACACAATCCCTGCCCAGGCATTAGACACGCAAACAGTGTGGAAAGGTAACACAAGTCAAGGACCAGTATTTAGACCTTTACTTTAGTTAATTGGCTATAAATTCAGAGAATAGGAAGGCTGATAAAGCATTCAATAAAGTCTGTCATCTCATCTATTTTCTGCTCTGTTGTCAGTCTTTACTAATTTATCATGTAGCCCCAGTGGTTCAAGTAGATTAAATCAGGAGCAGGAGCTCTTGGCACATCAATCAAGGAAGAGGGTGGGCAAGGATCACCCCAGGCAGGCAAAGGTGCTGGAACTCACCCTGGCTTTATCAGGCTGTGGAAGATTGTGACCCTTCATGCTTACCTTTCAAATCTAGCCCAGAGACTAAAAGAAACTATATTCTGATACTCTTTAGGGCTTGAAGATTGCAGAGTTCTGGCTTTAAGTGAATGCAACACTCACCCTGCCCTCACTGGCCCTACCTTTGGATCCCATCTTTAGCAAACCAGCCACAACCTGTGCAGAGAGGGCAGGATTGAGGGACAGGTAAAAAGCTCACCAGATAAGAGATGCATGCAAGCACTACAGCATGTATAGTCTACAACAATGCCTCAAATTGCAAGGACAAGAAGTATGACCTTGTTGCATTAAGCAATGCAGAACCAGTGAACTGATATAAAGCAGGAGGAAGTTAACCGGTCAAATCAACACGGGAGAGAAATGATTTTTGCCAGCAGTAGGATAGCTTGGATTGAGGGTCTTTCATCAAATGTATTTATTGTAACCTTAAAACAGTGCACAACTACATCAACATTACACTCCAGGTTGTGTGTACAAGTAGATGTATGTTCCATACCAATAGTAAAACTTAAAAATGAAAAATGAAACCATCTTACAATTTAAATGTGCTTGTAGTATTTCCCAGCACTGTAGTCATGTTTGATATCACTTGAAAGGGCTTACTGAACTGAGAAGAGGGACACAAATTCAAAATGACAGAACAAAGTACTGTGCGTGGCTCAGTTATGAATGTTTACACTTTTCAAAAAAGTCATCTCGGTCTCCAAGGAGCACACAGACAATCTAACCAATGAGGAGAAACACCACAGACCTGAATTTTTAAGAGTTTGTCTTCTTTTATTATTTTATCTTTCATCAGTTGGATTTTTTCCTGTATTGCACTGAGGCCAATTTTCTGCTTCTTTTTAGCTTTGCCTTTTAATCAGCTAAAGGGAAAGTGTCTTGCATGTAAATTTGAGTTGAGGGACTTCCTTTAACATTTCTCAGCATGGACAGTGGAGTATTCATTCCTTACCAGCTCCATGGGGGTAAGGGCAAATGGACCAAGTGGAGAGGGGTGCATCTCCGGCCTGTCCCTTAGCATTGCTTCCTGAAAACCTGCTATGAGAAAAGAGCCAGAAAATGGTGCCACCCCCAGCTCCTACAAAAAAGGATCATGGCTGGGATGGCAAATTAGCAGAGGGCACAGGAGCCCAACAGAGAACAAAATTTGTAGAGGGAGGAGCAAGACCAGAACTGGGAAAGGGAGGAATTGGGGAAGAAGGACTCAAGATACAATCTCCCTCCCCCTTAGGAATAGCTCTTATTTCATTCACATCTCTAAGGGGCATCACTTCCAGAGCTTTTTAAAATGCGGCAGCTCCAGATGAATGGAGACGGGGAGAGAAGTGCCTGATTGATGAGTGTTAGAAAACTAAGTGAAGTATGGAAGTTATGGTAGAGATGTGAACAGGTTTGAGTGCAAATGTGAACAACCAAGATCGGTAGTGTAACACAAGGTGAGTGACCAGGACACATCACAGCTGGCACCTAAGAGAAGGACTGCCAGAAGGAGGGAGAAAGCGTGCCTTCCCCTCCTGTCCCATGCACCACCCAGTCCTGCAGGACGACTACAAAATAGGCACGGTCTGTCACGGAGCGCGAGGTGTTCTGGGCATCGCAGCTTTGAAGCGCGGCAGTGGAGTAGAGACCAGACACCCATTTTTTGCACCCAAAAGCAGCATTTATTTTTGTTGTTGTTGTTCTCTTGACATGGGCTTCAGTGACAGGCAAATGGGATGAAAGTTTCCCCTCCCCAGCAGTGGCAAACTCCACTGCTGATCTAAAGAACTGCAATTCCCAACACACCTCGCACTCCATGATACGTTGCACCTAATGAGAAAGAGGACTCATTACAGAGCCAAAAAAATTTAAAAAGGGGCTGGGTAGAGAAGGAATGACAGAAAGAGGAATGACCCGAGAAACTGAACTATCTGGAGCGGGGCTTCTCCTGCAGCTCGACTGTATAATTTATAGCATGGGCTGGCTTTTCTTTAGCTCTTTAATCTTTTGTATTCAGTCTCTACTGTAAGGTACTGAGATATCTTGCAATAAGCTCCTTATAAATAGATTAAATAATAAATTATTCCTTGTACGTAAACACATTCTCATATCGATTCCCTTCTCTCTAGTAAACTAATTAAGCAGACCATCAGGGCAAAGACTGGAAGACTATACTAACTTATGCTTATGCCCCTGTATCTAAATGTTTGACCTGGACCTTAGTCATTATCAGTAGAAACATCAGAGAGCAAACGTAGTAATTCAAAGAACCAATGTTTACAACAAACTATTAGAGGAAATTTGATTTAATTTTCTAAGGCTATACCCATCTCAGACAGTAACTGGATTTGGAGAGATTTCTGAAGCAATCCTGCATGGGGATTTACTCTTAAATATTGTTGAAAATTATAATTGTTGTTATTATTAATTTCCCACAGTGCCTATAATGCGATAAATGCTTTCCAAAGAGTAAAGAAAACCCAATCTTTTCCCTTACAAGCCAAAACACAATGAAATACAAATTAATCTGACCTCACCTGCTGCAAGATACAGACCAGCCTAGTGCCCCGTAAGACGTTAGGAAAGTTGGGCAAGACCGAGAACAACTCGGAAAATAGAGGTGTAGCTAGACTTCAAGGGGAATTTCAACACGTAAAATCATCCAAGCTCTATAAAAGAACTGTAAAGATATCTATATGAAATAAACATGCTTTGTTTGGAGAACAAAACCTTGGAGCTATATTTTGTACATACATACACTTAGATAAGTTCCATGACATGAGAAGTTAGATCTTTGGGTGATCTCCCAGCCCCACTAACCTCAAAGATTTTTCTACGTACTTCAACAAAAGAAGGAGGATTTCACAATTATTATTATAAAATAGCCTTAGGAACAGTGACTGTATTCATTAACTAATACTTATCCTATACAAATGTTCCACTGTCTCAAATATTTGTTTTTTCCAGTTCAAATTTTTAGAAATCTGGTGGTATTGCAGTACTTTGGTAGTGTTGGAGTGATATTGGAGCTGTGGTATCACCCACAAAAATCCTTGCCTCTATGGTATTATTTTTATATGCTATTGTTAAGACACATCCTTTGACTACCTGACTGCACTCTTTCTCTTTTACCTAACAGTGGAAAGACTATGGTCTAGAATGAAGGTTAGAGGAAGAAGAAACATCATACAGTAACATAACATTGCTGAACTCACCTTAAATAATCACACCATGCAGAAATTGAAAAAAAATACTGTACACTGTGCCCACTGACAGAGAGAATATTGTGAAATATAGAAAACCCACTCGTCCCCATGCCTTCAAGGCATCTGTCCAATTTTGCTACTATAGCAGATGCCAAATAAAAGAGATACCGTCAAGAATTCCCATCTTTGCAATGTGTAGATACGCTTTGGGTATTGAACATAAGCTGTTAAACAGCTACTCAATGCTGTAAAAAAAAACAAACCCTATCGAAATCAACTCCCATTACACAAATTCTTCTTCCTTTGTTTCTTCTTTTGTCTTGTGATCAGGCAGCCAAGGGAGCTACATGGCTCATTCACTGAAGGCAGAAAGAGCTGATGAGATGTGAGTCCTTATGAATCTCATTGGAAATCCTGCCCCCTTCCGCAGTGGTGCAGAACAACACAACCTCCTGCCCCATTCCTCCCACCACCTGTCCGGTCTGCTATTACAGACACACAGGGAACTGCCACCTTAGGCCTTTTGAAACAAAATGCAGATATAAAATTTGGTTCTCCCCTTTTGAAAGCTGTTTTTCAAAGAATTCAAAGTATCAGTAACAAAAAGATAAATCCATAGCACACATCCATAAAAGGAAACACAGAGGGTGGCAATAACAAGAACAATTGTTCTGAGCTTGCATCAGGTCCTCCAAGAGAGTGCAGTTGTGTCTTAAAGATTTAGAAACTGCCATTTTAAAATATATTGCATCTGTTCACTTACTTTTATTTATGCATTTTTAAAAAGCAGAGCTAGCAAATGAGTTTCTTTCTGAGAAGCAGGAATAATCAGTTAATTGGCTGAATCTCCCACGTAGCAGGGATGACCAAACGTAAAAGATGACAAAAATGTCCTTGGGGGAGAAAAAAGCAGCATACAAGAATACCTTGCTTGCCAAGAATTAAAACTCAGCACTAAGTCAATGGTAGTGAAAGGTATCATCATGTGAAGTACAGGCAATATATGCCTTTTAGTCCTACATAGCATATCTGATTGCAGAGATCTCCCTGGACATGCTAGACAGCCACTTAGCTCAACAGGAGAATCACACGTGTAAGGATGGAAAGAAACAGGCCCCAGGATGCACTAAGCAATTCAGGGAGACAGCATCATTGGCCTGCTGTGATCCAAGTTAAGAGCAACCAGGTAATCAGCAATCAGAATCTCTCTCATTGAAAGACATGCGCAACTTTGCTCAGGGCCAAATTGCAGCTACCTCCCTGCAGAGGCACTCCCTGAACATGCCCATTCACGGGTGCCAGATGGAGAGCGGCCAGCAGTACTGCGCACCTGAGAACAGCACGCCATGCCACTGTCCTACCCAACCCTCCCGCCCTCTCTGGTGAAAGACATTCTGCCTATCCCTGCAAAAGCGCAGGCGAGAGTCACTGATGAGATGCTGGAGCGCCCGGAGGTAAGCTGCCTTTCTCTGCACTTCCTTCCACCATGACAGTTCTGCCACTGCTTTGGTCAAAGATTTTAGCTCTGCCGCCCCAATTTAGCAAAAACGATCATGTGGGTGGATGAAATGGAAGTAGCTCCATGACTGTTAAGAGCAGCCTGTTCAGCCCAGTACCCGGGGACCTGGCTCTGGAACTTCAATCGGTCCAGCCACCTACCTCCATTGTGGCCCTTTACCCCAACTGCCTAAAGTCCTACTCTACTTCCTTTCATTTGTCTGTTCTTATACACCACACTTACATTGGACTGGCTATGAACCTCCCCTTTAGCACCGCAGGAATTACTGCAGACTATTAATTCAACACACGCAGTTTTAAAAACAATCTTTGAAGAAACTACACAACATTTGCTTCAAAATGTGTATTTTACTTGCCAGTAGTCAAAAGAGAGCAGCCTCCTTCAGTTCGCTTAGGGCACTGGTAAAAGCTATCAAGAGACAGAGAGAAGAAAAAGTTCAATCAATTAGCTTTGGTGTCCAAAATATAACAAGTGAGTTCAGAAAGGGACTTTTTATTTTGTTCTGAAACCTACTTGAATTCCCAAGCTAAAATCCACAAGCAAACAGTTACCAGATTTAACTAATTTACCAGTTGCCTCAATTTTATATTGCCACAATATTTAACTTTCTCTCTTAAGCATACAAAATGTTCATCATCAATATTAAATATTTAATATATTAATATCAGAAGCCTTTTTCCCCATGACTTCTTTTTTAAAGAATCACCTGTCAGATTAAATGCAAGTCCCTGCGTGAAATGATACAACGAAAGTGATAACGTGTTTGAATTATAACAAAACCAATGGAAGATTGTTGTTCTATATTTTATTGCTTTTGATATTTCTTTAGCAATCATCATTGCAGTCTGTCTAAACAATTCCCTGTGCACTGACATTCACAATAATGTGTTTTCATCACAAAGTTAGGCACTGTCATTAGATTTAGCAAAAGGCTATATTTTACAGTTCCCAACCATTTTTCACACCTCACTGCTTCATTGGGATGGGAATGTAACAGTTTTTACATCTGTCATCTTTGGTTATATGTACTTGACTACAAGCATTAATAACAGATTACTGGAAATCTATAGAGAGATGATGAATTAGTTATGTTCTTGTTATCCAACAGTGGCATGGGATTGAAGGAGGAGGGTTTGCCACACACTACTGCTTGGAAAAGGTCTATTTGTCAGCCACAACTTAATCCACTGGAAAGCTCACAAATGCAGAGTTATTCAGTTTCCATTATTTTGTATTTACTTATCAACTTCTGAAATGTCTGTTGATTTCTTACAATCACTCGGCACAGAAATGCATTGATTGCCAAAGGCTAGGATACGCAGATTTTCAAGAGACGCTGCTTAATCTAGGCCTGAGTCTACCAATTTTCAGATTCATCCACTGGTATACAGAGGCGATGTCTGCAAGTTTCTATTTTAGCCCTCTACACATAAAGCAAAAGCTATTACAGAACTGTCCACCAAGGAAACATATGTGAAGCCACTAAACTAATAAATATTTTCTCTGTAGTTTAACTGTCTCAAGAGAACTGATAAAGCAGCTTGGTGAACGTAATGGCTTGTAGGTCACTGAGGAATGGGAACATTGGGCGTGGAGTAAACACAGATGAGCTTGCAGAGAGCCAGTGCCATGCATGAGAGTCGATTTGACTTTATCTCAGGCTCAGGGTCAAAAAAATCGAGCAGTGCTCCAAGCAGGGAAGGATGAAGGCATGCCTTAGCAGACCAGTCTGGTTCTGGCTAAAAAAAGAAGGGAAATCATATCGTAGGAAAAGACCTACTTAACTCATGGCAAGAGAAGACAACTTTTGTGGCCCATTCACAGCGCGCAGAGCTGATTTTGCAGGCATTTTGTGGCAGCCCCACCCCTCGATGCTGACTGGCGGACAGGCCACGAGGAGGAGGGATAAGAGGGGTGGTCACCATCTTGGCTGCTGGCTGCCCTTTGTGTGGCCCCGCCCCTTGGCACTGATTGGTGGAGAGACATGGCTGCCTCCCTTCATGCCACTGTGCCAGCCAGGCCTTCCCTTCCCGGGCAGGCTGTAACAGCAGTGAGGACTGCTGGTTCGTACCGGGGAGCCAGCATTTTATTTTTATTACATTTTTTTCCTTCGGTTGAATTCCTGGGAACTGGCTGCCAATGCCTTTTCTCATGGCAATCACAGAGGTCGCCATTTTTCACCGTTGCTACAAAAATTACAAAACGACGATTTAAGTAGGTCCCTAATCACAGGGGAAAACCTATTATACAGAATGGCAGTTGGGACTGCAACAGGCAATGGCATTTCCATCCTGGAATTCAGTTTTCCTAAAACCATCCCCCTCCCTAAAACTATTCTAAAATCATCACCCTTCCAAAACGCCAATGCCATTTCAATTTTTTTTCAACTAAGCTATGTTGCTGGGTTATTACTGTCACTGGGATTTTTTGCTATACTTTTATCCAAAGAACAATTAGTTTATACAGATTAATACAGTAAAAGATTTTTTTCTGTTGCGATCGGTAAAGATGTCCCAAGTAAAGAGAAGGAAAAGTCACAGAAAACACACTCATAATACATTTTTCAAATGTTGTCTTGAAGGTTTTAAAAACTCAACCAATTAGGAGCCAATTGGTAGGGAGCGAGAGTGAGTTTGTGAAGTCCTCAGATCTGAGAAGCCTGATCGTTTAGCGGTGTCAGTGGTGAGTTCGACTGCGGGAAAGCTGCAGTCGGACACCCCTGCCCTCATCAGCAGGTGTCACTGCTGTCTACTCTAATTCCCAAAGTGTTCAAAAGAACAAAAGAAGATTTTGACCTGCTGAGAAAAAAGGCATGGCAAGCCAAACATCAAACCAAGAAATATGCCTTTGATGTGTACCTGACAGCTGTAGTTGTGTTTGCTCGGTAGCTGCACTGCAGAGTCTAATAGTGAAAGAAAGGGTCATCATTTAGTCTACATAGCCAGTAATAAGGCCATCAAAACCAAGCCGCAATAGACTTGACTGAAAACGAGCTTAGCAATTTGAAACTAAATCATTCAGAAGAGACACACAGGGAGATTACTTTGTACATACACCTGAAACAGTAGCATAAGAAAAGACAGCTTCCTTTTTTAAAATTCATTTCTCACTTTATCCTTGCAAGAAGGAAGCCACCCACACAGCTGCTAGGTTGTACAGGCCCTATTTTCACCAAGAGCTCATGCTTTCCTCCTCCAGGACCAGGCCACAGCTCAGATCAGTCTGCTGAGGAGGGAAGCACAGGTCAGCTGTACTGAGCCTTACTGCTGAACACTGCCCCAACCACGAAAGGCTGGGAGGGAGGGAGGCTCTCCATCACCCAGTGTACACAAGTGTACAGATGTGTGCAGTGGTAAGACAGCCTCAGTTGAGCTGTCTCCCCGGCCACCCCTTACAGGGACAGCTTCTGATGAAGTGAACCTATACATACACACATACACGTATTATATACATACATATACATACACTGACTGACTTCAGACTAACTAACTCTTCTTACTCCCAGCCATGGCTGCACGTCACACCTGATTTAGCCTGCTCGTTACATTCTTGAGCCTCTTCCCTGGCTGAATGAAGAGGAGCTTTACTTTGATGCTGGGAGCAAAAGCCAACATCAGCTGTATTGTGGCAAGATATTGTCCCTAGCGTTGCGTACTGAACTCAGATTCCTCTAGGCAGGATCTTCATGGCCTTAAAAAACCAATAACCATGAAGCCTCCATCAGGGAAGGACTCTTCCACGAGACCTCTATGAGAATGGAGGCTGGTCTTAGTCCTTCCCTTCGAACGCACGTGACACTGCTTTGAAAACACATTTCAAGAAAACGACATTTAATCAATGTCGGTATTGATGACACTTGATGCTCACTATAAGCCTGTGCAGCAATAGTACCCAAGAGGAAGGGCTGAGCACAGCACAATGTTACTCTTGAACTAAGTATTTGTAATCACCCACATCCTAAGTGAATACATCCTGAAGCAAGTTTAGTTCTGCATAAAAATATGTTAACCTGTTGAAAGGGAATACTGGAACAATTTATATTACAGAGACAGACTGAGTGAAAATTCAAGGCATTGATCAGATACATAAATTGCATCCTTATAATTTATGAAAGGAAACACAAGTGAGAGAAATTTATTGCCTAATTAAATTCAGTGCACTGTATTATTAAATTCTTGGTCACGTTTACTAGACATACCAGTAGCAATACAATAGTAACCACATCTGTTCCGGTATCAATAAAACAGTGATATATGGAATTAATTCTTCAGCAGTAGGTAAAGATTCCTTTTATTAACAGTTCACTAAAAGCACTTTGCAATGTATTTCAAGCGGACCAGTAGCAGTACCTACCAGACCATCTCCTCTATCAGTAGAGTTTATAAACAAAGGCTGAAACCCTGAATTCTAAAAACAAAACTGCAAATGGGGAACAGTATGCTTTCATATGCTTCTATCTTCTTTTATCGGAATATCTGTAGTTGCGTTTATCCTGCAAATATTTTAGCATGTGCTTAATTTTAATGCCTAAGCATATGAATAAGCATTTGGACACTGGAACTGAAACACTGAACATTTCAACACTGCAACTCATGCTCAGGTAGACCCCACTGAAAGCCAAATGGAGTAAAAACCAATCAAAGGTTCTGCACGTGTATTGCTTTACTGGTTTAATATTGTACTTGATCTTGTTGATGCCATTTTAAGCATAAAAATACTCTGCAAGGTAAATGTTTTTTGGTCCTTAAGTGAAAATGCACTGCCTTGAACAACAGGAACATGAACTGAAGGCTTTGAGGGAAGGGGAGGGGGAAGAGGTGCAGGGAGAGAAATTAGATCAAGGGGCCTAAGATTCAGAAAGATTAATGGAGAAGCCGAGTCATGCGGGATTCAGGGAGTAGTTTATTTAATCACATATTCACAATCGTCTCATATTGCCTTATTACACACAACCGTGGGTTCCTTACTTCTTAGGCACATAAGATTGTACTGCTTCTGACTTAATAAAACTGATCTTCAACATCTCAGCATTAAAACAGCGCAACTTGCCTTTAACCCTCTCATAAAAACTGTTCGCATGACAACAATGCGCCCAGGTAAGAGGCAATGTCTGCCACAAATATAAATTTATTTTAAAAGTACTCATCTATTTTATTAACAAGGAAAAGCCGCAGTTTTGTTTTGTTTTTTTAATTTAGGAACAAAATGTGTTCCCTCTTGCTATTTTCAAGCATTTTTTTCTGGCAAGTATATACCTGTTTACTTCTCTATAGCTTGGGAGGGGGAAATGAAATATCTTCGGGGACTTGTTGCCAAGAAGTTGAGAATCTCAAAGGCTACATTAATCAAGCAAGATCTGTGCTTTCAACACTTCGCAACTTTCACACTACAAAAAAAATGTCAAGAGAGAATAAAAAAATGCACTCTTCTCAGGAATCTTGAAGCCTGTTAAGAGATATTTGTAGGGAAAATCTACAAAAGATGATGTTCTCAGATAAAACAATTTCCCCATGTCACTTTGGCTCAAAGAACAAAATGGTCCCTGGAAGTCTGACTTGGTGGTCAGCTGTCAACGTGAAATTTAATTTAGCACTAACAATAGACGAGATCTGTCAGTATAAGTAGTCAATACAAAATCTGAAGAACTCTCTGAACGAAATGGCCTTAATGCAAGTTGCATCTACAATAAAAATCAAGCTCTAAAAAGCCAGCTACAGACATACTGCACTGCAGATAAATTATGAAAAACACTGTGCAGTGTGCCTTCTTAAAATGATTTTTCTCTTCCCTTCATACTCTATTACTGAAGGTACTGCTGCTTTTCCAAAAATACCGAACTGCTTAGCTGGTCCTAAGCATTTGTTAACTTGCCCACAGACGGGGCTGCCTTCTCGCTACCGTAACGCTTCCTTTGACTGCTCCACGGCGGAAGCAACTAGCGGGGCTCAGAGAATCTCCTCTCGTTTGCTGGATTCTACTTGATATTTTTTATATTCAATTACAGCTCAGTAACTAAAAGCTAAATACATTTCCGAATTGGTCGCCCAGCTGTCTTTCCAGCCTTGGGGAGCAGTTCAATTACATTTTTAGGAAAACAATCATTTTGGCATTGAATGCAGATTAGTGATTTATGCCGTTTGCCCGAAGACTATGGCTCTTAGATATCCCTTATCTCTATGTCTGGGCCTTGCTGCTCTCTTTTCCCCAGGCTGTAGTGCACCCTGACAAAGCACATGTGGCCCTGCCATCCCTTAAAGCCCCGCATGAAAAATGCTCAGCTTTAAAAGAATGTGCACTCATCTCAGTTTCCTTTGACACCTCTGCAAGGTGCACAGAGACACTCCAAAGGAGGGGAATTTGGCAAACCGCCCCCCTTGGGGCCTTCACGACAAGGATAAGTGTGAAAACAGATTTGATTAAAAAGTATAAATCTCCTTTTGGGTGAAAATCAGCTTAGTGGCTCGTCAGACATGAAAAGGATCTCTGCAGGTAGTTGATCAACAGGTAGATGTTATTCTAGTCAATGGGAATCATCAGAAAGGATCTGAGAGGATATTGAGACAGAAGGATAATTGAGCCTGTCAAACATTCTTCCCTTTCAATTAAACCAAAGAGAACACTCAAACATCTTTTGAATCAATTTCCAGTCTCGTTTCTGCTTGCTCACCCTCTCTCAGTAGGTCTACTTCCAGAAAAATATAAATAATTCAACCCTATTGGAGGCTTTTTATTTTTTCTGAGTGTGGAGAGCATAGGGTTTTCTCCTTCAAGCACCGTCACCGCACTGAGCACATGGCTCACCCTTAACACTTGAGATTTCAACAGGAAAAGTCCAACGAAGCCACTGCTTGAGACTGCCGTTTTTTTCATTTAAAGCCGACATTGTCTTTTTACCAATGGCACGGTACAGTTACATGTTTATTGTGACTTCTTAATAACATCAAGCTTGCTCAGTTTAAAATGGGGGGGCGTGGGGGGCTTCTGCAAAGCCTCATAGTAATGCTATGTATTAGATAATAAAATTATACCCCAAGAGAAGTAGTTCTAGTGCACTCTGTCAATTTAATGCAATGCAAGATAGACAGACAGACATATATATACACATATTCATATCTATATATACATACATACACACACGTATGTGTGTATTATTTCTCTCTCAAGTCAAATAATATTCTGGAGCCAGTGCCTACAAATCTACTTTACTCCTGCTCCCAAGTACACAAAAAAGGAACATGAAATGACAGCTTTTAAGTCAGTAAATCTATTACACTATGTTCATTAATATATAAAGTATGTCTGTATTAAAAAGAATGCATAAATGTATATAATTTACATCTCAGACAGCAAAAACAACATATGTAAAGGTGTCAGAATTTCTCAATCAACAGGAATAAAAGCTGCTGTATAAATGAAATACAAGTATTTATGAGAGCAATAGGCTGAAGAATAGTGTGGACAATGGCAATGCATATTTGGTACTTGAGAATTGTAAATATTCTTTTGTAAAGTGGGCATCAGCTTTGCAAGGTTTCAAAATGAACTCTTTGGTGAACAGAAGGTAATGAAAAAGGGATGCACAGAATATTGCACAGGAAGAAAAAAAATGACATGATAATTATTAACAACCACATTTCAATATAAAAAGGATGCTGTCTGAGAAAAGGCAGCATTCTTCAGCACACTCTCAGCATCGTCTCTTAGAACTGCACCATTCACTAAATGTTGGAGAAGCAAGAGACAGGTCTCTCCCTTCATTGGTGTTTTGAAGAGCATCTATGTTTATACAAAGAAGAAACTAATATTAAAAAAAATGACCCTAAACAAGAGTAACTTATTAGCCGACAGCACTGCAGGGGAACATCAATCCTTCATCAGCCCACAGCCACACAGTGCTAATAACCAGTCTGTGGACTGGGGTTTCCAGCATGGTCTTTTTTTCTCTTATTAATTTAGGTCTGCCAGAGGTTAGCAATCCATCGCTTGGTCCAGCAAAATGATGCAACTACTTGTTCACTTGAGGTTAGGTAGCTGGCTAATGCCTAAGTACTTTCCTGTATCAGGAATCACAGGGCTCCTGACCTTGCAGGACTGAGCAGAAACAGTTAAAAATTATCTAAGTGAACGTCTTCCTTTGAAAAGCTATTCTGTTGAAATTAACATATTCCTCAGAATGATTTGATTTTAGCAAAAATTTCATTTTAGGAAAAATAATGGGGGGGAACAATTGCATTAAAAAGATAATTTTCTATCTTGGAAGGGAGCATTTTGATTTCAAATGAAGAGACATGTTGAAGTTCTTTTACTTTGTAAGTTTGGAAAACTTTTAAAAAGAATCAAATGAAATATTTAAATTCTATAAAAACAAAATGTTTCAACTCATCTCAGGAACTGTGTGTAGGATGAATTTTCAGTTTCCTGATTTTATTCCATTTAAGAATGAAAACAAGTTTTGAAATATCAGAATTTCCCATGGAATAGAAATCCCAAGTTTTGACTACAGTGAGGATTGAATCTCAGGTTACGTAAGATACAGCCTCATCTGCTGGGAGGTTGCTTGCCTTCGGCAGCTCTGCTCCTCTGAATACAAGAATTAATTCTCGTAGGGTTAAATAATTCACGGTGAAATTTTGGAGTCAGTGAAGGGAGTGGCATGACTCCCACTGATTCCAACTGGACCGGCGTGCAACCCAGCACAAGCAAAGGGCTAAGCTTCCACAACCATGGAAAACTGGAAAGTTTCCTTCTGTAAGGGCAGGACCCACAACACATTTTCTTCCAATTGCAACACTCACTTCTTCAACCTTTCAGACAGAGTAGCATATAAAAATATTACCACACTTTATTTTTTCAATTTAAAAAACACAAACACTACAAAATAAGGCAAATCTTCCATCTAGGGAAGGAGCAGAAAGAAAGCTGTGTGCGATGGTCATTAGCCATTTTGTGTATTGCTTTAACTTTGAAAGATGCTTAAATGTCACACTGATGGGTATGGTACAACAACCCATCCAGAACACAGCTTTAAAACCACACACAAAATGATAACTCACAAATAGTGTTGTATCTAGCTCCAGCTCCACTAATGACTGTCAACAGAATTGCTACAAAAGTCCACTCTATTCTAGCAATGATTATTAAACACCCGAAAAACATACATTTTTTCTCCATGAGTTAGCCAGACGGTACGCTATCATTTTCAAAGGCACTATTATAAAGCTATAAAAACTCAAACAAGCTTCTCCTTGGTTTATTTCCATCAATTCACTGTGCAAAGCCTAAAAGCTTAAGTCCACTTAGAGCAAAGTGTTTTGTTTTGTTTTTGACTTACCGTGTAAGTTTGATTGTAGGGTGTAGCAGCTGCCTCTATGCAAACTCTGAAAATCTAATTTATTTCCTGGGTTACAGTATTCAAGGCTGGTGCTTTTTTATGTTAGATATTGGAAATGTCTGGCAAATCATATTGATTTATTGCGACTAACCACACAGGACATACGTATCACTGTCCACAGAAATGAACCTATTAAATGACTTAACTGATCCTATTCCTGAAAGTAAAAGGTGGCACACTTCACTGATTATGATCAAGCATAATTGTTGAGTTAGTGTATTAAAAGTCTCACATAGCACCATCAGTCTGGTTAGTCACAAAACACTAGGTCAATATGACTTCCTGTTTCATACTGAATTTATGCATCATTTCAATGTCAACATTATGAAAAAACAGCTTTGAAAAACAGCGGGTCAGTATGCAATTAAAAGTTACCTGCTTCTGTTGTATGAATAGTACAGTATACACCTAACACTTGGGGCAGAAGTTGTAGAATTCAAAATAAAATAATACTCCTGGTCTGACTCTTGTTTCTGTTACACAAATATGTTGCATTGGGCCTCCATTAGCAGAGTTCATAACGCACCCAAAGAGCAACATACTCCCAAACTTGCCAGTTTGTGAAGCTGTTGTTTCAAATCTGTAGACCATTGCTTGACCTTTTATTCACAGAAGGGAGAAGACTTGCTGGGGTGGGAAAGAAATAAGAGTGGAAGTATGAGCAAATTCCTCCTCCTTCGGGAATCAAACTGTCAATATGTGCCCACCGTCCTCCACTCCTCGCTAACACAAAAGGGCACCTACATAACTGACCATCGCCTCTGGGTATGGACAAACATATTGCACATTTGGAGCCATTTCAAAAGGGGAGCCAAGCATGCAACAGCAATTACGTATGCACAAGCTGGGAAAAATACAGGTATAGCAAACAGCTGCAACTTCACACCGCTTCATCCGGGGTTAAATGTAGTAGCTTGGCTACGTTCGATTTGCTCTCAGCTTGTGAACGCATAACCGTTCACACCTTGCAAGTGTTGTGCACTCCTGATCAGCAGCTCTCCTTGTGAAACGTCCCCCTTCTCAAACGGCTCCAAATGTACCTTTTTGTCTGTGCTCTTGAGTCATCGCCTCCCTGGAGGACTCGTAATAGCTTTAAAATGGTGATGCCGCCTAGTAGAGTGGCTGCAACTACTTCCCCACCAACCGTGCCCTGTAGAGGAGCTTCCACTTATGGACACGAAACCTCCACTTCTATGCCCCTGCTTGCTCACCCCCCAACCCTGCCCACACACACCATCCTGGACACCGAAAAGAGGATCAGGCTCTCTTGGAAACCTCTCCATGCCTTTTAAAAACCTTAGAGCCATCATGTAAACTTGCTCAGTAATCCTTGGGAGGGGTGGGGAATTAAAACCAGCTGGATTCTCCAGGACCAGCTATGTTCTGCACATTTGGGACCAAATACACTTCTTAAACTGCCTGTTAGGGAACCATGAATCAGAAAATATCACTCACATATTAATTGCTATCTTAATTGTTGTTAAATAGTAAGAAGATTCTGAACTGATCCGCACAAAGATTAACAGCCGCGACAGAGCTCGCACAAAAGGACTCGGAATAATTAAGGACTCCCACCACAAATCTCCAGCAATACCAGGAACGTGAACAAGATTTAAACTCCACCCTAAGGGAGCAATTGGAAGATATTTATTCCATAGATGGACGATGTGGCTACAACAGAGTGGAACAGATTTATGAGATTTTAACTTGGGTTTCTTTCCAAGTCTGGATGTAGCTGACTGTCACAGATACACAAGAAGGGAGGATTATGTATACAAATGCACATTCCTAAGTTGATTTGGCAAGCCATGCTGCACTGTGGTAATGCATAAACATATGTGATATTTCAAAAAGTTCAGAAAATACAATACAGCTTTCAAACTATTTCTACAAAAGAAAAGCCCATGTTGTACAAGCCAGAGTCGTGTTACCCAAACAATTAATGAAAACTGTGAATAAAAAATGAATTATTAGAGTTATTTTCTAAGAAATCGTACAAAGGAGTTAAGATTGTAGCAAAAAAGATTTGCTCGGACTTAAGGGAGTTGTCCATATGGGAACATTTCTTTGAGATCATTTTAAGTAGAAAAAGACAATCTTCTCCACCAGCAAACTCACTGTCTACAAGTTTTGATAACACCAGATGTTTGCTAATGCTGTACAAACAGAAGTCATTAAAATTTATTGCTGTGAAAACCAGACACCTTTTCAAAATCTGCATTAATATGCGAAGACACAAGATGTGACCTGTATTCACCCAGCAACAAGCGTCAAACTTCTACTGGAAAATTCAAACAACTCCAATTAGACTGAGCACGAATCCTAATTAGACCTGGACATGGACCAAAATTACTACCCTCTGTCCTCATCTTGTGTAAAAAGGGTAACAATTTGTGTACGGTAGTTTAGTACTATTTGCAGAGGGCAGTTTTCTGGTGAAAGTGGACTCTACTTACTACCTTTATTGAACACTGGACTTGCTGTGCTGGATGCAAGAGTGCTCCTCACCTCCAGTACCTGGCAGCTGCCGGTTCCAGAGAGAGGTGCAAAAACCCTGCTCTGGGATAACCTTTGCACACAACGTTTCTTCCCCAGCCCCACGCGTTACAGACTGGCTTATACAGCGACGCATAAGGGATGGGGAAGGAATGCAAGAAGTCTTCCCTGCCTCTTTCATGTACCCCAGTTACAAGTAAGGAAGTAATTCTTATCACTTAAAGTGAAAAGGAGTGCCCTCTCTCTCTACTTCCCCCCCACAAAATACAACTGGCCTTAAACAAAAGGAAACAACATGCTTCTAGCAATCTTCCACCCAACACCAGCTACGGATCAAGCCTCGAGGGGCCTATCCTAATGGCGAGCTTTTCTTCACTCTCTTGGAAAGAAAGCTCAAGGTGAAATTATGTCTCCTACAGAACCACTCCTCCTGGAGAAATACAGGTCCATCTTATCCATTCCTCAGGGCTGTGAACGAATATTGCATCTAGCCTTAGATACGGCAACATCAACACAGGACCAAGACTTAAAAATAAGACTCTGTGCCCCTCCGCTCGGTGTTCTGACCACCCACTGCACCACACCAAGTCTCTAGGATGACCTTTATCATGGCCAACAACAGTTCAACCAGTATAGGCTCAGAAACCAGTGTTATCTCAACTGCTGGTCACACCTCAGACAGAGTGCAAGTATGCTTGGGAAAGGACACCAGTGTGAGCTGCAGCCACTATTCGTAATTCTGATCGTAGACAGACAGGCACAGTGATCTGAGCACTGAAAGCTGCAACAAAACCGTGGGTAATAGGAGTCAGCCAAGTTCCAACTTTGTCTCTGTAGTAAAATATAAAAAGGTCACCTTTAGTGAATTAAATTAAATGGACAATAAATCAAGCAGAAAAGCTGCACACCCGTGGTGAGTTGGCTCACTGTTTATTGTATGCAATAGAATATAGGAAAAAATCTACACGCTTTATTACTTACTCAGAACTTTGTACATTTTAGTCCAACAAAAAGCCTTTCACCAATGCATTGTCCTGCTAACATCTGTAATATTTGTAAAATTATATCTGTAAAATAATGAGCAAGATTAGCTACTAAGGAATTGTTACCAAAAAAATAAATAAAATCAAGAGCCTTTATTTAGTGGATCATGTTCTATGTGGTCAATTTTATTTCTTTATTTTACTTTTTTAGGCTCATTTGATCAAAATGTTCTTCAGTATGCGGAAGCATCAGAATCTTCTTTGGTAAAGACCTACCACTTAATGCAATGCTGTCTATGCACAGGTGGGGTCCTCACACTGAATGCTATCCTTATCCTAAGCAACAGCCAACTGAAGATGAAGACAGAAAAAACTGCTGCTTTTATAGATATCTGTATCTATAGAGATAGATCGATCTATCCATCCATCCATCCATCTCTCTCTCTCTACATATATATACTTGGTATCTACTGCTGCAGTTGCCAATGTTGGGTGCTGAGAAATCAGGCGTAACCCTTTCTCTCTCTTCCCTTCTCCAAATCATTTTTATATTTTCTACTTAGTGGTTAAAAAAAAAAACCCTAATACTGACACTCTTAACTCCTTATTAAGAGCCCAGAACCTATCATCTGATTTTAATGGCTACCTACCATCTGAACATAAAAATTCAGATGACACTACAGCTCCCCAAATGAGAAGTGCACGTTTCCTTGACAGTGAAGCACGGACAAGGACCTTTCCCCACAGGATCGGCGTGGGAGCAGTATGGCTGGGGGCTATACAGCACTCTGGCTGGACAGTGCAGCATGAGTCATTTTTAATTCTCTTTCTTATGATATAGGAGATGAGGTCAGTAAGAAAATGCACTTTAAAGCATTAGCCCATCTGAATTCAAGCCTTTAACTGTTTCTTTTAGAGGTGATATCCCAGCAGCCACAGGAAACTACACTTGCTTTATGGAGTGTGGGACATGCACGGCAAAATGACCGACAACGAGCTAGCAATCTCAGCACAGAAACAGGTTTCAGGCCACCGCCTCCAGTGACTTTCTCGGTAACCTTGGGCACGAGTAGGGCCAGCTGGGTCTTTAAGGCACTGGTCCACCGTACACCATCCCAGGTGAATCTCTTGGAGTCATTGTGTCTCGGGGAAACACAATACCACCTGACATGTCTACACAAGCCAGGTCAGGCTGCTACCCTTTGTTAGCTTCTATTTTTAACCTCCCCCTTACAAGAAAAGAGAGCAAAATTGTGGCTAGCTCCCAGACAGAGCTAATTCCTTATCCGTTCTCTCCATGCTTTGTGCATGCAGTCAAAGCAAGATCTTTTTCCCTTCTTAGAAAGAAAGTTAGGTTCTCTCAGCTTTGCTCAGAAAAAAAATCCTGCTAAATTCTAATTCTGGAAGGGCTAAAGGATCAGGACAAAACTAAACAGACTGAGAAGAGGAATTCAGACACTAAGGGTAACAACAGCTGTTATCCATCAAAATCCACAACACAATCCATGATGGTGTTTCAGTCAAGTGAGGATTTAAAATACTTTGGAGCAGGGTAGTGGGTACGTAGAGCATCAGTCCTTGCAACAAATTCTAATTGCACAACTTCACCATCCACCTTTTTTTCGTGTCCTCACTTTGCCATTGCAAAATCTACAGAAATCTCGAATAGACCCTCTGCATCTCCCCTGTACTTACAATAAGCTATCTGTATCCTCTAAAGTGCCAGGCCAGTTTTTGCCAAAGCAAGGAAGGAAAACCAGCAAGAGCTGGTATTACCATTTGTCTTTCTGCCATGACAAACCAAGATCCTGGCTGTGTCACGCTAGGCACGGTCCATCTACACAGG
>JAGPOW010003182.1:13534789-13596979 GCA_030014935.1 Caiman crocodilus | reverse complement strand
CTCCGGGACCTCTCAAACTTGGCCGACTGCTCCTCCCAGCAGATGTCCGGGTAATTGAAATCACCCATGACAATGACATCCTTTGTCCTAACCGCCTCCGTAAGCTGGCCAGCAAATTGGAGGTCCAGCACCTCCTTCTGGTTGGGTGGTCTATAGCAGACACCCACCATTAAGTCCCTTTCCCCTCGTCCTCCTTGCAGCCTGATCCAAATCGCTTCCACCTGGTAAATGAGCCAGTGAGTCCCAGAGAATACATGCAAGGACTCCAAGTTCCCTCAAAAATTGCTGGAAGTCACTCCAAAGCTCAAAATTTGCATCAAAGATTGTCCAAAGATGACACGTAGCCCGGACATTTGGCATAATTTTATACCAGCTTCGTGGATGAATTAATTGCATTTACACCGATCTTACAGCATATT
This sequence comes from Caiman crocodilus, assembly GCA_030014935.1. Taxonomy (NCBI): domain Eukaryota; kingdom Metazoa; phylum Chordata; order Crocodylia; family Alligatoridae; genus Caiman; species Caiman crocodilus. The sequence continues at coordinate 13,596,560 of JAGPOW010003182.1, read as the reverse complement.
CCTATTTGCATTCTACCATATTCACACAATGAGAATGAATGAATTTCAGTACTCATGACCTAAAGACTAACGATGTTGGCTAGAGCCACAGACAGAGTGGGCATATACCATTTACAACTTTTCCCAGATACTACTATAACATTCTTGAGTTGACACGGCCAGCAGTGACACATTATTAGACATGTTTGTGAACTGGTTAAATTACTGATAGTGAAGTCATTATGTGAACTGTAATTAAATAGACATTCAGCAAATTTGAATTTTATCTCATAACTACAGCCGGCAAATGTCATAAACCAAAGCATTCCAAAACCTTACTTCAAAGCTCGAAGATGCATAAAACATTTAGAACATAACATCCACCGGACTAGTAAAGAAATCATCAGCAAAAAAGATCTGATGATGCTCTGTGGCAAATTCTGTTTTCAATTACAACAGTTTACAAATGTGCATCATAAGAACATAAGATGATCAGACCAATGGTCCATGTAGGCCAATATCCTGTCTCTGACAGTGGTAGAAATGGATGCTAGAGAGAGAGAGGGAGAGAACTGAACCAGGTCTCTAGAGAGATCTATCCCCTATCCAAAATCCTGCTCGGTATCCACCATCGTAGCTTTAGAGGTGCCAGAGGAAACATCACCAACTATTCTGTTCGTATAGGCCTGGGTTCATGATACTGAGTCTATTTTTAAAAAGGCCCTAAGTGAAGTAGAAGCTTGAGTTTTATTTTTTAAAATGATGTAAATGCTCCATACTTCTTGTAATGAATCAAAACGTGCACAACAAGCACAGCACTAAATGTGTTGGTTACATCAGACTCCTCTTCACATGGAAACGTTGTCATCTGGATAGGTTTCTCTTAGATAACTACAGATAGTTTTCCTGAAAAGCAAGAGTACCCTCATCAAACCTAAAAACCTCATCGAACCTTTGCCTGCCCTTGTCCTCAGACCAACACAGCTACTGCCTCGGTCCCTAAAATATGGAAGATACCACATTTTGCCATTTGAATGGAAACTTCACAACATGAAGAAGGAAAAATCCAATTTCAACAATCAGGGCTAATTTTAACATCAATTTTATGCCACCCCCTGCCTCCTCCAGCCTGGCTGATATCTGATATCTACAGGGAAACAACCTGCTTTTGTTTCCTGCAACCCTTCTAAATTTGCATTCAAGCAGAGCAGCTTTCTAAAGATTGGCTTTTTTATAGCTGAGGGATTTCTGTCTTTCATATTTTGTGTCATTTCCAATTTTTTTTTGCCTGAGGAAGGACGTGTGTCCGAAAGCTTGCAACAAACAATTTTTTTGCAACTATTTAGTTAATCTAATAAAAAGATATCACCTCTGCCAAAGCCGTCATCAAACCTAATGTATTTTTAGGAAAAATGAGCCGCCTAAATGGATCCCATTATGTCCTGCTCTACCCCAGAGTGGCTTCCTCATGTCACAGAATAGTTTTGTGCACTAAACCATAAAAAAGAGGGGCTGAAAGAGAACTCTGGAGGCAATCTAGTTCAACCCCCTTCCCAAAGCAGGATTAACTCTATCCAAACCATAAATCCTTGCCTAACCTATAATGAAAACTACCCAGTCAACCCCATCATACAACAGCAAGATATAACACCTGAACCTGCTACAGGTAAAGCAGGGGGGCTAGCGCAGCAGGACGTTGCTCAAGAGATCCATAGGAAGGCCATGCCGCCCCCCTCCACCCGCATGAACTACATAGGAAAGCAAATGCCCCCAAAGTCCATACCAGTCTGACCATGGGTAGTATTCCTTCCTGACCCCAAATGTGGTGATTGGGCTGAACTGGGGCAGATCCTCTAGCCAGAAACCTCCCAGTTTGATTCCCACCATGGGCGTGGGCACACCCCTGTCAAAATCCTCAACGTCGGCTGCAGCCGATACCCAATGCTTCCAAGGAAGGCACTGCACAGCAAAAACAGCCCCTGACCTACGTAGCTACAGGAAGGGGAAACATTCCTTTCCTGGCCCCCCGTAGAAACCAGCAAGGCCCAGAAACATGAGCAATACCCATGGCCTATTATAGGCACAGTTACTCCCAGATCGTGCCAGACTAATGCTTGTCCTACCCTTCTTTTAACTCCTCCAATGAAGGAAACGCAACAGTTTCCCCGGGCAATGTATTGCACCACCTCACTGTTCTAACTGGGAACGTTTTCCTCCTATCCAAACTAAGCCTACTTTGTGTAACTTCAAGCCACTGGTCCGCTTGGGCTTGGGAAAGGCAATTTTAAAACTGGACATACTTTTTTTTTTTTTTTGCCTTCCCTTTCCAGCAAACAGCACTGCATAGCTACGTCTCTGCACACTCTTCCCTGCTATGGAAGAAGGTTTTCTTCTTCTGCTGTTACACTAATTTTGCCTTTACTCTTTTAAATCAGTGTGTGCTGATAGTGACTTCTGCAGTGAGATGACTTTGTCTCAGCTCTTCATTTTACAAAGAGGTCTTTTTTGCTAAATCTAGATACTAAATTTTCACATTATTTGAGCTATTCTGACTCATCTACACCAATTACACATGCAATACACTAGTGTGCAAAGGGACTTGCACTAGTCTGACCTACCCTTGTCACAATAAACTACATCTGTACAGTGCAGTCGACTATACCTGTGGAAAAAATCTCCAGTGTACAATAATGTCACAGACTAAACATTCACTTATAAGTTATAATCTCTGATGGTAAAAACTACCAAAACAGAAGTTTGTTTGCTCACCAATACTACAAACATGCACGTGTGCCCATTTTCAAGGCCTCTAAAAAGGTTTGCATTGTGCAAACCGTTTCAAAAAGGCACTCTAAAATACATGGCAGCAAAGTGGTGCCTGGGTGAGGTTTGACTGACAAAGAGCACACCCTCTTCTGATCACTGCCACTGTCTTCATAAACAAAGAAGTGGACTCGTATCATAGAGGCACTGAAGAGAACATTTTAGGGTCAAAGCATGGCATTAAACTGCTTTACAGGCTGCTTAAGGGGTTTGAGGCTGCCAAAGCTGCTGCCTCTACATCCCTCTGCTGTTTGTAACACTGACAACTCAACCACCGGGTCAAAAGACACCTCTTGAATGCACAAATGCTAATGTGGAAATATTCTATCCCTGTATTCAAGCTACCAAAACACTATTGCACGAGACTGCTGAACAAGCTTTTAAAAACTAATTTGGCTGAAGATCATTTCACAGATTCTGTATCAAGGCTTTTCTTTGCCATTGCTACAGCAAACATATTTGCACAAAGTCGAAGGATGGAAAGGAGATTCAAGAGTCCCTATTTTAAACCAATCTTTTTTGATGCCTAATGTACTGCAGTACAACGAATGAATGTGTAATATCACTGACTGTCCACATAAATCAAATGTAAAACCATCTTTCTTCTCTGTCCTGTGAGTGCTGATGATACACCTTGGACCTTCCTAGACTCCAGCTGTTATTGCAAGCCCAGCCTGTCAGTCGAAGTTTCAACTATGATTTAAATAGCATTTAAAACCTAGGCGGAGGTCTATGCTTCATTTAGGCAGACACTATAAGCACTACCTATGCTCTTCTAGTCCATCATTTCAACTGCAACTCACTTCATTCTTTAGCTAAGTACAAACCTGTTTTTCTATCAAAGAAATCATAGAAAACCAGACAAGAGCACTCGGTAGACCAAATTTAGAGTGGTGCCACTCCTACGAAGCTACCTTTCTCCACAAACTGGCAGCACCACTCTTCCTCAAGCATTTTGTTTCATTTTATAGAAACACCAGTAAAAGGATTTCCTAACAGATGTAATACATGGCCTCATGTAAAGCTCATTGGGGTAGTCGACTGTAAAACAGTCTCACTGAAATCAAAAGTAAGGTCTTACTCAGTACAGTCTCAAACAGTAAAGTGCTATCTTACATCACCCAGGACATGACAGTATTCAAATATAAGTGAACATAATTAAGATTGTGCCAATACTACAAGCTCAAATACCCTGATGAAGGCATGCATGGGATTCCTTTATGCTTTCCAGTAAATTCAGCAGAAATATCATTGGACAGCAGCTTCCACCATCTAGATCATTCGCCTGACTATCTTTCACATGTTACTGAAGTTTCGGACAGGTTTTACCAGTAGATTTCCTTTTTTCTATGTATACCCACTTTTACCATTGACTCCATCCCTCAGGCAAGCGTCATATTATACACAGAAAAAAATGAGGATGACAAATAAAAGAAGTTTTTCCTTGTTAGTGTGCATTAATTTTATGTCTACAAATCTACAGAAGCCATTTGACTCTTCCTCCAAAATCCAAGTGGCAGCAAGACCAAATGTCAACCCACTTTTCTCTAATTCTAGCCATTTTTTCAATAGCCAAAAAAGAAGACTGCAAAACTCATCTATCAAATGCATTTATAAAAATCCCTAAGTTTAACAAAGGCAGCTGTATTACAGGCTGAGACTACAGTGACTCCCCAAATAAAGATACCCTGAGGATGAGTGAGATACTTGAAGGTGAAGAGCATTAATGACTCTCAGTTTCTTCTCTTATTATGCTTTATTATTCGTATTGCCAAAGTGCCCAGAAACTGGACACTCACTATGCTAAGTGATGTACAAACATGAAGCGAAGAGACAGCCCCTGCCCTAAGAGCCTAGAACCTATGTGAAGTGCTATTGTATAAATAATGTTAGATGCGTTATCCATTCTGGATGAAAAAGTAAAAATGGAGCTTCTAGGAAAATCAATATTGGGCTGGTGAACTTCTACCAGCCTCACACTTGCCTCAGGCAGAGAACAAGATGCGAGACAGAAGGGATGAGAATAAGAAAAGAGCACTGCTGGAAGGTTTAGCAGTCTCATTATTTCTGCAAATGACCAGTCCCTTGAACATGAGATTAACCCAGATGTTACAGATTTGTGGCATTTGAAGCTACAAAAGCCAGTTTAATTAAATTAGATGAGAATGGCACATTGCATGATTTTTCTGCTCAAAACATTATTGCTTGTTACATGACCTCGGCAGCAGCAACAATACTCCAAGAAAAGATCAGGTAGCACCACAATTATGTGCCCTACATAGGTGTTGTGTTATTGGTAATGAGCAATCAAAATGGGAAAGTTGTATGGCATTTCAAAAACCTTCATGCCCTACAACATTATTTTGTTTAACTGCAAAAAAATACCAGTTTTCAAATCAGGCATTTTGGTGCATAAAGTCAAGTGTTGCTAATTAAGCAAATGAGTAATGAATCAGACATAACACATGCATCACTTATTAAACAAAACTGCATTTAACTTGGATGTACTATATTGAGTTGTAGAATTGAAAAGAGGAATATAAAAGAACTCCATTTCAAAAACCTTCCAACATTTTTAAAATAGACTAATATTTTACATGATGCAGTACCTTTCATCCCAGGATTTCAAATAATTTCACAAGTAAAACCATACTCCCATGCTGGAAAGAGTTTAAGCAACTTGTCTAAAAACATGCATTGAAAAAAGCTACAAAGCCATGAACAGACTGGAGTTTCTTGACTGCTGAGCCACTGCTCTGCCACCTTGCAAAGTTCTGCACAAGCAGGGAAAATGAAGAGAAGCACACCTAAAAATACCTGACATAGTCAGAAGCAACCAGGGCTCCTGGACACAGGGGATATCTTTTATGAGACCAAAAAGATTTTTGCAAATAAATTTCTTTTTTAAAAAAATCCTTAAAAAAAAAAGTTGCAAGCCTGAGCAGGCCCATGGAATGAATCAGGTCTCCCGAGTCCCACGTGCACCATCCTTCCTGCCTAGATGCTCAGGGTTGAACACTGATTTGTGCCGCCACATATACCAGAGAACACAGAAGTAGATCAGACGCAGAAGGACAAAGGAAGTGCTGGCTCTATAGGGACATCCTTACTTTCTCCTACCCTATAAAATAGGGAGTGAGCTTCAAAGGTGAGGGTTGTGTGACCAGTGGACTCATATTCATTCTAGCACTGTCCTTCAAAAACCCATAAGAATTGCTATTGCTAATGCATGTCTCATCATAGCACTGCAACCCCCTCTGCTTCGGAGAGGGTATTTGAAGTGAAGAGTCAATAGGGTGGCAATAGCAGCAAGGCTAGTGAAGAAATCGTCCAGCTATGGGCTAAGGGAAACGGGAAGAGACGAGAAAACAGTTTATGTGCCTCGTCTTCAATATGCCTTGTGTGATCTGCAGGTTTGCAATCCATGGGACGTTTGATCCTGGATGGCCTGCACATAAGTGAGCAACATTACTGTGATAAAAACCACCAAGCAGCTCTTCAAATATCAACGGAAACCTCTCCTCCGGCAAATGAGGCAAAAAAATACAATGCTGAAAAAGTCTAAAGGGAAAGACTGGAAGCACGGTCGTGAGAAACAGGACCTCTGTATAGTCTCAGATTCAAAGAACTGGAAACTCGGTGTGCTTCTAAGCATACATGGGTAATGAGAGGGAGAACAAAGCAAACTCTTCCAAACTTATTCAGTTTTCAGTGTCATCACCTAGACTAGATAGATTCTCTCTAAAACATTTAATATTTTATCCAAATAAACTCTTATTGATAAAGTAATACCTTTTATTAATGAGAGCAAGGCCAATTTAACAGGAATTGATTCTTTTTATTAAAAGTGGTGACTACACAACAGCCTAAACTATCTTCTGTCAAATAAATACTCCGTCTGGTTTTTTTTACTGTTCTGTTCATCTAAACTAAAAAAAATAGATTTTTTTCTACCTATAAACTGAAAAGAATGAATGACTTACCAGTAAGTTTTAATTTATCCTTTTAACTTTTCCTGTCCTACTCCATCCAGGGACATTTATTTGAATTAAGAATCCCCTATTTAGTTCTAGTTAAATTGCAGGGGGGTAGATTGGGTTGGGGTTTTTGCTTATCCAAACTGAAATAAGACACTTAACACAAAATACATTTTTCATGCAGATTTATGCCCAAATAATTAGCTGTGCAAATTAAAACTGATTTAGTAATTTTAGTTGTGACTAGTGCATAGAAAAGGTGTTAAATATTAAAGCTCACGATGATTCTCAAAGCACAAATTAATGATCGTGGAGGCGGTATCTAGTGGTTAAAGCACAGAGCTGCAAGTCAGGACATTTGGTTTCTATTTCCAGTTCTAATATAGACTTTCTGAGTGACTTGGGCAAGTCAATTAACCTCTCTGCATCTCTGTGAAACTGGGGTAATACCTATCTCGCAGTGAGGCTTAATTCATTAGTGTTTGTGAAATATTAGATCTTCAGGTAGAAGGCATGACAGAAGTGCACAGTAGACTAATATTTTCAAACACTATTTCTGATTTTTAAAGCAAACCAGCAGGAGGCAAGGATTTCTTTGGAAGACATCTTTCATAAAATTCATTCTTCCTTCAGTAACATGCTTTCTTTTTTTAATTGCTTGCCTCCACTGAACATTTCCTCAGTAACAGCCAATGCACAGTTATTCCTCCGCATTCAGAACTTACTTTGCTCTTGCAGGTCCAGATTTTCTCTTCACTGTGCCTGCAGGACATGAATTAAATCGCTCTACAGAATCCTCTCTCCAGCTGCAAATTCTGCAGCTCCCACTGATCGCTACGCATCGGGGGGGGAAAAAAGGTACTACCACTCCTTGCTCTGAATTATTTCTAATTTGGCCACAAATACATGGAAGAGAAGGCTGGAGTTTGACCAGTGGTCATGAATAGCAGGCAAAAAGGTCTTTCTAAGAAGAAGACAGAAATTTAGGAAACACTATAATTGTTAGTGATTTAAAATCAAATTTTAAGAAAAAATGGTATACTTCAATACTTTTACCTTCCCTTTTTTGCTTAGGTTAAAAGATCTTATTCCATTTGTACATCCATCACTGACTGGGTTTATTTTCTACTTTTTCCTACTCCCAATGAGTACTAGATGCTTATCCTCCTTGCTGCACAGCCTACATGCTGTTGCTGCATAACAGATTACATTTCAGCAACTCCACTGTTCCACTGAGCCTTTACCATCTCCAATGCTTTGGAGATCTGGGGAGGGGCTCTATAATTCACTAAGTACACTAAAATATTTTTTTCCTAAAGAAAGTTGTTTAACATAAATATTGTATGTGGCTCATGTAGTACATTTTAAAAGGCTTCACATGATGCCAAGTATTTTAATGGGAGGTGGTTTTCAATAAAGGAAAACACATTTAGCATGATGTTATTTCAGTGGGAATAGATCTGGCCCCTGACTTTCCTGGGGGATTCTGTGGGAACTTTTTATCAATTCAATCTGTTAGAATCACAGAATAATAGAAAACGAGGGTCAGAAATGACCTCATGAGGGCACATCTAGTCCAACCCCTGCGCCAAGCAGGATAAGCCCCGACTACATCATCCCAGCCAAGGCTTTGTCAAGCTGGATCTTAAAAACCTCCGAGGATGGAGACTGCACCACCTCTCTGAGTAACCTATTCCAGTGTTTTATTACCCTCCTAGTGAGAATGTTTTCCTAATATCCACCCTCAACTTTCCTCGCTGCAACTTGAGCCCATTGCTCCTTGTCCTGGCATCTGCCCCCACTGAGACCAGCCCAGCTCCATCCTCTTTGCAGCCCCCTGGCAGGGAGGTGAAGTCTTCTCAGTCTTCCCCCCTCAGTCTTCTCTTCTACAGGCTAAATCAGCCCAGTGCCCTCAGCCTCTCCTCAAGTCATGTGCCCCTGCCCTTTAACAAGTGCCAACTAGACATCGAGCCATTCATTACTACCCTCTGAACCTGATGATCCAGCCAGTTTTATATCCAGTTTTCTTGCAGTCCATTTATCCAACCCATATTTCCTTAGCTCTCTTGCAAGAATGTTGTGGGAGACAGTATCAAAAACCTAGCTAAAGTCATGGTGTATCATGTCCACTGCTCTCCCAGTATCCAACAAGCTAGTCATCTCAAGACAGAAGGCAATCAGGTTGGTCAGACACGACTTGCCCTTGCTGAATCCATGCAGGTGGTTCCTGATCACTTTCTTCTTCCTCCAAGTGCTTAGAAATGGATTCCTTGAGGACCTGCTCCATGATTTTTCCAGGACTGAGGTGAGACTGACCAGATCCTCCTTCTCCTCTTTCTTCACTCTGTGCACTGCATTTGTCCGTTTCCAATCATCCATGACCTCCCTGATCGTGATTTTTCAAAGATAATGGCCATCAGCTCTGCAATCACACTGGCCAACACCCTCAGCATCCTTAGGTGCATTATGTCTGGCCCCATGGACTTGTACATGTCCAGATTTTCAAACTATTCCCTAACCTGTTCTTTTGCCACTGCTGGCTGCTCACTTCCTCCCCAAATTGTGCTTCCAGGTGCAGTCATCTGGGAGGCAACCTTGCCTGCAAAGGCTGATGTGGAAAAAGTATTGAGTACTTCAGCCTTTCCTGCATCATCTGTCACTAGTTGCCCCCTTCTCCCCCCATTCCCAAAGGGACCCACACTTTCCCTGATCTTCCTCTTGTTGCTAACACACTTGTAGAAACCCTGCATGTCCCTTGTTAGCTGCAATCCCAATTGCACTTTGGCCTTCCCAACTCCATCCCTGCATGCCCAAGCAATATTCTTATACTCCTCCCTAGTCATTGTCCAAGTTTCCACGTTTTATAAGTTTCCTTTTTTTGTGTTTTAGCTCACTGAAGAGTTCCCTGCAAAGCCAAGCTGGGCTTCTGCCATACTTGCTAGTCTTCCTCCACTTTGGGATGGTTTGTTCCTGCACCCTACGTAAGGTTTCTTTAATGTACAACCAGCTCTCCAGCACTCCTCTCCCCCTCAGACTGGCTTCCCAGGGGATCCTGCTCATCAGTTCCCTGAGTGAGTCAAAATCTCCTTTTCTGAAGTCCAGGGTCCCTACTCTGCTGCTCTCCATCCTTCCTTTCCTCAGGATCCTGAACTGTTAATAAAGTCTGTTAACAAAGCCTTCAGTTGCAATCAACCTTTAATACCATCTATGATGATATTTTAAATAGTTTCAAAGGTTATTCAAATACAGCTTAATTTGACGGAAGCCATAGATCAACAATGAAGGAAGGGGAAAAAAAACAGAATAAAATGTAAAACTCCTGTGTAATATCTCAATAGCAGCATTAGTTAACGTAAATCTTTCAGAAAAGATTTACAAAGGATAAGTATGTTTAGAATTATTACATTTATGAAATAACTGTAACACATTATCTCCTTGTTGTGGGCTCCAGAAGTTCAAACTTCACTTATCCATTTCTTAGTTATCACACATCTATTCTGTTTCTATTCACACCCTCTAAGAAGATGCCATCGAGATAGCTTATCTTGATATGGAAAAAAGTGTCTCAGTCCAGGATATTAGAGCTGCTCTTTGTGGCAGATGCTACAGGCATCAGAAGTGATGTGAAGGAGAGGTGACTTGATATGCTTTCCTCATAACTGTTTTTTAATTCTGAAGTGATAACCACATTGGAAATATGATTATGACTCTGTTCCTATACTGAGCTTATTTCCCTTCCAAACCTGCTCATGAAATGCAAACGAACCTCCACAAATTACCTACCCTGCATTTTGCCTTTGGCTTGGGGTGACAGCTCCAACACTCTGTGAGTAGCATTGCTCTCCATGCTTCATTCCTCCTTTTGCTAAAGGATGCACCTCAACTGGTATCCTCCATGGACTGCTTCTCCTGTCCTCATGGCAAAGGAATAATGCTTTGAATCAGAATCTCTCTTCATAAAATCCATGCCTGGGAACCCTTGAGGACTGTGCTTGGCCCGAAGACAGCTGGGTGCAGAGCCTCGAAGGCCACCAGGAAGGATTAACAAAATAACTGGCAAAGAAGAGGCCACTACAGCCCTCAGACAAAAGAGAGAAGTCTGCGTATCTACTGAAAACCCATCTATTACATTGAATTTTATGGCCACAAATTAAATGAGAGAAAACAGCACACTTTTCATCTGGCTCATTTCACTCTATATATTTCAATGTTTGAAGCTGTAGTCTGAAAATAATTAAGAAAACATACTAAGCAAAAGGTAAAACTGAAAAAAAATTGAATGGAAACTACTGCATTACTACTTAAATTTCAGTCTCTGTCCTGATAACATGTACAGTACGTTCAGGCCAAAAGGGAAGAACAGGATACTTATCCAGGATTTTTCAAAAGAGCACATTTTTGTTTCCCATAATTGGTAAATAATTCACCAGGTGTACTTATGTATAATAGCATCAACATTTACATTCTTCTGTAAATGACCTGAGTTTCGAAAGAAGCAATGGTTAAATCTGCTATGAGCTACATAATTTCTACAGCCCTAATGGAAGGGGTTAGATTAAACTTTACTGTATTATAGTATATGCGTCATTCTATGCTCTACTAATCTGCAGCCCCTTCGAAACCTCACAGCCATCCACATTTCTGAATAAACAATCTCCCTAATGTCGCAAAGGCTAGGACACATTGAGATAAGAGTATCGATCTCAAAATGTACCTGACACCTTTTTAATTTCCCAAAGTCTTGAGCATGCACCTCTCCTACATGATTATGTAAGCATCTCAGAACTCAAGGAAATTAGGCTTTAGAGCCAACAGAAGCTCTCTTACAAAAATTAGCTTCTTGCATTGATGACAAACATTCTTGCAGCTTGGAAGACAAGTGATTGCTTGCACAGCATAGGCTCAACAAGCACATCTTTGCATGTTTATTTCTAAAATACAGTTTAGAGCTAGGGCCCATTTTCTTCTCACTCGGTTGCAGATAAGAGTGTGTTTTGATGCTTGGTGCTCTGGAATTGTAAGTTAAACGTCCAGTGCACTTTAAGGATGGATGGTTACTTGGTAGAATTACTTGCAGGCAGTATAAAGAATTATTTTAGAGGCTGAAGAACATTAGTAAGAAAGGTCTCATTCCTACTTATGCCAGATGTTGCTGAATAAAGAGATAAAACATTGATTGGTTATAAATACCTGCTATAAATACACAATGAAAACATTCTGACAGCCAAATGCAATTAGGCTACACAAGCATATCATTAAAGCTGGTAGAATATTTTCCATGGAACCTTTCTTCCTCCCATTGGAAAATTAAGTTTTTAACAAGTGATCTTTTTTTTTTAAAAAAATAATCCATACACTTTTTCATATTATACAGGAGCTCTGGGCTTTGTTACTCCATAAGTCAAGGACAGGTAATGAATGATAGGTAATTTTCCAACAGCCAAAGGTAAAGGCAAAAGAATACAGTTTAGAGTTTATGAGAACCTTAAGGCCTTCTTCTTCCGCAATATTTTCTAATCCTGTAACTCTAGAAAATTATTTCCAAACTCACTGCTGGTTTGTTAGATGTAGTCTTCTGCCTTCTTTCATCTCTTCTAAAAGAGTGGGAAACCCTAAATTGTCCTTGCTCAGGGAACATGACCTTCAAAACTTGGGGAAAGTGAAAAAAAGATGCTATCTCCTTCCTCTTGTCTCCAGAGATAAAACATGTCAGGAAAAGAGACAGAAACCCAAGTAGGCTGGAAGTGAGGTCATTTCATCTGCAAGAGTTGAAAAATGCAGACAAAGGCATTGTCTCCTTATGCAGGCAACAGGGAGATGCTTAGAAAATATTTCACAGAAGACAAGAGAGTGCAAGGTCCCTTCTTCAGAAACCTTCCTATAAAGGGAGATGTTGAACAGTGGAGAAGAGACTACACGGTGTATTTTCAACCTATTTCCTACAAGGCAATGGTAAGTCCAGGGAACATATCCTCTCAACATATCCTCGTCGGAGTCCATCTCCTAGGCAAGTATAAAGGCACACACCTCTTGCGGAGGTAACGTATGAAATGTGGCAAGCCATTCGATCAGAACAGGTGTGCTATTTGCGTTTGTTTGGCTCAGTCACTGAATCTTCCCTGCTGGCTTTATCTCCACCTGAAGATCAAACAGGGAGCAAAGATCAATAGAGTTGAGGCCAGATCCAGAATTGAAAGTAATGGAAATTAGGCACTTGCTGTGGGTATAGCCCCAAGTGCTTTTTCTAAGAAAGTGAGAAATCACTGGAGAAACCAGGATAAAAAGAAGAAAGCTTTGATCCCAAAATTGCTCTGTGATGGTTACAGTCTGGGTTAGGTGGGTACTAAAAGGTAGTAGCAAAAGAAAAGTAAGACCCAATGTTTTCCCTGGGTGGAGACCATCTACACATGAGAGCTCAATGTCACAAGCAAGAGGAAGGCTCAGTTAATTAGCTGGTTGGGAAGCGAGTGCAAATCTTGCCATTAGAGATTACTAGGGCTGCAATAAATAGTCCTGCTAGCCTCAGAAAGTAGTTTTCCCTGTTAGCCTGAAGTCAGGCAGAAGGAAAGGCGGGGTAGCACCTTACAAACTAACTTGTTCAGAAATGCATATGTTTTTCATAGGCAGCAGCCTAGTTCACCAGAACCACAATTCCCTCACAAGTCTTCTTGGCGTATATATAGACTTAGCTTAGCAAAGATCTGTTGTCTTATCCCTTAAACAAAGAGTTGCATATACTCCAACTGTGGTCTCAACAGTGCTGAGTAGAGCAGACGAATCACCTCCTTGGTTTTGCTGGAGAGGTATCGGTTGATGCACGCCAGAGTATTATTTGCCCTGTTGGATGTAGCGTCGCACTGCTGGCTCATATTCATACTGTGGTCAATTAATACCCCAAGTCCCTTAAATTCATGGTGCTGGTCAGTTTAGTACCACCAAGCCTGTAGGTGTGTTGGGCATTGCTTGTCCCAAGGTGGAGCACTTTACATTTCTCAATGTTGAACTTCTTCAGATTCCTACCTGCCCAACTTGCCAGTCTGTCATGGTCCACCTGTATCTGTTGCCTATCTTCAAGCATGAGCACGCTTCCCCATAACATTGGCTACTTTTTTTTTTTTTTTAAATCAATGAAAGCAATTTGGTTATTACTACTTGCCAACCTCTGCTAGAGTACGACTACGTTTGTTTTCTTGCTTACATTAGAAGTGCCAAGGGGAGAAAAGAAATGAAAGTTAACCAGAGTCAAAAAAAATATAACAATTATGCTACAACCAGGCATGGCATTTTAGTTCATTAAAACAAAAATAAACCAAGTAGTATTTCATTAAAACGCCAGAGAACAGCATTACTTTGAAATGTCACTTTCTCCTTTAATTAGTACACTCTAATGATAAGTGTATGTCATTCTTACCTAATGAAAGTTATGAGCACATATAGAATCTAGGTCACTTTCCACAACTGGGAGGTGTGCAGGTAAACACAGAATAAATTAAATACTTTATCAAAAGGCAAACAATTAAGGATGTGTTTTGTCTCTGCTGTTTTATATGTTTACTGAAACATTTTCCTACATTTTTCAGCCTTTTCTAAACAAGAAAGCATTTAAAATGGTCTCAGTATCATTGCTGTTGCTTTGTATAATCACTGTTTCTAAGGATGGGTAATAAGTCTTCTGGAGACATGAAGTTGCAGATGTACATTTTTAGCCATTTTCCCAGAGGTTTGACTTTGAACAGGACCACCTGCTCAGAGGTATATCTTTAATAAAAGCAGCAATAAGACCACCTGCTCACAGGAAAAATCACAATTCTGCCTTTACTTCCTTCATAATCCTGAGGCATCTTATCCTAGGAGCCAGCTAGCCCTTCCAATTAAGGGACCAATAACCAAATTCTCTTGTCTCAAAGGAGAAAAAATTGCAAATAAACCTGCTCTCTTATTTGAAACACAGTGTACTGCCAGTGGAGTAACAAGTATAAGAGTGTAAAAACTGCCATTTACTGGGTCAGACGACAGGTCCGCCTTGCCCAGTCTCCTGTGTCACAGTGGCAGAGCTCCAAGAATTTGCCCAATCCCTTGTTGAATCTGGCTCTACTGCCAGCTGCTACCACATCTGGTGGCCATGAGTTCCCCACCTGAATTACATACTGTGAATAATTACTTCATGTTCATTTTAAACTTAATACCTACTCGCTTCATTTTGTGACCTGTAGGTCTTGTATTGTGAGACAGTTAAATCCCTGTCAACTTTCTCTTTGCCATTTAGTATTCTGTAAACTTTTACTATGCCCCACCCAAGCACCTCTTTTCTAAACTGAATAGGCCTAGCCTCTTTCATCTTTCTTCATGGAAACTCCTCCATACCACTGATCATCCTTGTCACCCTTCTCTGAACCTTCTCTAGTGCCTCTATAACCTTTTTGAAGTGTGAGAGAATTGTATTCAAGTTGTGGATGCACCTTGGATTTAAAGTAGCATCATGATACTTTCAGTTTTATTCTTCAGAACCCCTAATATTTGCTTTGCCTTTTTGATGGCTGCTGAGCATTGAGCGAATGTTTTTAGAGAACTGTCCACAACGACTCCCAGATCTCTTCCCTGTGTGGTAACAGTTAAAGTACAGGCCACCATAGTTAAGGTATAGTTTAGACTATTTTTGCTCAAATGCTTCACTTTACACTCATCTACACTGAGTTTCACTTGTCATTTAGTTGTCCATTTGCTCAATCATGCCTCTATTAGTTCATCACGCTTTGCCTTGATCTTTATCATTTTGAATAATTTTGTGTCAGAAAATGAGGGCTGGAAGGGATCTCAGGAGGTCGCATCTAGTCCAACCCCTGCTCCAAGCAGGACCAGCCCCAACTACATCATCCCAGCCACAGCTTTGTCTAGCCAGGTTTTGAAAACCACCAAGGATGGAGACTACACCACTGCTCTGGGTAACCCGCTCCAGTGCTTTAGTATCCTCCTAGTGAGAAAATTCTTCCTAATATCTAACCTGAACTTCCCTTGCTGCAACTGGAGCCTGTTACTCCTTGCTCTGCCCCCACTGAGACCAGCCCAGCTCCATCCTCTTTGCAGCCCCCCGCCAGGGAGGTGAAGACTACTATTCAATCCCCCTTGATCTTCTCTTCTCTTCTCTAAATAAACCCAGTTCCATCAGCCTGTCCTCACACATCATGTCCCCCAGCCCTCAACCATTTTCCTTGCCCTTCACTGGACTCTCTCCAATTTGTCCACATCCTTTCTGTAGTGGGGGACACAAAACTGGACACAGGACTCCAGATGTGGCCTCCCCAGTGCAGAAGTGAGAGGAAGAATCACTGCCCTCCATCTGATGGCAGTGCTCCTACCAATGCAGCCCAGGATGCCAGCAGCCTTCTTGGCAACAATGGCACGCTGCTGGCTTGTATTCGGCTTACTGTCCCTTGTCACCCCCAGGTCCTTTTTCACAGAGCTGATGCCCAGGCAGTCAGCCCCCAGCCTGTATGATGCATGGGATTGCTCTGTCCTAAGTGCAGGACTTTGCACTTGACCTTGTTGAACCTCCTGAGAGTCCCTTTTGGCCCGATCCTCCCTGTTGCCCTTTTCCAATCAACCAGGACCTCTCCTGATCACCACGAGTTTTCAAAGATGATGCCCAATGGCTCTGAAATCACATCAGCCAACTCCCCTCAGCACCCTCAGGTACACGTCCATCTTTTCTAAATTATCTCTAACCTGCTCTTTCACCATTGAGGGCTGCTCACCTCCTGCCCAAACTGCGCTGCCTGGTGCAGTAGCCTCAGAGCTGACCTTGCCTGTGAAGACTGGGACAAAAAAGGCATTGAGCACCTCAGCCTTTACTGCATCCTCTGTGACAAGGTTGCTTCCCCCATTCAGGAAGGGACCCACACCTTCCTGATCCTCCTCTTGCTTCCGACATTCTTGTTTAAACCCTTCTTGTTACTCTTCATGTCCCTTGCTAGATGCCATTCCAGTTGGCACACTGGCCTTCCTGACTTCATCCCTGCATGCCTCAGCAATGCTCTTATATTCTTCCCTCGTTATTTGTCCAAGTTTCCACTTCTTATAAGCTTCATTTTTGTGATTTTAGTTTACTGAAGAGTTCCCCACTAAGCCAAGCTGGTCTTCTGCCATGCTTGCTAGTCTTCCTGTGCACTGGGATGGTACATCTGTACACCTGGCCACTTTGCTACTCACCCCCTCTTCCAGATCATTTATGAATTTGTTAAACACCACTGGTCCCAATACAGATCCCTGCAGTACCCTGCTATTTACTGACCATCTATATTCACTCTTGCTTTCTACCTTGGAGCCAATTTCTAATCCACAAATGGACATTTCCTCTAATCCCATGACTATATAATTTAGTTAAGAGCCTCTGATGAAGGAACTTGTCAAAGGCTTTTTGGAAGTCCACATATACCATGTCAACTGGATCACCCCAACATAAAGGTTTAGAAACTACTCGTGGCAATGCAGGATACAAGAAGTCAGATGCCTGATAAGTTTATCTGCTTGTCAATGCCCAGAATGCTTGTGCAAACTTCATAATAGTCCTAGTGCTTATCTTTACCAGCAGAAAAGCTTCAGCATGCTTTTATGTGGCTTCAGTTCTTTTGTAAGTGCTTTGTGTGTAGGATTTCAGGAAGCCTCTCCCAACTTCTGGCTTTCACAGCTTTAGTGAGGCAGAATTATTTATAGACTTCCACATCTGGAACTTTTTGTGCTTGTACAAACCATGTTTGAGGTGTCAGTGTGGGATTTTAAAGTAAGCTCATAAAGGCCATTCAAACAGGAAAATGGACTCTATACTCTCAGACTCCAAGATTACAATAGAATCACAATAAGTAGAAATGGGACCAAGCAATACACCTCTTTTTGATTTTTAAGAGCAACTGTGGTAATAGCCTACTCCATTATCAAGTTAAACCTTACCAGGCAAAATTAAAGTTCTTTGCAGAACTCTATTGAAATGCTGGCCAACTCATACTCTGCCAGCCATTTATGCAACCCTACCACCCAAAAAGCCAATCAAATCTGCCTCTGACCTCCATGCATTCTGCTTAAATCTGTTCTAATTGCCAAGCAACTTCTCTATGCCACTCAAGGCACAAGCAGACCAATTTATAGGAAAACACATTTCTTCCAAAGATTGCCTTAAAACTCCCATCCAAAAAGAATTACTGTGCTTCGTAGGAAGTTCAGGGGCATGTGAAATAGAGGTAGAGTGGAGGTGGTTCTTAATTATTATTATTATTTTTGCACTGCACTTAAGCAAAGAAAAATCAAGGAAACTGCAGTTTTACTGTTTTTCTTCTGATATGACTGCGGGTTTGCTACTGACTCAACCACAATTCTAAGGATAAATTTACTGGCATTAAAAGTATAATTTTATTAACTGTTTGATACCAACAACCATGAGCTACAAACAATAAACATTGCCTTTTAAGGGTTAAGTATACAAGAAATTAAATACAAACAAGGAAACACCTCCATTAGTCTTAGCTATTCTGGCAAGAGGTAGGAATGCTCTTTTCACCCTGTCTTCTCCCATGCGGCTCTACTGCTTCTTTTATGATGCTTGTTATAATTGGAATACCTTCCAAAATCTACTGGTTAAACTTGCACCCTCACCTCCTTCAAACTGCTCCTAAAAGTGTGTGGACATCAACTTTCTAAACATGAGTGACTACACCGAAAAAAAGAGCTGACCCTCCACGATGCATGTAGAACTGGGTGAGCAGCCAGTTATTAACTTTGACCCTCCTCATCCCTTGGCATCGATCATAACCCCATACATCTGTCAGAAGAAACTGAGTTCTTCGAGGCTTAGACACTGAGAAGGGCTTTAAAAAGGAAATGATGGGAAACAAAAATGATAATAAAAAGAGAGGGTATTACTAATTACCACTACTTCATTTCAATATGAGTTTTATCAAATTAAAACCAGTATGAGCTAGCATAAAGCCAATGTTTTATCACAGAACTTCTTTACTTCTTCCAGAAAGTCTTTAATTAAAGAGAATAATACTTCTAGAGTATATTGATCTCTATTACGTATCATTACGTATAATTTCAAAACTTCAGGCTAAAACACATAAATAATATCACTTTTCATTCACCATTTACATTTGCTCTTTGTAATTTGCTTGCACTCTTGACTATGCTGCAAAATAATGAGAATCATTAAATGAATATCAATATAAACATTTCTTTCTTTTAAATTTCTTTTCTGATAGTAAAAATCATTGTCTAGTAAAGCGAAGCATATGTTTAGCTATGAAAAAAAAATCAATTCTTCTAGAATTACCTTGCTAAAATAAGTCAAGATAAAACATAACCAAAAAAGTGGATTTTGACATTTCATATTTTGTTGAATACTATTACTGCACTGGCAATCACTGTCTCTTACATATAAATTAACAGCCTACCATCTGTCAAGTGTTCGGATAATCACAGGGTTTAATGCACAATATGGTTATTAGAATGTGACCTGACAAAAAGAAAAAGAACACAACCTAATTTGGACTACAAAATCTATGATCTCACTTGCAAATGACAGTTTGACAAGCTATTATTCTGCATTTTGGCTTCTACAGTAAAAGCGATTTTACGCATACGTAATTCTATTAGTCATACAGCCAACTGCCTGTGGAAGATTACTTCAAACTATAAAATGTGCTTGGTCATTCAGTATTTTGAACTAATTCTTACGCAAATATTTGCACCATGAATACAAATGTAATGATCTGTATATGCCTCTCTAGAAATAAAGCACAAATGAAGCAAAAATAATCCTTTGTGATGCTGCCACTGATTATAATAGCTATGGACTTGGCAGTGAAGACTTCAAGCAATGAGCGCAAGAAGTTCCCAAGAACTATCAATTGTTTATAAATCAAAATCAAAAGACGACAGCCTTTTGAAAAGCATAATCTATGGGACCCTTCTGTATGGAGTCTATTTCACATCCAACTGTGGCATTTGCTAACGAGCATCGTTAATAATGCCTGTTTTTATTTATAATAATGTCACTTGTGTGCCATCTTTATGGCATATTCCATATGTAACACTTTTTGTTTTCACCGAGGGGAAGAGTTCTGACAGTTGTCTCTAATGAAGACCATTAAATGAACCTATTATTCTCTACTGATAGGACAGGGTACCTGGCAAGACACATGTACCTCTGGCTCCCCCATTTTTCTGAGCCTCTCAACTGCACTGTAAAAGTGCTAAATAAAACATATTTCCAAAGCATATTCTTGCACTCTAAGGATTACTTAAAGGTATAAAATACATGCTTAAGATAGAACAGAATTAATTACGTCTTCAGACCAAAATGTTCTCTGAAATGCAAGCAATTATATTACCTGCAGAGCTTCAGTGAGATAACAACTATATAATAAGTAGAAACAACCAGTGCTGTAAATTATATTCCTTTGTTTTAGCCTCTGCTGAGCTGCTATTATTTTAACTTCCATATTCCTTTTAGTTGTGAAAAAATGATATATTTTCCTGTCATGTTGGCTCAATACACTTGTGAGTCAGTGCACTGAACCTCTGCAGTGGAGGATCATGGGATCAGCCTGGTACTGTCATAAAGTCTGGGATATGAATTCTAAGAACAACGTGATAGATTTTCAAGCGTTAGTTACACTACACAAGAACCCGCTTCGATAATAAAGGATCATGAATGTCCCCAGAAGGCAAGAAAAATCAGATCAGTTTATGCAAGGCCTGTAGCCATTTCAAAGTGTAACACTATTTACAGCTGTATAGATCAGCACTTATCAGGCAGACTGAAGCCACCAGTTTGGGTTTGTTTGGTTTTTTTTACCTGTTTCTAATAGAAGGCGAACAAAGAGATTAAAATGTCAAAATATGCAGAAGACAAGAATTAGAGGATGTATATCACAGGGTCAATTCTATATATAGTGCAGCTTGACCCAGCAAAGGCATACTCTGCCGTTATATTAAATAAGAGAAACTTCATTTAAACTAAAATTTTCCAAAGAGCATAACTGACTTAGGAACCCGAGTCCAATTCTCCAAATGGTCTAAGGGTCAGATTTACATTGTTTGCTTAGCTGCCTAGACATACAGACAAGGCACTGTGCAAGATTGGTAAATCCCGCAGCACCTATCTGTACCACTGGATGTCAAACACCATCGTGAATCTGGCCCATAGGCAGGAGGAGAGCACATATGGGGCCGTAAGTGGACAGGAAGTTTTGACATGAATAAACAGCACACTTGCTAGTCTGCATTAATTTCCCTGGTACATTAATCCCCCATCCCCTGCCACCCTGTAAGCAGACTAATTTTACCCTAGTATGAAAGAAAGGCATACTTTGAGTGTGGAGCATCTTGTGTGCCATGAATTCACATCTTCAAACTGGGTGTGTCTACACGTTCATTAATGCACCTTGAATACTGCACATTTAGTTTAATACTTCTTTAATAAAGTACTAATTGAATGCGCAGTAACTAGAGTGACTGCACAGTAGCGCCAGCACACGGGTTTTTTGTGGCACTTACTGAACATTGATCACTGTGCAGGAAGCTATTAGCGGGGGTTTTGACCACCGCGCTACTGCACAGTGTTATTAGGCTAATGCACAGTGTCTCCTGTAGACATGCCCACTGCATGCTAAACTTCCTCTGGAAGCAAGCTCTAATCTTATAGAAACTGGGACTAGGCTCTTAGGTCATTCAGCTCTTTGGAAATTTTCACCCTTAATCCAAAAATTGCTTGGAACGATATTTCTCTTAGGTTCCCAACTTAGCTCGCTGCCTGAAAATTAACTACAAGCCCTAACCAGAAAAGGGTCGCATGCCATTTCCCTGCCACACAAGGCCCAGAAGGCTGTATGCAGCAGTGAGGTTGTGTGACTTTTCCCAAATGGGGACAGGTGGCTCTGATAATAAATACTTCCCTCCTCACTGGAATATATAATATACTGCCCCTTCTCCACTTATCACAGAGCTTGGAAAATTCATCCAAACTCCTCAGCTTTGCAGCTGTGCATACATTTTAGGACAGCATGGAGCCATTTATGATTCCCATTATTCCTTAGAATTCAATAATTTGTTCCTTACGCAGCAGGAGTGAAGTTGTGCCTTTCAGCCGTGGCCCACACTAAGAAACAATGCAGGGGCACAGACCCCACGTACCATATAGGTGCTAGCCGCGGGCAGTACTTGCAGGCTGCGAGGCCAGAACATACGTGGGGCAAAGAACCGACAATTCCCCCTCGAGCTTGTGTTGCTCCAGTCTCAGTAATGAGCCATCTCTCTGTAACTGAAAATGTCTGACCTATGCCTCATTGTTAAAAGGGGAGACATTTCTAGATCCTTATAATTCCCATTACAGGTAAAATTATAAGACTACTAAATATTTTTCATTTATTGTCATATTTCACTGAAGAGAAAAGAAAATACAGCAGGTGGGACTCAGGGGACAGAAAAATCTATCTAATATTTTTTTTGGTCCCTAAACAGCAGTTAACTCACATAATTAACAAACCAAAGTAACCAAGTTGAAGCAACAGCACTCATTATCCAGGTACAGCTGCACAAGGGTTCTGATGTGACAAGATGCTAAATAAGCTCTTGTTTAACTAGGCCATTATTTAAAATAGAGACAATAATGTAAGTATTTGCCAGTTAGTTTTAAAAAGGCCAACAACAATGGGAGAAAAATACATTAAATAATTCATATATCCCAAGCTAGATACAAAAAAGATACACAAGTCAGTTTTTACCCTGCATATCTGGATGTACCCATAAATTATTTAGTGCTAACATGTGGGTGTGTGTGTGTCTACACAAGTGTAGGGTCTTTATGTGTGATGGAGCTAGTGCACTCAGCCTACAAATATGTCCCTAAAAATGGTGCCAGGTAAGGCTTAGTGGGAGGAAGAGTACAACTAGACTTAACTTTGAATTCCAAGTTCTTTCCTACTTTCTCCAGGACTTGGATGAAAATTCAGGAATCAAAGAGTACAAAGTTAACTGATACTGAGGAAACATGAGAAACCTAAAGAACTTGGGTTTTTTCCACTGTTGTTTCCCCCAAGGAAAAAAATCCCTAACCAAGTACATTGTATACAACTTAAAACTCCCAACTTCATTTATTTTCTGACTCACACTGAACATAATGCTGTGTCTAATTTACTTGTTGCAAACCTTTACAAGAGAAGTACAGTGTATCATTTAATTTTCTTTCGCTCAGGGGAAAATATTTCCAAATAAAGTTCATCAAGCTTTTGTTTTCAAGATTAATTTATAAGTTCTTTAGCCTCTATTACCCCACAGGGACACTTATATTATTATGATTCTCCCATCCCACCTCATCTTCTCATTCCCTCAAGGGAATTTGAATTGTAAAATTGAATATTTCAGCAGAAGAAGCATTAAAAGAAAAAAATCAAAAGGACAAATCAAGTTTCTGTATCAACACATGCTTTGAAAGCTATTCCTCAAGTTCTACCTGGACCAAGGGGGAGAACAGTATGAATACCTATTCCAGATGAACCAAAATATGTTACCAGACCTGACCTTCAGTGGAATATTACAATTGCTGCTGCTAGTGGCAATGAGATGGAGAACAGGGTTGAAATGACAAGAAAGTGAAGGTAAAGAGGTCTTACTACATTTGAACGACATCCTATGGGACACAGGATTTCTGAATTGCTTTTGGCCATCTGATATTACGTTACTGAAGCCTTCCCTAGAACAAGCTGGAAAAATCAAAATAATGACATTAATGCTGGGAATCAAAGTTTATTGACTTTCCCTTGAGCTATGATACCAAAAAGCTGGTTACAAAAGTTGCCAACTTATTTAATGATACCAGCACCTCTTCCCTGTACTTGTCAAAATATCTTTTGAAAACATTCTCAAAAAAAGTTTTTGATGTGTAGCAATTCAATATAATATCAATTCCCTTTTCAAGAAAGCCGGTTTTCATTGTTTCTTTTAAAACCTCAGCTCATCTGAATATTGAGATTGTATTTTTATTTCCCTTCTCTTCTTCCAATTCGCCTGTGCCAAAGGAAGAGAAAATACTGCTGTTATTTCAAAATTCCCCCGTCGAGACTGGGCACGTACTCGCACGGAAATGGATATCCCATTTCAACATCTTCAAAGCATTCCCCTGTTTGACACAACACCTACAAATCGGTTAATCTGACTGCAGCTTCTGCCTCCACAAGCAACTAGAAGTGCCCTGTGCCCTCGTCGAAGCTCGTTCTCAGACTGTAACGTTTATAATGTGATAATATGCAGCACAAGCGCTCCAGTGGGTCGAGCTTCTGTGGATTCAAATGAAGAGTAAAAATTGCTCTTCTGTTTTCATTCAGGCTGAGCTGAATTAATACCTTCCTCCGGAATAAAAAACATTTATACTGACTCTTTCAATCATTTACTCAATAATCCTCCTTCCCAATGTCCTTCTCTAGAGAGCAGATTTTTCTGGAACCATTTTGTCCTATACACAACATTTTGCTGAGGGAGCTTCTTGAATCAGAACAAGTTTAAATTAATAATTGACATTAGGCATAATTAACAAACAACAGCAATTCACAAAAGGACTCTGTTGTCATGTTTCAAACCACAAAATGTCTCCAACCAAAATTAACAAGTGAATAGTCATCCTTAGCATTTTCTTCCAGAGCGAATAGAAATCTCATTTCAGCTGAGGACTGCTTACACTCAAACTCATTTAGAGTAACTGCACAATCAAGTGGTCTGAGCAGATGACTAGGGACCAGACTCATGAGGGTTTCTAGTCCTAAAACATATGGGCTTGGCTAGCTGAAGAGCACCTGGACCGCCCAACTTTTTGCTGCAATTTTCCTTTCACAATGGATAAAATGCACTTTCAGCATGCACATGTTTGGTTGCTAAATTATAGGAAAGGTGAAAAAGTATGATCAACCATTGTCCTCTATGAATAATTCTACATGAATTTTTTTCAACTCAATTAAGTCAAGTCAAATTTCTCAGCCTATGGCTCTATAAATTACATGGATTACACAATTACTTGGTCAAATATGCAATTAATTTAGATATGATACCCTAAAAGGGTCCGACCAGCTATAAAGTCATTGCTGGCAAATGTGGAATACTGTCATTTTATAGCTGGTTTCTATCCATCTTTAATTTGCACATGTAGCCTGTATCCCCGTGGCTGGGAGCCCCATCAGCTAATCCAAGATCCCAGCTGTGTGGGGCAACGTATACTCCTAAGCCTGGGAGCTCCCAGCTGATACTGGTTCCCAGCCGTGGGAGCTCCATCAGCTGACAGTGGTCCCCCGCCATAGGGACACCCAATGCACCCCATGGCTGGGAGATCACAGCTGCTGCCATCTCATCACCATGGGGGTACATGATGCATCCCTGCGGCTAGGAGACTCATCAGCTGAGGGAGCTCCCAGCTGCAGAAACTTGTTTCTTCTTGATGCGAGGGGAGCCCAGGATCAGGCTCCCCTTGCACCAGCAGTTCATCATGATGAGATGGGATTCATGATCCCACAATCACACTTCTTGCTGTGGTGCGGTGACCTAAACTCATCTTCCAACAAAGACATATGCGGCATGCCTTACAGACTAGATTCAGCACAGCTGCTTGTTTCATGAAGTCAGAAATGGCAAACGCTGGACACAGAACCAGCAGCCAGGCCATGCGGGTCTGTCTTGCGGTGCCTGCTACTCTATACGTTGTTTCCTTCACCTGAGTGTCTAAATCAGCCCTTGTGAAAAGAGCGGAGCCACAACCCGGCACAATGCTTTCCCTCTGAGTAGCATAAGGTGAGCCCAGGTTATCTCAGTGTCTGAACACTGGCTTGCCAGGGCAAACTAGACACTTAGCTAATCAAGTTATTCTTTCTCATCTTTGTTTGCTTTTCCCCCCCTTAGGAAAAGGAAAAATCTTAGGAAAAATGAAGTGGAATCCATTATGCCACTGCCTGCAAGTGATTGTATGGGAGTTAAACCAATGCATTGAGCACTAGGCTATTGGAATAAGGGTTCTTTCATAAATACTAGAGAGAAGGAAAAGGGACTGGTGAGTCTCTTCTACTCTTGCAAAAAACACTGCTTGCCTCTTGACAGCCAAGCTTGCCCAGTCATTAACATGGCACTGAGGATAGATTTGTCTTATAAAAACTGTTTTTGTAGGTAACAGGTTTTGTCTTGTTTTTGCAATAGCAGAGAAGAACTGAAATGGCAGAGAGGCAGGTGGGAGAAAACCTCACTCTTTACAATATTTCACTGTAAGCAAGAAAACCCCCTCCCCAAAATAACTGTGTTCTCTCACTGCTCCTGTATTAGCCCAATTAACTTCTATCCCTTCTTCATCTCCAGTATCATTAGAGGGTGGCCACATGGCCAACAGGGATGGTGACCTGCTCCCTGTTGGGGTGAGGTATGGGAAGGGAAGTGGACATGCGGACAAAGCATGTAACTGGGAACAAAAATGGGCTGCTCATATCTGTCCACCAGATATGAGTACAGGAAAGATCACACATAGTTTCCCCTAAGAGGCTCTTAAAAGGGAAGTCAAAGCCTGGTGGATGTGTTTGGACAAAATGTGTTGGTTTTGTAACGCAGCTGGCACGCTCTGAAACATACTTTGGCAATCTATGCTTCACATACACCTCCCACTCCAAGCAAATTGAACCCAGACAAACAAAAATCAGTGGGATGTGCACGCTTTTAACAAAACAGCACCACCTAAAAATGCAAGTGCTCTAAAAATATACCTCACATTATATATTCTTTATTAAGGGCAAGAGCAACTAATCTCTGGCCTTCGATAATATACCAGCTAGTCACGTTATTTCTGCAAACATCTGATCAAACAATATATAAAAATAGACATTGCTTCCTTTTGTGTTTTCAACATATTCTTTAAAAACTGCAATAGAGCATCCAAATAAGTTCATTCAGGGGGTGAGTATCACTTAGAATTGAAGTCAAAGTTTATTTAATAATATCTGAAAAAAAAAGCCTGAATCCTTACCAACCTTTCAGGTAAAGCATGCGCATTTGCCTTAGGATAATCCTGTAAGTATTGATTTGCAAATTAACTTTGACAAGTACAAAATGACCCAAAATTCCAGGAAGGATAACGACAAGAGACAAACCCTGCAGTATGCTTGGGGAGTTCATGTGAACATGGGGAGTTCTGCGAGATCACGGAAGGATGCCGAAACGTTCTGGTCTGAGGGAAAACAACAAAAGCGAGGCTTCTGGTATAACAGAACTTGAAATCTATAGGATGGTAGCTAGAACAAGGCATATCGTGTCCCCCACGTCTCAGTTCTGGTTCTACTGGGAACACCATCCAGCAGAAAGTCCAGCAGCACTTTCATCAACTAGAAAGTGAAAACTGTGTCATCTAAACGCGTAAAAACATGTTTCAAATTAAAAGGAAGGATTTTGAAAGCTACTTAATGAAATCTACTTTACAAAAGAAGTTGCGCTATTCTAGATTAAATGTTAACATGGTACAATTTACAATAGTGTGTTTGCAGTGTTTATTATAATACTGAACTACACTTTCCTAAAAGAGCGTTAAGAAAATTCAAAAGTGGGGGCACAATATGCACATATGTTAAGATCTTAGTTTAAGGTATCTCTAAACTAGTACAACACTGATGAGAACAAAAAAAGCAAAACCTTATATAAGTAAAATGGCATTTCTCAGTGAATGAAACTAACGATTATTTCAATAGCATATAATATGGAAAGGCAGAATTAGAAAAAAAATCTCTTTGACTTGTACCGAGAGCTCCAAGCTGCAATTGCAGAAATATTAGATGAAGAACATCTTTTCATTAAAAACTTGCATTACTAATTGCATGAGTCTTTCTACCTACATTAGTTTAACATACATTACATACATACATTTAACATACATTACATACATCTGCAGTAATGTATGCTATACTTGGTCTTGGTCCTCCCAAGAAGTCCCTTGCCAATGGAACACTGCCTTTCAGTGGCTACTCCTGTATGCATGTTTTAAGTGAATCACTGGAAGTATTAGTAAGCTACCTACAGGGGACTGTTTTACCAATTTTCTTCCTAAAAATGAGGTTGAAAATATTAATATCTTCTTTAAAAAAAATACCAATTCATTTTGCCATATCGAACTCCACATAAAACCATGGGAAAGTTATAGGGTCCAGGTTTTCACATCTGTTCAAAAGTTTTGTAGCTGTAGAAAGAAGAGTAAATCTTTAACCAGCAAGGCAAAGCACACGGAGAGGCGTGAAGGGGCTGAGATGGTTTGATTCTATACGCAGCAGAGGAAAGCACTGAAGCCAATGAGATTTAGGTAAAGTATATGCTTAAGTACTTTTGCTGAATCAGGACCTTAGAGAAGACTTTCATTGACACCAATGGGCTTTGAAGACCTTTAAAGCAATGATATATTGACAAGATCTTCCAATCATGCTGGTATCACACAGAAGTGTCTGAACCTTATTAAGAGACCTACCTGTATTTATAGTGAAAAATTTAGAGCTTTCTTTATTGGTGGAGGCATCCATAATGCAATCTCTCGAGCTGACTTAATTTTATAACATTCACAAAGAAACCAAATTTCTTCTTCAGGTACTTCTTCAAATCTTTGTACTGCTAGTCACATCATTGTTTTCTTTATTAAATAAACAGGTGCAAAAACAGAAAACTAGTTTGATTTGCATTGTCAGCAGCCTGGACTCTTTCAGAGTATAAAATTTCATCATTGATCTTTAAAAGAAAAAAGAATAGGCTGAAAGGATTTTCTAAATTAAAACTTTAACTCATACTTTAAAGAAAACTTTAGATTCTTAAATTTCTTATTTGCTATTTTTGAAGTATAAATCCTTTACTTGGAGACTAAATATCACTTCAGCATTTCTACCCAGCAGTTACAACTTTTCAGATATATGATATTACTGGCGTAGAGATTACCCTGCAAAACGATATACTTTTACCAAGAACATCAGGCATAAGTGAATTTTTCATGTTTAGCCCAGTAAACATAAAAAGCAAGCATTTCACACAAGAATGATATGCCTGCCTTTAACAAAAGCAACCTAGGCCAAAAATTATTAGAAAAATATCAGCATCCCCAATGGGCTTTAAAACAATCTAATTAGGTAGCCCAACACTACATTTTGTCAAAAAACTCTGACAACCTAATAACCAGATTGTCATCAGAAGGACAATGAAAAATGATGTTGTGTTTGCTAGCATTAAAATACTACATCTTTCTGTGCTGCCTTCATCCTATGAAAAAATCCTAATGGCATCCCATTGTTCTGGAAGGATATTTATTGAAATGATTCTGTTCCACTTGAGAACAGGTAGCTGGGGGGCACTAAATTTAATCTTTATTTAATCTCTAATAAGACATCTTATGAACCACCTGCCTAATTTCAGGTTTGGAACCACTGTGTACTGTGCAAAGGAAACGTGAAAAAACTCCACTTGAAAAAACTTTAATAATATGTTCTGTCTTCCAAAGGAGAGCATATTACTGTGGTGACTACATGCAGTATTTCAGCTTTAAAATCAAGTCACCCTATATTTCAGCTTCTGAAGTGAGATAAAACAAGAGCTATGGGAATGACACACAGAACACTTATGGAGATTTGAAATACTAATATATTACCCTGGGTTTAAAGGAGTTGTACACATGAATTAACTGACCAGTTGTAGGCAGTAGTACACTGAATCTTCTAAAAAAAATTCCAGGAAGTATGAACCTAGGAGTTCCTTTCCACCACAATATACATGAATCAGACCATAGACAAGGAGGGCTGGAAGGGACCTCAGGCGGTCACATCTAGTGCAACCCCCTGCTCCAAGCAGGACCAGCCCAACTGCATCGTCCCAGCCAAGGCTTTGTCTACCTGGGTCTTAAACACCTCCAAGGATGGACAGTCCACCACCTCTCTGGGTAACCTATCCGACACTTTAATACCCTCCTCATGAGTTTTTCCTAATACCCAACCTGAACTTCCCTTGCTGCAACTGGAGTCCAGTGCTCTCTGTCCTACCATCTGCCCCCACTGAGACCAGTCCGGCTGCATCCTCTTTCCAAACCCACTGAAGGGAGTTGAGGCTGCTATTCATTCCCCCTCGGTCCTCTCTTCTGCAGGCTGAATCAGCCCAGTTCCCTCAGTCTCTTCTCACAAGTCCTGTCCCTCATCCACGCAACCATTTTGTAGGCCTCCACTGGACTCTAACGTGTCCACATCCCTTCTGTAGCAGGGGGCCAAAACTGTACACAAGACTCCAGATGTGTCCTCACCAGTGCGAATAAAGGAGAAGAATCGCTGCCCTCCATCTACAGGCAATACTCCTACCATATTGCTGCTGTGTTTCATTTAAAAAGAAACGTCCACAAAATGACCCCTAGTTTTTCATCTTGTTCCAAAAGCAATACTATAACAGAACAATGCAAAGATGAGATAATTTCAATTTCAATCTCTTATGAACCTCACAGGCTAGAAATGAATGTTTTATGTTATCTGAAAGCTAGGAATCATTCCGGTTTTCAGGTTACAGAAACGGATCTCATTTTATACTTGCTATCATGATGTACTTTTAAAATAAAGTAGTTGTGTTGCTTTTTTGCCATTTTCTTTTCCCATCCCCAATCCCTGCTACTGTCTTGGAAACCTGTGAAGTAGAGCTAGAAGTGAATGTTGTACACAACCTGAAAACTGTAATCTCATCTTTCAAGTAGTATAAAGAACTAATCTCTAACACTAGCAGCTTGAGACACACTGGGTGCTAAAATCATGTGGTAAATACTTCTGCAAAAAGTGATTAAGTTAAGGAACAGGTATAGCTTCCCAATAATTGTGTTCAGAAAACACATCCTCCATCCAGGAAGGAGCAAGTACCCTAGCTCCCTTGGAAATGCATCCATTATTCACAACATACAGTTCCTGGGACTCCCTTACACACACAATATTAACAAGATCCCATATGAACAATACTATACATACCTATGGGACTTCCATTCTTGGTAATATTTTGTCTTTTATGAAGTAAAAGAGCAATATGTTTGACGTTGCCAGTGGTCACAACAAAAGTAATTTCTCCCACTTAGTAGAGCTGTGTGAAGCTTTGGTGCCTGATTCGATTCAGCGGAGATTTGGCCCGATTTGGTGGCTGAATCTCCAAATCCAGGTCCCCCTCCCCCATGCACTTCTGTGGGATGCTTCATGCGCCCCAGCATTGTAGCAATCATGAGCTGCGCTGGTACCTCAAGGTATACAGAAACAACTTTTAAAGCTGTGTCAATGTCCGAATCACCGAATCGCCAAATCACCATTGAATCATTAGATTCGGATTCGGCCAAATCAAATCAGGGACAGTGACCTGAATCAACTAATCGAAACACTGTCTCTGATTTAAGCTGACTCCGAATCCAAATCGAATAGAGCCTGCTTCACACACCCCTATTAGTTATTTCAGGAAAAATGAATCACCAGTCTACACGTGAACACTCCCTCCCCTCCCTCCAATGTAGTGTGACTGCAACATCATCCCCAACACATCTAAAGGGTTAAGAACAGGAACATATATAACAACCAACCACTGTAAATGATAAAAAGGAAAGATTATGTCACTGAGCAGTTTAATTCATTATGCACAGTGTATGTGTGTGCAGGTGAACATATAGTAGCAACATGTGAATTATTGAACCTTAACCTCTCTTCTCTTTGTTCTTACACTTAGTTTCAGAGGCTCCATGTTTCTGATGCCTGGAAAAATACCCACCAAGAATGGCAGGAGCTCTTATGATGTAATGCTCTAAGTTACTGTACAAAGGACTCTTGCCAAGACAACTAACTACTGCTAATGTTGTCTAATGTCTTTTTTGCCAGGCATCACGCTATGAATAAAAAACCTCTGGCCTGGGAGTAGGGCATGAAATATTGCTTTCTTGATTTCTGAAAGAGTGTAGTTATGGTGATGAAAATCTGCTTTTCTCCAACAACTGTAACATTTGAACTTTATTTTAGAATTGTTTTTTCCCTCTGCATGCTATTTAGAGACAACTACAAGCTCTCAATTCAAAGCAAAATTCCCACTGACATCATTATTGATACTGCTGTGGACTAAGGCAGAATACAGGTTTTTAGTGGCAAAACTATTCATTTCATTTAGACATTTCATCCTGAAAGTAAGGCCTTTGGGAAAACAAGATTTTTTTCAAAAAACACTTATGCCAATGAACATGAAGGAGAAAAAAGTATTTCAACACTATGGGCTCCTATACACATACAAGGAGGCTGCTCCGATGTGCTGTAATTACCGTGCTCCAGCAGACTCTGACATCATGTGCAGCAGCATCCCTGTGCTGAAAAATAAAAAATGGCAGTGGAATGCTTAAAACAAAAGCTCGTTCAATGAGTTTTGGTTCAAAACGCTCCACCACCATTTTTCAGTGCAGGGATACCGATATACATGATGCTCCAAGTGCTTTAAATTAGCATGGCTCTTGGAGCTGTGCTGATTAAGGCGCTCTCAATCGCCTCCCAGAGCATGTCTATAAATGCCCAAGGACACTATTCTGATTGAGTCTGAGAAAGGCGGGGCTCCTTACTGTCCATTTCACAGACCATAAACTGGAAAAGGCAAAACAAAGACATTTGACTTTATTTTTTCCTGTGGGAATATAAAAGCAAATTCTTGATTATGAGTCTGATGCCCATTCTTCACATAGTGTACTCCTCAATTCACATTACAAGAACCAATTTTCTACCTCAGGAATAGGATTAAGTAGACAACTTTTTTCACCCCAATGTACATGTTTTAAAGTTTTTCTTTTGTGGCACTTATGGATTCATACAGAACTAGTGTTAAGCTAGAGCTAAAAAAAATTGGCATACTTTAACAGGGAAAGCAAGAACAGTCCACAAAGTCTGTACTGACCTTAAAGTGCTAGCATTTATTTGAGATATTAGTGGCTTACGTATTGTATTTAGAAAGATGGAACCTCAGTTTGATCAGCAGCATATTGCTCCTATTCAAAGAATTTCTTCTGGAATCCACTGATGTTTCAATTATATTTAACGAATGCCAATCTATGACCAACTGTGACTTGAAAAAAGGACTTGTTAATCCAAGTCTTTCACGTATGGAGACCAAACTGACCCTCTGGCAAAGGCAGCTACTGCACTCACAAGAATAAGTAAATATTTTAAAATCAATGCGTTTAACACAACTATGTGCAAGAAGAATATACAGAGAGGTAGTTAGCCATGTTAGTCTATGGTCAGTCAGAAGCCAGGGTAGGTATGTACCTTTATAGACAAACTAAATTAGACAGACAGACAGACAGATCACAAGCTTTTGTGACCCCAAGTTCACTTCATGAGATGCTCAGAAAGGATACTCAGAAAGCAGTGTATACAGTGAAGCGAGTGATTAGAATGCAGTAGGTACCTGGGCATACCTGAGCACGTTTCTTGTGTACATTGACTGCAGTCCTTTTTATTCGGCTGAGTGTGATGCCATAAACAAAGTGATTCATGTATCTTAAGCAACTACCTCGGGAGAGCCACAAAAATCAGGCAAAATGTCTTTAAACAAAGGTTAAAGAAAATTGCCTCGGAAACCATGTTGATACTTTAGTCATTGCTTAAGGAAGCCTTTTAGAAGGAGTCCTTATTGCAGTTTTTCATTTAATAGTATACCCTAATTCTTCTCCGAAAACATTTTCATTTCTATAGAAACACAACTCTCACTCCAGGGAGTGGACTTCAAATCATGGCAAAAATGCACCTGCTCTCTTGGGGTATTCCAGGAATCGTGAGTGCTTCCAACTATCAATTTCCTCTTTAAACTACAAATATGAAATGCATTAGGGACGATTTACTGGGAAAAAATAGTTACATGTTGGCCAACTCTTAGAGAAAAGGGAACTCCATCGAGGCTGGATATACCGTACTGCAGAAACCAGTAATATGCAATCTATTGTTTCCAGAAAAGAAATATTTTCTGAATACATGTGCCTTTCTGCGTGACTGACAGCTGTACCATTTCCATCTAGTGAAAGGCCAACTCCATTGTTCAGAATTTTTTTCTTCCTAACGCACTTTTAAAAATATTACTGACTGGCCTCATCTCTGCTGATCATTTCATTTGCTTCATATCCTCTTGCTTCCTTTCTCAACTTGCTTCTATTCTAATTTCTGATTTATAGTAATCACAATCACCTTACTCCCCCCTGATACATACTGGGGTGATAAAGAGGTAGGAAGAGGAAGGGGTCATACCTTTTACTTCCTCTCTAAGGCAGGTTGTTGGATTTTTTTTGATGAATGTAATCTTTTGACAATCTGGTAAAATAATCTTAACTAGTCCAATCAGGATTCACAATTTTCTGTTTACAGTTATTTTTCTCAGCTCACTTGGCTCAATTGTTTTCAGCTTTGAGTACCTGGTCCTTTCAAAGCACCAAATATACACATTAGTGACTCTTGCATTTTATTCTTTTTCTATAGAAATGTAGTCAAGTTATGATCATGTGCACCTAAGCAGCCGTGAATTGGTAGTTCTATGATCCTCTTTAGCTGTCAACACGAGGTCTAATGTAGAATTACCCTGTATGGACACAATACTTTTTGATTTAGGACACTCTCAGCTATAATTTTTGGTACTAAAACTTCTAGTTCTAACAGCATGACACTTCCAAGATATGTATCATAGTATCATAGTATGTAGGGTCAGAAGGGGCCTAAAGCAGGCCATCTAGTCTGACCCCCCGCCAATGGCAGGAACGAGTGCCAGGGTCACAGGACCCCAGCCAAGTACCTATCCCAAGGTAGGAGCAAGAACCACTTCCCTAGGAAGCTGGTTCCACATCCTAGCCACCCTAACTGTGAAGTAGTGTTTCCCAGTTGTCACTGAGACCAAGTCCTCTACAATAACAGGGGGGTTTTCTCCTATGCCTTATAGATAGGTGATTAAAGAGCTGGTCACCCTGTTTCTACCATGGCTTTGCGACCTGTGGACGATACCAACTAGTGCATGCCCTGTGTTGTGCTTTATCCATTAGAACATGGATCCACTCCCAGCTGAGATCATTGGTTTTCAAATTGTGAGCGACTCAGAAACAGCTCATGCCATTTCTGACGTACAGTGCCACTCTACTCACTTTGTTCACTCAGTCCCTCTGAAACAGGTTATAATTTATTTTAACAGTGAAGGAGCTTTTAATTGGGGAATATCCTGCATCTGATTATAAGCAAACTTTCAGAGTTCATTTTCCCAGACTGAATGATCTAGGATTAAAGCCTTAAAAGGTACTGGTTTGGGGGTGAATGAGGTGACTCTACGGAACAGAGCTCACCAAAGCTTTCAGGAGAGATGAATATTTAGGCAGGTGGAAATACACCTATAAATAGCTGTTGTTTTTATCCTTTGTTCTGCTTGCTGTGCACCTGGGGGGGAATAAATAATGCTTTGTTTTGAAGAATCTTTTTTTTTTAGTTACTTTATTCAGCTGATGGCCACAGGTCTCAAGAGAAAATAGGCTCGCAGGTGCCAAGAATGGTTAAGCTTGTCATGTTAACATGGTGGCTAAAAGGCAACTACTACCCAGAGAACCCATGCAAAAATAGTTGGACTGAAGAGTCGTACCCCGAGAGAGAGGTGCACACACCCCGGCACGCCACGTGACCTGTCCCCCTGAGACGGACTAGCGTGCAGATTGCACTGTAACTGAGAAAGAAGTACGGGAAGAGTGAGATGGAAGCTAAGTTATCTTTTCTCCAGATTTTTTAATACAAGTCTCAGAACTAGTATACTAGGGGTTAAAGCACAGCTGTGAGGTTCATGTTCGAGGTCACTTATCACCTTGTGATATAACAGCTGCCAGCAAGGAAACTATATACAGCATTTCCTTAACAAACAGATGATTAAGCAGGTGCAAACAGCTATAAGCATATAAATTGCTGCTGCCACATAAATTAAAGGTACACTTTTTCCCTCTCCTAAAAGTTTTCCTTTTCAAAATACTTCTATCGACTACATAAATATTTGTTCCAATTTCTGTTTTTGCTTTATTCTACCTATAAACAGCTTAACTATGCATATAAACATTAAAAATCGATTTACCATGTCATAAAACGCAAACGTGCCTAGAAAAAAATTAAATTTAAGCTCATATACCATACCATACCATACATTCATTTCTTCTATGCTACACAAATCTGTTGTTTAACAAATATTTTAACAGTTGATCACAATGGTTTACAATTGATGACACTGCAAAACTATAATAATTTAAATCTCACTGCATAATGTGACCATCTTGAATTTCTAAATCTGCCTTTTAAGTTCCATGCTGCTTTAATTACCACAGTTCTCAACTTCAACGCTTACAAAAATGATGGGAGAAAAATCTCAAAATAAAAAGATAACTGTTGTCAAAGCCAAATATAGGATTATAGGATATTTTAACCTGCGTTTTGATGAAAGTGGATCCCCATCATAGTCCACAATTTATGACCCAATTTCTTTTCTCCATGAAGTATTTCAGTTTTTAAGCCTGAATCAAAGAACAATTGAAGTGCACTGAATGGGATAAGATTTTCTTTAAAACTAAAACTATTGTAACACCACACAGAAAGTTATTAGTTCAAATTTAGCTTTTTTTACCCACTTAAAACCATGTGATAACAATCAAACAAAACCAACAAACCAACCAAACAAAAGCACCCATGTTTGGAAATCTCTCTCAGCTAACTCTGCACAAAGCAGGATGTTGTCTGCTGCATACCATTACACACCTGACTATCACAATACATTTATTAGGAGCAGATTAAAACGCCACTCTGCATTCTGTTTTAAATGTTTTATTTTGCCAGCTGGCTTTATTCAGCTATTGACCAGAAGCAGTACCAATGCATTTTTTATTATGCCTAGCATTAATCTTAATAAACATAGCTACATTGGAATATCTTAAGCACTGTGAACAAAGCATAAGTCAGCAATCATGCTTGAAGATTTGGCCAAACTCAGCACATCAACTTCTTCCCTGATACTTTCCTCCTCACTGTTGCTCAGCATTGTGTGTGATGAGACAACCAAGTGGTTAAAGTTGCCCTGTCAGCTATATCTCTAATCCATGTGTCTAAATCCCTGAATATAAGAAAAATCAATGTTGTAAGGCAATGTTTGTCAATGCCCTGTAATAAATACACTTACCTTAACAGACTATTCTCAATGGATTTCACTTCTTTGCTGCACTTCAAAGCTACATAGGGATAAAAAAAAAAAATCATTGACCTGCTGCCACTGAAAAGAGAATGCGTGCTCTATACATTAGTAACCATGTTTAACTTTTATTGTCACAGCAACAGTAGCTGAAGAAACCTTTAATAAAACCTCATAGTTATTTCACAGTGCCACAGACACACAGGCATACACCAACAAAACGCAGAGATGAGCCGAGACAAAAACGCTGCGTGCCAATATCGGCTTCTTCAAAAACTCACAGAAGAGCTGTCCGACACACTAGCCTTAAGACTGGTTTTGACGCTTTAGGTTCCTATTTGAAATATCTGGGTTTATCTTACGAATCATGTGTAGATGCCTGCAACACCTATCAATGCTCATACTGCATGGCACCCCCGGTTGAGAACCACTGGACTAACTAAATGAGAGATGCATACGGATCACCAGGTACAATTACAATTTTGAACAGACAGCTCCCTAGTAACTAGAGCAAATTACTGTGGAAATGACCAGTCCCACTGATGCCTTCAAATCTAGCCTGGTTACCTATTTAGGAGACATGCTTTAGCCAAACTAAGTTATTGAGCTCAATATAGGAGAAACCGGTGAAACATAAGGGCCTCTCATACACTGAAAAATCAAACTCTTCTGAATGTTTTTAACATTCCTGAATGGCCAGCTTCTGTGCAATTTACACTGTAAATCAGCCCACTAAGGAGGAAAACATTCCTAGAAGGAAAAAAAACGATTAAATAGTTGGCATGGTTGTATTGCATTAGGTGTCTCTTGATCATCAGGGAGTCTGCTTCTGCTAATGAGCTCGGGGGGGGAGGGCAGGGTGC
The DNA here is from genome assembly GCA_030014935.1 of Caiman crocodilus. Taxonomy (NCBI): domain Eukaryota; kingdom Metazoa; phylum Chordata; order Crocodylia; family Alligatoridae; genus Caiman; species Caiman crocodilus. Next base: position 13,558,669 of record JAGPOW010003182.1, on the reverse strand, counting down.
TTGAAGACCAGGGAGGGAAAGGGGGGTTGGCTGTAATTGTTTGATGATCCTTCTTATGGGATCCACTGTGGGCTGTGTAACAACCACAGCTGTGCAGTCAGTAGGAGGTCTCTTTTTGTATTGCAGTAGGGTATCAGGGTGACGCTTTCAAAGATATGATCCATTTCTCTGCTGGAGTGCCCTTGCTGCGTAAAGCAGACAAAGTTCTTTGGGCACATGTGATATCTTTTATTAAACCAACTAAATATTTGGAAAAATTGTTCTTTGCAAGCTTTCAGGCATAAACACCTGTGTCCTTAGACCAACACAGCTATTACCAACAACCTTGCTGCATAAAAGCAGTTTTGGGGTTGGAAGGTGAGTATTCTCCTCAAATCAAATCAGAATGTATCTTTTTCATACAGTATGATAGTATATTCCCAGATACATGAAATAGAGCATAACTTTCTCTGGTGCGAAAGGATTTACTAACATGAGCCTGCAACACCCACAATACCCACTAATGAAGAATGAAATTCATCTCAATACGTGCCAATAAAGCCTTTAAACAACATCATCGCCTATGCTAATAATATGTGACAGATTAAAAGTCTTTCATTCACGTTTTAAAAAATTGTACTAGAATTATAGCAGAATTTATTCTGGAATTACCTTGATAAACTGCAAACAAGGCCTGAAATCAACCAGAAGAAATTCAAGGAGGTCAAGTGCAATGCCCTGCCCAGATACAGATTGAGGAAGGACCGGCTAAGCTGCAGCACTGAAGACAGGAATTTGGGGGTCACAGTCAACCAGAAGCCGATTGTGAGCCAACGGTGTGGTCTCATAGCAAAAAAAAATGCCAAGAGCATAGTGTGTTATATTAACAGGTGTGTACCTTGACAAATGAAGGGAAGTGATACCTCCCCTCTATTCAGCCTGGTGAGACCTCACGTAGAGCTCTGTGTCCAGTTTTAGGCCCCACACTTCAAGGATGTGGACAGAAGGGAAAGAGTCCAGTATAGAGCAACAAAAATGCATGACCTATGAGGAAAAGTTGAGAGTCTGGAGAAAAAAAATTCAGTTAGTTGAATTTATTACAGGATTTGGGACAGCACTGTCCAGTATGTAACCAGTACACTTAATGGTCACCATCTCTTCTCCCATATATTGTCTCAACTTTTCGCCTGGAGGTCTCATCATCCAGTACCTAACATGAAATGTTTTTCCTTTATTCAACCATGCAGTTCTTGGGGGGATGGGGCAGTGTCTCACTGCTTGCCTTTTAGTTTGTGGTCATTGTTAATGAGATCATTTGACTTTCAATGGCATCTCCTTGAGGAAACAAGCTCATCCACCCAAAGGCAGTTTTTTTCCTGAGGAGCGACAAATTACTTAAGCACCACCTAGCTTTGAATACTACTATTACCATCATGGTAGAAGGTTTCCATCCAGTCTGATCTGTAGTCGTCTACACTAGGATTATGCCAAATTAGGGACTGGAGAAATGAAAGACTCCACAGGAGTTTTAATGCATTTTGTTGTGCATGTGGTAGAAATTCATTATTCGCAATGTAAGTAGGAAAAGTTCTGCAGATGGAAATGCAAGTATATTTCACCAGTCACAAATAAACGCTTTTAAAATCTTCTGATGCTAATTTGACACAACTGGCCATATAATAAAGCTTTGACAGAAAGCTGCTTTTATCACTTGCAAGAAAAAATTATATCCAAAAATCCTGTTAAGTGAATTTATGACTCCATATATTAGAATAAAACATAACATTGAGATGGTCCAGAAGAGGCCACCCGCAAGACCTGGGGGCAGCAGGGCAGACCCTACAATGAGAGGCTACGAGACCTGAACCTGTTCAGCCTTCACAAGAGAAGGCTGGGGCGGATCTGGTGACCATCTATAAACTCACTAGGGGGGGACCAGAAGGGTTTGGGGGAGATCTTGTTTCCCCCAGCACCCCCGGGATAACAAGGAATAACGGCTGCAAGTTGTTGGAGTGTAGGTTTAGATAAGACATCCGCGAAAACTACTTCACTGTCAGGGCGGCTAGGACCTGGAACCAACTTCCAAGGGAAGTGGTGCTGGCTCCTACCCTGGGGGTCTTTAAGAAGCAGCTCAATGCCTACCTGGCTGGGGTCATCTGAGCCCAGGTTTCCTCCTGCCCAGGCAGGGGGTTGGACTTGAAAATCTACAAGGTCCCTTCCAACCCTACTTCTATGATTCTACGAATAGATTATGTAAATTTAAAGACCAATTTGAGGTAGACCTATATTTAAAATGCTATATGTAATTCAGAAAAAGTTAACCAGTTTATTGGTGTAAACAAAGATATTTTGTTAAATGGCATTTCCATCAAAGCTTTATAACCAAATTAAAGTGAACACAAAGTGAAGGGTTACATATTTTCTATAGCTTCTATAACAGCTAATCCAGAAACACTAACTAAAGTGTTATTGTTCATTCCTTATGCCTCTTTCACAAATTAGATAAAACAATGTGACAGTTAAAGTACTTGGGACTCTTATTCTACTAAGTGATTTCATAAACATCCCAAACCTACCAAAGTTATGACTTTAAGTACTGATAAATCTTAAGTTTTCCTCCACTGTTAAGAAAAAAACTCATTGACTAAAATAAGCAATACAATATCTAAACAGTGCAATAGCCAAAAAGTCACAGTGTGAAATGAATCATGCCATGGTTAGAAAAGCAGTCAAAGCAATGGGATATAAAATATAACAGCAACCATATACCTTTCTTCTCCAAAGGCACAAGCCCATACCCTATCCTCAGTCTATGGCTGAAACCCTCAAGAGCTTGACATACGAATGATGGTGGGACATGGCACGAAGTGTAGAATTCTCTGTTGCACAATATTTAAATCTCCATAAAAATTCATTCATTTCAAATGCTTAGCATGTTCACCTGCAGTCAAGAATATAAAAAGGCAGTATCCCTGCCCTTCCCTGAACCATCAGACACATCATGCCAATGCATCTTACAAAGTTAGTAACATGTCATTTTTCTGTTCAGGTATCATAAAGATAATTACAGTCATTCGCTGCTAATGAGCTTTTCTCATTAGCAGAGGGCTTTTCTCCATTTGCAGTGTTTTCACTAACCTTTCAAGTTTATTAGAAGAGGCTTACACTTCTATCTCTGAAAGCTGATAGAAATTTCTCTCTTTTAGAATTTCCTCTCACCCTGATACTGGGGTTTTACTTGGGGGGATTCAATTATGTTGATAGCCCAGGGGGGAAAAAAAAGTCTCTTTCCGCATTTCATTCACATAATGAGAACGTGAAAGCTGTTGTGTGTGACAGATGAGCAACGTGAGCTAAAGCAACTTGTTCCGCTTGTCAGCCTCCAAGAACCAACAGCAATGAGACACAATTGTGACGGCACGACTGCAGTAGAACTGGGTCAAACATCTGGTCACTCTGAAACAGGATATCAGCTGCTCTTTGTACTTCAGGAATTTGATTCAGTGGCACTCTGAAAACCATTATGTACTATTAGCTTTGTATCTACGTTCCAAATCTAGATCATATCACAACAATATTAGAAGAATCCTCTTGTGAGCCTTAAAGTTGCCATGAAAGTTAGCAGGAATCTCCAGATGACTGTCAGGTGCTGTCACTGGCCCCTGGAGACATCAGGTACATTGTGCCCATAACCATTTAATGTGCTGTACCATTGGATCTGAGCCTTTTCTTGAGAGCAATTTTCTCATTTTGATCCATGGGAACTAAATGGATACGGATGATGGCAACAAGTATTATACAGGTCTACAAACTGAAAGAAACACGATGTATGTAAGACAACAAAAATCCAAATTAATTCCCAGAATTACTCGTTTTTATTTTATGACCACAAAATCATTCTTTTATAGTCCAGTGTTTCATACAGAAATGAGTACTTCCTATTACTTTTTTTTATTACATTACAGTGGAATTACTGATTGCATTATAATAAATGCACAAGAAGGACTGATAAATTTTATTTGAAAAATCAACTTTATTCCAATGACATCAATTCACTGTACAGGTGGTATTTCCATTATGCTAGTACAGCAAGAGCAAACAATTCTACCCCATAACATTACTGGTTTGCATTTGTTCACTTCCGAGTCATTTTGTACAGGCAGCTGACAATCATGACTTGTAAATTATTTCTCTAACAATGTATGTTAAGATGAAGATGGTTCTGACCCTGCTCTGATATGTGATCATGAAAGCCCTTACTCATTCACATCAAAAATTGCTTTTCTTCAAAATCCACAGTCTTGAACATTATACATTTACTGAAACTGTGTACATAAGTGAACCTCAGGTTTCCTGGTCTATTAAGTTGTACGTGGCCAAAGCTCTATGCAGAATGGAATCGAATATGCGTACGTGCAAGGGACGAGGGCAGAGAGAGGACATGTTTTCCCAGCTGTGCTCCTTAGCTCCATCCAACACAATATAGCCATGCCCATATGTATCTCAGATTTCACCTCCTTCCTTACTTTAATTTAAATTAGTCTTCTAGCCAAGCCAATAAGACATCCCCCTAGGTGGGGTGAACACAACTCAATGAATAAACTGTCTTCCCTTAGCTGGAAAAAAGGCCAAATAGTGACACACACACTTCAGGGAGCATCATTCTCGCAAGAACATCTACATAGTGTTTTTCAGCATGTGCAGAGCACACATGCAGAACAGGAGGTGTTTTTCTGCTTGTGCTCCCTAACAGCATCCTAACCTACTATTCAATCTGAAGCAGGCAATATTTTTCAAAACTTGGCCATAAAATTTTCTGTAACACCAATCAAGGAGGTACAAAGAGCCTCTTTAGAGACAACTTCAGGCTGACTGCACTAGCACCAGGAGATTTTAAGATATTATGCAGCCATAGTTCTCCACACCAAACTCTGAAAAAATATATTTCATTTGCATATCATGGCATGTCACTTTGCCCCCCAAAAGAGGATATTCTGAGGATCACCATAGCTCAACAATATATTGCTGGAAAAAGAAAATGAAAATGGGAGTGCCATCACAACCATAACTACAGGACTGCCATTGTCACTGCCACCTCTTTCCAAAATGTTTACAAGGGCAGCTTAGCAGGCATACACCACAGACAAAATGAGAAAGAAGAATTCCAGTTTCCAATGGATAGCTGTAACAACAATATATTTTAAATAATACAGTATTAAATTTTACCATTCAAACTCTGCATGTTATTCTTTTCAAAAAACATTTGTTTTGTTACTGAATCTCTTATTTGCAAAGTCACTCTCATTCTTACATTTAACCATGTAAAGCAGAATTCAGTTTCCATTCAACATTTCTAACTGCCAGCTATGAAGCTACCAACTTACCCAAAAGGCTAAAATCTACTTTGAGAAGGTATTTAATGCAATCTACATAGCTAAAACTTCCATTTGTCATCAATAATCACAATGTGCCATTTTAGAAGTAGATTGAGGGATTATTGAATCTCTCTGTAAGTATTTAAAATATTAAAATTTATCTGACTCATTGACAGTATCATGAATTCATATCCTAGGTGTATAATCTATATATTGTAGGTTTTGATGCATTTATTCATTTTACTGTTTTCTTTGCATTACACAATTGCCTCTACTGTATACGGTAACAAAAAAACTCTACCACTAAGAACAGTCAGCATCTTAAGTGACCAACTCTATGAAAGTTTGGGGTATCTAAAAACTTGCCCATTATATAATCCTTAAAAGTATAATTGTTGTTTACTTCCTTTGATTTTTAAATATTTCTTTGATCTTATACATTAATATTCATTAGTCTTCTGATGTTGGACTAATGAGAATCTTAAGTGCTCATAAGAAGTCATTTAAACACTACACTATTAAAGATATTTTTCTGATTGATATGTTTATCTTCAATATTATCACCAATTTACTCTATGTCTGAATTCTTCAGAATTTTTGTTAAAACTCTCAAAGATACACTCCATACACGGTGAACAAAGTGACCAACTGAAACGTAACTAAAACTCCATTCTATTTAGCAACATATACCACCATCACTATGTTGTCCAAAGTAGGGAACAGACTGAAAAGGTAACGCATGGGAACAGAATGAGTAGTGATTATTTGAAGAGTCTTGTTTATTTCCTCTATGTTACATAACATACATGATTAATGTTTATGGTAAAATACCTCAGAAGCAAACAAGGAGAAACCTGGTGAATCTGCAAACTTTCTACTCACAGAATTCACAGGTAACCTTCAGGAAAAAAGGCATTCCTACCTCACCAGAACTGAATATCAGTCCACTGAGATTCAACTGCTATGCAAGCACTCACCCAATAACTTGTGTTTGCTAGTGTTCATAAAACTGAGGCAGCATTCTTTATTTAAAGACTATTTTCATAATAGCTCACCAGCCATCCACTAATAGATCCAGGATTGCTGTGGCAAAGGACATGTGGACTTTAGGGATAACCAGGTACTGAATATACACAATCTAACACATGGAAGCAGTGTTGCCTATCTAATTCTTGGGCTGTTACGTGACGTGACAGATTTTTTTCTCCTTTTTCTCTTCCTATTAAGTTGTACTGAGCTTGGTATATTGAGAAGACATGCTGTTTCCTTTTCATAAAACATGCAGTCTTTCGTTCTTGTGTGTACACTCTCATACTGTGCTTATTAAGTGATTCAATGCGTTCTGTTCCACAAGACTGTGACATTTTTCTGGACTCTGTCATTAAATGGGATGTTATACACTACCTTCATCTTCACAAGGGTGAAGGTGTCTGGTGGGAGGCTTGGGCAGGACTGTACTGCACAAAACAGACACCATCTCTTTGGTATGTTCACATTAATTTAATTACCAAATATAGAGAGTAGGTCCACTTCTACTCTTGTTAAGAGTTTTGCCACTGATTTCAATGGAAATAGGACTGAGCCTAAAGAATGTTGATTTATTGCAGAAGCAATTTAAGGAGTGAAGTTCCATCTCACTACATCTAATGCATATGCAAAGATAATTAAAATATGCATACATTAAAACTCAAAGAAATATTGCTACTTCAGAAGTAAGCTTCTATGAAGGCAGCTTTAGTAATTTTACTTATCTGAATAATTGGAAGGATACTTTGTGGAAATAGCATAACTGATTAAAGCAGAAAATGAATTGCGCAGAACCCTAATATGAGTGGTTAATGGCACAAAATTCTCGCTACCTTTAGTGGTACCCGAATTTGTTGTACAGTAAGAATAACAATAGATAGTGTTCAAGTAATGGATTTATATTCTGAGCTTTCAATGTCATTTTACTTCAAGTTTTGAGGTCTCAAAGACAACGTATGTTAAGCTCCTTTCTTCCTTTTTTGTTCTTACAAAATATAAAGCTATACCAATTTGAAACTGTCCAGCAGAACAATCTCCCCAAGGATTCACCATGCTGAAAAATGAATTTACAACATTATAAAGTAACCTTCTGATGAACTCTTCAGTGCAAGATGTGTCAGGAAAGTGAGTTATGATATTGAGCAGTACAAATTCAGTCATGAGTGCCAGGATGCACACACACTGGCATACACATGCATGTGCACATAAGTTAAAAGACAAGGAGAAATATAAAGATGTCACTGGCCTGACTTTAAAATAGCTACTAAACTCCTAACTGAAGAGACCTTGTTAGACACAAAGTGTCCTCATCATGTCTCAAGCGGTGCTCACCACCACAGAGGATTGGACCCCAGTAACAAAGACCAACATGACTGCAAAAAGAAAAGATTTCTGGGATTCTCAAAACTTATCTTTATGAATGCCATTTTTTCTGTCTTAATTTCTGAAGTCAGATAATCAAACACAAGTCCAGTTGCATGTTATAGGCCTTAGGGAGAAAGAGGTAAATTTTAACTAATCAGTTTTAGAAACCTCCAAGTATTATCATGGTAGCTGTATATATACTAAACACTGTGATGCAAAGAGCTGACATGGTGCAGTCTCCCAGCAAAGCCATTTGAAAATGAGAGCCAAATGACAGGACAAAGCATCCAATTCTAACTAAGCCTGATTATTTGGACCAGGGAATCATAACCCTGCCCCTCTCCTGAGAATGACTGTTTTTTATCTTCTCCCAAAGATCAAGGTATATTAATACTCTGGTTTTCCCGTAGTAGGTTAGGTGTAAAGCTCTAACTGCTGATTCTGATATTCAGTGCTAAGCGTAAACACGTGCCATCATGGTATATCTGACAGAAACATACGGCTGTCCTTACCTACGCCCCTTATAAAACATCACATTAAGTGATGCTGACATAAAGCATGCTGATATCAAAATATAGTACAATAAGTTATTTATGAAACCTGTGAAAGATGAAGAATGGCATAAGCCTTGTTACACGTTAGAGGCTAACCTACATAGGGCATGCAAAGAATCTTAAACGTTTTTCATACTGTAAGCTGTATTTTGTTTCTAAGCATTTTACCGTATTTTATGTCATTTCTAAATTTCATTAAATCCTTTTATCAGATTGCCAAACACAACTGCTTTCACGTCAACCGGAAGCTTTCCATGATGGCTACTAGGAACTGAAATATCAATATCTGCAAAATTTAACATTTCACATAAAAAATATCCATCTCTTCTTTAGATATAAGGGCAACTTCCCAAATGTAATTCCAAAATTACTCAGTATCATCCTCCTGAGCCTGCAGAAAGACAGTGCCAGTGCCTCCGCTGCTGTTAATTTTGCCAAGCAGCATTGAGGTAGGTTCTGCAAGACTCCAGACAGTTTTAGTGCTATTAAGAAACCTACCAGATTCACGTCCGTTACATGTTACTGTTGATGCATGGAAAAAACTGTGAAGAGCAGCAAGATGTAGGCACTGCAGATATTCATGGGCAATGCAAACACTAACACCGAGATTAAAAAAAAATAGCAGACACTCCTGCTAACTTTAAACTAGCTAGCTTGATTAATAATTATTGGATAGCCACAACAGTGTGGATAGACTAGTCAAGCACCCAGCTCCTAAGCAATGTTTTACAGCCCATCACAAATCCTGCAGAAGCATGGAAATGTTGCCTGCAATACCCAGGCTAGGTAATTTCAAGATAGCTTAGGTATTTCTATGAGCGCTTCAGTCATTCCTGCCACTGCCATGTGGACATATTCTGAATCCATCTCTTGTGAGTGAGTCTAACCCTCCAGCTAAAAAATGTGTTATTTACCAGAGAAAGAGTTGCAGTTCTTTAAAGGAGATTAATATCCTCTTACTCATAAACAGGACACAGAATAATTATCTAATATTGACATTATTGGGGGGGGGACAGGGAGAAGAGTTCAAACTTCCTATAAAATGCGTGTTAAAATATTGTCTTTCAATAAGGCCCTCACTTTCTGCACATTCAGGTAATACAACTCCACATCCTACCTCATTCAGATTTCATCTCCCAATAGACAAAGTCAGCTCAAGGGAAAAGATGTAATGTCAAAACGGTTTTGATCTATAAACAGAGCAAAATCTGCTGATTAGGTTCAGCAACAGATACAATTTTCAAAGTAAACGTAAACTTTACCAAATGTATTAACATTTAAGTAAGAAGCCATTACTGTTGTCTTGAAAATCTCTTCATTTCTCTGACCTGTTTTCATCATTTAAAAAAAAAATCAATGCAAATATGATCTCAACTACTCTGTAATGCTAACACAATGTCAATGTAATGGAAAAGGCCTTGGGTGACAGAGTCATTGTTTTTATGACAAAACTACTTAGACACGTTTCAAGTGCAGTTTTTTCTTCCCCTCCCCAAATCTCCAGAAATATGTATTTAATAGAAGCCCAGTTTCTTACTGATTGTTATTGGTTGTGCAGCTGAAAACTGTAATTAGCCATGCTTCACTGACTCAGACATGAATCCTTTTGTGGTTTTGATTATTATTCCTCCTGAATGTTAATGAACAGGACTATTGGAAATTCTAGGGGTTTCTTTCCTACCTTATTAAGCCACATATGGCTCAAGCCAGTTAAACACTGTATATCTTCCAAATAAGTTATTTTAGCTGGAAAAAGATGTTACTCATTGATGCTATAAACATAATTTTAAAAGTATATATACATAATAATGTATATTATATGTGTATACCATCAATGCATTTTTAATCTAGAGCAAGTCTCAGACTTTTAATTTTATCTGAGAAATTTCAGAGAAAACAAACCAGCAAGTGAACACTGGGAATTTATTTTTTATTAGTTTAAGAGTAATTAATAAGGGTTACCAACAATGCAAACCTTTTATTACTTTAAATTCCACAAACTAGCACATCTCCTGACCTTTAGAGAGCTCAAGATGCATATGTATACAGAATAAACAAAATAATTTCAAAGCAAATTCATTGAGTGCACCTGACCTTTGAAACAGCCCAGATAATTTTAATCAGATTTGTACAGCATTAATCTGTTTCCGTCTCCACCTAGCCACATATATGTTTAAATATCATAAAGATGAGCATGACAAAAATAACTGCTTAAGGGAAAAAAAACAACTATAAATAAAAAGTTATCTTAATATATTTTTTTAGAGTCAGTACAGAAGTCTAAAGTCCTGGGTCCAGGTGTGAATACAGAATCTCTCTAGGCATCTGGCAGAGATTAGGCAACTGGGCTCCAGAGAAAAGGTGATGACAAGTATACTTCTGTCAGGAGAGTCAAAGAGCAGGCACTGGCCTCGGAGGAAGATGTTCGCTCTCCCTCCATGCAATTCAAGAAGAGAAAGGTAAAAAAACCTACCAAAACAAATCTGAATTAGCTACAGAAACAATCACTTTCTATAAAGAATATACCTTCAGATTAAGGTGGAGGGAGCAGATGCAGTAAAACAGTTAATTGTGACCTTCAGCAGTCATGAGCAGCCATCTTTTCAGCCAAAGCTCATTTCTGTTTGCCCAATGCTTTGAAAGTCAGTCACTGAAGTGTAGAGATCAGCCCAAGACAAAAGCAGTTTGGGCCAACAAGTAAATTCCTCCATGTGATTGATATTACTGATATTCAATGACAAGATAGGGAAGGGAAGCAAAGAACATAAAGTGGCAAGTTTATCTGCAAAGATTCAAAGCAAATGTGTTCCTGCATTACTGAAGATGTAGTCGTGTGACAATAGGATCCCTGATTTAGTAGAAATAGCGAGCAAAATGGTGGGCAAGGTAAAATACGAGTAACAAACCACGGGCTTTTTCAAAGCATGCAAGTGGTCAGTGAGTGACTTTAGAGAAGGAAGGTGACTGAAGCTCCAAAGCATCAGTAGGAATTTAAGACAAAGTTGTAATTTTGTTGATTGCAATTGGATGAAAGTCCTCTTTGGTCACATAGTGCCCTCTAGTTCAAATGACTTAACGGCTTCGCCATTCTAAGCCTGTAAGTTATTTGACCCTACTGTACAAGGAGATTAACGCTCTAGAATCATTTATCCTTTTAAAGTAACCTTGAGGAAAAAACAAAAGCAACGCTTTTAGCTACACAAAGTTGTAAGTACATATTTGTCACAAAATTCAATTTTATATATTGTTTATTTCCTTGTACTAGCAATTTTCACTTGTTTGTGATTTTTATTTTTAGAACAGTAGTTTGCTTTGATTTAAATCTGGATGTAAGATGAAAGATGGCATTTCAAGACACATTCAGCCAATTACATTATAAAATAAGGCTGGATGAAAGCTCTTATTTTCTAAATTGTACTTTTACATACCCTGTATTTGATCTTAAAACATACACTCTTTCTTCATTCCTGCCTTCAAGATGGTACCAAATAAGACTGCAAAAGAGCATCGCCAAAAACAGAACCAACTGAAGGTACATAAATGTATGCATGTGTACTCCAATGACCATTCCTATGAACATCAATAGGAGCTGAGTGCATGTAAGGTAAAATTTAGCCGTGCAATCTACAAAGGGCCTGTGAACTGATACATTTTCCTGACATCAGCTTCAGAACAAAAGCAGGAGACCAGAATGCATGAACTGTTTGAATCTGAATGTAAGTGGCAGGTAACATGCTTTAAGGTAAATCATACAAGATATAGTAAATGCTTTGGAACAACTGAAAAAGAAGATGGCATGATAGTCTGACACACTCACGTTTCTCATAAGCCTTTATGCCAGTATCCTGATAAGAATTCCACATTTCATTGGCAAAAGCGTTTACTTCATGCTGTACTGCAGGCAATGCATCTAAATCTACACATATACACTTGGAAAAAAAGGCTAAAGACATTCCTTTTAATTCCCCACCTCCTGAACTTCAACTCCTCCATATTACTACTGCAGCCTAGAGCAATCCTTCCACCTTGACCCTTCCACCAGTCAAACTCCTCCATTTTTATTTCCTCAATTTGTGTCCACAACTTTCACACATCTCAATTTTGGAACTAAAGGAAACATTGATCTTTTAGTGATGACTAACTTCTGCAAAAACCAGCAAGGGTTACTGGTGAATAACCACAGCAAATCCAGCTCATTAATAATGATGTCTAGTATAACAGACTGGAACTAAACTCCAACCTGATAACACGGACTACCAGCATTTGGTCATCAGTTTATACCTTTCATTTCCAAAAGGCAGAAAAATTAGTGGTAGTAACATTTACTATTTGTATTACAGGACTGTCTAGAGCGCAGGGGAAGAAAGAGCACACAAGTCATTTCTGGATTTGAAATCCGTGGACCCAAGACTCCTGTTTATCTGCTGTTGGCTTTGTTCCCCAACATGCTTATAACACTTTGCAAGTCTACAGTAACTTGTACAAGCAAATCTTATGCTGTAGGGCATCAGTCAGTCACCTGTGGGGTCAGGAAGAAGTTTCTTCCCCACTGTTATAAACCCACTTCTGTGCATTTCCTCATCACCACCACCTTCCTCTGTAGTATGAGAGTTAGGCTATGGCTAGAGATAGGATATAGAGCATGGCTGGTCAGTACTAAGACATGGTACTGAGAAGTTTCTCAAGTGTCTGGCTGGTGTGCCTCATACATAAGATTTCATCTAATCCAAGTCAGGTTGGCAGGGACCCTTTGGGATGTTGGAATCACCTGTTCATACCTTAAAAATTCAGTGCTTTAGACACTGATGGCTCCTTTCTCTCTGGTTCTCTATCTATGGCATGCATTTCATGTCTTTGGAATACTGTGCAACTAAAAGCTCCTGAGGTTATCAAAGAAAACTTTAGAAATACAGTGAGAGTCTGAGAGAGAGAAAAACCAAATGATCTAGTGGTTCTTTCTGGCCCTGATTTCTATGGACCTATGAATAATTTTGGTGCTAGGAAGGATGACCTTATTTCAAAAATCTCAAATGAGATCCCCTCCAAAAAACGAGGTTTTAAAATGAAACACACAGAAGTGGGTTTTGTTCTCTCTTCAAACATTTCAATATGTAAAGGGAACTCTCCCAGTGTTAAATCATCATCTTGCCAGAAAGAAAATTCAATATTAATGCACATGAAATCATGGCAGGCTACGTGTGGTGGGGACTCTGCCTAAATCCCATTTGAACCTATCATATGGGATCAATCATTCCCCTACTTCCTTTCCTATCCTTCCTGTCCCTCACAACACATCCTCGGTACAATTTATTCTCTACCCTCCCAATATTATATCCTTCCACCTCCCCTACATGCCTTCTAAGCTCCCTGGAAGGAGAGTGACCATTTTCAGGGGGAGCAGTCTTAACGGATTCAGCCCAGACCTGCTTTATTTGAACTGGCATAAAGAGAGAAAACAGTGCAACCTGAAGGCATAGACATAGCTGTTTCTAAAGGGTCTGGTCGCTGAATGAAGGCCTGACCCTGTAAACTCCAAAACACCTTCTATTTGGACCTAAACACTCAGAACTTTTATAAGCTTCAATAAGAGTAAGAGGTTATTATCATTATCCTCCAGGAATTGGAGTTAATTAAGGATATGCCCATATGGAGGAAAATGTGTTTTGGTGTGCTCTGAACTTAAGTTGGCCAATGTGAATTAGTTAACTTGAGTGAAAACAGCAGTGAGGGCAAGGTAAATTGGATTTTAACTGGAGTTGAGGAGCTTGCCTTTAAATGTATAAGGGAGCCTGGAGCTGAACTGAGACTGCTAACCTAATTTAATATACAAGTTACTTTGTCTTCACGGGTATTTTAACCCAAGTTAACAACGTATCATTTTTCTGTAGCATAGACATAGCCTAAGTGCGCATCTTGTGCTTTTCTAAATATAGTCTTGACGTTTGCAAGTCAGTGGCTAACAAGGCTGTAAATATCAATTTAAGATTTACTGCAATTTAATCATCAGTTTACATGATTTCTGAATGTATGTTATCACATTTGAATATATCAACATGAAGTTGAAGCTCCTGCTCTTATTTAAGTTAGAACTTTTTCTCCCATTATGTATTTTTGCATTACAAGCCTGCTGGTACCACTGGTTACTAATTTGGCTTTTTAAAAATATGATCCAAGGCTATTAAATGCTTAGCATATTCCAGGAAAAATTAGTTCAGTCATTCATATCATTAAAGAAAAAAAGAATGTTTCTATAAAAAAAGATGTCTCAGGTAATTTTAAAAATGAGCTACAGTACTGTGTTGAATGAAGACCAAGTTCAGTCAATAGCAGTTCCTTCTGTCAAGATTTGCTTGCTTCAATATGATCTATCAGTCAATTAAGACTGAAGAGACCCAGGCTTGCCTAGTTAGTAGTCAAAATTGCTTTTTCCTTTTTTTAAATCTCCTGTAATTCTGACAAGTCAGGACTGGCAATTAAACGTATTTCGTCAGCTTTTACCAGGTAACAACATTAATCTGCAAGAGGAGTGACATGAAACAGTACAATGTTAACTATCTCATCCACAAAAAACTATTTACACACACACATTTAGGTATGCCACTTTAACCTTACTTTAATTCTTATAATCTGTCATTTAAAGAACGTTTTGAATAAGATGTTTCTGGGGGTTTTTTTATTGGAACACTATATAGTTCCAAAAAAATTAACCACTAGTGACAGTTTTTTAAAGATGTTAATGCTGCAGTTAAGACAGAGTAAGCTCTGACAGTGCACAGGGGCCTGGAGCTTGAAAAGTTCGCCAATCAAAGCTACTCCAAGTTTTGAAGTTCCTTAGTATAAAATGTGCATTGCAGTAAACGTAAAAATACATTCATTAGTAGGGAAACGTTTTCACTACATTTGTGGCATCTATACATCTACTGAGAGAAGACATGAGAGAACAGGGAAGCTCAACACATAAGCAGACATAAATCTCTAATGTATTACAGGTGTAAGGACGAACACTGGCCAGCAACAGCTACTAAACTCTTAGAGCTGTTGAGTTTCAAAGCTGAGTTTAAAAGCTTTGAATGGTCAGGAAATTATAGCATGGCTGCCCTTTGCAGAACAGGAGAGGATTCCTATGTGGGTAACCATAATTTTGACTTTAGTTAGATCCCTGCTGTTACTATTATGAGATTACTTTGAAACCTCTGCCACAAGCAGAGCTTTTCTAGCTATCAGTGACGCCATACTGATTTTCTCTCTCAGCACCACCCATTTCACTAACAAATATATCTTCCCTTCCTTTTCTTAGTTTATATTAAATAAAAATATAATGACCACTTGACAATAAAAATCTAAATTGGAAAAACAATAGAGTGATTTAAGTTCCTTCCAAGCCATGCCATAAATTTTCCTCCACTTTTTCCCAGTCTGTTACATTCCCACTTCTTTTATATAGAAGCAGAATCTTTGTCATTCTAAAAATGTCAGATGTTGTGACATTTTGCACCAAATGAAGAATACCTGATACCTATTTATCAACTGATAAATTCCTTTGCAAGTATATATGGCACAGCCTATTAATGATAAAAATTAATAAATATATACAGGGTTAATCTACTTTCTTTTTAATGTAGCAAGTCTTATTTGTTTCGATATGGAATATTCCATGACAATATCTCAGCAAGACAGTTAAAAGCCACTAAATACATTTTGCTCATCTTTTAAAATATGTGGTCTAGATATATATGCAGCTTTCTTATTACATAGTCAAACACCTCATGGACTTGGTCAAAATCTCACAAGAGAGTGAAATAACTATCCGTAAAACATATTTATCGAGTTGCTATATTTGCTCGCTGGTAACTGGATAGGTTACGTCTCCTGCATCCTAAAAGGGGAAAAATGCAATATTTTGAACCCTCAGGGAATTGAAAATCTTGACAGTTAAAGGGACGTGAAAGTCAACATACATAAATATTTTAACGTAAACTGCTTGAGTAACAGAAGCTATGGACAAACTTACCTGGTAAGTGCTTTAAAGAGGAGGGAAGGTTGCTGCTCAAGTTACAAAATAACCATAATCATAGAATGATGCAAGTTACCTATGTCACCTTAACTTTAACCCTGGAAGTAATAAGGTTAAAGCTGCAGGGTTTTGCTGCACTTGCATCACTACAGGATCACACAACTGTAACATCCATTATAACAGCTTATATCGGTATCTTTTGAGGTCTGTCTGTCTGGGCCTACAGCTAAAGCCCCCCCAGTGGCCGATTCGCAGAAAACATAAAGGTACATTCTGCTGCTGCCTGTTAAAGCAGTTCTCCTCTTGCTCAAATGGCAGAGGCCAGGTACCTCCCAGGCCGATGGTGGCTGAGGGCCCAGGCAAGTGTGGCTGTTCAGTACGTGGCGTTACAGACCTGTCCATGGCACCACACACTGCACATTCAGGCATTCCCCATGCCGCTACCTTGGGGGGAGGGGGCTTGACCCTGGGTGCATAGAAAAAAAGCAAGGCAGAACATGTGATGGCAGCTCACGCTGCCCAAAACTGGAGCCTGGCTGGCCAGAGCCACGCTCCGGCTGCCGGCCAGACTCCCAGCTGCAGAAGCACCATGGCTGTAGCTCTGTGAGGCCCCCAGGACCCCAGGTAATGCACAATAGCTGGCCTCCGCCTCCCCTACCCCACCCAGAGTAACCTGCCGCATGCCAGAGTGTACATGGCACAGGCATTCCCCGGGGTCAAGTAGCAGCAGCACAAGGTCCGCCACTGCTACTTATCCCTGGGGAACCAAAAGTCCATGCTTGTCTGAACATGGTCAAAGGATGCATGTAACTGTGACCGTATGCAATGACTTAAGGACATGAATTTGTGATCAATCTGTTCTGGTTGCTCTCTTCTCAGAGTATCTGCACTTTGTACGGACACTTGGGCATGTTTGACTTGTTCTTTGTAACATTTTGGTAACATTTAGCATAGCATTTGCTGTCACGCAAGTAGTGAACCAGGCAGCCTATAATTTCTGATTCATTACATAGATATGCTAAAGGCTTGCACCTAGCTTACTATAATTAGATGATTAGCAGGTAACCCTAATCAAAGGATTGAGTGACAACAAATAAAAGTCAGTGAACTAATACAAAGCAAAAAAAAAACCCACTAGTAAGAGTTCTAGACTTGCGGAGGTGGGTGTAACTGCCAGTCACAAATGCCAATCACAATACTGTAACAGCGACTAAGCTATGTAATGATTAATCTATGACAAGCAGGCCATAGAATGCTAAATAAAAAAGAGGGAATATGTTCCCAAAGTAAGTATGTATTAATTAAAAGGGAGTCAACATAACAAAAATAAGCAATGATTCCTCATAGTGCCAATGAGGAGAAAAAATATCTATCAGGATGTCTAATAAACAGACTACATTCAACTGGTAATGAGAGATGCTTCTTTCTACTAAGTATCTCATTGCAGGTTATCTTGGTGATATGAATACTTTCAGGTTACACAGTATGCATATAGGCATCTGATGTTGTAAAAATGTTCCTGCGAAGGCGCTTACAATTTTAAAAGAACCCTAATATTTCTATGTTAGGGAAAAATTTGGGAAACAATCATCTTCAGGGTAACTGAAAAGTACATTTCAGTAGGCTACATAGAATCAAAACCTTTTTGCCATTCAGGTATTCTCTCTTGTTCCTGTTATTTATTTCAAATGTAGAGGAAGTTTATCCAGGTTCCAAGGTAAACATATACTAAAGGAAGTTTCAAGGTAAATATATACAAAAAGTAGAACCTTATCAAAATAAGCTCTTCATCAATTCTCCTACCTACAGAGAGAGAAACGGGGAAGTACTAAAATGCTCTCTTAAGTACTGAGTTAATAGAGAACATGCAATCAGATTTCATGTACCACTGGTATCTATACATCCAATCAGGCCATCTGAAAATTCAATCAATATTAAATACGTTCCAAGTTTTAAATCTAACAGCTGCCATCCTGTTATCTCTTAAGTGCTAGGAGATAACACTGATTTTCATCATAAAGCCACCAACTCATTTTTAACCTGTCTGTCTCCTAATGTATGGCTTAATTATTTCACGTGACAGTTTTTATGGTGATTTTTACTTGAACACGTCTACACAAGTGCACACAACCATTGCAGGCTTTAAACCAGAAGAGTCCTATGCATTGATTGTTATGCAATGCAGACTGCACCTTAATTGGCTTGTGATCTACTCGCTTACCCTCCAACTTGAGTTTTCACTACCATTTCCACTGATTAAATAACAGTCACCTAGGGTCCATACAGTAAGTAGAACACATTTTCCATGTGGCAATTCTACCTCAGCAGAAAAACTAATTGAAAATATTTCTGAATCTCAAGTTTATTAGACTTGTAGATTTTTTTCTTAAAACAAAACCGGAATTATTTTAAAATCAAATTTGACCTGAATATGTCTATATAATGAAGACTATTCTGCCATTCTGAAATGGTGTTCATTACAGCCATAAAATTCTTAAATATTTAATAATGAAACATGCAGTAGAGAGAGACTTAAAGCCTGAAATCATTAGAAGATGTCCCAGAACAAGAAATAAAAAGAAATATACGTTTCTCTGTAACTGCGATTTCCAATTCCCCTTAGATATGGTTCTAAAAATCTGTCAGCTTAGTTGTTTTGCTACTGTATATTAACTAGGTATGCAATTAAATCAGTTGTTTTGACTCACAAGATACCAAACAACTTGGTAAAGTATCTAAAAATAATGAATTTGAATTCTAGATACCATGTGGGTTAATAAGAATCAGGTGGCAAAGCAGAAGCAACATGTGGTTGAAAGAGTAAGTAAAAGCAGCAAGTCCAGCCACAACAGAAATATCAACAAGTATTGCAAAGCTGCTGCTCAATATATTATTACTTTTAAATATTTTTTCCAAGCTAGAAATACAGCTGGGATAATTCACAGATCGGTTACACTTTAGGGAACCATTGTATCATTTGTTTATATAAAATATCAACTTCCAATTACACTGCCAACTAAAACCAAATTAAGACCTGACATTGTATCTAACTTTTAAAATCGCTTTACTGTGTCTGTTTGTTTACAACCAAGTAAAATAATTTATTTTATATGAATTTAGGCCTTAAACTAACAAAACTGTTAAATACATACTTAGATCTCACCAATTCTAGTCTGTTAACTGAATGAAAAAAATAATAACCACAAAATTAATCTGGTTTAAATAATCTGCTCATTTAGGACTTTAAATTTAGTATTTCAAAAAGGCAAATTTGAAAACTAAGTGGAACTGACATATCCACACTTCTGTACCAAGTCCCTAGATCAGACTCAGTCTAATAGGTTATTGGGCCCAGAACACTTTCTAAGGCTAGTGTATATTGGCCACTTAAATTTTAAATATACAGTATTAAAATACTGTGACCTATGTACCAATATTAAAACTATTTATGAAAACAAGACCATGTGAAAGAAGAATCAGCATATTCTCTGAACTACCAACATAGCCTCAGTATTAAGTTGATGAGGCTACAGGCAGCAGTGCTGTAATGAATCAGTAGTTTCAGATACTGACAGAAGCATAAAGGTGACAATCTACCTATTCACTGAGTTGGCTTCATAGCACCTCAAAGTCAGAAAACCTAAGACTATTTGAAACCCTAAAAAGAGAAGGTTCCATTTAGGTTGCGTATTGACAATGAGGTTGCCAATAGGAGAGAAAACTGCTAAAACAAAGATATGACTGCAGCCTTTGTAACTACATAATGTGCTCCTGTTTTCCCTCTTTGATTCAGATTCTGTTCTTCCATCACCTATTGTCATTTTCTTCTTGTTTTGTTTTTTTTTAAGTTAACAGTAAAAAATTTATAAATAATCATGCAACTTCCAGAAAGACACAGCCTTAAAAATGTTATAATTTTGCCAGCTACAACACCAATAGTAAATGATGATTCAGAAATAAAGGGCTTGTTTTTGTAGGCACAAGAGCATGGCTTATTTGTTGTTTCCCTAACAGTGTCACTTCTGTTACAGAGTACAAACTGAAATATAATCCTGGTCCCCTAGAAGATACTTTGTAGGCAGCAAATTTATCTTATAGCCTATGAAAATCAGACACTAGCCATCAGAATTTAATGAACTGTCCAAATATGATCTATCTAACATCTACCTTCTACTTGTCTATATACTGTCAACAGAAATATGAACTTTCCTATAAAGAAGTAATGGTTCTTTCCACGGTCCTTCCATGGGAAAACAGAACATTAAAGTTACCAGGCTGCTTCTATGTGAGACAGTCTAAATAAAAGTGTTTTTCCAGGACACCAACAATTCGATGCTTGGAAAATACAATATTGCCTAACCAATTCTGCCAGAACAACTGCCATTTTTATGAAAGAAACTGGTGTTTTTGCTCTGTAGTGCAGTGCCTCATATAAATTTATACATTGCTCATGGTAATTTTCCTCCAGTGTGTACAACTACACATAAAATTTTTACAGGCTGTAAATCAGAGTGGTGGAGGAGGTCCTGCTGGAAAAGCAGAATGTAACTAGTAAACATGCACCACTATTTATTCATATACATGTATACACAATTTCAGGTTTTTCACTCTTTTCAGTACATTGTTTTAAGTGGTTACACTTACTTTTTGTTCCTTAGATTTAAAAGTTTTTCACATAGTTTTAATCTTTTTAACATGTACTTAGCCCTTATTATACACAAGTATGAATGCTATACATTTGAGTTAAACTAGGGCAGCTCAGTATCACACCTCTCTGACTCTTCCCTTGAGACACTAAGCACAATGGATACTAGAAACAAGGAAAACCTTTTAAGCAAAAGGTCTGAAAGAGAGAGGGGGAGCTATGTGAAAGCCCAAGGACCTCAAAATTGTTATTACTGATATCAGCTCAAAATAGCACACGAAGCTGCAACAGCATCAGCCACTGTCTCCATTATTGTCTTCTTTCCATACTACATTTGACCATGGTTGAATTATCTTCAGTAAAAAGATTACACCCTTTCTGCAGTTGTATTACCTTGTAAACACTGAAGCAGGAGTGGCTGTTGGCAAAGTATCTTTTCATAGGATTTCAAACAGGAGCTGCCTGTACTACCTGTACTTTCAAAGGATTGACTGTTGTGAGGCATGCCTCTCAAAGGCCACATCCTCACAGATAGCAAGGAGAAACATTAGTAAATTTGACTCAAAAGCTGCTCTCCCTGTGAAGCTGAAGAGCAAACCAGATCAAGACTATAACTACATTTAACTGGTCTGGCAACATGCAAATGCTTACAAGCTTCTGGGAGCTCTGCTAGACTAGTCATGCCAATAGGATTGCAAAGCCCTCTCTAGGGAAGGCATCCACAGCTATATTCACAGAACTTGGCTGACGGTGCACATGGCTTTGTCTTTAGCTGACTGCTGCTTGTCCACACAAGTTCCTGTACTTTGCAGAAATTAAATACCGTCAGGACTCAGAGCACATGCATAGGCAGAACTTTGCAGGCCCCAAAGCCTCAAGTTTGTCTTTAGCCATCCTCCCACTGCCCAGGCCAACTTCTTTCATTGAGTAATGCAAGATGGTAAAATTGTTTGGGACGTTCTAACACAATATTTGGCAATGGCTACATTCATAGGATTATGCACACAGATCTCCACTTTCCTTTCCCTTTTTCATGTTCTTGTGACAAAGGTACTTCTCAGAATTCACAGATTTGCTGAATGTAAACAGGCCACGCTGTAAACATTTCTTCTGGGGCCTTGAACTTGCAACCTCTAAGCTGTCAACCATGTAACTTAGTACCCACATTACCCAAGCCCATACTGATTTCTACTTAAAAGGGAAAGGAACTTTAAATGTTTTAAGGTTCACATTGAGGAGTAAAGGCCTATTGGAATGCGCTCAAGTAGTTTCAGACTTTCTCTCCTTTACTACAAATGCAACATAAACCAGGGGGGCAAATTCACTGGCCTCCGCACCAAAGACCATTCTTCAGGCACAGGATATCAAGTCCCCCTTTCTTCAGAATCCTGTTGTTTCTTCAAAATACCAATTCAGCATGTCAGATGTCCTTTTCCCCTCGCTCCAGGCTCCCACAGAAGATCCTGGCAAGATGCTCTTCAATGTATCACCTGCGACTTTGTAGAAAATGTTATCAAAGTTGTGGAGGGACAAGCTGTTCTTTGTTTCATTCTACTGCATGCATTAATATAAAAGGTACATCAATTCAGTAACCAGGAAGTGGCTTAGTTATCATATTTTAAAGTATTTTTCCTCTCATAAATATTAGCTAGTGTACTCCCATTTTTCTCCTTTTGAATCAGAACCTTTGTCACAATTCACTTAGAAGTGCATGTGACATCTTGGCTTTTTGGTTAAGAGCCTCATTGGGTGGCTCCTGAGGCTAGTTGGGACTGAGTGCCACTGGCATTACAGGATTACTCTTTCTGCAAGCAGTTTGCTTAGGAGTCAAGGAACATGGCATGCTAAAGCAACCTGATATGCTTCTTTACAAGGAACGTTTGGAAAAGGACAAGAAAGAACATAATTTATTAAGACTTTAATCAAGATTATTATACAGGCTCTCCTGGAAATTGGAAAACTAATAATGAAATAAAAAGTATGCCACCCTGTTGAGAGTAATGTAAAACTGGCTACAAAAGTTCTGAACAATGCAAACAGAAGTAATAAATAAAAGGCACATTAAATTAGAAAAAGGAAAAAAAATGGTGCTGGAGAGATAACTATTGGACAGGTCCAATAAATAAATGTATTCAGGACATAAAATAAAAGGAACTATAAGCACATCACAGGTAGGCTAGAATTTGTAGCCCTTCTATGAGGTAAGTTCTCATTCTAATAAAGCATATAGTAGTTTTTCTACTGATTTCGGCCAGGTAAATTTGGCCCAAGGCACAGCAAAGTCTACTGATTTAAAAGACAGATTAATCATGTCAATAGCTAGCTTATGTAGAATATGCTTGCTTTTTTTTTTTTGCTTTTTTTGTTAAACTGGCACCTCATTCTTATGCACCTGTTCTATCTTGTCTTTATAGACTACAAGCTCTTTTTGCAAGTGCCAAATGCAAGGGGGAATCAATATATTTGGGGCCTCCTGATGCTACTGTAATATAAAAAAGCACAAGTTGCTGTTCAAGTAGCCAAACAATTATATATTTGAAGGTTTGGAGAAACAGACAGATTTAAAATAAGTTTAAATGAATGTACAGCTACCCATTGCAGAAGAAAGACTTACCAGTTCACTTCCAAAAGAGAAGAAATTTATCTAATGCAATGCAGAAACAGAGCTGGGTAAGAGAGGGCATGAGCTTATTATACAACACAGCTGCAAAAAAAGACCAATCCTTTCATATACACACAGGGTTATCACATGTGAGATGGGTAGATAATCCTGCTCTGTGCAAGAAGTTATGCTAGCTGACCCAGGTCATTGTTATATTGCCCTGTCATTTATGCATTCTGCAATTTTCACTTAGAAAAACTGCATGATAATTCTAATGAAGGGCTAATGCAGTAAAGTCAATAAAATGATGGGGTATAGCA
>JAGPOW010003182.1:13510103-13534391 GCA_030014935.1 Caiman crocodilus | reverse complement strand
AGCAGGAACTTATTTAAATATAAACATTATTCTGCATATTCAAATACTTTATATTTAAAGGAGACTTTTCATTTCCTGAGTAACATGAAAGGAAGAGTAAGTGTGTAAAAACAGGATTAGCCGTTCCATTAACAAAATCACTGGAGACTACAATCATACTTTCCAGGGGTTATACACAGGTATAACAACGGTACCAGTATCAAAGGATACATATATGAAGGGAGAGGATGTAACTACTGAATTACCTATTATTCTGTAAAAATGTAAGCATAGCAAAACCACTGCAACTTTAACTCTGCTTCCTTCAGGGTTAAAAGTAGGGCAATTTAACAGAATCAGGCAGACCTAACAGGAGTACATCATCTGTTATATTGTGACATAGCAGCAGGTTCCCCTCTCCTTTTAAAACAGATGTTTGTCCAAATCCAGGGATTATAAAAGAAATTCTCTTTACCACAGATTTAGGCACACATTCTTTTTATATGTATTGGGAGTTATGAAAGTAATCCTAATATAGAAGTTACCTGCTCATTTCTATACTTCTGCATTAAGTAGTAATGTCCAAAACACTGGAAAAGCCTACGTCTGGCTCCCCCTACAAATGAAATAACGATCCCCTTAAAACAACATCTATTTACACAGATTCACAGAAGTTTAGGGCTGGAAGGGACCTCGTGAGATCACTGGGTCCAGCCACCCTGCTCTGGGCAGGAAAGACTGCTGGGGTCAAATAACCCCAGCAAGGTGTCCATCCATTCCCCTTCTGAAGATATCCAGGGTTGATGCCCCACTGGGAGTCTATTCCAGAGTCTGGTCCCACAAACCGTAAAGAAGTTTTTCTTTATATTCAGTCTGAAACCTCCTTCTAAAAGTTTATGGCCATTGCTCCTGGTTTTCCCCTGGGGTGCTTTGGTGAATAGTTGTTCGCCTAGCCCTTGATATATCTTTAAGCTGCCACCAACTCCCCCCAAAGTCTTCTCTTTTCTATGCTGAACAGTCCCACATCTGTCAGCCTTTCCTCATATATGGCTTGCTCTTCAGACCTCTAATCATACGAGTTGCTCTTCTCTGGACTCTCTCAAGCTTCTCCACATCTTTCTCAAAGTGCAGCACCCAGAACTAGACACAGTACTTGAGCTGCGGCCTCGCCAATGCCAAGCAGAGTGGGCAAATAACTTGCTTAGTTAGTACGTGACTTCCATTTTCCAGTGTTGTTTTACCTTTATTGCCTGAGGTTTGCTCAATTAAAAATAGTATTATTATAAACACCATGGTATAAAAACAGTTTGTGAAGGGACTCAATTACACTTTAATTCAAAAGTCCCACGCACTGAAATGTATGCTGTAGCACTGACTGAAATTAACAACATCCAATGGGATAGATCTGTCTAAACAATACCAACTGATCTCCCAAAGAAAAAAATACTCAAGCTGAAAGCAGCAACAACTAAAGATTTTACAGAAAGTGGCAGAATTGACAAGTGAACTAAATTCAGCCTTTATGAGCACTCCAAGCCTACCCTTCAAATGAAAAAAGCCATGCGTACGTGGAATTTCTTTTCAGCGCACAGAATGGAACTTTTAAAGATAGGAATACTGCTCAACTGTCATTCAAAGAAGATTTAAAACTACTCTGAATATCTTAAAATGTATTGGAGGGGAATATGAAAGCAGGTTATGAAATCAAAGGAACTACGATATGTTGGACATAGTAGACATCTTGCTCTAGGGAAGAGAGGTGAAGTACTTAATGCAATTTTTCCATTAGACATTTCAATGATTCAATTTAAAATTAAGTGGCCAAGAACTAGCACATAGAAATAATATTTCAGAATGTCTTATTTGAATCACTGACATCAAATATTTGAAAATAAATTACTAAGAAATGTGCCTACAGGTAAGACACATTGTGTGTTATTATTCTTTCAAGTGAACTTTATAGGTACCGCTTAAGAATCTGACAATGTACAGTTTTCAGAACTTATTATGCACTATATAACTAACTGTGCCGTGAGTTCGTTATACCTAAGCCTCTCTCTTTTCTTCCGAGTACCATCATTTTAAACAGAATGTCACCAGATATACAAGTTAACTATGTTATTTAAATTAATCCCATCACAGAAACAAGGTCAAAATGGCCAAAGTAATATTTTGTCAGTGACTGATTTTTCTACATTATGATTTCCTTATTAGTTTCCTAATTGGATTAGAAAATTAACAAGTTAGCCTCTAAAGCCAGAAATAGATGTTGCCAAACAAAGCGGATGAGATGAACTGATTCATTAGGCAAAACACACATCATCTCCTGTCCTGTCTTTGATGGTCTGAGACAAAGGGCGATGTGATCACTGGAGGCAACTATAGCTAAGTGGGGAAAGCCCTACTTTCTCAGCCAGACTCCCCCAAGATCAGCTTTCCCCGCTCAGACAGACTCACTTCTGCAATTGTGGAGGATCAGTCTGGTAGAGCAGGTAACTCCACTTAAGGAGACAGGCCCCAAAATTCCCCAGGTTGCCCCTCTGTACGTGGGGAAAGCCAGGTAGAGGTTCTGCGGTTTGAGAGGCCATCAAGCCTCCAGAGTACCAGCCCAGGGTGGCTGGAGAGTGTGAGCAGCTCAGGCTACCCGTGTTCTCCTGCCAGAGCTAACAGATATGAACCACAATAAAGAGGCACAGTCTATTATTACCTTTCATACCACCACTGATTCTCCTTCAACATGCCATGACAAAGCGCAGCAATGTCTATTCGTTCACAATTTGTGTTGCCATGATGGCAGCACAAATAAGATATCTGCTTCCATCCTAACGTGCAACCTTACTCTGTCTCTTACCTAAACGGACTGAAAATAATTTATAAAGGATAAGAATTTATACAAATAGGAATTTGTATTCCAGACACACATCCCTGTTGCGTAAACATGTACATACAGCACAAGCTGTGTTAACCAACATGAGTGGGGTAAGGAGGGTGCCAGGTAACTAAAAATGCTATTTATCTGAGGCGGGGGGTTTCAACCTTTTTCAGAAGGAGGGGTGGGGAGAGGTGGCGGCAGCTGCACAGAGAGCAGCAGGCGCAGGGTGCTGGGGTTGGCAGTGGCCGCATGCAGAGCAGCAGCAGCAGCAGCGCAGGGCAGCGTGAGCTCTGTACTAATACTGCTGCCTGCATTTGTGAGCTGTCACTCAGTCTACACTGCTCAGACTTCAGGCAGTTGAATTCTTCACAATTTTTGTGAAGGAATACTGTTGAGTTTCCTACATGAGGCAAGGCCAACCGTGTGCTCTCAAGGGGCAAAAAAAGCATTATTTTACACCCACCTTTTATTTTCCACGTTTGTATGAGGAAGAGGACCCTCTGGTTTCTAGGCAGCGCATCAAAGTTGGGTGTGCTTTTGCTTCTAAGACTGGCAAATCCCGAGATCCTAAACAGAGCTTCGGAGAGATTATTATTCCTGTTGCCAACGTCATTATTTCTATTAATGTGGCATATTTGCTGCATACTATTGTGTACTGCTTCTCCTGTTATTGCATATGCTGCATGCTATTGCATATTAATTAATGTTTATTAACACCGCATGCTTACTATTGCATACTGTTCCTCTCATTATGGCACGTGCTGCATGCTAGTGCATATTAATTAACGGTTACTAACACCAAGTGCTTACTATCACGTATTGTTTCTCTTATTATTACACCAGGGCTGCATGTTAGTGCATATTAATTAATGTTTATTAACACTGCATGCTTACTATCACATATTGTTGCTCTTATTATTGCGTGTGCTGCATGCTAGTGCATATTAATTAATGTTTCTGGACACTGCAGGCTTGCTGCGTCCTATCACATGCTGTTTCTCTTCTTGCTGCGCGGTGGCCGCACGCGGCCGTCCGCTGGGTTTCGGCTGTAGCCGTGTTGGTGCAAGGACACAGGCAGGCCAGGTGCTTTGGGAGACGCGATCTCTCTCGTCACACTAACTGAGCAGTTGGATGACAAAGTTCTTAGCGAGCTTTCAGGCGCAGCCCCCTCGTCACTTTCCCGCCCCCCGCGTGCCCGCGCTGTCCGTGCCCCCTCACGGCCAGTGCCCTACGGCACGACGCGCCCCCTCACGAGCGAGGCGGAGCTGAGGGGCCCGGCCCGGCCCTCACGGCCTCCCGCCCACGCCCCCCCGCGCAACGGCCGCACGATGGAGACTCACGCCGCTAGCGTGTCGCGTCACTCGGCGGCGGAGTCGGCGCCAAGCCCGGATAACGTTGGCGTCGCGTTCTGATGACGTCAACGCCGAGGGAGCAGAGGCGTTCTCTCCTCAGCCCGCGCCGATTGGTCCGCGCGCATGCGCGAGGCGGTGTGATATGTGTGCAACAATCATCCTGTCTGCAACAATTATCATATTTGTGCGACAATTACATGTGTGCAATAATTCCCGGATTTGTGCAACAATCATCGTTTTTGTGTAGCCCTATTTGTGCAATAACCATATGTGCGCAATAATCATCGTATTTGTGCAACGATCATATTGGTGTAGTCCTATTAGTGCAATAACTATATACGAGCAATAATATTTGTGCAATCGCCGTGTTTGTGCAACAATTGCCATATTCGTGCAACGATCGCATTTGCAACAACCGTCATATTTGGACAACAACCATCGTATCTGTGCGATAATCATGGTATTTGTGCAGCACAACCATATTTGCAACAACCATCGTATTTGGGCGGCAACCATATTTGTGCAGCAATCATATTTGTGTAGTCCTATTTGTGCAACCGCCATATTTGTGCAACAAGTGTCATACTTGCACAACAGTTATGTTTGCAACAACCCTCGTATTTGTGCGATAATCCTGGTATTAGTGGCACAGGTTCCCCCCTCGTACAAGCCGTCGTACGAGCAGTGCCCACAACGGCCCTCGTTGTGCGGTGCGTAGCGGGCGTGCAGCCCGGGTCGCTCTCGGCGGCTGCGTCGGTGGGCGGCTGAGCCCGGGCCGTGGCGTACCTCAGCGCAGACCAGGCTTCGAGCCGGACGCCACGAGCCGCGGGCAGGCAGCGCCGGGGATGCAGTTCCTCCGCGGACTAGCGGCGTCGCTCTGGACCGGTCGCTTAGTGGAGCCGCTGAGGCTGCTCTAGGCAAAGGATGCCTCCACATCGTGCCTTGCCCTGCGTGGGATAGCTAGCAGCAGCTCCTTGGCGAGGCCCACAGGATTCATACGACCACAGACGTGGAGGGCTGGGAGGGCGGAGGGGGTCACATCGAGTCCAGCCCCTGCTCCATGCAGGACCAGCCCCAACGGCATCATCCCAGACAAGGCTTGGTCTACCTGGGGCTTATGAACCTCCAAGGATTGGGGCTGCAGCACCTCTCTGGGTAACCTCTTCCAGTGCTTCACCACCCTCCTAGGGAGAGTTTTTCCTCATATCCAACCTCAACCTCCCTTGCTGCAGCTGGAGCCCATTGCTCCTGGTCCTGTCGTCTGCCCCCACTGAGACCAGCCCAGCTCCATCCTCTGTGCAGCCCCCTGGCAGGGAGGTGAAGGCTGCTATTCAATCCCCCTCGGTCTTCCCTTCTGCACAGCGCTGAAGTTCTGGTGTGGCGCACACATGGCCTTCTACATGGAGTACAAGTGGTCACGAATACCATCGTTTAGGTCGAAGTTCTAGTCCCCGCCAGCGGTTCTGTAGCTTTTCTGACATAGACTGAGCCTCCGCAACCCAGTATCATATGTGATCTGAGATGAAGACACCACCGTGCCTCTTCCCCTAAAAGCAAACCCACCTGAGCAAACCATGCATATGAAAACATTGGGATGTAGGGCTCCTTTACACAGTCCATTTCCTAATTATCTCCCTCATCCTGAGACATTTCATCTTCCCATCCACCTGGGCTCTCAGACATTAGAAACTTGTCTTTCCCTCAAGGCGCGTTCACCCGTAAACTGGCCATCAAAGCGGGTTCAATCAGGTATTTACACCCTGCAGTTATACACCCTGCAGGTACATTTCTTTACCCTTTCATCCTCCTTCTCCCTCTTCTTGCATTTAAAAAGCATTTCTTCCTCCGTTCAGATACTGGGCATTCACCAACATAGGAAGATGCATTTAGCGTAAGAATAAGGGTATTTTTTGTCTCCCTCAGCCTGCAGTGTACAGTTGCGGCACTGTACAATGCAAACATTGTACTGAAATAGATGGCGAACAATCCAAAGTTCAGTGAAATGGCACATTCTTAGAATGTGGTTAAATTTACCAGAAAAAGTTGCAAAACAAATAAAAGGGGGGAACCCTGAATATTATTATACAGCATTAAAACAAACTTTTCCAATAATTTTCTGCTCATAATTCTCCATTTCTAATGCTATCACCACTATAACCAAAGATGAAGCTTTTCATAAAAACCTTTAACTGCTAAAATTTGCACAAAACAGATGAAGAGGTGGGTTATGGCTGGAGCAAAAGCCTTTATTTACCAAAAAACAGCTTTAATACTCTGCTATTAAGGAAGGAAAACAAATGCAGACACATGAAGCAAAACGTGATGCATGTTTCTAGATAATCTGTTTCTAACATTCAATTGAGCATGAAATCTCCTCTTGAAAAGGAGCCAAGGAGAATACATTCTTTTAACTTAGTGCTGCTTGTGTGTTCAGTGTGATACTACAACTTTCCTCATTTATACTCATGTTCCTGGTTAAGACGCAAGAAAATACAAAAACTTTCTCTAATCCTTAGCAATAACACAATTTTTAATATCTCATCCTTGCCAGTCTCACTGCTTCTGTGAGCCAAGTTCTTATAAAAGCTCCTTTCCTGCCAAGTGAAATTTGAGAAGTTATCTGGCACCATGTTGCATGGGAATTGTAGTTTATTCTTTAGTGAATCCCCATATTTTCAATATAAAACCACTTTAATCTGAAACTACAAATCCTAGAACCGGTGGTGTTGCATAACATATATTAAACAGCAAATGCAGACAAATTCTTCTTCCATCTTTTGCCATAGCATTTTCTTGGCGGCCAAGAAGTAGCTACGCACTAACTTTGGAGCAATAATAGCAGCATAAGCAGCAGTCTCAGTAGACTCTGAAAACAAAAATCAGTTCCTTACAAATTCCATCACCATCCATATGGCAAACTCTCATTCTTCTCCGTATCACCACATTTCGGCTAGGCTCGAGATTATTTCTGTTTATTCCTTGTTGACTAATATCTTTTACAATCCCTAAATAGCTCTGAGAAATGGGCATAGTGCTCAGAGAGCAGAAAAGCATTGTAAAAGCTACTTAAACAGTTACTATTGTTTTATGTTCAGTACTTAACGGTACAGCTATCTTTTGTTGGTGCCCCCTCCCCCAGGGTGGACTCGTGCAATCCAAAGGCTACTCTTCACTGGATTGTGACTATTATAAACCAAATAAGACCTAACTGGCTTTATAAGAAACTTTTTGTGGCTACTGCTTTTGTAACATTATTTATATTGCAATGCAGCTCTGTTTTTTCCCCTAAACATTTTCCTAAGGCTGCTGTACACCATAAACCGGTCAACGCAGAAGCACGATTTGTAAAACTTGTTGATCATTTCTCCTAACGCATCATCAGCCATTTCACTTTTCCACAAAAACGGCAACAGTATTCATGTTTTTGGCACAGAAACAACAGCCCCACATCTAACCAAAACAGCCTCTTCTGTGAAGCCAATCATTTATTCCTTCCCAGTAGTTCATCATCACCAGATGCCTACTGAGTTATACCCTGTGCATTTCCCATGACTGCACCCACAACGCATCCACAAATGGCTCTGTATTTTCAGTAACAGCACCACATCCTTTTATGCGCCTTCCTCTTCACTACCTCGGCAGCTGCAGCTGCTGACCACAGAACTGCAGCCGCTCTCGGAGTTATGCCCTTTACATCTCCCAAGACTGAAAGAGTCTACTGATAGCACACAAGTCTACTAGAACTTTTACTGGAAGCAGAGGGTTTTGTAAACAGTTTTCAACAACACTGTTTTTCATAAAATCACGATGGTGGGTGTTGAGTCCAACACAAAAGAATACTTTGAGGCTTGCACACACGCTTAGAGTATAATGTTTTTGTTTCTCTTAAGAAATACTGGCAATGAATACAAGCCTGCCAACAGCAACACACATCTGGAGGAGGACTCACAGCTAAAGACTCACAGCTTCATTCCTGTCTAAGAATGAAGACAAGCGTAGGCACACTTCCCTCCAGAAACCTGCACTCACTGAACCTGACCACCCTCAGTGGATCCAATTAGCTATGACCAATTTACATTTTGAGCACAAGGGACAAGCTTTCATACTGTGCTTAATATAGTGAATACACAGACCTTTTCTTCATGAATGCGGTGACAATGCATAGTTTCTCAGTACAATGGGAAACTTAAAAAAATATGTGTGCAAAGTATAACTATAGCGTGGCACAGACACAATGTTAAGAGAGTAAGAAAGTCTTTTTCACTCACATTGTGAAAAAGAAACTAGGTTAGTTTATTAATATTGGGCCTTCTATCATAGACCATAGCACAACAAATGGAATTTAAACAATTTTGTTTTAAATGTTCATAGCTTGATAAAATGATTACACATTAAAAATGCCCTCCCCCATAAAAGCATCCCTGTTATAAACCCTAAGACAATATAGAAATGAAATAACAAGAGTTCAAAACACAGTATTTCATTTGGATCATAAGTCTTTCTCCTATATGATTTTTCTTGCTTGTGCAGCTATTAGACAAATATAGAAAGAGCCTATATAATCAAAATACTCTTGTTACACAGCGTGTATTCTAGCTTTTGAATTGGTGCAATTGAAAAAAAAAGGGGTTGGAATCAGAAACAGTCCTAATCACGTATTTCTCTGATAAAAGTACATTTTACAGGTAAGTAGATAACATAATAGTTCTTAAGCCTGGACAGATCTATATGAAGCCAAAACAGTTGTGTCTCATAAATACCAGTATATTTCCCTTCCAAATATGCCAACCTCATATCTCGAGATCAGAGAGCCTCAAAAACTATCCTTTAACTATGCTATTATTAAAAAAAAACAAATATTTCTCATAACTGTGACATTCTTTAGATGAGGGAGCCAAGGGCCCATTTTTGTTGTATGGACATTGGACAACTGCCAGACACAGTGCTGTGCAAACCTCTTCTGGTCTAAACGTAATTATTTTACATTCCTGCCAATCATTCTAGCAAGGACAAGTTCTGAGAAGACCGAGTGGAGAGAACAATGGATTGGAAGAGTCACAGCATCTTTAGGGTTCATATCTTGTTAAGCAGGTCCTCCAGAAATAACCTTGGAAAGCAAGGGAGATTCAGATTCTGAATACATAGCCTGTAATTAGTACAATGGCATCAAGGTTCAAGACTGGTCTATGCTTTACATTACAGCTATGTCGATAGAGACATGCCACGTACTGGCAGAAGGGTGTTTGCCAGTGGCATAGCTATGCCACGTCTTCTCTCGGCATAGATTTATCTGCACTAGGGAGTTTGCCATTTACGGTGTTGTCAGACTTCTAGCCAATGTAGCTGTGCCTGCTAAACCTCATCGCAGAGATCTGGCCCTGGTCAAAGTAGCGTGCTCCTCTACCTCTGCCCTAAGTAACAGCAGAGGTGGGGTGCTAGTCTGGGGAGGCCAACCAGTCTCCTTGAAAGTTTGTTTTGCACAACATCTTTCATCTTGGGGTCTTGCCACCCCCAGACTTCTGTAACACCTAATGTAATATCTAGACAGCGATGCTAGTACTGTTCAATGACCCCGCGGCCTAAGTGAAATGAGGCATGGCTTGCATGGAATTTACAACATTTCTCTTTATCTCCACTGTTAAGTTTATCCTACTGGCCATTACTTGCAAAGCAAATACCCAAATAGGGGAAAAAAACTGGCCTGTTCCATAGCATGGCCATCAATTATCCATGTGTGCAGCCTAGGTCTGCAGCCAGAAGAAACTAATTTAGTTGTCTGGTAGTTTATGGTCAGGCATTTCTGCTGGCAAAAAGAATGAAAATCCCTTAATATGTACTTCACACCCAGAGGAATTTCGAAAAGCAAAAGCATGTCATTTGCATAAAGACACACTGATACAAATAGGTCTGAAGTTTTTAGGTGAGAGCACTATACCCTATCTATATCCAACACAGCCTCATTAAAATGAAGGTTAAAAAGGGAAGCAACTGCTAAACAACCTTGATGCTCCATCCTTCAGATGGAAATAGGGTCAGTTAGGCCCCCTCGCTATCCTCACCTAGTTCATTTTTCTCACCTTGAGGAAGCAATATTTATAAATCAAGTGAGAAAAGGAAGGAACAACTACCAGTGGTAGAGCAACTTTTCCTGAAACTGGCTTGTTTCTCAGCAAATAAACTATAACTTTCTCCACCATCATCTAATCTCCGTAGGAGACAGCTGTATGGATTTTAAAAGCCATATATAAGAGGCTAATTACTTGATACTTTCCAGAGTAATTTCTGTCACCAATTTTATCAAATGGAACAGTAATACAGGTGGACCAACCACAGGGGAAATTCCTGTATTATTTATATTAGTAAACAATATTGCTAACACAGGGACCTGTCAATCCATTTTGTCCTTATACATATTTCTGCTGGGATAAATATCTAACTTCCCTGATGGACAAAAGGGCATTTCAGAACAGGAATACAAGTAAAATCTCTCAAAATAGATTGTAGCAAAGTGCTGATTGATGGACTCTCAGCATAAAAGGCAGAAAAATGTCTGCTCTCAAACACATTTGGGGATAAGGATGTCACCTTTTACCTTAATCTTATCATAGCCAATTGCAGAGGTGTAAGAAGCAGAGTTGGTGCCTTGCACATACCCTGAGGAAGAGTGAGAGGGGATGTGCACACTTCTAAGCATGGAAGGGGGCACAGGTATGAGAGCAGGGAGGTGGGAGGCATATGGGTTCCCACAGTGGGAGGCACGCAGGCTGCTGCTGCTGCTGCTTTATGCTCTGCCAGCCAGACCCCTGCTCTCAAAGGACCAGCAGCAGCCAGGGAGTTCCCAGCATGGGTAAACCTCATGGCTCCTCTTGCTGTGAGAGCAAGGACTCCATGGGGGTAGGGGGCTATTCCAATACCCCTCCTACCTTAGTGTCTGGGCCAGCTGCCCCTCTCAACTACTCCTCATGATGCAAATTGCCACCAACCTCCAAAACAAGGGAATTTTTTTCCCTTTAGAAAGCAATTTGCTATGCATTCCAGAGAGCAAAAAAAACCAAACTAAAAGATCATGTAGGATTCCTACTTTGCAAAAGCAAAAAGCCTAAAATATTAAACAAGATCATCTTAATATGAAATACAGCAGGTCTTAGGACTAAATAGACAAAAAAAAGAAAATACTCAAGCAACAAAATTTGACAGGTAAAGTACCAACAATATTATATAGAGCCAAGGAAAATAAAATAGGTATCATGACAATTGAATATAAAAGCAAGGATGAGATAACAACCCAGAAGAGCACACCATGTTATTCTGATGATGGTTTGCCTTGCTTATAAGTTCAATCCACATTTTCAGGTTCGCTTTTAGCAGAAAATAGCGTTTTCCAAGAATAAGTCAATAATGGCAGATAAAGACCTTGAACTGCTATTTCCTTTATAAAATCCCACAGGACAATCAGATAACCACAGAAAGGACCCAAAGGATTAAAAGTGAAGTAGAATACTAAAATAAATGTGCACTAGAAAATTCTGACTTGGTATTTTCATTGTGTGCATGTAAATACTGAGAGCACATAAGTCAAGACTGTCAGGGGCCCAATTATAGGTCAACCTGAATATAAGTTCAATTGTTCTGGTTCCTCTGAAGGAAAAAAGGTAGATTTAGAACAATATAATACATGTTATCTTCAAAATTATTAAGCAAGACATTGAAATATTCGAAAAATGAATGCTCATCTTGTGATGCTATCAAGGGCATGCATCAAACTGGAGATCTTACTGCACAATCTAAGGGGAAATTGTTTTTCTCTTGATGTGTGTCCTGGCTTTTCAGAAAAGCTTAAGAAGAGGTTTTCAATCAGAATTAGCGAATGATATCCTTTCCATTGTCTCCTGGCTCTTCCTCCAGGTAGAGAGAAACAGCGGTGCAAAGGGGGTGGGAGGTGGACCTATTAATGGCTGCTTCATGCTCTGTCTGCCTTGATCCAGCAGCAGCCGCTCCATGCAAACAATGTTCGTTGCAAGCCTATGTGAGAGGAATAGTGATATGGATATATAGAGCATATTTAAAATGTTGTATTTCAAGTGGGTATCATCTTGACAGGCTTCAAAGTAGCTTTCCTCTATAAAGATTCCAGAAGATAAGTTGTTTGACTTATAGACTTGTTCCAAAATAGAAAGATTGCTATAAATTCCTTCTGTAAGTTTTTGAGAGGAAACTGGAGGTGATAAAACTGATCGTAAGTCTGTTCAAACTTATTTTTAATTTGGCTGGTGGCTGAATACTGAGTGACTGAGTGATTTTCCTAGGTTTCTATTTCAAGCCACTATTCTTACAGGATTTTTAGACTGAACATTATTTCATAAACTGGGGTGACACAAAGTCATCAAATGACTTTTCTCACCAAGTAAGACTATGCCATCTTCCTCAGACAGTCTCCTGTAATTCAGATTTCTGATACCTTGGAGAGGGAGGGGAGCAAGGTGAGGAAGGTTACAGACTTAAAATCGCTGCAGGACTTTTCCATACGCAAGCTTGTGAAGAGATGACCAACTTCAAACTTTCACATGTCGCTTGCCTCCAAGGTAGGTCAGACACCCGATTTGTCCAAAGACTTTGGAGGGAGGCACAGTAAGGCTGACTTCAGAAATTATAAGAGCCAATGATATATGGTCAGGAAGCCTCGACTTTTGTGGTCAGCAAGCCACCTGAAGGAAAGCTGACAATCCTCAATGTCTCTTTGGGGACAGACATAAGCCAACTGGCCCCACAGCCTTTGACCACCTAAAGAAATCCACCCAGCTGTGCCAGCTGACCGTCACCGTCTGATTTCTTGACGACAATCATGGCACGTATTTTACAAAGTGCAGAGGTCTAGGAGTGCTGAAAAGTTTGCAAACTCTTTTTTTGTAATTCCTTTAGATTTTCTTCTGTGCTTTTCATTAGCTAGGAGATAGTGCAGCCTTTTTAGATTACTTCTTTCTTTCTCCTGTGATCAACTTACAAGTTGTGAAAGTTAATTACCTGCCTGCAAGTAAACACCCAAAAAGTCTAAATAGGGAAGGTGCTTAAAAAATTAATTTGGCTTAAGCATTCCTAAATACTATTTTAAGAGTATGCTGTGTTTTATGTTTAAAAGTCCTAAAAAACTGAAAATTCTCCTGTCTCATTTCCAGTAAATGAGAGCTGACAAATTT
Organism: Caiman crocodilus; assembly: GCA_030014935.1. Classification (NCBI taxonomy): domain Eukaryota; kingdom Metazoa; phylum Chordata; order Crocodylia; family Alligatoridae; genus Caiman; species Caiman crocodilus. The sequence goes on along the minus strand of JAGPOW010003182.1, from coordinate 13,520,994 downwards.
CTAATTACGGGGAGGGCTTTGTTCAAGTCTGTTCTGTTATACTTCTGTCTGGAGGGAGAAGGGAGAGAATATCCACTGCATATGCATTGAATTCTCAGAAGGCAGCTCTGTAATTGGCTCAGGGGTTGTCATTTAGACATTAAATTACTTGGTCCCAGTATCATGTTTTTGACCAGTTTAAATAATACATTTGATTAACTTTGGCAAATTCTTTAGATGGCACGTATAACCAAACAGGCAGCCACCTTCTCAGAATCCCTTTAGAATTTATCAAGATTGATTATTCTTAGCGTTATTTTAATTAATTTAAATTTAAAATTAATTTGATTATTTAACTCTGATGTTGAAACTAATTTGTTGATTTGATTTTGATTTGCTTGTTGTGATGCTCCATTTTCCCTTTAGTCTAGTGTTATTAGTAATGGCTTCACTTTGGTGATAAGTTTTCCTAATTATTTTAAATGTTTTATTAAAACTCTCCCATTTCTTTCAGTATGCAATGTAGATTCAGGACCTTTAAGGACTTGGATAGCTATCCACTGGTCATTCCAGGAACCTGAAGAGATCCTCCCAGATAGTCTTTGGTTCTCATTCATTAAGAGAGATGTCTGCTAAGAGGAAAGCACTATTAAAAAAAGCATGGTTCCCTGGGAATTGGAGCTAAAATTTGTCATCAGTTGCTGGAAGGTTCATGTCACACAGCAGAGCATCAGTGTTTTCACTGCTGCATTAAACCCATTCTGCTCCTCTGGGAAAGAGCAAGAACCAGCATTCAAACTTGGGCCAGTCTCCATACAAAATCAATCTGCAACAAACACCATTAGAAAGTCGTTTGATATAAAACACGAGATAGAACGGAACCAATCAGAAGGCTGTTTTTACTCCTTGCTTCAATACCATAGTCCAGGTATGATGACGTTAATTAGACATATAATTAATGGTTAAAGCTACTACCGAGAACCCCAAAAACAAGAAGACCAAGATCAAGTGCAAGGCATTGTTGCCAATTTACCAGTAAACATTATTAACCTCAGAACAGCTACACTGATCAAAGAAACGTGGCAGTATACCTTGTAGGCTTAAAATCAATATACAAAATTTATACAGAAATCATAAGCATGCCTCTTACAGCATCTTCACAGACTGTAACCTCCTTGTACTACAGCAGTGTGCTTGCAAAGTCTGCGGGCGAGCCCGTCTATGGCAAACTTTATGAAGTCTGACAGAACCTGATGGACAATTTTAAGGTTTAACTGCCCGTAGGGAGTAAGTTCTAATATTTGTACCCTACCTGCTGAAGAACAGGCCAGTGCACAAAATGTCATTTAGGACTCAAAGATAAATCAGACTTGAAGTTTCTAGTCCAAGCTTTGTTTGAGATATGTTTTGTACAAAGAACCTATAAAGAACACTTCAAAGACTTTTGGAAAGGAAATTCCCTTTCAGTGAAACACCTTGTCGAATCAGCTGTAAATTTGCAGAAAAATTCTACTTGCTAGACATGACACTTGATAATCCTCATGCAAGAAAGGTGGGGTTTTCCCCCTCTTAAAGTGACAGGGCATAATGATCAGATAAGCAATAAAGAGCAAGCCCCATGAGATACCACACTGGGGAGCAGAGTATAAGAGCCTGAGCAGTATAAAATCCTGAGTTATAAAGTCACTACCTGGAAGGCATAATCTACACTGGAAAATGAAAACTGTTAAATAACAGAAAACTATTATCATGGTGAAATATTCTGCTCTCAGACAAACATATGATATTGAAAACAAGTAATGTTTTTATATCTGGCATGATGGCAGAGGTCTTTCTTGCTTCCTAATATAAATAGTATCAGCTATATATTTAATGCACAGTAACGTATGATATGGGTCTGCAAGACATTTGCTACGATTATTAGCCTGTGTCAAGGGCTCCTCTTATTTGTATAGCAATAACAAGCCATCCTTCTTTCCAGAGACGTGGAAAAAAATCCACCCAAGATGCTATGGCACAATGCCAGCACACAGTGCCTGGCCAGAGGTTTATAAACATTATTTTCTAATAAAGATCTGGTACCGGGAACACAGCTAATTCTTTTTGAGACATGTTATGCACCAACCTCTGTCCCACTAGCAATAGTGGTGGGCTGCATCCTTCGCTCACCCTGCATAGATTACCTGTAATTCCATGGGGTTACACTAATATAAAACCAATGAAACATCTGAGAATCAGATATGATAGCAGCTATCATCTCTGACTGTTAAAGGATGCATTTTTATGCTTCATGGTACAAGTGAGTGGATATAGATGAACAAGGCTTATTTTAGTACTGCAGCCGTCATATTACGGTCTCATACCAGTGCCATTAGTGCAGCTACATCTGTATAGAAGTGGAAGAATAAGAGCATTTGTGTTTTGCTTCTTGATGTGTTAATGGTGGCAACCATCTTTATTTATTTTTATATCACTATAGCATTTTGCAGCTGTATTTTCATAAATATCTAGAAATATGCCCTTGTATATTTAGTTGGATTCCAAATAGTTGTTCTGTTTACAGATTTAATTGTCCTTGGTAGAAAAATATTTCTATTTGCTTGAGAAAGAAGGCAAACAAATTGGAAAATATTCTGCTGGCAAGCACACATTTGGGAAAAGGATACAGACAGCATATTGTTAGACACTTACATTTATTTCTACGCTGCAAAATGACTAAGATATTTTATTATATGCAAACACTGTATAGAGATCAATATAAATAAAATTATACTGTATGAGCAACTCCAGATCATTATGGCCATTTTTCATGCAGCGTCCTTTTTCAGTTATTGAACAATTGCTGATTTTCTTGATTTGCAAGGCTCAGGTTCCTTTTCTCTGGAGAACCTCACTACTGGAGAGCAAGTGGCAGAGGGAAATTGTATACTGTGATGATACAAGCTATTTAAAAAGTATGTTTTGGAAGGTAAATCTTTTATTCATAGCCGTAATTTTCATGCTATTCTCTCTCTGTTTATCTCCCCTTCACAATTTGCCAGTGTTCACAGAGTTTCTTTTGGCACTACAGTTTCTAGCAACCCAGTCTGTGTGATACATACCTAAGATCTTTCTCCAACCTTGTGTGCTTTCTAGAGCACATGGTAATGCCGGATAGAAGCTGAGTTAACAAAAGTATAGTCCTCCTAATTAGTAACCCGCAGGAGTAAACTAAGCCTTTGAAATATAGTCAACATATAGTCCATTTATGGAGTGTTTGAAGTCTTTTGTTTTATTTATCACTATCGATTCTGAATAACGGAGTTAAGAACAGGATAGTTCCACTGTATTCAGGCTAAAGCAGGGTACAGCATACTTTAGCTCCAGTGTAGCTAATCTTACGGCTATATTTCCAAGTTAAGCCTAATTTCTCAGAAAGGTACAACTCCCACACATACTCATTTTGCACTAAGAATCAACACAAAGAACTTAGATTTATGAGTGGTTTTTGCCAAATGCATGGGGAGAGTCCTAGCTGCACAACATAGGAAAACATTTTCTAATAAAAACTAAGCAAGAATGAGATATGCTCAAAGAGCTACACCAACCAAGAAATAGTCATTAAGCTGCCAGGCAGGGGAGAGCTGCTATAATCTTGGCCCAGTCTTCTTAAATGACAAGTCTGCAGACAGATGATGTGACATATTCTCACACCTTAGCTTTCAGCCACACTTGTAAATACCAGCATCAATTGCATGACCTTCTCCAGAATGCCTTACAATCAGCAAACCTCTCTGGATCTACATTTAGATGCTTTTCTAACAAACCACAAGATTCAAGCTTTTGTCAGGATGCATGTTCTTTACATTTTTGTTCTTTTAGACTATAAAATGCATGTTACCTATACACATATATAATGTATTTACATATATACATGTATATACATGGCATATATGAACATTGTACAGTTAGATATATTTGTGTATGTGTGTGTCTATGTAACATTAAGAATATTCCTATGTTTTGCTTCATGGACAAAAATGAGAGAATCCTGTGGGTACCTCTAGCTAGAAACTTATTGTCTAAATACCAAGGGGCAATGTACCCCTTTCTAGTAACCAAACTCTGTACAGTCTCATTTACAGAGATGCTGTTTCACAAAGTGGTGTTCATCTTATAACAAAATTCACACGCAGGCGTGCACTCACACACACATAAACTCTTGTTATACACTAGAGCACAGCCAAAAATGTCAGCAACTAAGGAAAGAGATGACTAGAAAAAGCGGCATAGCCATTTTGAAACTGGTTTCTATTAATGCAATTCTTTAAATATTAATAAGTCTCAAAGTGTACTCAAAACAAACATGATTAAACCTGAAAAGAAAATGCGTGAAGGAAGGGTCTCTTTAACATGTGTGGTCACTTCCTGTATCAAACTCTTCAAACCTCTGTTTTTTAAGGATATTTTTCTCCAAACTGCTCAAGAAGGGAACAGTAAGCTCAAAAAAACTACAGCTCTGCTGACTTGGAGTCAAATCTTGCAGTCTTTTTTCAAACAAGACTTTCAATGACGTCTAAAGGAGTTTAACCTGCATATAAGTGGCAAGAATTGGCTCAGAGAGGCTATGGTGGCCTCTGGATAACCTTATGTACAGAACATTTTGTGAAACAGCATCTCTATGAATCAGACTATAAAGAATTTGGATATTAGAAAAGGGTACAATGCCCACAGGTATTTTGACAATGAGTTTTTGACAAGATATGCATAAAGGATTTTGTTCATGAAATCAAAAATAGGAACATCCTTCATCTTAATTTTATACCAGTTTTCTGTCCACCTGGAATTAATTTTCTCTTGCATGATGCTGGGACTGGCTCTGATCCAGCACACATTTATGCCTGGACTTATCTTTAAGTACCGGAAGAGGTCTAGGGAAGTCGATAGGTCTCTTCATATGCTTACAGTTAAGCCCAGACATAAATGCTTGCAGACTCTGGGTGAAATCCCTACATTCAAGTATTCATGAAAAATATATAAAGTAGATAATGCAATATGTTTCGTGATGACATCCAGCATACTTTAATCTACAAAATTCGACCTCAAAACATCCCTTAGCCATAAACATGACAAACACCCAACTTTTTAACTGCAGGAGGAGGCAATCCCGAACACAGACAGTGGGCAAGAGAGAAAGCTCCCGGGAGGTACACCTGCAGTACGGACAGTAAGGAAATCAATGAAGGAAGCCAAAGCGGCAAAGTGGGCTATACGTTCAGGCAGCAAGTGGGGTGAGGAGTTATTGTTTTGAAAATACATTTTCAGCAAAGGGAAAACAAAGCCCCGTCCTAAATCAGTAGAAAGGTCAAATTATACCGGCCACATGAAAGGCAGCAGTGCTGAATGCCTACATTTTTTCAGTCTTTAATATAGAAGATGAAGGAAGCATGAAGCTTAGTGAGATAAATATTAATGAGGCTCTGGGAATATCTAGCAGCAGAATTAATAAGAGGCAGGTAAAAGAATATTTAGATAATTTAAATATTTATGATGCAGGAGGATGAAATCATGTTCATCCAAAAATTCTTAAGGAATTGGCTGAGAACTACCTGAAATACGGGTAGCCGTCAGTCAGAGCTCATGAGGAGCAGGTGAGGTATCAGAGGGCTTGGAGCAGGGTGAACAACGGCACCGGTCTTCAGCAGCAGAAAAAGGGGAAAGCGGCAGAGGTCTCTCTCCTCGTTACCAAGCAAAGAAGCCTATTAGAAATGCCCCGCAACTGCAGTTTGGCAGATTTCGAACACCCACAATTTGAGATACCTGTGTGCATTCGATGTAGGGTTCTGGTCTGGCCTTTTTCTGATAAAGGAGCCAGCCCTGAAATCTGTCTTGAATTCTGGTTCCAATTCCACCTGCCCAAATCTCAGTCTGTTTTGATCCACGGTTTATAAAAGGCTTAGGAACCTCATTGCTGGAAGAAAGCTTTTAGCATATTCCATCTGCCCCTCCTAAACATTCAGACGCTGCGCCAGCTAGCTGAGTTAGTAAAACTCCAGAGGTAATTGGCTTGTGCATTTCCAACAATACTTTAAAAACATGGTCTAGAGATTTACTTTGGCCATTAACCCTTTTTTTGGGGGGGGAGGCAGGACTTTTCATTTCAGCAGTGAAAGACACGGCAGACTCAACTGAAAGCAGTAATACCAGTCACAAAAGGAGTTAAATGGTAATAGATACAAATAAAAAGCAATATAACACATCATGCATAATAAATACTCGGTTCGGTTTTTTTTCTAAAATAAAATAAGAAACACGCATAATAAGGGACTTGTTGACAGCGGTGTAAAAATATGATGCTAAAACTTGTATTGTTGAATTCTACATTTACACATATTTGCATTTGATATGTTCAAAAATCATTTTGTGGTGCTAATGGCTCTGTATGTAATTAACATTTTGTAATTCAATACAGAGCAATGTTAAAATAGTTTGCTAAGGCACTGAACTCACCTTGCATCAAGCAATGCCACTTTACAGGGACTGGGTGTACACAGTGAATCTCTTTTGCATTTTACCACTTCTCAATCTTTTTGCCCCTGGGCAAACTTGAAGTTACAGGTTTCAAAAGGGAAAAGACAGTTTGCCAAAAAAAAAACCCTTAAAGAAAACAGAAAGATTAAAGGGCAGAGACATGGAACAGCCATTGAAGGGTTAAAATACACAAAGTGTTTTAATATAGCCTTAAATTCCTTAGAAAAAGCAGCAGCGCTGATCTGTATTTTGTGGTTGAGAGAACCAGGTCTGGACTCGGTGTAAATATACGCCACTCCCTTTGGCCCCAGAGAAGTCGGGGAAAGATACGCCTGCTTTGCACCAGTGCTGACGGGGCCAGGCTTTGGATTCAGGGAGGAGCTGGCCCTCAGATATAAGGCCTCTGAAGCTTGTGTGCAGCCTGCGTCTCCATTAAATGTTGCATGGAGTTTCCTCCAAGATGACTATTCACTCTGCTAAAACGTGCCCCGGGTGCACTCCTGGAGGCGCTAGTCTCCTCTCCCCACTGAAAAGGGACCCCTATTTCTCCCATGTTATAAAGAGAAGAAGGCGAAGGAGGAAGGAAGGGCCTTTGAGAGGGACAATCCAGGCTGGGAGGCACGTAGGGCTGGAAAAGGAAGACTACAAGGCAAGGGTCGATGAGCCCCGGAGTAATTTCACTTGTGTATCACATCAGCTTGGCTCTAGGTTTATAGCACTATATTTTTCCCTCTAGTAGACTGGGAGAAGTAGAGAGAGAAGAAGAACAGGGCTCACAATAGTGTTTCTCTTTTTATCATAACTAAATCTTTGATTATTATTTTTACCCATTCCTTTATTTCAAGAAAAGTAATCTTTCAATTTACAACAATCCTTTTCACAACACTTGGGCCAATGTTTTCAGTGTTGTTTTTCTTGTGTACAGTTATCCATTACCATAATATAGGCTTGGCAAGCTGGTCAATTGACCAGTCCAATATTGTCAATTGACCTCTTAATTGACTGCATGTTGACCAGTCAAAGATTATAGCACTTTTCTGGAGAGTTAATTATTTTGTCGTTTTCTTGACAGAAATGTGATTTTTTAATTGTTTTTGACACATTTCTTACTGGAAAAGGTGTGCTTTTTCTGTGTATTATTTGATGACCTTGGCAGTTTTTTGACAATTTTTGACTGACATTTGACCAGTCAATTGACCAGATTTTATTTGACCTATCAAATACCCAGCCCTACCACGATATCAGTATAAAATTTTATCACACTGCACATCGGGTTTAGATCAGGAACAGCATATGAATGTCGACTTTAGGACACAGGAAATACATTCATGTACTACTAAGTTTTATAAAAAATGTTATAGAGGAAAAAAACCCAGCATATTGGCACAAGAGCAACTACCACGAGCCATCAGCGAGCTACAGCTCTAAGAAAGGCAGCTGCTGTCTCGAGATGTGCGAGCCGGGGTGTTTCCGGCAGAGAGAGGGAGGGATCGATACCGTTGTGCAAGACTGGTAAAACCTCATCTGGAAGACAGGGGACAGCTCTGGCCACTCGCGCACAGGGAAGTTGAATTAAAACTGAAATGGGTTGGCTCCGCTTGTGTCATCAACAAATCCCACCAGCCCACTGCTGCTTTTCATATCGTGGTCATGAAAAAAATACGAAAATGGGATCAGTCCTCAGACCAGTCTTTGAGGATCTCCACCTGTCACCTTCCACTACGAGGCGACAAGTTTCTGCTTGAGGCATGATCCAGCGTAGTCTCCCCTTACCCGCTTCCCAGTTCTTGTCACGATGCCTATTTTCATCAGCTTAACTAACACCTTCCCATATGGCACCATATTACAATGTTTTATTGAAGTCCAGATAGATGAGGCCTACCTAGTTCCCTTATCTAAAAGAATCAGTTATCTTGCCCAAGATATAGATCAGATTTCATCTTGCTGCCAATGAGTTTTTTAGATTTTAGTCCGATCTTTTCTGCACCGCTGACAAAACTTACAATCAGTTTTCTTTCTTTTAGAAACAACTGCCTGCTGCACTTACATAGTATCTACGCGGCGTTAAAATTTTCGTAAGTGTTTTTAGTACGCAAAGGCAACGTCCAAGCTCATCAGCTACATTAACACGGTAGCTCTTCTGCAGCCATTATAGTTGATGGTGCCAATGATCCGTGGATGATGCACTTGTGTCCGGTCTGACACGCTTGTAAACAAAGAGGGGGTTTCCCACGCTTGCATTTCCCGTTTCTCATTAGAGACTCCCCTCCCCCCCATCATCCTGTGTCATGAAAACCAACCAAACAGAGAAGATGGAGCCAAAACACACATGGTGAAGCAACGCGATGGGTCTGATCAACCACTGTAGGGCAAAGTAATTCACCGTTGTTATGTAAGTGGGCCCTAACGTCTCGTTGTTTCCGTGCATTCCCCTGTCTTTACCTCTCTGCTCTTGTCTTTGGTTGTAAGCTCCTTGGGGGCAAGGACTGCCTTTTGTTCTCGCTTGGACCGTGCATGGCTCCACGGAGTCCGTGGTTCCTCGCTGCCATTATAATAACTCCAACTGGGCTGAAAGCGAATTGTGGCAATAAAGAGCTGGGTTACGCCCGTGCGTGCACGGGAATACTCACCTGGGAAATATGAGGTTGAAGCTCCTCGACCTCCCAGTTCTAAGTGCTTGCTTTCTCCCAAGTCAAAGAAGCTAGACAGGGATTCGAAGGACATTTTTTTCATTTCCTAACTCTGCCAGAGGTTTCCTGTGTGCTCTTGGGCACATCGCTGAATCTTTCTGTCCTGCAGGTCCCCAACTTTAACTGGAGATAATAATCCTTCCTTTCTTCCTCCTTTTCTTTGGCTTATCTATTTAGATTATAAGCGGTTCAGGGCAGAAATGGTCTCTCGCTGAGCATATTGCTAGACACTTACATTGTCTTCCCTTGGCTGGAGTCTCTTGGTTATGGTGCATCTAGGGGATTTACGACCACCTTATTATCAGTCAATCAGCCAGGTGAGGAAGGATGCTTTCCTTCTTGTCTTCATATGCCGATTAATAGAGACACTGGGGATTCTGCAGCAAGCGATTCTGATGACTCGGTTGTCACTTACCGGGTAGGTAGAGGGACATTTAATGGTTTCCACAAAGGGACATATACTGCCTTAGAATCAGGAGCAGCTGCCCCAGAAAATCCACAATGCACACAGTTTGGATTTGTGAAGCCCTAAAGCAGGAAATGTGTATTAAACAGAACAGTCATTTGGAGTACTGACCAGGAAAAAAATATTTAAGGCCTATTGTCAAAAAGTCCTTGAAGTCATCAGCCCAGCATATCAGGGGAAAAACTAGCTGAAATGAAAGCAGGAAAATGCAGAGGCAGAGAATACTAATCAAAAGATGTGCTATTTTTAATGTGTAAAATCTGGCCCTGTCTGCAATACTCCAGTCAGCTCTGATTACCTTATCATAGCACAGACGCTGTCTACCCGGGACTGGTGCAGTGTAGGGAGCCAGGATGCTTCCAGGTTGAAAGTCTTTGATACAGGCAATTATAAAGAGTTAGGCTTAGTTTCATTGGAAGATTCGGAGCAGACTTAATAGAATAAATTGCGAGGTGACAAGAGAAGAGTTTAAAGTGAGGCATGTACTTAGCAGGACTCAACCAGATGCCCACCGCTGAAGACCTCTGCAGCTAGGGTCGCCGTCTAAAGGACGGGAAATACAGAGACAACTTTAAGATGTTCCTAACCCATGGTACATAGGGGTGTCCTTCACAGATGCAGAGCCAGATCCTGCCCAATAAGTGGTTAAAGTCTCCCAGGGAAAATCCTTGCATGCAGGAGCTCTGCCCTGTGCCAGCATTTGAAGCTCAATAGCCCCTCTCCATGCTCCTTATATTCCCGGGCAGAGGAGCGTGGCCAGCAGATGGAGAGGATTACTTCGATGCTCTGTGTCCAGCTATGCCAAGCCATGGGGCAGTCATGCAAGGTGGCTGCAAGCTGGTGTCAGTTGTTCTGGGGAGCTCCCCCGTGCCACGGAGCGGCCGGGACTCTGGGAGATGTAAAGCTAGCATCCAGGCAGTCTTTCCTCAGACTCTGCCTTCTGTGCTGAGCTGCTTGGGAATCTGTCCCTGTTAATATCTGGCGGCTGAACATCAAGTTGAACTGTCACTCTCATTTAAGGACTGTGTGTGCACCGGCCTTTGGATATGACAGAACTGATAAACCACAGCTGGAATGGATTTTGAGTACCATTTCTAATAAACATTACTCAAGTCTCTGGCCTGAATGAGGATTATCTCTAGATTTTCCCCTACAAACAGCCTCCCTCGAGGCCAAAATGGTAGCTACATATTTTAGATAGATAGATAGATAGATAGATAGATAGATAGATAGATAGATAGATAGA
>JAGPOW010003182.1:13479884-13505888 GCA_030014935.1 Caiman crocodilus | reverse complement strand
CCCCTTTGCCAGGCTTGTCTATTTAGACGGGGCAGACGCTTGTTCTTGTATCACACGCAGCATAATGGGCCTCCAGGCACTAGTATACCAGTGGCATAGTTGTAGTCACAACAGCAACAACAATAAACTACTTAGCAGCATGCGTCACACGGCCATTAGTGGTTGTCACGTCTCAATAACATTCATTTTACAGGAATCTTATTAACATGATAAACTTCTGCTTTTGGTGACTGAAGAATGCAGAGGGAAATATAACAACGCAGCATTTCTCGGCACGCCGGCCCGAGGGGCCCATCGCTGGACCTATATAACATCTAGAAGTGTTTGATGGACAGCTTTAAGTGCAAGATCAGCAACAGCCTTATATTAAGGCTCACGGCCCAACAGAACCAGGAGCTCTCTACTTAACTCTTTAGCCGGCTGGAAGGGAAAGTTAGAGACTTTCTAAGGTAAGATCAGCTGAACCGTACGTGGACAGTGTCGGCTGCCCTCTCCTCTCTCTCACGCTGGTGCCAAGCAGCGGCAATGCCATTGCTGCCCGCGGAGTTAGACCAGAGTACACACAGCCCGGTGAAGAGAGAAAAAGGCTCACAATCAACTGCTAATTGAAAAGCGCAAGTACTTCGGCAAAAGTGCTTTCCCTCCCCCTCCCCAAATTATCAATCAACCAGATTAGGATAGTTCCTTTACAACCATCGGCCATATGCTTCTCTCTCCATTTCAGTTTATATTCCAGGCACTTAATTTTCTCACTTATTGTTGCAATTTCGGAACAATGTCAAATCGTAAAATTTGAGGGAACCTTTATTTTTATTTTCAGCCTTAGCCATTCTGGTTGCTTGATCCTTTGTAGGTGGAAATAAGGAGCTATGGAAAGTAATAAGTCTAGGAAAATAAAAGCAGGTTGAAAAGATTGCAATGTTTTGGTAGGGGGAAACGTAGAGGTGGCTTTTGAAAAAAAATACTGTTACAATCAGGTTTTCTTCATGACTTCACAATGCGAAGGTAATATTTTGCAGGTACAATTATTTGTATTCAAGGCATGATACTCAGAAGGAAAAGCTTTCTCCAGGATGAAAGATTTTTTTTCTTCTTATTCACTTTTAAAACATAAGCCTTACTAGATAAGAAATAACAACCTATGACTGAGCTCCTTAATCTTTGTGGCTGACTTTTTTAGAAGAGCTCAGCATGTTGGGTATTAAACTTTCCCAAAAAATCTGACCAGAAGTGGCACAAGGAGAGCAGGGGGTGGAAACGCTGGTCCTGAGCTTTTGGAAAGCTGGTGCTGTATGGCTCTAGGTAATGCTCTTTCTCTGAATGCGTGTACACACAAAGCAAAGCTATCACCAGGTATTTCAGAATGGGCAACCCCTTCTCGGTTGGGTATTATTCACCTGCCTGCGTGGCATTTAGTTGGGCTGGAGGGAACATAAGTTAGGAGTCTTAGTCATATGAAGGACTTGAGAACAACTGCGAGAAGACTAGAAATCCTCAAATCTGATTGCTAAAAGTTGAGAGTTTATATTTATAAGAAATTAATTACACACTTGTGTTTCTTCTCTCCTACACATTTTGCCTGTGATAAAGTGCTCTGTGACGTACTGTAACCACAAGCTATTTTCTCAAATAGAAAGAAACAGATGAAAGAGAAAAGCCTCAGTAGCTCAGATTGCAGTTATTTTCCACCTACACAAAGCCCCTCTTTCCTCCTCCTCATTCTACTGTAATTTCCTCCTTACCCTTTGGAAGAAAGAAAACTTACCAAGAAAATTATCAACATGTTTAAAAATTGTAGTCAAATGCTACTGTATGACATTCCTATTGTATAATATCCCAGCTATGGAGGGAGGGGAGATTTGCAGGGTAGAATCAAGGAGTGGGGGACCTTTAATTGAAAGTGGCAGGAAGCAATGTACACATCGGAAACTTTGCCAGATCCCTCTCCTAATTCCTGTAGTCTGAAGAAGGGATGGATGAGGAAGGCCAGCTGAAGCCGTTCTGTGGTGGGTCCCAGGTCAAGCTGTTGGTTGGCATTTTTTTAACCTTATTTTTGGGGTGGACAAGAAAACATTGATTCATCGAAACCAAAACTTCTCGTCAGGAATGCTTCAACAGATCCAGAAAGCTCTGCTCAAAACCAGAGAAAGAGGGGATGCAAAATGGCCTAGAGGGTGAAAGAGATACCCTAATGTTGGGTGAAAGAGATACTGACTGACACACTGCCTGGCCTGAGCGGAGCTTAGGAAAGAAACCTGGACAAAGAGTAGTTACATCTTGTTAAAGCCCCAAAAAGTCTGAGTTTTGGCAATGCAGGGATGGAAGGCACCCGGAGGGCTCGTGCGGCCCTCCCCTGTGCCAAGGGACTGAATAAGATGAGATGGAGAAAGGCTCCTCTTTGTATAACACCCCCAAGAGCATGCATGTGATTTGGGAGGATTATCAGACATTCGTAAGTCCGTAAAGGATTTTGATAAGTAACACTTATGACCTCACACAAATTGCTGGTCTCTTTCTTTTAAAAAACAGATGTGTATCTTTCCCCTCGCACTGTTTATTTTGCATCAGGGAAAATGACAGGAGTCTGATTTCACTTAAGTCTTGCTCCAACGTTAAGCACAGCTTTGAACACAGTTGCCAAAGTTTAAGGACTTCATCTCTTATTTATCCAGTCAAATCCTACATTTCAAAAGACTTGGGACATCATGCTAGCCCCCTGACTCATTTATTTTCAGTAGGAACATTATTTGTAACTGGTTTCCCAGGAGTCTGCTAAGCCAAAGAGGAAATAAAGCCCAAAACACAGACCACCAATTAATAAGTAATCAAGATATTGGACAGATGTCTTCTATTAAGGGGTGTCATTTTTCCTTTTCTTTTTTCCTCCTTTTTTTAAGAACAGTGCTATTTTTCTTCCCTTTTATCTCTGCTCATACTGGAGCAAAGCCTGTAATGATGATAGACTCTCTGCGAGGACATTACACTTGCAATCAGAAAGCACCGGTGGGCAACAAGATTGCATACGAAGTTGTAATCCCCGGCGGGAAGGAAACGTCTTGGCTCCGCTTGCGCCTTTCCTTCCCCTCCGCGTGGCTGCAGAGTTTTAATAGACATTGTGCTACAAGCGTAAGGGAGCCACAGGGGCCCCGTCTGGATACCCCAGAAAGACACACGAGCCCATGGCGGAGCCCTTAATCACCCATCGTGGACCTCAGCGAGGCTGTTCTTAGACAACCAAAATGTAAAAATAAACCGAATGAGCAATTGCAGAACAAGACACTGTCCGCAGACTGAATTGGTTAAAGTATGGTCTAAACAGAGGTTAGATTCTTATCCCATCACGTGGATTAGCTTTTATAACCCCCGTGTCCCTCAGTGAGTGAACTGCTCTGCTTTTCTCTCTCCTGCGCACCTTGCCTCCCTCAGCAGAGCCCCCCTTTTTTTTCCTCCCCCCTGCTCCACCCTTTGGATCCTAATCATTGCTTCCTATTTAGCAGCTCTGTTTCCTGCAGTCCCTTCACAGCATCTGATGAAATTAGACCCCTGCTTCTGAAAGCTTAGGTTATGCATGTCTGATTTAGTTAATCTAAAATACAGAGCAAATCTACCCTGGCTTCCACATTAGTACTGCCACTAATATAGGTGGAGAAGGAGTAGCCCTAGGAGGACTGATGAAACCCTCTATGTCCGTAGACCTTGGACACTACTATCATAGTAGTCTACTTCCAGAACTCTCTCATTACTAGTATGGATATATTTACAGGTATCCCTTCATTGAGAAGCATCCTACGCTGCTTTCCAGATCATAGGTTGCCTACATCAGCCACTTCGCGGGAGTGAAATCCAATGGTCACAATTATTTGTTTTAAAATAGAAAAGTGAGGAATCGGTTCAACTAGAGCTTGGGAAGGAATACTTGCTAGACAGAGCAAGTACCCAACCCAGACTTCCAGTAAGACGTCATGCCTCGTGGAAAGTTTCTACTGGGACGTGTGTTTTCTTTTTATGCATTTTCACTCTTGGAATAATTCAATGTATGTTTAAGGCTAGATTGAAATCCTGTTCATTCAGATGTGCTCTTTAAGTGGGACTTTTCTTTGGGAAGCCAAAATGCTGAGCGTTACAAAAAAGAGCCGACGATAAGGGTGGAATTAATGGGGTATTCCAATCAGAAGTGTCTATCACCATCAGACCGTTCCCGTCTTCTCGTAAGTACACTTAACGATGCTCTGTATCCCTGGAGTCACCAGCCAGACACCGAGAAAGCGATTGTTAAACTTTAAACATCATAAATCATCTGATCCCAAGGGGACGTCGTACATACATTCCTTTCATATTGGACAGCTTCCTTAGTGTCTTGCATTTGGAAGTTATTTTTGTCTTGTGAAGAGTGGTTAGCCATTGAATCCTCAGCCTTTTCTCCGTTATCTTCCTGAGCAGGGAGAAACCACCGGGAAGAGGAGAAGCAGGTCACTCACTAGAATCACCAACTCGCAGCACAACAGGAGTTACGCACCTCAAACTCCAGTTTCTTCTCATCGCTCACGTGGGATAATGACACTCAAAAGGCTCAGTGGGAAACTGAATTCTCCTGTCTTCTTTTCTGGGCATTTGGTTAATCTTCAACTTCTTTCCTAAAGTCCCCTTGCCTAGGAATTCTTAACAGATAGCAAAATAATGATCTCGTTAATGATGTGTGCTGTCGTCCTGCCATCTGGTGGCGAGGATGAATAGGACCTAGGTGAATAGCCGTGGCTGACTAAACACACTGGACATAAATATTATACTTCCAAGCAATTGACCTAACGCCAAGTGCAGAAGTCTCGCATCAGTCATTTATAGTATCTGTTGCCTTAAAAAGATCATTTTTTTGTTAACAGCTGCAAAAAAGAAGCCATTTGCCGTGAAAAGAACCAGTTCTATAGGAACCCGGGAACCATGCTACTACATACTCTTGAGTACCACCTTTTGACACCTTCTCTATTCATTATTTACAGACAAATATTTATGGTTGGACTTTAAACAGAGATTGACATAATTATAAACTACTACCATTTGTAGCACTGTAAGCTAGTGATATGGGTAATTAAATCAGTAATTACCTAAGAGAATCGAGAAAGAAATTTTTTCTTCCATGTGCAGAGTCCTTCTCCTAGCGTTCATCATTAACCAAAGAAAATTAAAAACGCTGTAATGCAGCTATTGAATTATGTGAGAAAAAAAAGAGCAAATCATATTTCAACCTGATCCAAAGAGCACTGAAGCCGGAAGGCACTTGCACTGATTTCTACGGGATTTGGACCAAGTCCATCATCGCCGCATGCCATGAAGCACGGCAGTTGCTTGACTTGAACTTCCACTGTTACCATTACCGCACATGGGCAACAAAAAACACTGCAGACTTCAGCCCCTTTTTTTATTTTGAACAATTACAATGCTTGATCTCTTGCATCACTTCC
Organism: Caiman crocodilus; assembly: GCA_030014935.1. Taxonomy (NCBI): domain Eukaryota; kingdom Metazoa; phylum Chordata; order Crocodylia; family Alligatoridae; genus Caiman; species Caiman crocodilus. The sequence continues at coordinate 13,500,429 of JAGPOW010003182.1, read as the reverse complement.
TGTAGTCAGCTGGTGCCATTATCTGCAAAAACTCGCCCGCTCCCAGTGGGCTGGGTAAAAACACTTCTGATAACACCTCTCCCTGTGGCTTCAGGGACTGGCCCCTGCCAAGCTCATTACAGGAATGGTGCAGACAGGCAAATCCCTGGGTTCTCTGCAGGTTGTTGTTATCATTCTGATAAGAGACTTGACAGGCACCTTCAAAGGGTAGGCATCTTTCTTATGAACGGAAAATCACACGTAGTAATAAGTGATTGTCGAATGGTCTATCAGACCTGAATGCGGTCTTTATACCATTACGTTGTGGACAGGTCCGCCGCGTTTCAGCGAGAGGCCCTTAGCTGAAAGCACCAGCACCAGAGATACATTCTGAAAATGCATACGCATGTTTTGTTTTCTTCCCTATGTAATAGGGTCAACGAATAATTGCCGTTAAGACTCATTTGTTGTAAGACAGCTCAACTGGAGTGTCCACTGTGTCCTACTAGTCATGCCTCATCTCCAGTTCAGAAGAGTTTAAGTTAGTCAGTAGATTTAGGCATGTGGTTTAGTGCTTAGTTTAATAGAGGTAGACTCAAAGATGTGGTCAAATGGCTTTTACTGCACTGCGATCTTAAATAGGCTCTCAAGGGGCATGTCTACATGAGATGCTAGAAGTGCTGTAGACTAATTCTAGTGTGCATTAGTGCGTCACAGCAAAAACCGTGCTAATGCACTAATGCGGAGTAGAATTAGTCTACTGTGCATTAGCATCACATAAAAGATGTGCACTGGCACTACTGCTCAGTACTGCTGAGTACAGCTCATTAAGTTAGTACCTGTTATTACACGTACTAAACTTAAAGTGCCGCAATTATGGTGCATTAGTGCACATGTATACATCCCAAGAAGAAGAAAATAATGCTGTGAATTTATAATCTTTCTTGTTTTGTCCAAGTCCAAGACCTTTATTCCTACAGTAATAAGAATAGCAACCACGAGTGTAAGAAACATTCTGTTTTTCAGATTAACTATAATTAGTAAGAGGCAGTGAATCATTGACCTTTCACACTGAAATGTGTTAAGAATTTTGGAAGAGGTTTAATATACTTTTGGCTTTAGTATTTCATCTTCCTTAGGTGCTTTGTATAGACTAAATCTTACCTTTTTAATTAAGAAATTAAAAGACAAGCTGTAGCAGAGTCAATCTGATTGAAATTGCTGCATCCTCTTTATAATGCAAATGCTCCTTGTTATTTTAATGTTAATGAAATAAAAGGTTAAACAGAAATAAAATTTTATAAGAATGCGAGGGCTTAGGTTAAATATAGAAAATAAATTGTGTACGGTGCACACAAGAGAAGACCAAAACTAGGTTTTCATGTGAAAACAGAGAAAGGCAAAAACTGTAAGAGGAGACGGGACGGTCACCTTGCTGGGATCACCTGGCCCCAGGTGTCTCTCCTGCCCGGTGCGGGGGGTTAGGCCTGATGATCTCCCAAAGTCCCTTCCAGCCCCTCACAATCTGTGAACCTATTGTTATTTCTTTTAAAAGCAAAAACCTAGTAAGATTGCAATAAGCATGCGAGAAAACAATCGAGGAAAAAATTTCAAAAGCCCTTGTCATCTCCAAATGAGTTCAGCACTTAAGCGCTAAGAGACTCAGAACAAAGCTCGGGTTGAGCAGAGAAGCGTCTCAAGAAACCACGTGGCTTCCAGATTACATAGAACATTAAAAAGAGGATACGAACCCTCATTATCATCACCGCCCTCGTTATTATTCTGCTAACTGGGATTCCACGTATAATTTGATCCCCTTCTCCCTCTCCAATCATCTTTGCTACTTCGGCTGTAAGCCTTTTGGGGCAGGGACTGGCTCTTCTTTTGTGTTTGCGCAGTGCAGGCTTGATCAGATGCAGAGCAGGGTTTGGGTGCTCTCCCCATCTCAGTAAATAAATGAGCAATAATGGGCTAGGTGTTTCTAAATTACTTTGCAGACTACAGTTGGAAAAACAGGATGCTGAGGAGCCGAAGTGAAGTTTCCTTCATCTGCGCAGATAAAGCTGCGAGGCGAGAGGAGCAGAGGATTCGGAGGGCGTGAGCGGTTTTCGTTTCCACATACGTGTGAAGAGAGCAAAATCATCCCTTCTACATGATAATCTTCTTTCAGCCTCCTAACAGGAAGTTTATTCCTCTTTGTCGAGGCATGGAAGGAGGCTCATAAAATTCATCCGTGGTGAGTCTTTTGTATCGATAATCCGTGTTTAGACTTGTTTCTTTTTGAAGGTGATCTTAAAATGTGGATCACAGCTAGTGTTACTTACTGCATGAGGCAGCTTTTAAGTTTTCCTTGCATCTCACCTCCTTTCCCAACAATCATTTTTACACATAACTCTGCAAGAGGCATCATGACTTTTCTCTGTTTCATAAACATATTCAGCTTTGGCTTTACTCGATTCTGTAATTCAAGAACATCACTGTAAGGGTTTTATTTGATCTGTACGCAGCTTGCAACCATTTAACTCCCATTACTTGGGCCAAGGATTTGGCAGTCATGGATTATTCTTTGCATCTGGAAGCATGAGAAAGGATATTTTAAAATACTGCCTCTCCTTGTCTCACTAGTAATAAATTTAATTGTTCAACATCAAAGTAAATTCCACTTAAAATTATACCTATGGTTTCTTCTGTCTCCTCAGCATGCCACAGACTTAAGAAGCTTCTAACATCTACGTGCAGCCTGCCAAAAATACAAATATTTATTTAGCACCCTTTGACACTATCCATACTTTTAATCTTAACTTTTGTCCCACATTTCTTGACTCCGGCCATTGATTCAGGACCATATCTTATCTTCCCGGGGTGAGTCTGGATGTATGACTTTGGGTGTGTTAGGAATACATGATCAAAGATCAAAATGAGATCAAAGTGTGCACACTTTGTGTATAAGCATGCTTGCATGTGCATTGAGCGGTCTCCTGAGGTCCTCTTTCACAGAGGTCTCCACTTCCACAGTGGATGAGTGATGGAGTCAGTAGGCCTCAGGCATGTGCTTAAGTCAGAGCCCAAGACTTTAGATTTTTTTCCAAATACCATCTCGGTTTGGCCCTTTTTTACTGAAATGTAATCCATCCTTATAGAGTAAACTAAGGGAGTACCATCAATAAATCAATTAGAAATGACTGTTCTACTACAAATGCTTTTCTTTGACCAGCCAACTGCAAATGCCACATTGCAAACTGATTTTTTTAAAGCATGAGACCAAATTATTAGATTAAGAATAGAACTAAGGTTTCTGGTCATGGAAGGTAATCCAGAAAATAGCTTGAATACCTTACTCTGTGCGATGGAAAACGGGGATATGTATACACTTTGCTTCGTTCCAGTTGAACAAGGTTTTGGGAATGGTGTTCCTGTCTCAGACCATGATTTGTTCATATTTTATGTAGGTCTGTCTCTGTAAGGAACATGACTTTCTTCTATGGTGATTGATTTGTACTGTTTTCATAGCCGTAATTAGTTCAGCTGGATGCCACCACGAATACTGTGTTAAAGGCCAGGAAAGCTTTATTACCTGGGAAGTCTGCTTTAAGATTGAAGATATGGCCCAAGATTTTTCGGTTGGTGTAATTCAGTGTAGCAGCATTGACTTCTGCAGAGCTGCGCTGACTTATATCAACCGAGGAAATGGCTGAAGAATTTTCATCACACATTTTAAGAAGATACAAGCTATAATTTAGCAAAACCATCAGCTATTTATTACATGTAAGTACTGGGCCACTTATTTTTGTAAAAATATATGCTTTAAGATGCACACAGTGTGCCAAAGAGATAGGAAAACCTCCAGCTAAATGTAAAGAACTATTCCATTTTACTCTGTATGGGCAATTGCAAGTAACTAAACATTAATGCAACAAATCTAATGAAACAGTAAGAGGTAATTCTGGTTGCATTATTGGTTCCTGTCTGTGTAGAAAAGATCAGTAAAATGGGCTCTTCTGCTTTTAATTTGTCAACGAAGAAGTCCCAATTCAGGAAAGCGCTTAATTCATTGGGAATTACACTGCTGGCACGTTGTCCTGAATCCATGCTTTCCTGAACTGTAAGTATAGCTTTGCCTTTTACTTATTGTTATTTCTTAACTTTTTTATTATCTTAAATTATAATAGCAAGAGGTGGATTTCCTTCCTGGCAGTAGTAGTTAATCACACTTCTGCTAAAACTTTGGGTAACCAGTCAGCTGGCATTGTAAATAGTTTAAGAGGTAATGTAGAGTAGATAAGCCACTTTTAATACCATTTCAGGAGGCTTGCACAGGGCTAGCTTTGACCGGAGAGGACAGTAGGATGGCGGCACGGAGGTTCGAGACATGCACAACTAAAAGAGTTGGTGCTTCATTCACTTCAGCATGGTTATAGGTGGTATGGAGAGTTTACTGCATGGCTTTTGACTAGACACTTAGCAGCGGGCACAAGTTACCCTCAGGAACTTGCACTCAAATCTACTGCAAAGTCTTCGGGGAAATCTAGTGGAAAAGCACGTGCAGAAGCCAGAGACTAGGGGATTTGTGGTATTAGCACCTCAAGCATTTTTAACACTTGGAAAGTTTTATAATATGGTATATACGTCTCCTGAATGTAATGCCATATCACTGGGCTTTCCAGTAAGGGTTCAAAATCAAAATTAAATGGTAGAATACCTCCAAATATAAAAGTTCAGGTCTGCACGGCAGACAACTGCATTATATACCCAAATTATGATCGCAGAAGTTCGGTTAAGGAAAACGGAGGGATCCCAGACCGCGGAGAATTAGATCAGCTGGAATTTTATCGTTTTGTCAGATCTGCCCAGGTAGTGAACTTTAACTTTCAATCAAGATTGGCATTTCTCTATGCAGTAACAGATAACCACTTGGTAGGTTTTTGCTGCTAAATCAGCTCACTAGCGTGAGCTTCCTATATTAATTTAAGGGGGATGTAATTGCAACAGGATGTATTGTAAGATCTCAAATAACCTCTTATCTTTCATTAATACACCAGGGATCACCTGAACCGTGATCAGGTTCTTTGTCTCCTTGTGAAGCTGAGCAAAGTGCGCCCTATTTCATCCCACGCAACAAGCATTGGAGTGACGTGAGATTCAAATATATTTCCATGACTTCAGAACATTTCCTGGGATCCCAAAAGTTGATTTTTTTTTAAACTTGGTAGTGGAGAAGCGTGTAAATAATGTGCCACCCACAGCCCCGCCGCCACCTCCCGTCCGGGCTGCTGGGGGACCGCATGGGACCGTGCGAACAGACTGGTTTGAGATGCCTTTCCGCAGTCCACAAGTGCTGTGCGCTCCTGTAACGTTTCTTTTTTAATCTTCTTGAGGCTTACTTATCCCAGGAGATCTGCAGTAGGACAACGTATGAAGAAAGAAATCCGCAGCTGCATGAGGAATGCTCTTCATTAACTTAGGACATTGGTAGTAAAGCTAAATTAGATATAAATATTTACTGAAGTATCCTGTAATCATGTTTTGGGGAACAATTTCCTTAAGAGACAGACTGTTCATCTTTAAATGCTTGAAGTCAGCCGTCAGGGAAGATGTTTACTACGATTCTTTAGAAAAGCACGTTTTTATCCTCCACTTAGTATTGTCCAGAAATAGCTTCCAAACATGCTAGAATCAGTCCATTTACTTTAATTACAGAGATGTTTTTTCCTCAATACAAACAGTACACTGAAGTATAGCAGTGTTTCAACCCTTCCTGCTCCAGAGATACAGTTATTTGTAATCAAAGCAGCCAAACGTATAAATTTGGGAGGCAGCCTACACAAATTCGACATCAATTTACTTAAAATACACATGGACACGTTTTAAAAAAATAAAACCGAATCTGCGGTTCTGCAGTTCAGCCTTCATCAGGAAATTTCAGGCGGGCTTGGGCTTTGACGGTAAAACTCCACGTGTAAAACGAGTCTCTCTCTTCGGGTGTGCGTCTTTGCCAAGGCCCCTGTCCAAAGCCAACACATTTCAGATAGCTAATTTATGCCGGGTAGAAGACCGGTCTGGATGTAATGCAATCAGGACACTTTCTGCCTTTCTGTAAAGCTGCAGCCCAGTCCTCTGAAGAGACGTCTCGGCTTCCGGTTACGTGCCGCAACCCATACGTTCAATAACGCACGCGCTACTGCCCAGCATGAACGGTGACACGTTTATACCGAGGGAGCCTTGCAATCAAAATACAATCCTGTCTCTTAGGAGATGGTGACGTTTCTATATACGTGACCTTTACGTCTTGGAAATATTTAGCAGCTTCAAGACCCTCCTCTGGTGCCCTCAGTAACCAGACCCAATAGCCCCCACCAAGCCATAACTGACTCCTGTACCCATCCCTTACCTGTCACAAGGGTCTCAAAACAGCCAATTCATTAAAAGACGCCGCTGAAGTGTTTGCACTTGCACTGTTCGTGAAGGCAGTTCCCCACCTCCCCAAGGGCTTTCCTCCCTTCTCTTCACTTCCCCCATCATCATGGGCCAATGAAAGGTGTGCATGTTCAGATGGCAGCTGACTAATAGACTTCCTATATGTCAACTATGGCCGGTGCCTAAAGCTAAGGGAAAGCTGGAAGAAGGAAAAATGTATTGACCAGTGAATCATAGAAAATGAGGGTTGAACGGGACTTCAGGAGGGTTGGAAGGGACCTAATCCAACCCTCTGCTGGAAGCTGGACCAGCCTCATCTACATCATCCCAACCAGGTCTTAAACACCTCCGAGGATGGAGAGTCCACCACCTCTCTGGGTAACCCATTCCAGTGCTTCACCACCCTCCTTGTGACAAAGCTTTTCCTAATATCCAACCTCAGCCTCCCTTGCTGCAACTCGAGACCGTTGTTCCTTGTTCTGTCATCCGCCACCCCCTGTGCCCGTTGCAATGGTCAAGCCTCATCCAGCCCTGAAAAGCACCTCACCCACTGCAGCATCTTCAGCTGTCTCCTCTTCTGCCACTGTCAGACCAAAGAGGAGATCTGCATGCTTTAGGGATCATCCTCGTGAGGCTGGAATTGGCTGCCTCTAAGGAATGGCTGCAACAGCCCTAGGTGCAGGGGTGAGAAAGTAGATAGTCTGCCAGGAGGACCACCAGCCCGTGCAGTGGCAGCAGCTAGAGCTCGGTGCAGGCACAGGCACCAGGCAAGAGCAGCAAACCACCACCACCAAAAACGTGCAGCCCAGGGCTGCCCGAAGATCCGTGACTGCGCTGCCAACCCTGCGCTTAGCTTTCAAAATGTTTATGAATGGGATGAGGCAGCAGGACCCCAGACGTAGCCTCTCTCTCTCAAGACCTTTTTGAAATAATCTAATCCCAGGATCAGCTAAGGGTAAGTTTTCTTTCTCAAGAATGACTTGAAGCAGGTTCGCCAGCCCAAACTCAGTGTTGCCGACTCAAGATTTTTCACATTGTTTTTAAAGTCTACGCTTCAGGAATGTGAATAACGTAGCTCTTTCTTTTATGTAAATATCTATATCTATATGTATGTATGTGTGCATATACATATATGTATGTGTGTATATACATAGGTGTGCGTATGTATTGTGTGCAGAAAAGAAAAAGGTAAGTTTTTCACATTCCCGAAGCATGGAGTTTAAGAACAACGTCAAAAATCATGAGAGTTGGTAGTACTACAGCTATACCTCCACTGCGGATGCAGGTAAGGAATGAGCCGCTTCATCTTGGGGCAGCTTTCCACCCCGTCCTCCCCCGCAACTCTTATTAGCACGTGAAGGTAGCAACAACCATTTTGCTGCAAAAGCATGTTCAAGCAGGAGCAGCATCCGCTCTGCAAGGGCTGACTGCAGCATTTCCGCGAGAACCTGTACACGCCTGTAGCTGCTTATTACTTCAATGTTGAAACACTCTGACCAGCTACAATTACCCAGTTCTAAAACTGGAGCAATTAAATCTCTTTAGACTTCCCCTTACTGTGGAAGCCGAGCAGGTCTCTGATTACAGCTCTGTGAACGCCGGGGCACTCAGGCATGGCACACCTCTAGCTCAAATTGGCAGCCGCGCTCACCACCTGCGGCCAGGTTTGCCAAGCGTTTAGCAGCCTGTTCTGCACCATCCTAGGAGATCGTGCTCCGTCTGGCTTCATCTTCCCGTTGGCATACCCCGTCACCAGGCAGAATCTGCCCCTTGTGCGATCTCCACCCTCTCTCTCTCCCTCTGGACTGTGTTTAAATCAGGACTAGACCTTGCTATTAATGCTAAGCATTATTATATCTATAGCATCTTTCTTCCAAGCATATAAAAGTGCTTATAAACATTTATGTATTGAACCTAATATCACCCCTGGGAAGCAGATAAGAACTTCTGCGTGCACATTACTGATGAGAAAATTAAGATACAGAGGCAGATTCAACCCCCAGTGTAAGGCCAAGGCAGGGAGTGGAGTGTCACTAAGGCTGAATTTAGCTCCAAGAGGTTAAGTGACTTACCCAGGGTCATGCTGTGATCCAGCAACTGAGAGCCAGGAACAAAACCCAGGAGGATTGGATCCTAGTACTCTGCCTTATTCATTATTCATCACTATCATTTGCTATTCCTGCTACAATAGTGCCTGGAGGCCCCGAGTGAAATCAGGGTCCCTTTCATGCCAGCGCTGCATGAGCCCACTGCGAGACAGCCCCTGCCCCAAGGGGCTTCCAGCCTAACTAGGCAAGACAAGCAAAGGAAAACAGAAGCAGAGAGAAGAGCAAAGGGTAGGGCAAGGAGACGGTTCCCTGAGTCCCAGCCAAGGACCCTTCTCTGCACTTGCCACCTGGTCCCATTTTCTCCTTTAAAATTAATCACCTTGATTACTTAATTGGATAAACCTCCCTGCGCCCTGTCCTGTTAGGAAGAGGTCACTTCCAATGCTTTGCGTGCTCGACTCTGAGTCATTCAAAACAATAGAAGAAATGAAGTTGAAAGAGACGGCTAAGAAGTAAGAACGGCACGAATGCACAAATGCTTAATCCCCAAAATCAAATGAGGTAGGTAACGTGAGGGCTATAGAGCTGCAACTGCGTCCTGGACTAAGCCATCTTGGAGGCTAAGAGCTGCGAGGCTTACAGATTTCTCCCATAGATACTGCAGACTTAAAAACAAGTACAATCAAGCAATGCTAGCCTCTCGTGGCAAAACACTTTGTGGGCAGGAAATACGAATTTAAACTGGATTAGATGAGCTCTGGAGGCCCCTCATTCCCAAAGCCTCTGCATCTCCACGACCTGTGCAAGCCCTGCTGCCTGGACCAAAGGCGACGTTGAGAGTTGCACGGGGAGCGCGGGGGGCACGCTGCACGGGTACCGAACGCAGCCGTGGAAAGGGCAGAGAGAGGGGTCGCTGGTGGACAAGGGGCCTTCGGCTCGGACCAGTGCAGATGGGTCGGTGAAGGGAGCCGTAACTGGAGCGGCCGACTCCACCCCGCAGCCGGCCCGGGCGTGAGAGCCCGCAGACCCTGACAAGAGGGAGCAAAGTGTCGTCTTCCCCTTCCCGTCTGGGGCCGTGCCTTAGCGGCCTGGATTCACACCCGGCCTCGCTCCCGCTCCCGATTCTGGCTTGCCGTCGGGATCCTGGTTCGGGGTGTTGGGCTCCCCCAGCTGACCCCGGTGTCTCTTTACTACAAGATTTCCTTCCCAGCTGTGGTCAGCCTGTGTCCTGGGAACAACCCCGGTCTAACGGCGTGCTTTAGAGGTGGAAAAGGGAGGATGCTTTGTTTTGCTTTCGGATGGCCAGCAGCCCCACGCTGAGACTGCCTGCGGATCCCTTTGTGTCTCCTGGCTCCCCTGCGCCGGCAGCACCTGTCTGTCCTCGCTGTGCTGGGTCACTGCTCCGGTTTCACGCTGTTACACAGATTAAGCCAGCAACTAGAGAGCAGCCTGGAGCTGAAATGGCTGCCTCCCTTTCTGCTGGGATAACAGCAGTTCGTGATAACCGAGATGCCCGGGTTTAAACAGCGACTGCAGCAGTTAATAATTAAAAAAAAAAAAGGGTGGTTATTAAACAGCGCAAGGAATTACTCCTTGCTCGCTACAGGAAGGGCACATGGCACTTCACGTCTTGGCGTAACGCGGGTTTGGGTGCGTGCGTAGTTTATATCGACTGGTAACGGCGCTGTCGTTTCACGGGCGCGTGCACGAATGGCTCCGCTGTGCGGGGGACAGCGGTCGGTCCGGTGCAATTCGGCGATGCTCGAGTGCGAAAGGCAGCCGTGCTGCTAAGTCGCGTCCCTGCTGCGGAGAGCCGTCGGGCCGCGCCGTCCAGCGCAGTCGTGGGTTCAAGTTCGAACGAGTCCGTCAGGCTCGCGGTGGGAGCGGATCTTCGCGGAACTGCAAATGGACGGACGTGGCGCCTTGGTTGAAGTGGGCCGTTCCAGACAGCTGGTACCTGGGGAGAGCGGAAGGCCAGGGGCGTGTTTTGTGACATCGTAATCACTTTTTATTTCAGTTTTGTTGCACCGTCCGTCCAGGACACCACCCAGCTCCTGGAGGAGCGCCGAACACAAGGGAATCAGCTCCGTGCTTCGGTCTCGTACGCGAGAGCCTCACCCGCGGCTCCTTTCCGGCGCAACTACGAAATATCTTCTTTTCCCGCTTACGGCCTGCCTGGCTCGTTACCCCGTTAACACCTTTACAGCCTTCTACATGACTTCTGTCTTGGTGGTATTTAAACCTTTTTCTCCCTTGGGTTGGAAAAGCAGGATTTTCTTGCTGCTTGCAACAACAACAACAGGGAAAAGATGCCGGGGAGTCATGGCTGCCGTAAAGCTGCATTGATTACACAGTGAGCATCAGCAGTACCATGAAATAACGTGGAAAATCAAACCCTTTTCTTCTGGTCGTGTGCCACTAGATTACAGACATGGCTTTTATAGCAAGGGAGATTTTTCTGGCTGTGAAGCAGAGAAGCTATACTCTGAGCAGTGGGAAGACAGCAGCAAATCAGTGCGGTGTAAGCGAGGCCTGGAAGATTTGTCCTGGATGGGATGAGAGTCTGAGTCTCTAATGTCAAGAGGACGGGGAGGTGGGGAGTCCCGGGGACGTCGAGTTCAACGCGACTTCAAGTTTGTAATGAAGTTTTAACCGATAGAATAACGGCTTCTGAGGAAGCCCTCTCGCGTCGTGATCCAGCTGTGTGGATGTCACAGCAGGAAACTTTATTCTTTATCCTGGTTGTCCTGGGAGGGAGGATTGCTGAAGTGGGGACGTCGGGGAAGCGACAGCAGGGAGGCTTCGAGTGTTGGAGACGCAGCCTAAATGAGGCAGGACTGACAACGCAGTGGAGGTCTCCAAGATAAATGAATCAATAAGAACAAATGGGTCTGGAGAATGTATAATCACAGACAGAAAATAATAAAAGACAAATCAGGCAATTCCCACCCCGGGAGAAATGTCTTCTGAAATACAGGCAGCGAACGGGACGGGCGTTTTCGGGGAGCAGTAATGCTGGAAGAGACGGGGTTGCAGCGCGCGGGGAATTACATACATTCTCCCCAGGGGGTACTGAGGAAGGAATAGCAATTGCAGGTTTAGTAATTTGTGGAAAAGCACCCAAAAAGATAAACCCTCGTCATCCGGGGTGTAACTCGGTTTTCTCCCAGGGGGGACGGGAGACTCAGCTACCCGGGGGTTCGTCCTCGCTGCGGGGCGCCGCACTTTCACTACCACCGCCTGCCGCGCGCCGCACCTGGACTTGGGGGTAAAGACCACCGGCTCAGGAGCTTTTATGAGTGTAGACGAACATGCACACGTACGTACACCCCTCTCCCCTCCCACATTGCAAACCATGGAGCTCCGAAATAGGTGCTTTGGGTAAAAATGTAATTTGTTAGGCTAAAGAAGAAATTTTAGTCTTTGTTCCATACATTTTTCCTAGGGAAATTTTTTTTTTTTTTGAGATAACTCGCTGCTGATCCGTTCCCTCGGATTAATCTAAATGAATCGGTCCAAATGCTCAAATTAGGCCAAAACACCCATTGGCCGGGTCTTGAGCATGGCTGGCCTGAGCACAGTCTATGACAAGATGGAGAAATCGCTCAACTTCCTAAACTATTCAGGGTTGCTTCTTACTCTTGGCCTTTGCCCTTCCCATTATCTCCACCCACCTACTTTAGATATATTTCCTTTCTTCTTTGTATTTCACTTCGCGCTCAAACCAAAGATAATCAGGAGGTAGCAACGTACGTCGCGAAACACGGCCAGGAACTGCACTCGAGGAGATTCAACTGTTGCATCATCTTCAGATCAGGCCTGAGCCAGGTATAAGCTTCATTGATCTCGGCACAGCGAGGGGCCCGTTCAATAAGATGCATTTTAACAGAGTTTTCCTCTGGTAAAGACTTGCTGCCAATTAAGGCTCACCCAATACGTGCTATCTGCTTGTGGGGTCAGATCCTGCGGTGGGGTAAAGTACAGCTGAGGAGGGAGATACTGTAAAAGACTGAACCGTACGCAAAGATGCACAGCTAATGGCGAGCGGTACCCGGGTATGCCGAACGCTGGCGGGCAGCGTGTTTTCTTTCTGCCGTGCAAGAAAACGTGCTTACGCGAGATGCCCCCGGGCAGCGTACCCGAGCACCTGGCAGCCCTTCACGAGGTAACCTGCTGGGCTGCTTCACTGCCCTCCCGGGGGGACAGGTTAGATAGTAGCAAAAACTAGTTCTCCGGACGCGGGCAGAAATGTTCCCGTCGCCTCGATCCTGCTGGAAATGACCCACTCTGCCCTCACTATGGGCAAAATAAACCCTGGTTTTTAAGGCTTGATTGGGTTTCCGGTGAGAGAGGCCACCTGGGATGGGGAGGACGTCACTGTGGGGGCATCCCGAGCACCTTGTACGAACAGACGCTGGGAAAAGCTCTCGTATGTGGTGGCTCCCCCTTCCAGCTGGTCCCCGTGGGAGTTTAGTGGGCCATCCGTAATGCCATTAAACCTCCCAGCTTCCTCCCTCGACAGCTCCTCGCGGCGCGCCAGCAGCGTGTCTGGAGACCGTGCAGCACTTCCTGACGGGAGAGCGATGACTAAAAGCTGGGCGACTTCCTAAGCGGCAGCGTCGCTTCCAAGAACGTGGCACGAAAACCTGGAGCATCCTGCGAGCTGTCACAACTCCCGGCGAAGCCCGCTCCTCCATCCTCTGCGACGTGCACAACACCCCCGAGACGCTCCCTTCCTTCTGCCTCGCCGGCGACCGAAACACCCCGCTTCCCCCACCCGAAAAAATGTGCCCTTTCCGCTCTGTGCCCCGGCTGGTTAAAGAAGAGACGTTGCCTTTGGGTCTGGTTGGCAGTGGCTGGCTTGAAATCCAAGCCAAAGGCCTGTTTCTAAAGGAAAAAAACTTGGCTGAGTTGCTTTTAAAAAAACACAGGAAAGAAACCCTCCAAGAGCTGTGATAAGCATGGCAATCTCCCTGCCCAGCTATCGGCAGGGCCACTGGTTTAGCTGCTCGAGAGAGAGAGACGTTACATTTTAAGCTGGTTTGTTTATATTCCAAAATCGGCTGTCGACTCCTTCTCCAGTTCGGCCCAAATATCAGGTGTTGCCCTGGTTACTATCTGAAGGACCTAGACATTCATTTCTGTCCGCCCAAAAATGTTCCTAGAGGCTCCTCACGAGCCTGTCGTGGTATAAAATATTGCAGCATCGATAACGGCACGTAGCTCGCTCGCCGGCTCGTGCACGGTACTGAAGTGGGCCCCGATCCCGCAGCCTTCACACCCACGTCAGGAGTCCCATAGATTTCAGCGGGATTACGCCCCCCGGTAAGGATTTGGCCCGTCGTGTGAGCAGTCCCGGAAGAGCGCTGTGACAACGCACATCCTTTTGATCCCAGGTCTGTGGAAGGACTAAAGAAAAGCGTCCCCAGGGAAATCGCTGAACCCACCAAACCTGTGGGAGTCTGGGGGTGCTCTGAGATCACCCCATGCCGTGCAGTCACAGACCTTTTGACTGAACGCTCGATGCCCCTTTTTTTCAAGTGTTGGTGCCTTTGCTTTAGGAAGGCGAGGCTCTTTGGGTGCATCTGATACCTTTAATGAGACCAACTTAAATAGCTGGAATAGTTGTTTAAGGAGCTTGCCCGTGAATCGTGGACGCACTAATGGGTTAAGCGACTGTTGCAGTTGTACAGACGAATTCCGGCTTTCGTGGTCGGGTTTAATGAGACACACACAGATCCTGCAAAAGGCCTGACCCGTATGTTTGAGAGTCTGATTCCCGGGAGGAGGCCCAGCTGGCCAGACCATATGCTGCTTTAAACCAATTGTTGCCCGCTGCAGACGAACCTGAAAATCCAGCCTGCTGGAGTAAAATGACTTCTTGTGCGAGGTAAGATGTTGAAACAGGCTGCAGCATTGCAGTGGGGAAAGCGGTCACCATTTAAACAGGTGGGGGAAATACAAGCAGAAAGGAGGATTATAGACCCGCGGCGTTAAATTCCTGGCTATTTAAATGACGTGAGCCCCGGCTGATTGCAATACGTCAAACCTTATTTTAAAGTAAGATGAGAGAGAGCCCCAAATGAAAGTGAACGGCAAGCTGGTTTATACTAAGGAGTCCGCATGGTGATTTAGGGATTGGGTGCTCCTCGGTGGGCACCTGCCTTGCTAAACCAAACCCATTTAAGGCTTGGAAATCTTGTTCAGTAGCTCTTAGGAAAAGGGCTTCGTTCCAGGTGTAGCCTGCTGCCGAGTCTGGGGATTGCTTTGAGTTGTGAGCAAGTGCTCGTGCAAATGAGCTCATTTCTTGGCTGCTGGGGGAATAAGCAGGGGGGTTGTGACAGGCAGGTCTCCCTCTCCCCGTGCTATCTCCTTCCTCTCCCTACCTAAAAATCCCCAAACCTTTCCTGGGAGCAGAAACAGCATGGGGGAGATGGGTCTTGCTGGGGAAAAGGTGTAAAATGCTGTGGAAGGGGATGGGGTAGAGGAACATGGGGAAGCAAGGACATGGGGTTGACAGTAGAGGAGTGGAAAGGGATGGACTGGTTTCTAACTTTCCAGACCAGGGTTGCGTGATATAACACGGACAACTGTTGCAGGGCCAACATGGGGGAGGAGGCGGGGGGAGATTGTTGGCCCACTTGGGTGGGTGAGCAGCTTGGGATTTCAGCCTAGACTTGGCGACGGCTCACTGTCCTGTTTGACTTGGGGAAAAGAGCTGGGTTTTTGGTGGGAAGAGTGTTGCTGTTTAGGAAGAAAGACTGGAGAAATGCAGGGGGATAGCGGGGACTCTCTCTCTCTCCCCCAAAAGCGCGTGCATATTTCTGCTCTGAGAGTGACAAGCTTCGGGAGCTGCCGGGAGGGGGTAAGAGGACCCAAGACCGATGCCCAGCCCTGCGCCCACGTCCTCGCACGTGACGCATCTGCAAGGTGTTGACTTTAACTAAGCGGAAAAATATGATTTAGGCTTCATGTCTGGTGGCTCGTTGGCTTCTACCTGCCCCAGCGCGGAGGCCAGCATCTAAAAATGGATGGAGCTGCCTGAGTTTTTAAAGTGAAAAGGCTTTGTGTGGAAACCCTCCGTCTCTGACAGCCCCACCAGAGCGGAGGGAGGCTGTCGCTGCTGTCCCAGCCATCGGTCGTTCCCTAGGAAGTTTGCTGGAGGCTCTGCTCAGGAATAGATACCGACACGTTCAAAGCGTACGCTAGGAGCTGGCAGGGCCAATCTCTCTTATTATAGGTGCACAATCATTACCAACAAGTGCCACGGGAATGGGCAAGGACCTAAGAAGACCGATGCAAATGGGTACATTTGTGAAGCCCTAGCGAAGAGTGACGGGGCTGGCGTTTGGCACGCAATAGGCAATATTGGCCGAAGGGTGGAAGGCCTTCGATTGCAAAGCAGGTGTCGGAAAGCTGCTAGCTCTGCTGCAAAGGACTCGGATTACAGCGGGGCTGAATGGGTTTTGGCGTCCTGGCTTTCAAGGGTCTGGAAGGCTGCCGTAAAGAAAAGGGGAGAAACATTGCTGTCTATTGCCGCAGAAGGCAGCATGCGAGGCAGTGGGTTCAAGCTGCAGAGGGGCCGATCCCACGTGAAATCTCAGGAAAGACTTCCGTCTGTAGGAGAAGTGGATCCGTGTGGCTAGGGAAGTTGTGGCACGTCCTTCCAGGAGGTTTGCAAGGGAGGCATCTTCTCTGGGCTGGTTTGAGAGCAGCGTCCTGCGCGCGGTGTTTCGGGTAGCGCATCCCGGAGCGAGATGTGCCGCGCCATCACACTCGTTGCTCGTTCGGGCTGCCGTCTGCTGTAACCCCCAGATCTTTTTCTGCCATAGTGCCGCTTCTCAACGCGTCCCCCCTTTCTCTGTCTTTACAAGAGGTGGAACGTGCGTTGCTTCACGAACTGCTTCGTGTTGAGTTTGGACCAGCTGTCTGTTTTCGTTGCATTGTGCTCCTGTTCTCCCAAGGCCGACAGCCCCTCGCAGCGTGGTGTCCCGCTCCGGCTGTGCAAAAGTACCCTCCAGCCCACCCTCTAACGGAGAGCTCGAATGACCAGAACTGAGCCCAGGGCAGATCCCCGCAGGACCCCCTTTGCCAGCTTGACACCGGACCACTGATGATACTCCTATAGCGTGCCTTGTCCCAACCCGTTGTGCATACACCCGACGGTGATTTCATCTAGACCTCATTTCCCTTGTTTGCTTGTGAGACCGCGCCGCGGAAGAGATGCACCGCATCTTCTGCTTCCCCCTTAGACAGACGTCTTGTTGAGAAAGGAAATTAGATTAGTTCTTATCTAATCCACGTTGCCTGGTTTTTATCGCTTTTTATTAACCTTTATGTGCTAATAAATTGATTGTTTTTAATAATTTGTTCTAGCATCATTCAGGGCATAGGAATTAGGCTGACCGGTCCGCAGCTCCTTAGCTCCACCTCTTTCTCTTTCGTAGCCAGGTGCTCTGTTTGTCCTTCTTCCGTCCTCCGGGACCTCGTTTGCCCTTTGCAGGTTCTCCGAGATAATTACTGATCGTTCGGAGATGGTATCAGCTCATTCCTTAAGTACTTTGGGGTGAATTTTGTCAGGCCTTGTGACTCAAGTAGGTCTAACTTATCTAAACTTTCTTTAACCTCTTCCTTTCCCCCTCTGGCCTACACTCCTTTCCCTTGTTCAGATTAATCACATTAAGTATCTGTTCACAATTAACCTTTTTATTCCTGAGCTAGAATCCCAAGAGCTAGAAATGCTGCCTCAAAAAACAGAGCCTGTTAGAAGAAATGTCAAAGAGTAGAAATAGAAAGACCCTCAGATGACGATAAGGAAGTTTTGTCTTCTCTTATTTCTTGCTTTGGGCTGCCGACTAGACTTATCTTTGCTCTGATTAATTAGCAAACTCCTGCTAGAGTCATTCGTTTCTCAAAACTTATTTATTTTGCTCCACTACATTTATTTGCACAGTAGCACTGGTGTGTACATAGATTACTCTGTAATGAAGTTCAGACACCCTCTCACAGCATGCGTTTCTGTTCAAACCAAAAAATACAATGCCTGGTATATGAGCTTCTGACTTAAATTTATCTTCCTCGGTTTCACTCTGACTGATTACTCTTTATGTGCTTTTCTGAGTTAAATTGTTTTTACTCGTTGACTATTTTAATTACTTATTTACATAAATATATTCATAGTAATATTCTGTAGCTCTGTTCAAGATAGCTTGGATTACATAATTGAAATTAATTAGTTTATTTTTGCAAAAACAAATTTAACAAATTATTGTTTGTATTTTACGTGCGTATTTAGAAGTAACAACAGGTCAAAAACTGCCTCCAAGTCTGTCCTGGGTGTGCTGCGATACTGGGAAGAGGCAGGGGGTGGGGAGTCATTTTTTCAATGCCTAGATCTGAACAGATGTTTGGTTTTCGCTCTGGTTTGGATCTCAAACTCAAAAGGGGCCTTTTCTTTCTGGTTTGGATGGTACTAGAGTTGTGCGAATCAGGGTGGTAGGTACCTACGCTCCATAAAGTACCCAGGGCGGTAGGTACCTCCTGATGCCACGGCGAGATTTTTACTCTCGATGGGTGTCGAGGGCTGTTGCAGCTGATAATGAACCCTAGCCACGCTGCGACGTTCGAGGAAAGCATTCGGGGCCAGCGGGCAGTGCGTCTCCCTTTCGGCAATAGAAGGGTTGAAGGCATGATGGAATGAGCTGGATACAAGGGGTGCTCAAGTAACGCACCCCACAGCAGAGACCCCCTGCGGGCCTCGTGTTTATAACGAGCTCCACGTAAGCAGGCTGCTGTAATTGCCTTGCACAGCGTTGCTAGCTCTAGCTCTCTGCAGGGAATCTGCCCTTACGCTGGCTGCTTGAGCCCCGGGGGAGAGGTGCGCCTGTACTGCAACCGGGATGCTGCTGCAGCGGGGAAGTGCTAGGCTGCATTCCCCTCGCCCGGGTGAGGGTAGCGGCGCAGATGTGCAAGGTGCAGCACAACCTGTACAGGCTGCCCTGGGACCTTGGGCACTTTCTCAGGAGATGAATAGATGAATAAAACTCTGCTGCTATTGGCACCTAAGCTAGCGAGGTGAAACCTGGCTCCCTGCGCTACAGTCAGACCTTGTCGTTGCAGTGTAGGCACATCCCCCAAAGGTACAGGCAGCGATCTCTGAGAAGGCCACGTCCTCACTGCTACTGCCACTGCCCCACGCTGCGTACAAATACAAATGAATTGCACTGAATATTTGTATTATCAATATTGGATTAAGATACTTTCATTGCAGTTTCATGGAGAGGGTGAAGTGGAATTAAAATCGAAAATGTCCGACTTGCTCATAGGTCATCATAATTAAGCCTCTGAAGGGCCCCAGATGGCTCTCTTGCCCAGGGCCCCAACAACCCTAAAGCCCCCCCTGGGAGGCACGCTCCTGCTTTCACACCCACTGGGTGTGAAATAAATCGCACGCCATTTGGGCACAGAAGCGTAAGGCGTGCAGATCTGGACAGCTGCCCTGTTGGAGACCAGCAGTGATACCAGCAGCTCCTCCGCTAAGCATGGAGGCGGCTGCTGCCAGATACTTAAAAAGCAGAAATAAAGCCAAGTTATTTATCTCATTTTATTTACAGTAATAAGGTGCCTGTTGGACAGCATCTAAGTGCAGTACACTAAAATCAATACAGAACATTAAAATCGGAAATAAAGATCAGCCAACCTGAATGAGCGACCAGCCAGAACCAAAGGATCTGGCACGAGGGCAAACTTAATAGCTCTCTGGCAAACGAACTCACCAAAACAAGGTGGGGACAATTTCCAAGTTTCCAGGGGCCAAATCGTTTGGTTTTCACGCAGTTTGCGCTCAGTTTGGAGGGGGATTTGTGTCTGCCTTAGCATCTGACCCACAAAAATGAGGGAGAAGAGGGATGCCGGTGATGGGGAAAGTATCAGGCTGTATACGGTGCCCTTCAAGAGGGGACAACAGAAGACCTTGCTTTGGGAAGGGTCCCAAAACTGAGGAGTCTGAACTGGGAAAGCTCAGCTTCTGGTTTATTTTGGTTGAATGCAAGGCCCAAGAGCTGACCTTTCTTGCCCGTTTGTGGGGGGCAAGCATGCAGCGCGCCAGGGGAAACCTCGGTGCCTTTGGAGGCAGTGGGAGTTTTATCGCTGACTTCACTGGAGCCAGGATTTCTCCCCTCCTGGCCTCTGTGCAATGATGCTGGTCCTGTCCTTGGCCCTTTGAGTGAAGCAAATGTGCTTTCCTTCAGGTTTAAGCCACGGGGAGCTGGTGTCTTACGCCTATGGCGCTAGGGGTGTTCTCCGCGGTAAAGAAATTGTGAAACAAAGTTTAATGGGCAAAGCTTAAGACTAAAAAAGCTGTTATCTGAACCACTGATCCAGGTTAGACCCACTTCGAGCGATTTATATGATAATGTACCAAGAAATCTTTTTTTTTTTTTAAAGGCAAAATTGTGCTTCCTATTTGTGCTTCATCTAGTTTAACTGAACTGTAAAGGAGCTATCGAAGAGAGTTCCCCATTCGTGGGGAATTTCTGCCCGTCACTGGATATCTTCACGGCAATCTCTTGATCTCGACCAATTGTTGGGAAGTGCTGCATTAAACCCACTAGCCTCAGCCTGGGCTCTTACCACAGCCGCTGCAGCAGGAGTTGGGAGACATTACACTTAGCTTTCTAACCCAGGACCGAAACAAAGCGTTAAGATCATAGAAAACTGGAAATGGATGATTATTTTTTCCTTTGAAACTTCTTTTAATGACCTTTAATCCAAAGCAGTTTGGCGCGGAAAGCTTTCAGGTTGGTTTGTTTAAAGTTCTCTGCAGCAATCAGAACATGAAATGGTCGTTTATCTTTGTTTTCCCCTTTCTTCCTCTTTTTCATCTTTCCTTTATTCTTTTTTTGCTACTCTAGGCAATAAAATTAACGGTGCATAGACGGGGCTTTTAAATTTTCCTTTCAAATTTTCCTTTCCTTTTTTTTCCCTTTCCCTCTGTTACATTTTGGGAACTTTTCTAAACTTCCTCAACTCTGGACAACTGAGACCGACGAAAGGAAAGCTGGAACCCAGTTCATTTGCTCTGTACCGGTTTTGACAGCCAAGGC
>JAGPOW010003182.1:13437329-13463312 GCA_030014935.1 Caiman crocodilus | reverse complement strand
TTCTAGATAACCCTGGCAAAATGTGAACTTTCTAGAGAGGTGCAGGTGTGGGAAGCGGTGTATAGCAGGAAAAGGTTGATGAACGCACACTTTCATCACGCTGATGGAAAGTGTCTGTAACAAGCTCCTGAAAAGCCTAGGTAAGGTCTAGTTGTTCTGACTGGGATCCCAAGCTTCTTATGTTGGCATGTTTATAAACTTACTAACAGGAGCAATGCTTTCGGATGCTGCTGTTAGTACCAGTGCATGTTATCTAATGTCATAATAGCATTGGGGGACTCGGTTGTGCTAGGTCAGTGATTCTGAGGCAGGGTACAGCAGTAGCCAGGGTGCCTTGAGATCCTTTCAGGGGTGCTGCACAACATTAGCACTGTTTGGCATGCAAACACGATTCACAAGAGAAACCCAGAGATTTTCAACTGGAATTCATAGTGTAAAAACACTCTGACACTTTCAGAGTGTGGGCTTTCCGAATTGCATCAGAATTGCTCTTTTTTCTTTTCTAGTCAAAAAAAAATGCTGACAAGGTGGAGAACCACTATGTTGGGTCTGTACATGCCTGTGGGAAAGCACAGGGCCTGCCCTCTAGAGCACAGTGTAAGAAGAAAATGCTTCCCACCAGCTTATAAAAGCTTAAAAGAAATGCAACATGCAAGCCAGGAGGTGAAAGCAGTGAGGGGTTATATAGACGCCGATGTCCTCTTTGTCCTTTTAGTATTATTCCTTTTATTATTATAGGTGGCAAGGGGAATGCCGGGGGTGAGTAAATAGTGGAGAAAAGGGTGAGGAGACTTTATAGTAATGGAATGAAGAAGCCATGCAATCAATGCAAGATTTATTTTTTATTATAGTGAATGAGGTCACCGTACAGATCTCAAAGTAACCGTCAAGTAAACTGTGGCCGAAGGTAAAGCCGGGTAATGCATGTGGCTTTGGGTTTTCTTTTTCTTTCTTTTTAATGTGGTGCCATTATGCATATTTAGATGTGTTTGGGAGTAGGAGTATTAGCAGTGTTAATAATCAAGTGATTTGAATAATGATGGACCATTTTATAGAACTTGGCTGCAAGATGCACCTGCCAGCAGCAGTGACACATGAAATCTCAGTTGGTGTGGGTGTTGTGGTTATCCGGTGCATAAGTGTTGCAGTAATGCCCGAGTGTGTTTATCCACCACCAGTTGCTGCTTCTGGGGACTGTGCTTTCATAGCATGGAAACCTATGTAAGAAAAAATCTAGGTGTTTTGAGACTTGGATGCTAAGCTTAGAAGAAATTGCTTTGAAAAATCCTTTTCTGTACTTGCTGGTACTTAATGAATGGATCTTGAGCCAGAAAGATCTGCCTTGGTATTTAGGAGCAAAATGTTGGGCATTATTTGGTCACGTGGCAGCTATGTGGTTCTCTCTCTCTCTCTCTCTCTCTCTCTCTGATAAAGAGCTTGCCTGTCTTTTTGACAGACTGCTTTTAAAGCTCTCCTGCTGTCAGCCAGTTTATTCTGGTGACAAAGAGGAAAGCTATCTGATCTTTGCAGGCAAAATGGCCAGTACTCGAGTCTGTCTGTCTGTTCCCATCCCTTTTGGGAAGGTGTCAGAGACACCGATACAATACTGCAGTGTTTAAAAGCACTTTCCTCTGTCATAAGCTTGGCATTCCCTGGCTAGGCCCCTGCCCAGAAGATGACCCTGGAATTTGGCTTTTAAAGGCAACAATAGTTTTTCAGCCTGCTCTCTTTGAAGGAGAACGCAGAAAGGTTTACACCAGAGAAGCGGTGACTAGTGAATGCATGGGGGAGAGGCCAGGTTCACCTGGGCCCTGTGTGCTCCTTCCTACCCCTGCCAAGAGCTTGGTGAAAACACCTGCTGCTTAACCTTGGGCTGCTCCACACTCGCTCAGCCTGGGTGCTGGAGACTCTGCAAGGGCAGAGCTGTGCCAGCCTGGACCCACCAGGGCTTATCTAAAAGCTTCCTGCAAGGATGCCCCTTTAACGCTGCTAAAATGACTGCTCCTGCTTGGTCCGTTGTGCTTTCTGGGGATGTTTTGACCCCGGTCCTGTGCAGCTGGGGATGTGTTCCTGTTACTTCCTATGCCCTGAGCTCAGAAAAAAAATTGAGCTCCTAGGAGGTAGAACAGCTGCTGGTAAGAAGTCCTTGAAGTAGGAAGAGGCATATCTTCAAGTCGCTTTTGAATGCCTCGGTGGTTTGGTTGTGGGTTGTGGGCAAAAATTTAAGTGGAGATGCACTGAGCTCAGAAGTAGTGTTATGGCTGGGGTTTCCCCAAGTGCCAGAGCCCAGTTGGCTTCCAGTGGGACTTGTGATTAAATGACTTTGAAGCCATTCTGCAGCTTTTACTTCAGAATTACTGCGGAGGCAAACTAGGACCAAGAAGACCTTCCCCCTGGGGACTTGTGACGCACAAAAATCTCTCTAAGGATATATTTGTTTGATAGGAGAAATGATGAAGCCAGCGCGCTGGCTTTTACGTATCGGTCTCCTATTGCTAACAGATTAATTACCTTTTAATATTTCTTTCATAGCAGAAGAACTTGGGCTTTAATAGTCTAAACCCACCTTTAAAATATAAGTAAAATTTGCCATGTTGACGGCAGTTGCATCATATCTTAATTGGTGAGAATCGCTAATGGAGTACTCGGGTTCTAAAATTAGTTGTTTATTTTTCCTTTCTTCTGCGCCCAAGGGTTTTGCATCAGATTATATGGCTTCTGTATAACTGTTTGTATTCCAAAGCATCACCTTCCTGGATTTTTAGCTATTTAAGTAAGTGTTAAATGTACAGGCTCAGTGATAGCAGTTTCAAAAGCTGTGATTGTTTTAATTGTTTCTTACTACATTGTTTATGCATAGTAAAGTGCTTCTCTTTTGTTTACTGTGAATAAATTCATTGTTATCTTTGTAAAGCCTGGTTACAAAAACGTGTGCGCATATAATGTTGTCTTAACATAGAGGCAAGTCCTCAGCTGCTGTGAATTGTCATGGCTCCCCTGGCTGTAGGAGCAAGAAGACAGTTTTAGTTTTAGTTAGCCAAAGGTCTGTTCTGTCATCTTTATGATGGTGTGGAAACAGGTAGTTTTAAGAGAAACTGTTTGTTTGTTTTTTATTAATGTTCATATAACTTCAGTCCACTGAACGTGTGGTAGAGTTCTGTGCATCTTTGTCCTGTTCTTGAAGGTTTGTGGTTGGTTTTTTTTTTGTTTTTTGTTTTTATTTCCAAGGGTCCCATGCCCAAACTTGAGCTTCACCAATATGCTGTTTATAAAAGAAATGCTGCACTTTTATTCCCCACTGCTTCTCCGTGCTCCATCAGGAGTGTGCCATCTCTTCTTGTCAACTCTGTGCTGTTCAGAGGATATTTTTCTTTTACTTGCTCCTCTACATTTCATTACTCATCTTAGCATGACCTTCTTATTCTAAGTTTGCCTCTTGATAGAGGCATACGACGTGCTTTCCTGACATCTCTGAAGGGTCCTGTTCTGCTGCTGACAGCTGTTACACAGGCTTAAAAGAAAACCATTTGGTGTAAAGGGATGTTTTGAAGGGATGCCCATCCTACAAGGAAAGGAAATTACTACAGAGTTGGGGAAAACAGCAGAGCGCTCTAGTTCATTGTAATGGTGAATGAAATGTCGTCTTTCCCAATAAATATTTTGTTTGCAAAATCTTCCTTTTTTGGATTAGTTACTAAAGTTTCTTAACACCAGATGATGGCTTCAAGGAGATGTTTTAGGTCTGCGAGGTTTTAGAGAGAGATGTCTGTTTGCTTGCCTATGAGACGGTATTGCCACGCTACTAATGGTGGGAGTCCCGTGTCCTGAGCAAATCTTCAGAGAGTCTGTTCGTGTGAGTAGAGGGTGAAGTGTGGCTGCAGGTTCCTGCCTCCCCCAGGACTTCGTACTTGTATTTTCTATGCCCTTTTCTGTTGCATTGCGTGTTTGGGGACCGCGGTATATCTGGATGGGCGTCTGTTGTGGCATTTGCGCAGAGCCAGCGTGGTGGTAGGGGACTCTTTCGTGCAGCGCTCAGGCCTGAGGGAGGACCAGCGGGACTGACCGGCGTACTAGAGGCCATTACAATTCATCCACCTATCCTTGAATGAAGCCCAGTGACTTGTTTGATTTATGGGCTTCCAACCTGGATTTAAAGACACCTAGATGACGGACCTACAGCTTTCTTTGGGAGTTTGTTCAGTGGCTAATTAACCAGACCACTTATTTTTAAGCTTGCCCCATTTCCAGTCTTAATTTGCTTGGCTTCTGATTGTAACCATTGGTTCTTGTTTAAGCCTTTCTCTGCCACATTAAAGAGCCCCCTATTACCTAGCATCTTCTTCCCAGGAAATAACATGATTACGGAGTACAAATAATCCATCGTTTTCCCTGATAAGCTACACAGTCCACGCTCTGTAAGTGAGCGGACACATTCTCCAGTCCTGTAGTGACTCTTATAGCTGTTTTCTATGTTTATTTACGTTTTCTCCAGGTCTTTCTTTTTAAAAGTAGATACTGAAATTGGACATGCTGTTGCCACGTACCCTGTATTCATTTCTCCCCTGCCTGTATATCTAAGGATTACGCTGCCGCACCATGCTGGAAGCTCAGGTTGAGTGGTAATTTTGTATGTGGCTGCATTTAAAGCATGTTTTGTTTGAATGGGACCCCTCACAACTTGAATACAAGCCTAAAGGTGTTGCCTGACTAGAAGCAAAGTGATTTGCAATATCAGAGTCCTGTAAGATGCTTCTGTTTGCTCCTTTTCTACAGTTAATAGCCTGAAAATAATGTGATTTTGGTACCGTGATTTGGACCATTGCACTTTCTGTAAAGAAGAGGCTGCCAACAGCATCTCTTCAGCTGACCGAGGGATTTTTCCCTTTCTGTACTCCAAGGTTACCCATGCTGTTGTCAGACTAAGGCTTGAATTCAGTAATGTGCTGTACCTGGAAGAAACTTGTGTATATCCAAAAGATAAGTGGTTGATGATTTTAATATGGTCTTCTTAAAGGAACCGACCTCATCTGCTTATGCTAGTTAATTGTTCTCCCTGTCCGGAGAGGATGCATCTTGGGCCGCTGACTTAGTCCCTGATGCTGAGCACATACTCATTCAGGTTTGTGGCAGTTATAAGTGCTCAATGCCGTTTTGGGATCAGCCCATAATGTGCGGTTAACAGGATTTCTGAAAGTTACTTGGCTGGTTGTTGTATCTGCACTGTTGTCTCCGGGTCACAAGATAAATAATGTTGTTGGTAAACATGAGAAGTTCAGCCTAGTCTCTTTGATCAAGTTAATCCTGCCTCCTTTTGCATTCTCTTAAATCGTGCGCTAATTAGCTGAGGTGGCTGGTAAAGAATAGGTGAAATGCATGTAACGCGGCATTTCTTATTTGCCCATTTGCATAATTGCAGAGACTTTCATTGCTGGCAGTGAGACATTCCTCATCAGGTCAGGACCCAGCATTTCCAGCTGTGATCATATGATCAGCCCTCTTAAGTGATTTAATCTATTGGTGGGGGGTCGCCTCCATTTCATGTATCCCTCCATTCCCTGACTATCCAAGGGACTTGAGAAATCCCAGCCTCTGTTGACTCCTTGCCTTGCTGCTAGTGTAGGGGTGCAACAAACTCAATAGGAGAAACCCTGCTAGTGGGCAAGTGTCCCATGTATAGAGAAGTGGTACATGTAGGGTATGGGGACAATATGGCTAAGGGAGTCTGGGGCTCAACCTTTCCAAGTGGGAGGGAGAGTGTCCCACATGGTGCGGGGGGGAAAAGGGGCCTAAAGTGAAATTGAATCTGAAACCCATCAATGCCCTTGCTTCACTTACAGGAGACAGAGGGCAGATGAGAGCCGAGCAAACATTGGCACTGTGTGCAGGTACCACAAGTGCTAGTGTTGGTCCTTTTGATGGGAAGGCACTGGGCACCTGGAGACTAAGGACCTGCAGACCTAAATCCTGAGCTTTTGTCTGCCCCTGCTTCCCCCCCAGTGCTTTCCCCACCCCTGCTAGCCCTGCAGAATGGGGATGGGGGAAGAGAGAGCACAACTTTCAGTGCAACCATGGGACAGGCCTGGGTGATACTGGGCTGTCTTCCTCAGCTGTTATGGAGAGGGTGTGTGTAATGCCCAGTATCATTGCCTGCTACAACATGCTGTCTATGAGAAACGGCAGTGCAAATGTATTTTAATTTGTAACCTAGCCTCTTGTGCCGAGATTGGACTACTTCTGTTCTGTGGCATGTGTGATGTTAGCATCACTTGGAGAAACATGCTGATAGCACTTAAAATCAAGAGAAGCAATTAAATGTTATTTGTAAATTAGAATCCAGAGGATCTGCAAGAATAACTAGTAGTGCTTAATTGGACAACATTTTAGAGCCCAAATTAAAAACAAAAAACAAAACAAAAACCCCCAAGCTGTGTAGCGTTTGAATGCTCAAGGACGTGATTAATATGAACTTATTTATTGATCCATACACATAATATCATATTTTAACTACTGTTTAAATTAGAGGTCATCCGTGTTCTTGATTGCTTAAGAGTCAATCTATCTTATCTCATCTTGTACTCATTTATAGTTGTTTCCATTTCTGGCATTGTTGGAGAGACAGCAAGTGTTTCAACCTAAATTAAAATCAATAAGAAGCAATTTCATTTGTTTTTAACTAGGAGGGCAGGCTTTTTCAGTAAAACTCTGTAGAAACTGAGTCTTCTGGTTCATTTTACCAAGATAATTGCCAAATCTCATGAATTCTTAATTTTTTCTGTGTGTGCATAGGAATGGATTAATTTTCCAGTGCACCTAATAAAAAGGTCAGATACGATTTTAAAATAAACATTTATTTAAAGTTGTCAATTGGAAGCGCACACTGTAACGAGAGCTGTGCTCTTGGCCTGTAGAAATGATTTTGAAAGCATATTTGTAAAAGAACGTGAACATTTGTGGACCGGTGCTGGACAAACAGATCTTGACTGCAGGACTTGCACTACTGACACTCGCAGTGCAAGGGCACCCACCGTGGCACTTGAATGCTGTTCTGCATCAGTGCAAAGGATGCCTTACAACTTCACGTGTATTCAGTCCCTATCTTCTTGGAAAATCTTGCGCTGTTTCTTGAATGTCACATGCCACCCCCATGAAGCTGTTGCCCATTGCTTTTCTCCACCTAGGCAACTCAATTGCCAGTTACAGCTTGTGACCTGGATCAAATTGAATTTGATGCTCAGATTGAGATCATTTTGGCACTGCTGCTTGATTTCCCCAGTTCAGATCTTCCCTCCTATTAGGTGACGTATCTTTTTTTTTAAAGTAATGCTCTCTGGAAGCTGCCAACACTGAACGGATAGCTGCCTCTTGTCTGGGGGATTGGATTGAAAGGGACACGAACCATCTTTTTTAGACTTATGATTTTAAACTTGCTCAACTTGGCAATGATGAATTTGTTACCACTTTATGCCCATTTTCCCTGGGAGCTGGACCAAGACTACTCAACTACTGGGGACCACTACCTTCCCCCAATTCAGGCAGCCTCCAAAGAGAAGCCGAGAGCTCATTGGGTATGGAGACTTCATTCCCATTTTCGAGCTGCGACTTCCAGATGGTCCTGCTGACAGGGTGTATGCTTGTGGGCAAGTTTGCATTGCTGTTGATGCTGTTCTGCTGCTGCCTCGAGGAAAATTCCATCTCTGGGGTTTCCAGTGTCTCTTTAATGAAGTTTCAGATTCCCCCGTGGGCCTTTTATACGTGAAATGTTTGCAGTAGTTCAATTGACCTTTGCTCTTGGGTAAACAGGGAATGGGCAGGCAACTTAAACCCTCACACTGGCATGACTTGGTCCAATCCAGGGGGGTCGGACTCGATGATCTATTGAGGTCCCTTCCCACCCTAACATCTATGAATCCAGGGCAGAATATCACCTTAAAGGAGCAGTGTAAAAATCACGCTGGTGCACGTTGCTCCAGCGTAGATATTTGCCTGCAGGTTGTTTTATTTGCTCGGTGCCTGCAGGCTGTTGGTTCCACAGCCAGGTGAGCTGGAATTAACTGTATGGTATGTCCAGGCCCTGAATCTCCCGTGCAAAACGAAGTGTAGCAGATGCAATCTTGGTAAATCAAGGGCAATGGCAAAACTCCTTTCTTCAGATTTTCTCTAAAGAATATCTGTTTGCTCAGGTAAACTTAAAGAAAAGAAAGATGTCTGGCTTGTTCTAAAAAAAAAAAAAAAAAAGTATGCACACGTGCGCGCGTGCATGTATACATGCATGCATTTTTTTGTATAGATGTGTGTATATGCATATATACATATGTACACACACAAAGGAAGATATTAAGTGTGTGTGTATTAAATTCCCCTCAGTAGTTGAAGTTGTTACCTGTTTATTTGTCTCTTGTGTTTCGTTGTGGCTCTTGCTTTGCTACCACTTGCCTTACTGCTTCAGCTATGTTGAGGATTTGGGGGGGGGAAGGCAGAAGTGGCTATTGAAGCAAGCTTCTGTTCCCCTAAAACTGTTAAGAAAGCAATATTTTGTAGGAACAAAACCTAATTAATAACTAGCTGGCACTGATGAGGAGCTCGTTTCAGTCGTCCTTGAAGGCAACTGGAGAGAAGCACATGAGTGCTTAGATTTTAATGTCAAAACAGCAAGCCGTTTCTTTTTATCTAACCATCCAGAACCATATAGGAATTTATGTCTTGGTACCAGATGGCTAACTATGTTTAAAAATAAGAAATATCAAGTAGTTCTGGTGCATGATGTACCACTGAATCGGAGAAAATGGTGTCTTGACCATACTTTAGTCTTATCTTTCCTCTATGAATCCAAAATGGGAATAGAGCAAAAGGAGTAATGCATATTCTAGTTCAAATGCTTTGGCTCTTTGCAAAAAGCTAATGTCCTGTTTCAAACACTGGTTATGTGCTCTGCCATATGATGCTGCCAAGTGATGTGATTTATAGTTTTTAAATTTGGTTTTGAAAACGAAAGTTCACTTTCTCTCTTTCCACCTGGATCATGGTGTGTCTGGTTTCTGGTCATTCTTTTTGACCGCCAGGCCTCTCACTTCTGTGGATGAATGTTGAATTACCATGGACATTGTACATTCAGGTCTCCAGTGGCCACAGCTTTTCACATCTAGAATCCCAGTGGATAGAAACCCTCTTCACATTGTGAGAGATGAGCATACAACGCATCTGTAGAGCCACGTAAGTGCTTGTAGGATGTGCACTATCAATGGCAAACTAGCTACTCCAGCTAACTTCACTTGTACTTTAGTAGTACCCAGCTAAATATCTTTGCAGTCCGCAACCTCAACTTTTAGTCTGCCTGCCAGCTGTGTTTTCTGTCAAACTGATAGCGGCTTGAGTGCCCAGGAGAAAGCTGCTTCCTTAAAACTGGGTACATAAAATAGCGTATGGGATATGTCTTTCTGCTTTCATAAGAAGCATATGGAGATTGTCACACGATGTCATGGTCCATTAAGCAAATACTGAAGCTTATTGGGTTGCTGAGACTTGTCTGGTCTTTACAACCAGCTAAAAATGAAGTATGCTATTCTTGCCTGCACCATCTCAATTCTCTGTTGCTGTATGGACTGTTCATCCAGGACACCGTAAAGTGCTGAACAAAAGGAGGAATCAATAAAGTCATTAGCACCTCACTGTCTATGTGGGAACATTGATGAATTGGTCCATATTCCCCCGGAGTCTATTTAGTGACTTGTGTCAGGGGAAAAATAAGTAGCATAAACAAAAAGCGCACCCTTGCAGCAGCTCGCTGCCTCTGAGTGGAGCAAAGACAACAGTGTGTATCTCTCTTTTTGGCCTTTTTTTAAGCCATTTCTTTTCTTACATGTATTTATAGAGTGTAGCATTGAGGCCCTGCTCGCCTCTTTCAGTCTCTTTCTTTGTCATTACCAGCTTATCTTAACTTTCCATGTGGCCCTATAAGGGTAGCTGGATTTCTAAGCCCGGTGAAGAATGAATCGGTGGTACCATTTGCATATGCTGAAAAGACTACTCCGGAGAGCTTTTTATTGGGACTGTAGTAATACAATATTGTTTAATGGTATTTAAAATAATATTTTATCAGAAACAACTTACCTGGGCTGGAGAAATAGATGTTATTCCTATCTGCCTGTATTGTCAGGAGGTTTTTATCAATCCTTTTGCCTGTTGTGCTTTTGGTTATCTTTTTTCCTCGGTGATCTGCAGCCTTCACAATTGCAGGAATAGTCTGTTATGTATAGATTGGTTTATTGCCCTCAGATGCCACGTTGGAAAAGCGACTTCGGGCATTGCGGTATTTAATTCTTAGGTGCTCTTCCTGCTGCCTAGCGCAGTCTTTAGTGCTGAATTAGGAACCGGGCTCTCCATTGCAGTACAGAGCCGCGAGTCCCATAGCATCCGAGCTCGACTGTCTCGGGCACGTGCAGGACGTGGCTACCAGCTGCCAGGCTTGTGCCCACTGCTTTCTGCCTCTGCGGCTTGTGATCGCCTAATTCGTATCTGAGCACATAGTGAGACGCGTCGTGCCCAAATGGCTTCCTCGCAGAGGTCTGCTGAAGGAACGGGAAGCTGGGCAAGGTATAGAGGAGGAGGGTGACCCTTGGTGTTGTCTGACTTGAAGGTGATGCTTGGGGTGCGCAGCAGCGTAAGCGAGGACTTGCTCGAGGTAACCAGTAGTTACCAGGCCAGCGGGTCAGGGAGAACGAGTCCCTTCCCTTTCCAAGTTAATTGGGTGCACTTCCCTTCTGATTCTTTGCTGTGCAGCCATTTCCAAGGTTAGCACGACGCCCACTCCAGCATATTCAGTAGTCCAGTGGCTGGGGCACGCACTTCGTGTGAGATGACGCCGATGTGGAAACTTGAGGACCCTTTTGTGAAAGGGCCAGAGATGATGAAAAATATTGGGGGGTGGGGGAAGCATTTGTGTATAATTTTAAATAGCTGCATCTGGTGGAAGCTGGTGGCAGGAGGCAGTAGGAATCCTAGATGCTAGGGTTGGAAGGGACCCTCTGGACCCTGTCAAGGTTATCCACGTCCTTCAAATACGGCGCCCAAAACTGGACGCAGTACTCCAGTTGCATAGAGGGGAAGTATCGCCTCCTTGGATCTATTCGCGATGCATCTGCTGATGCACGATAAAGCGTGGTTAGCTTTGCTGCCGATTTCGTCATGCTGAAGACCCGGGTTCCCCTCGGAGTCCGCTGCGACTACGCAGTCCCCGTCTGCTGCTGTGCCGCTGAGAGGGTCGCTTCCCAGCCGGGAGGCGTGCGGGAGATTTCTACACCCTCCGTGCAGCGCTCTGCATTTATCCTTGTCATCATAAAGGCATGCCTGCCTGTAAGGGTTGGCAGATGTAGTGTGGCATCAGGCTGGGGGAGGGCTTTATTAAGCGACTTTCTGTAAGGCTACCCCAACTCTAACAGGGTAATGACACTGGTTTTTTTTCCTTCTTCAGTAAAACTCCTTGCTGAATGCAGTGGGAACTTCTGCTTAAAGCCTGATGGCACAATATGGAGCAAAATCTGATTAGCAAAGTGAGTTATTGCCATGTTGACAAGGAAAAAAGCATCTATCAACTCCAGGATGTGTTGATAAAGGGCAATGATACTTTACAGCTGCTTCCCTGGAAAGTTATGTGGTACAGATAGCCTCATTGCTTACATGGTGTTTCATAAGCTTTGGCAGTTTGTGTATGGAAGGGAAACGTGTGGAGATTGCTTGCTTTCAAATACTAAAGCCATTATATTTAATGAGTAAAACCTGTTGGAGGAGAAAAACTCTATTGGCGCAATTATGTTGGTAGTCAGAGACTGCTCTCTTGTCCTCTCTGTATTCCATTTTACCACCTACATTTTTATTTTAGAGCGAGGCATTTTAAAGACTGAAAGAGAAGAGGGAGCTGCGATGGCAGGTTGTGTAAAATACAGATTGCCGCACTAAAATCAGTTTAATTCTAGACTGCATTTTAAAATAAACCTCAGATGTCTTTCTTCACCACTTGTTTCCAATTTGAGCCAGTTTTCACTCGGTGCAGGTGCGTCTGTGAAGCTTAGCAGTCTCTCGATACAACACTTTAGAAGGCTACAAGTGGAGATAACACAGCAATTAGACGCTATACTGGATTGTAGGTGATTTGCCCGAGTTATAGAACAGCTGGGGGAAACTCATGATAGCCCGGGTGAAAATTGGATCCTGTTAGCATCTCCCCTAGCCTGACCTGAACTCGGATTGGGAGATGCTTTAGGTTTTGGGTAGGTCTGTGCAGTGCTAAGTTTTCATGGCATGTAGTTGAGAACTACTGCTCTGTCCACTTTGACCCCAGGCACTGCCTGGATCCGGGGAAGGGAGATGGGCCAGAAAAGGGGACCATCCAGATGCAGCCTTCAGGCCTCTTGCACTAACTAGAGGCAGTACTGGTGCGTTTCAGGCATTTGGGGTATACTGTCAGGGGAGGGAGGCGAGCAGTCTTGCGCCCATTTGTGACCAAGCAGCGTCTCTGAAAGGCGCGTGATTTGTGCAGGGCAAAGCTTTCCAGGGCGGCGGTGCTGCTTCCAACTTGGGCAGGGAGTTGCTGTCTCTGTAACCCGAGTTTTGATTTAACTAGGCATCACTGTCTGTTAATATTTAGGTATTAATATATTCCCCCATGGCTTGATCAGCTATTTGAAATGAATTATCTCGCGCTGCTGTCACAATTAAAGTGAGACGTGCTGAGGTGAAGGGGAATGTCTGTTTCGTAGATTAGAAGGATTGTACCTGGTGAGAATGAATATCGTCCCAGGGTTAAATTATCTATTTAAACCCTTCCAATTACAAGGCCAGGTAGAGGTGTGTTTTTCTTTTTCTGCGAGCTTTCGCAGAGAACAGATAACTTAATTGGAAGGGGCGGGAGAGGGACTTGGCGCCTGACTGCTGCTGCCCACCCCCTTCAGCGGGCACGTCCTGCTCTCGTTGCTTTTTTGGCCGGCTCTAGGCCGTTGCTTTCCTGCCTCCAAGCATGCTCCGCGTGCAGCGGCCCGTAGCCTGAATCCCATGCACTCTGGTGGCTGTCCAGACTGCACGGATGGCTAGGCGGGATCACGACACAGGCAAGCGGCAGGAGTATGGTGGAGGGTCAGGAGGAGACTTGTGAGCTGGATGCTTGCTGTTTCTCTCCCTCCTTCTACGTAGTGGAAGTGGTCGGTCAGGTTTTGCTGCCCAGGTGGCCAGGTTGAAGGTGGGGGGCAGAGCCTAATGTGCTGATGGAGGTCTTGGGTGGGTCCTGCCCGTCCCCTGGGGGCTGCCTGCCTGCAGTCCTGGGGACAACGTACACCTGCATAAAAGCTGCTTGTGACCTCCTTTTCCCTTGAAGTCTCTTTGAGGCTGGCCTTGCAATACGAGGAGGAAGGAGCGTTTGCCAGCTGCTCCTGCCTACCCGATGGACAGATACTCTGACAGTGTGAGCAGCCAGTAGCTGTTTCTCGTCAGCTTGAGGCCATGCCACTAGCCCAGGTAAGGGTTGCATTTTGCTTCCTCTTCCCTCCCTGTTTAAGCTGATGCAACCCTCCCCTCCCCAGTTCAGCGCTGAACTTGTCTTGCACATGGGAGGTAAACCAGCTGACTCTAACAGCTTAGCAGAGATGGGCTCCTTTCAGGCAGGGGAGTGAGGTGTGCCTGACCTTGCCGAGGTGGGAGGGGGAAGCCAAGGCCCTGGAAGGAAAGTGGTGCCCACAATGGAAGCCCTATGGATTGCATCGGGGCTGCACAGGAGTGCTGCGCTCCTCACTTCTTGGGGCAGTGCAGGCACGTGCGCGTCCATCCGTCCCTGTGGCTGCTCTCGCGTTCTCTGGCAGCGAGGGACTGAAGCTAGTGGCTTTTGGTGGCCTGCATGTCTGCTGGTGACTGTCTGATGATTACCCATCCAGGGAAAAAAAAAAATCTCACCATGTCTGGGGAGACGGGCTTCTTCCAGCATAGGGTTGTTACCCAGCATTGTATTACCCCAGGAGCTCCTTTTCTTGCGGATGGACTTGCAAAGGCTCCTTGCAAAGGAAGAGCAGAAATGGATGCGGTGAGGATGCTTTTTCCCACCTGGTGCAAGGCTTGAAGTGCTGTTTCTTCCTCTTTTGCTCCAGTGTAGCAAGGCAGAGTGCATTTCTGCTGCAAAATCCAAGTGACGTACCTTCTTGCGTGCAAAGTCCTAGTAAGTTGAATGGAAGTTATACATGTGATTCAAGAGAACATGCTGTTTAAATTAGATAAGCAGTGTATGACAGTGAAAGATCACTGAATAAAGAGTTCTTAAAATACCCACAAAAGTGAGTGCATATCTTAATGCTGCTAGGTTTTATTAATAAAATGGAGTAAGACTTTCATTTTTTTTACTATTATAAAAGACTTTTTCTTTGAAGATAATAGTCTTTTGTGTAATTTAACTTCAAGGTATGTGCTGCCATTTGGTAAGCTACAGATCTTGTCTTGATACCGAGTGTTTTCTTGTGCCTGATAGGGACACTGTTGAGGTGTAGTATAAGTATATGCCTAGATTGAAGCTCTGAGCTGCCCTTTTGAACCAGAGAAATTCACCTTCAGGTTTGCAGTGATAATCTCTATATGGATCTTATCTGTGAAGCAGATGGCCTCCTTTGCTTGCTTCCTGACTAGGTATACACAGCTAATTGCCCTTCTGAGAGACTTGATTTGCAAGCTTACACTGGAAGAAAGCTTATTGTCTGCCTGCAGTCTTGTTTTTCTCTTGCTGCCAGAGGCCTTGCTCCGGCAGAAAAAAGCAGAACAAAGCAGATCTGAGGGAGCATTTCTTTAGGTAGAAAATTGCAGCTAAGAGAGGATTTCCTAGGATGCACAGTAGCTACATGGTATCGCGGTGTCTGTCTTCGCTCTGGCTGGTAGAGTAGGAACACCAGACCTTTCCTCTGATCTAACAGGCGAGGTAGCCACATACTCAAGTGTGTTCTTGTGGCAGAATATGACCGAGCCTGATGTTACAGGGTAAAAATGGGGGAAAGTGTCATACCTGGAGGGGGTGGGAATGGAAAACCCCTGCTTATTTAGTGGCTTCTAAAATTGAAAACTCCTTAATAGGAAACTAGTGTTTAATGATGTAAAGACACTTGGTAACTACATCAGTAGATGAGCTTTTCACATTTTAACACCTGCTTCTGTGTAGAATAACTTGAAAATCAATAGAAAGCTTAGGCTAACAAACTGTGATTTGGATCTTGAGAGTTTGGGCAGTGGGTAGGTGGTGGACAGACTCTGCACAGAAGGTGATAACTTGCTTGAGAGAGGTCACAGGAAGGCAGGTGGTGCAGGGTAGGGCAAATGAACATCCAGCCTAGGGTAAAGGACCTGTAGGTGCAGAAGGACTCTAAAGGGAGATAGTGGTGGTCTTCAGGAGCTCTGTGTCCAAGAAGGATGAGTGCATTTAGTCCAGCAGTTAGGCTGGTCAGAGTAGTCGAGCAGACTCGAGCCAAAAAGCAGCTTTCAGTTGGACCCCGTCCTGTCTCACTGCCCATAGTCTCGTGGTCGGAGGGACTAGTGGGAGTGCATGCCTTACTGCACCTGTGTGGAGCAAGCGCTTCTCCATGTCCCGCCTTGTACGTTGTTCGGATTTTCTTTTCGACTCGCGTGAGAGGCACCCACTTGCAGATGGGTTACGTGTAAAGCGAGTGACATGCGGTTTTAAATGAATAGCAGTGTCTGCATCTCTTGCATCTTACTGTCCAGTCCTCCCTGGATTGAAGACACACAAATATATTTTGAGCTGACATTATGAGCTGGACATTATGGAGTTATACAAACTTAATGAGAGAAAAAAGAGAGACAATCCCACGCATGACTTTGCATAAAGGAGGAAAAAAATCAAAGGACTAACAAATTTGCATAGATAACATTTGAATTGTTAATTCACATTGCACTGCATTGCAAGGATGTGTCATTTTTAATTAAGAATAAAATGTGGTGGATATTTTAAATTGGAAATTATTATAATTGCAGATGGAAATTGAGCTTATGGGAACTGGTTTCATTAATTGTTTTAAAATTTGGCTTTTTTTTAAGTTTTCAGTACAGGGAAATGATGACATATAAATCCTCAAGTTCAGTCATTACATGACTAAGTCCTTAATACTTCAAATCTTTAAACGCATGCAATTTAAGTGTGAGTTGCACAACTGATGTGAATGGGGCTTTTCGTGGGGGGGGGGGGGAGTTATGCATGGATATGTTTGCAGGATTGTCTCAAACGGCCTTATTGCTTGTTGCAGACTTTTTTGTATATGATAGTTGCATCTTTCATTTTGGGGTTCAGTGCCATTAAACATCTTACCTTCCTTCAGGAAGAAAGCAGTCGTGGTTGTTAACTCCTTCTTCTGTGAAATAATATGATGGGTTCGGTTTGTTTAAAACCTGTGCCGTGCTGAAATGTGTTTTCCCCCCACTACCTCAAATGAAATACCTAATTTCTAGACCATTACTAGAAATGGCCACTTGCTCAGCCATTTGAGAGAGCAGCGCAGTGTATTTATTGCACATATACACACGTATCCAAAAGGCACTTTGAAGTGAGCAAGATTAGATGAGCGCTGCTGTCTACCCGAGGATGCTGTTATTCCTTAGATGCGAGGGGCCTTCCGAGAGAGATCCAATTAGCGCTCATAGTAAAACTGTGTAAATCTTCTGCACGCTGGTGTGAGAAAGGGTGTTCTCAGTGCTTGGCAGGTATTATCTTGCTACTTTAATCTGGGATCCTCCCTTGATCATTTGATCAGCGGTGTCACCTGTTTTCCAGTGACGCCGTGTGCTGTGAATAAAACTAGTGTTTATTGGCAGGATCCAGCTAACGCAGCTGAGGGGTCAGCACGGTGCTGGTGTTGAAATGAATGCTTGTAAGGACTACGCCAGACAGAGCCGCTCTGCTGCTGCCTTTGTCTTAGCAGGGAGGCATTGGGTTTAATTTCGGACAACTCCCAGTTTGTATTCCTGGAAATGTCATGGCTTTGTCTGCCAAACCCTCTGTTTGTTCCCCTCCACCCTCCCATCTTCCATATTATGCTAGGTAGGTAGCTGCTGCCTTCGGGAAGCCCCCTGCCTCCTTTGGGTGCTATAGTGTTGAGCAGCAGTGTTTTTAAGGTACGTGCCACACCTGCTAGACTTAAGTCGGTCCTTTTTGCCAAAGGAGATTAGTCGCAGAGAGAGAGGACATGCACAGCTTAATTTTTGTTGTGTGACATGTCAATAGCTCAAAATTAAGGGAAGTGAACTAATATTTAGTAGGATGAAGAAAGGACTTACTTGAATGACAACCGTATTTATTTTTCTCACAGGTACGTGACCAGAGCTATAAAGAATGGTAATGTTGCTAGGGTAATATACAGCTGATAACAGCAGATTCATTTGCATTTCTTCCCCTTACCTTGTGGTTTTTTTCCCTGAAGCACATGTGTTGGGAATCAGAAATGCAGTTTGCCTATTATATGCTGGCAGTAATCTTTCAGTTTTTTTTAATGTAAAAAATGAGGCAGGAAACATGAGCGGCTAGTGATGTATGGGGCTATTGATGGGAATTGAATTTGCAAAGGGAAAATGGGATTTGGTTGCAGTCTGAAATGATAATGATGTAGCCCAAATGGATTTGTAATGGTCATTCATTCATTGTTTTCTCCAACTGTGTAGTTTGACAAGAAATATTTATGCAGGTGACTATAAAAGTATCATAGGTTTAGCTCTGTGAGTAGGAGTTAATAGCTAATGGCAAATAATAGGTATGCAAACCCTGAGCTCAAGCCTGTTTCCACTGACTTTATTAGATGTCAGAGCGGATCCAGAGACTTGCTTATGCTGGAGCACGAAAAGTAGTCAAGGGTGGGTACTTATTTACTAAATCTCCCAAAGAAAATAAAATGTCTTGTCATACGCTTTTGTATAGATTTGTTGTATTGATCTTGAGAATTTACACCACTGTGAAGACACCAGACACCTCACCAAATGTCGAGGTAGAAAAGGTCCGTGCTCTGGTGAGCTTGCAGTCCAGCTCTGATTTGCACTATAGAAGAGATGGGGCAGA
The DNA here is from genome assembly GCA_030014935.1 of Caiman crocodilus. Classification (NCBI taxonomy): domain Eukaryota; kingdom Metazoa; phylum Chordata; order Crocodylia; family Alligatoridae; genus Caiman; species Caiman crocodilus. The sequence goes on along the minus strand of JAGPOW010003182.1, from coordinate 13,445,236 downwards.
GGTGCATGAATCCAACTCACTTTTTTTTAAGTAAAAGTAAGAAATTGCTGATTTCTCTAGCAGCTGAAGCTCCCAGCTGATTGTGGAGTCATGTTCTGTACCCCTGTATCTGTTGGCTCCAAGTCTCCTGCACCTCGCACGGGATTTAACACCAGTGCGACTTTGGTGGAGTCGCTCCCCATGCTCCTGTGAAAGTGAGAGAAGACCTGTGCCCAGTGTGTATGTGGTCGCAGCTGGCAAATATTGATGTCAAAATGAAGCATCTGTTTGATATTCTGGTTTATTGGTAGATCCAGAATTACACATTAGATAGTTATCTCCTATTTTAGTTGGAGCGTTATCCTTATTAAATACCATGTTGTTTTTAAAATTCAATAGAAATTATAATGGAGTATGTAAAATGTGCTTCTGGCTTTATAAATGTATTCTCTATCATAAATGGAAAAGATTTTTTTCTCCATTTAAAATTAATATAACTTGTGTGTGTCTGTCCATTTAACGACAAGCTGAAACTGTATTAAGTGAGTACAAAGAGGGCAGCACTGGTTTATATGTTACTGATGTTGCCCCTAGCCACCTCTGACTATTGATTAAATTATAAACTCTCTGAAAGAACTGTAATGTTATAAAGGAAAGAGGTGATGCAAACTTTTAGGGCTTTTTCTGGTTAGCAACAGCCACCTATACATGAATGCTAATGCTTGCCAGGAAATAACCTATTGTGATGGCAGAATAGCCTACACTTCCTGCACTATTTTGGTCGTGGATTGTTCTGTTTTTCAGGGCTTTCTTTTCTTCTTCCCCTCAGCTTGGAAACGAAGGTTCAGATTTAGAAATGCTAGAAGCAGCACAGAAGTCTGTTTAGTTCAGAAGGCTTTGGGATCCTGACAAGTGAGCAGTGGCAAACTTCAGTCCATTTTAAAGGATCGTATGGGATCTTGTTGCCAGCATCCGAATGGTACATAACCAATATGGAACTGGTTGGAGCTGAAGTACACCTGGTTCACTTGCTACATCCTGCCCTGCTTCCTAGACCATCCAGTCTTCGGGGCAGGGGTCTCTCTCTGTCCATTGTCTATTCAGGACCCAGCACGATTAAGTCTTGGACCATGACTGGGGCTCCTGATCCTTAATCGGTAGGAGTAGTCGGTGACAGGTATTTCGTTATGGCTCATTCCCGTTTAGGGCTTTAGGAAAAATCCATTTTGCAGTTCCATCGTTGGTCCTTTTTGCAGAGCAGTGAAGTTGGACAAATGTGCATGTGTCGGGAGGAAGGGGCTCGGGATTGAGTGGGGGATACTGGCAGTGGCTTACGCAAATTCAACCTGTGTGGTTGGTGATAGCTGCAGTGGGGCTGCCTGTCTTGAAAGAAAAAGCTGGAAGCACTGAAAGGAAAGGTCGTGCAGTTAATCTCTGCTAGCAAATGGCTGGTATTCCTCACCTGGTTGGGATTTCAGACCATCCACTACTACAGCATCTTTTTAACCCTGCTGCCTCTCTCTGAGTGAAGAGAGTCCCCTCTATCTTATCTGCCACTTACGTTGTGTATGTTTTGGGTGACTTGTATGTAGTATATACGCTTTATTTTAACACTGGAGTGTCAGTAGGTGCAGATGAAGCTGCATTATGGCCCAATTCATGGGCCTGTTTTGGAGAGATGGGGCTGGGAGACGGGAGGGAAAGGCGAGTTTCTGCCTCCCCGTAGAACTGGCAAGGTGGCAGGTGTCTGCATGCCTAAAGTCCACGTTTGCTGGTATTCTCCATGGGGCTGAAACTAAATAGGATCCAGGATATTTTTGCATAAAAGAGCTTTCGGTCCTAGAGCCAAAGAAACCAGGAATCACTCATGTTAATGAAGGGTTTGCTCTCAAGATGGAAACTTTAAAATAGGACTGTCTAAACTGGTCCTTCCACTGCTTGCGGTACTTCCTTCCTGCTGCCACTCCCTCCTTTCTCTCTTTCCAGCATGCACGTACATGGCTGTTCTGGACAAGGGTAAGGAGCATAACTAGGACGTTTTCTGCCCTGGACAGTAGCCATTCTTTCAGTCCCTCTTAAGATGATGCCCCCGCGGCTGGTGCTCCACTCTCCCACCCCTAATTATATGTCTGGTGAGGAGACCAGTTTGGCTTTGTGCATCCTGCTTAGGCTGATAATGCTCTACCAAATGCATCCTAAGTAAATACACACTTGTTCATTCAGATCCAAAAGCTCAATTCCCACATATTGCTTCTTTACAACTACTTTCAAGTAACGATTTCTTCTCTCTCATTTATTTATTTATTTTTTTGGTGGCATGCCTGTATTTTAAAAACTCGCTTTGGTCTAGAAGTCAGCGTGGTTTCAATTTTTAATGACTTGAAATAGTTTTCAAAGAGTGGAGAGTTCATTGATTATTCTTTTTAATTTTGTTTATGCTTTTATTGAATTAAACTGGCTCAGGGTCTTGTGTGTGTGTGTGTGAGACACCTGAGCCCACCTCCCATTGAAGTCGGTGGGAGTTCATGGTGCTCTGAACCCTTTCTGACCTGGGCATGGGCACAGATATTTTATCTGCTAGGCTGTAAGCTTCAAAAAAGAGAATGAGAAGTCAGAACTGGCATTGTAGGTGGAATCGGGGTCTCCTATTACATCCCGAGTCTAGTGGAAATTGTTTCTGCTGTGACTTAAGGTGCCCATAACTGAAAGGAAAAAACAAATAAAGCTGTGTCATTCCTAGTTAACACACTCCTCCAAGTGTGTGTAAAACGTGATGCAAACATGGCATAACTTACGGCTTGCTGCTTGTTTAAAAGTCAGAAGCTGCTATTGAACAAGGATCTGCATGCATTGTCGCCGGTGACCTTTTCCACGGGCAGACATTGCAATTAGAATAAAATTGCCCGGGATGCTAGAATGCCAGCAACTCTGCAGGGAAAGACACGCTCTGCTCTGCTGTCTGCCCGTGGCTGACAACCCTGCTGCGACTGCAGGATGGCATGACGTACAGATATGAAACCACCTGTTCAGTTTGGTTACCTTTTCATCCCAAATGGTGAGCTTCTTGAACTTGATTTCCCTTGCCCCAGAGTTTTAATCTCCAAGGGCTGAATCCTGTGGTCCTTCCGAGGGAAGGCAGGCGAATGACACCCTTATTTATAGTCAAAGATTCTCTTGAATAGATATTGGCATAAAGCTACACAATTTTTACAGCTGTCTGCTCTGCTGATTGAGTGCTGGAAACCTGAGAAGTGACTTGACCCAGCATTGTAGTTAACAAGAGCCTTTAATGGCACAAGGGTTTAATTGTCTCCCTTAATGAACATGTTTACCTTTAGGAAAACTTGTGTTTTCAAACTGCCTATTTCACCTGAGACCACTACAGGTATAATGGAAGTTGCCAGGCTGCTCTCAAACGTTGTTGGCGGGATATGCTGCTGACATCCTGACGCCACCATTTGTGGGGGTTTGTCTGGAAAGGATGCTGCGCCGGGGAGAATGAATCGGTGATTCCATTATGTGAGTTCATGTAACCCACCAGCATTTCCTAGGCTCTTCCATCCCCACCTCTCGGTGGCCTGGCCATGTAATGTGGTAGCCAAACCTTGGCTAACGGTGCTGTTTCTCTTTGCTTGGGCAATGGAGGTTTCTTGCATTTAAGTCCCGGTGTGGTTTTGGCAGCTGGTCATCTGCCCGCCGGAGGCATCGTGCTGTTGGACGGACGCACCTTGTTGAGTTCTCTGCCTCTAAGCAGCGTTCCTCTGTTTAAGATAGCTGCTTAAAGTTGAGCTTGTACTCAAGTAATTTCCTGAACTGGAGCCAAGTGATGAACCATGCTGCTTTCACTAAATAAGTAGATTATTGTTCTCGTTAAAATACATGCAAGCTCTTCTGGAAACAATGTAGGTGACTACTGCTTGGCGTTAGCCTTCTGTTTTGGTAGAATGTACATCTGTTGCTCTAATAACTTGCAACATGTACGCTGCATATGTTTTATCGCATACTGTGAAGGGAAAAACTTGAACTTTCATCTAAACGAAACGCGTATAGATTGCTCGCGTGGTCTCCGATTGGCTTTTTTCTGCCATCTTCGGTTCTGTGCAACTCAGTGGAGGAGTGTAGTCCTACTGCTTCCATCGCCGCAATGATTTACTAATGTTGAATTAATAAGGAATTCTTCAAGTGTAACCTAGTATTTGCCATTTGCTCTAGTTGATCAGGAAAATTTATTTCTTTTACAGTATGTGCGCCAACATGCAGACATTTGTTCTGGATATTTTTATATAATGTCTCAAGGTTCAGTTACTTTACTAGAGGTAGTCAATAAATATATATATATATATATATATATATATATATTTTTTTTTTCTTTACTATTTAGCACCTGCATAAAACATTATGTTCATGAAACATTTATAGCGGCAATCCATTAACAGCAAAACAAAGGTTCTGGTCTGAAGAGAATCGCCAGTGTGTTTTGTCGAAATGGAGCCTGGTCTCCAGCTGTTCTGTATGCATTACCACGGCTTCTTACTGGAAGTTGAAAAGGTCCATGTGATGTAATGCGGTGATACCTTTGTGTGCAAAGCTGCTTGGAAGCAATCCGAGTCAACAGGAAAGCAATATCTTCTTAAAGCTTGTGACTTATATTACTTTTGTGATCTCAGGTATGAAGGAGATAAAAAGGGCAAGGGTTTACTGTAGATTCTCTTGAAGGCATGTAGTGTTCTTGAAGTAGTAATAAATGGCAGATTAAAATTGATCTCAGTGAGACTTCCGATGTTAACCAGTGTTATGAAAGTAAATGATTTTAGCTTTTTGGTTGCTTCATCAAACAGGTCATGCCATATCGTGCTGTCAAGAAACTACCTTACCTGAAAAATCCAGCTACATAAAGGCCTTTGAAAAATCTTTCTAGTCCAGCTCTGGAACAGTTATTTAACACTACAGTGAACCATTAAGTGATACTTTTGCGGCAGGGAGTGGGATTTTTCTTTATTTGAAATGGAAAAGGGTAATATTCTTGAAGAGCCACAGCAGCAGTTAATAATCAAGGAGCATTTAAATCAGAAATACTGTTTATGGTTCATGGAGACATTAGAAGCTGTTCTTCAAGGTGAGCATCACCTTGGGCTGGAATACAGACTGGTAGAAAACTTCAGAAAATGGTAGCATTAGCATTGCCCGGGTGGTCGATGGAAGGAGCTGGAGGCAGTTGTAGAGCCTGGAAATGCCATCAAACTTGCTTTTGGAAAGCAGTGAGATTTTAATTTTATTTATTTTGTCCTCCCTGGCCCCATTTCCCTTTGTATCAGACTAAACGGGTAAGAGGTGGAGGAAGTGGGACCCTGGCAGCTGAAGCCAGCGCTATTTGGCTTCCTTTTACTGCCAGCGAAACTGGCTGCTAGTTTCCAGAGCCGAATCTAAAGCCCTTTTTCCTGCAAACATCTAAATGTCTGTGTACACGGAGGATATTTGTGCCTGTTTTGATATCTGTCTGCTGAAGTGTTATTTAGCTTGAAATAAACACACTTGTAGTAATTCAGTTCATCCAGAATTGATGCATTTTACTTTTTTTTTCTTTCTTTCTTTTTTTTGTGAAATTGCTGCAAATTTTAGCGCAGGCGCTCCATAAACACACTTTAAAGCAGCACTTTTGTACCTACTCACCGCATACTACAAACTGTGCATGATGTTAGTCCAAGGCCAAAAGGCTTATCAGTCCAACTGAATACAAGGCTTTTGCCTCCGAGTACACGGTGACATGAGGCACTGTCAGAGTAAGATGGAGGGGCCCTCATTTTCAGAGGGAATGTTTTATTTGTTTCTTATTTGGCCCACGAGCAGTTTATTAGGTGAGTTTTTAGTCCATTCTGCCCAGTGCTATTACATTACCTCTTGGTCTCGGTGTCCAAGAATGATACCTTCCCCCCTGGCAGGGAGGCTCGAAGGCGTAATTTAGTTGTTTGTCAGCTGCTTGGAGGACTCTGAATGAAAGCTGTACGGAAGTGCAGTGTATTTATTTACGTTAAATATTTTGCTGACCTCTGCAGCGCAGCGCTAGAGCCGAACAGAAGCTTGTGTGTTTGTGCGTGGGTAGCAATGGAAGTGATAGCCCACACAGCGCAACCTTCAAAGCCTCATCAGTTGTTTCGTTTATGCCTGCCAAGAGTTTGGTCGTCTTGATGCGGATTGTAAGACCAAAGTTATGGGCCAGATCATAGATTCACCACTAGTCATCACCATGGGTGAAAATGTATTGGATGTTTTTAAGTAATTCTGAAGCACCTTGGCTCCATAGTTACCAACTATGATGAACTGAATAACTATACTGGTCACAGCATCGGGTATTATGAGCATGCTGAGCCAACGAGTGTGAAACAACAACAAACCTCACTGTTAAGACCAAGGTCAAAGTGTATCATGCTTGCGTCATCACCAGTCTCATACGGCCGTGAATCCTGGACCAGATGCACTACCCAAGGACGTTGTCTTCACTGCCTTCTAGGAACTTCCTGGGGGCAAAATTGCCCATGCTGAAATCTTGGAACATGCCAGCATTGCGCACATCTCTCCTCTTTTCAGCATTGACTTTATCCTGGTTATGTGTGGCGAATGGATGACGGCTGTTTACCCAAGGATCTAGGAGAGTTTTTTTTCCATGAAGAGGTGGGCATCCGTATCTCCACTTCGAAGATGTTTGCAAGTGAGATAAGGCAACAAACTTTGAGCCAAACAACTGGGAGAAGATTGTTGAGGATCAAATTGCTTGGGAACAGTATTGAGCGTGGAATGAAGGTTCCTGAGACGAGGAGAGCTCATTATGCAGAGGAAGAAACACAACACGACATGGAACCTCAAGAAGAACGGTGCACCACCTTCAGGACTGTTGGATACGAACGTCACACGTGATACCTGCAAAAGTCACTGTCACTCAAGAATTGAGCTTTACAGCTACATGCAGATGTTTAATAAGCTGACAGCGCAGTGCAGATCTGTTGCTTTGTGGGACAGACATGCTTTCCCCACCCCCTTATTCTTACTTAGTGAGGGAATTTGCCCCTCATCCCCAAAATATTTTAAAATGCTTTATCTGTGGTCCCAAAGAGCTCACTAATGTCCTCACCAAGGGTGGGTCTTTGGGATTGTTTTATTTATAAGTCTTCATTGAAGAAAATGCCCTATTTTCCCACCAGACTAGAACTGCAGGTATGGCATGTAACTTGAATTAGGTTGCGTGATGCATGTTTACCCTGTACTGGTCAAGGAATCCAATGGATTTATTAGTAACTACTGCGTTATTTGAATATAAGGCAACCTCTCCAAAATTAGATTCTATATATGGAAAATGTATATATTTGTAATATTCCAGGTATAGAATCTAATAATTGGAGGCTTGCCTTGAATTTCCCTGCCACAGCAGGGAAAACAGAGGCTGAGGTAGGGGAAGCCCCTTCCCTCTTACTTACTGTAAGACCCTGCTTTCCCTTAATGCATGGATGTGAGGGGCAAGTTTGAAAACATTAAACTTGAAATAAGCATGCTTGTAATAATTTAGTCAATTCACCTGCTGATGTGGTTCAGTAGTAGAATCCTTGTTTGCCATATGGGAGACCCAGGATCAATTCCCAGATGTGTATAAGCACAGCCACTGAGGCACTGAATATCCTAAATTAGTCTGGCCTTTGGATTCTGTCTCAGTGGTTTAAAGGAAGGATAGAAGGTTTGACCAGCTTCCATTTCACACCTCTATACTCCCGCCTAGGGGTACACATTAAAGGTCCTGGTGGTCTCTCATGCATGCACCATGATCCAGAATAGTAGACAGTTGCCTACTAATAATGTAGTTAAACCATAATTGATATGTTTTACCTCTTTTGGAAACTGTGGCAAGTTTTAGCACAGGTAGGCCATAAGCACACACTTTT
>JAGPOW010003182.1:13405522-13437229 GCA_030014935.1 Caiman crocodilus | reverse complement strand
CCCCCCGCCCCAACCTATATGCTAATTAATCTCCCACCCATGAGTGGAATTGGAGGTTCTTGCTGTGAGCCCTGGGATCCTCCAGAATTTGTGCGGATGAAGTGCAGGACAACCAGACCTGGCTGCATCTCATGGAGGGAAGGACCATCCAAATCACATGCGACATACTGAGGCAGGGAGGTGACACAGGGGTTCGGGGTTTGGGGCCCTGTTTGGTGATGTTTGCCAAGGCATTTAAGGTAGGTGAAGAAATGGGAAAGAAAGGCACAGCTCGTGTGTGGGAGTGAAGAGGAAACTGAAATGTTTGAAACAGTATAGTGGCTCACCATGACTTGTAAAGGAGTTGGTGCTGAGGGGGGCATGTAGTGCCCACTGTTCTCAATCTTATTCAGTTGGGTGGTTCTGATCTTTTCTTGTGGTACGTTTCTATCAGTACATTTGCCCAGTATCGATAACCTGTTTTATAGTCATGCTCAGTGTTGGCTGCATTTACTCATCTTCATAGTTTCCACTACTAAGCATGTACTGCTTGTGGCAGAAGTTTAATTATAAGCAGTGTATTTAATGAGATTTCCTTGTATGTGAATGTAAAAAGAAGAACTTTCTTCCCATGCTGATTTGGGGAGAGGGGGAGAATTCATCATATAATCAAGTAAATATGATATCTGTAGTTACTTGCTGGCTTTTTTTCTTCTTTTCTTTCTTTTTTTTTTAAACAAAGCAAAAAACCCCGTGTAATCCTTTCGCACCCCCTCCAAAAAAAAAAAAAAAAATCTTGTCTCCTTTCCTGCAAAGAAAGATGTCTTGTATGGGCGGGGGGGAATTCAATGTGAATTTCAGAACGAGTAAATCACTTTTGTGCAAACAGCATACAGTCCAAACCAGTTTATTCTAAGTAGTTTGAAAGAGTCATTTTCCTAAAGCAAAATTGAGTAGAAGTTGCATTAAAAAACCAACCAGTTATTAGAAGTTGTTTAGAATGATTTATTAGGTACCCCCTCAAGCTCAGTTCTGTTTGAATGAGTAATCTTTGCTTAAAAAAAAAAAGCGAGTCAAGAAGAAAAGAGAATAGTAATTGTGTAAAATAAAAATAAGAAGATAGCAATGAATATAAATCAGCCCTTAGTCATCACTGTTAATTGATAAGGAAGGCTAAGGATCTGAATGAAAATCTATTGGCTATTAGATTTATGGACAGTAAAATATTCTTTAAATTATATTGGGAATAGATTAAATAATTAGTGATGATTTAGATCATTGCTTTAGAGAATGGTAAAAGTAAGCATTTCTATTCTCTATATCATGAAAGAAGGAGGACAACCTATTCAGACAGCCTAGGGGTAATGAAATGGTTTTTTATTCCAAATAGAACAGGTACTATTCTAGTTAAATATTTTAAGGCAGCTGGATCAGGCATTTACACCCCCAGAGAAATTTAAGAAAAAAATCTAAGAAGCTCTCAAAAAAATCGTGTTGATTTTTTTTGATAAATTTTCAGGACTCTTGAGTTTTTTAGAGGATTGGAGAAAAGCTGATCTAAAAATAATTTAAAATGTTAAACAGTGAACTGGGGATGGGTCTGCTGGCCTAATGTTGATCCCAGGCAAAATAATGAAAACATGACATGGGATGCAATCAGGAAAAGGATTAAAAGGACAGGAGCATAATTAATGCCAATCAGCGTGATTCTGTGGGGAGTACGTCGCGTCCAAACAAACCTGATACATTTTTTAAAAATGAAATTACAAGATTATTGAAACAGTGAGGCATAACTTGGATTTCTGTAATAAATTTGACTTAGCAGATGGAGGAGGAGGGAAGAGGATGTTGGCAGGTGCAGTTAGACAAATGCAGATTAAAAATAAAGCACAGGCTTTAACTCCAGCAACACTGCTGGGTAATAACAGAGGTAAAAAATCGACCCGGCGGCTCTGAGAGAGTGGTATTGCAAGTGAGAAGAGGTTGCATTTCTTCTCGGAAATGGTCACAAGGCCTAAAGCTTTTTCCTGAAACTCGTAAAAAAAGAGCTACCGAAATGGGGAGCCACATCGGAGGTGACTATCACTGGCGTGTTTGTTTTGCCAGTGTAATACTGTCAGAGCTTTGTTGAATGAGCTGATTTCAAGCTGTTGATATAGTTCAGACCTTGGCAGCTCTCTAATCTCCTTGAAGCTTTAGTGTTTGATTGCATTCGTTTGCCCTGCAAATAGTCAACTGTGTAAGTTATCTCAAAGTGAGAATATATCTAAAGCCTGTATTTATAATAGACAAGGTGCATAGGAGTGCAGAGACCTTGTAGAATACACACCTGGACTTTTTTGAATATGCAGTGAAATCTTAACCCCGCTGTTTGACAGGTTTCAGCAAAGTTGGGTATCATTTGGATACACTTAAGTTTTAATCACTTTAACAGCGTGTGAAATAACTGGCCTTCCGCCTCTTCTGTCGGTCACAATAGCGTTCACATCTAAACTTAAGATCTCTGCCTAGCAGAAAGGCAGTAAGTGATGCATGTTTGGTGGGGTGGTGATTATTAGAAATGGATTTAATTGATATTTTAATGTGTGTTTGTTTGTTGCTCCCCAACCCTAGCCAGCTAATATTATTTCATGCCAGAATGTAGGAAATCCAAGGAAGCAAACACTTGCCATTATAAAATCCAACAATACATTTTTGACTTTAACATTTCTAAGGTGTACTCATCATGTTTCTATGCAACTTGACCCTTCAACATGGTGTGTAGTTTGACTCCTATAGTTAGGTTCATATAGGTATTTTTCAGTTTAAAGGATCACTTTCAGATGTTTGACTTCTTTTAGGTTATGTTTTGGCATGTTTGTCGTTAGTCCAGGAGAAGTTTATTGTGAGTTTGAGCAAAGGATACCGGTAACTCTATTTCAAGAAAAGAAAAAAATCCCTTTTAGCAAATACAAACAAGGTCTTGAAGCCTTAGTTATGAATAACTAAGCTGCTTCCAGATAAGTATTATTTTTTTCCCTTTTAATAAGACTTCAGTGGGGATCTACTCTTGACACCGATGTGGCCTACCTTCTCCCTTCCCAAACCAGTGGGTTTTATTGTGCTTCTTCCCCCAAGCCGCAATGTCTGTTTTTTTGTTGTTTTTTTAACTACTTTCACTCCTGAGGAACTTACATGAGTGTAACCTATTTGAAAACCTTTTCAATACTTGACTTATTAGTATTTAAATTCAGTCTGTGAATTAAAATTTTATTTCCCTTATAACTTTGTGGACTTGTTAATGAGACCATCTGGGCTTCTGTTTATGCTTTTTTAGGCCTCTTAGAAAACAGTAAAGCAGACAGCGAACAGTCCAGACGTCTCGAACGAGGATTTCTGGAATTGGGACTGGTGGGTGGGCATACTGACTAGCGATATGAATGGTGAACTGGAGGTTGAGAGCCAGGGAAGACGGTTCAGGTGATAGTTTCTCATCTAAGAATAATGCATGTGAAAGCTGCTGCTCAACAGTGCAGGCAAAGCAATTAACATTGAAAGAATGCCAAACAATGGGTTAATTTAGCAGCTATTCTGAGCCTAGGACTGAACAAACTGACCAGAGATTAGCTATTGAATGGAACGAGGAAATGAAAATAGCATATTTTCACTTGGGAAGAAGGAGCCAAGAGCTCCTGAGTGGCTTACACAGACAGGGAGGTGTGCTCATGTGAAAAAGCCAAGAACCGCTCTGAACTCCTCCCGGCCCGACGCCGCCGGGTGAAACGTCCAGCATTGGAAGGGAGTGGAACATTGCGTTTGCTTCCTGCAAATGGGTCACTTCTCCAGCAAAGCCATTGTCATGGGAAACGTAGCTGCAGTAACGGCCGTTTGTAAAATACGGGCTTTTCAGTCGTTTCTTTCAAGAGCACTCCTCGTCTTATCTCCAAATAGGTCAGAATTCAGCCAAGTTGGCCATAAAAGACGATCGAAAAGCAGAGGCTTGAATTTTCTTGAGTTGCAGTCTCGAGTGCTTTGTGTAGCCCCAAATCAGCTATTGAAAGAACACTTTTTTGTTAGCTTTTTTTGTTGTTGTTTGAGCACTGTCCCAATCTTATTAGTCTTGTAATACTGCTTTTTAATGCAGTGGCAGATTAAATATACATGCTCCCTCTCCATCCCACCTAAGGACTGGGGGGGAAAAACCCTCCTTCCAGTGCGACTGAGAAGCTGTAAAGCTAGATACAGCCGTCCTATATTCTCACAGTTCCTTCCCAGATGAGCTTCTAACACAAAACAATACTTGATTTATTTAAGTGTCAAGCTTACATGCATTTCTCCATGGTACCCTGGCGTGATTAAAGACTTTATTTTAGAATTCATGTGCGTTTTCCCAAGCAAATGGAAGTTCAAATTAACATGAAAGGTTAGAAATAACAAGTAAAGAAATGCAGAAAACCCTAAAGGAAATCACAACATACATTCATCTTGCATGAATTCCAATCCTGTCCTTGCCTCTAAGGGGGTTTTTAGCCGACGGATTGAGTGAGGAGTGTAGCAGTCCACCTGTTTGAAAATGATGATATAATTTTGCTTGGGTGGGGGGAAGAACAAAACCCTCAAGAAAACCTGAAGTCGCGAAGTGGTAAAGTGACTTCCGAACACGCGAGGTTTTGTTAAAAACACGCAAAGAAACAACACATGGCAATGTCAGTCCCATGTTAACTCTGTGTTGTTTTTTTCCTCTTTGAATGCTGAAGGTTTGTTTTTACACACAATTTCAATTCTTTTTCCCCTAATAATCTGTTGCTTGCATATGCAAGATAACGGTTATGTATATGGTCTTGCTGGATTACTAAATTGACAAAGCGTCAGAATAAACAGCAGCCTGTTGTGAATGGAATTAGCTGACGTTGGGCTTAAAAAAGAATAAATATCCAGCTCCTTCTTGCAACAGACTTTTTTCCAACTACTCCAGTGGCTCTAATAAAAGAGCACATCTGCCCAAAGCACCTGGCCTGCCCAAGTCCTTAGACCAACACGGCTACAACCAAAACCCCAGTTCCTTTATCTCTGTTAAGCTCCAAATGGGGTCCAGTGGTTCACCCCAGGGCATTCTGAGCCACAAAATACAGTTTACTGACCTATTAAAACAAGCCGTGTGTTTGAGGGAGTGTGGAGTCGGGGTATCTTGGGTTTTGCATAGGCCCGCCCAGTAGCCTGTAAATGAATAATCCTTTTAACAGATCAAGTCTTTTCTCTAGGACATGAGGATGTCAAAAAGCAAGTGTAATATTTCAGTCTATGGGAGGGATTTTGTTTATACAAAAAAAATTAAAGTGGAAATTCATGTTGTGGTGGGAGTAAATAAACCCCAAGACAATCCTTTGATGATAAAAGGTTTTATTCTACGGGGCTAGCGGTGGGTGGGTGCAGGGGAGGAGGAGTTGTTCGCAGCAGGTTAGCCCTCCTGCGGCCATCGTCTGCTTCAGCACCTTACTAAAGGGCCAGAAGAGTCCTCTTGCCATCCAGGTTATGGTCTTGGATTGGCTTGTCGCAGTAAACCCTTGATAGATCCTCACACCTGTCTGATGGACACTTGACTTGGGTATCTTGAGTGGTGACTTGTTGCCAAAGACTTGGGATAAAAGACTGGCTTTTCGAGGGGATGAGACGGGCTGCGTCTAGGATATACTGGACAGACAGGGCTCCTTGGGTGAATCTGATCTTTTATTAGACCTACCCGAATAGTCGGAGAATAGTTATTAAGCAAGCTTTTGGGTTCAAAAACCCTTTGTCAGGCTAAGGAAGCTTCAGCAGTTGGTGTGTGCTCTTCCTGGGTGGAATATAGGATATACTATATACTTCTAGGATTGCTAAACTCTTCTGTGTCTGCAGACGTCTTCCTCTGTAATTTTAAGTCCAGTTTCTTCCTCAAGGACAATCCAATGTTAAAGAACCAGCTTTCTCTAGTTAAAAGAGCCCGTGATCTATATCAGAGCTAGATTGGCATAGACAAGGGCCTATTCTTCGCTGTATTTTCATTAGACCCATTTCTTCTTGCTCTTTCTCTTCCTGTATTGAATAGCTTCCAAAACAATACTCGGCTGCGGTTTTAGACAGAAAATTCTTGCAGTAGGCTTGCTTCTGGTGGTATAGGATTTGCCTCTGAAGCTCGAGGTAGTTTTAAACAGTCTTACTTTTTTTTTAACTTCTTTTTTTTAATTTAGTTAGTTTTACAGCTTTTTCACATGCTCAGTTGACCTAGTGCACTCTAGTTCATTCAGATCGCTTTGGCTGAGCTGCAGGAGTCCAGTGGAGGGGTGGCTACATACCTGAGCGTCTGCTTTACCCCTGCGTGGAGTGGATCCGAGGGTTGAGGTTTGCGCCTGGTGTAAAGCTTGTTGGCACGTCCGAGTCGTGGCCTCGGAATGGTTTTTGTATTGGAGGAAATGGTCAGCGTCACTTCCTTCCAAATTCCGCGTCTTTAGCGCTTGAATGGTTTCCCACGTTTCCCGGGTGCTAGCGGGACTCGCTGTGTGGAAGTTGATTGGGTGTAGACCCTTCGCGGCTGAAGAGCGCGCTCTTGGCAAAAGCCAGACCTAACGTCTCGGTATTGTAGTTGGTTTATACTGGTGTACCGGGAAGCCTTCCTCCTTGTCCACCACGCGGCGTAGTGTGACGCGCTCTGTGGTTCTCTAAAGATGTTGTCAGTCTATCAACTCACTCAAGCTGTCTGATGGAGATACTAAGACAGCCTAACCTTTTATCTTAAACACATCAATGCTGTGACATTAAATAACTTCAAGTAGGTTTTCTTTTGCTGCATTTGGCTGGGTTTTTAGAATTCTTCTCTAAAGGTTATTTTTGTTGGGACTGAATCCAGGGTTGGAGTTCTTAGCAGATGTTATGAGTAAATCTGACTAGCTGTTGACTCTCCTCCCCCTCCCAACCGCAATATGGAACATTTGGGAAGATAGATGGATGTTTAACAGGGCAGCAACTCTTCCTCAAAGTAGAGTTTGCTGTTAATTGTGAGTGAACGGCTTGGTCATGAGTCTGGTAACCTCCATACAAGATAAACCACTCTAAAGGGACTCTGTGAGAGAACTTTATTCTACAGTATTTTCCTGGCCGGACCAGGTTCGATGTGCTTGCATGTTGTCAGATGGGGTTGGTTGGTTGGTTTGTGTGTGTAAGTGTGAAGGGCTGTTGAGGTAGATGCTTTGGAGATGAGATTTTTGTCTTGCTTATTTATCCTGTGTGCAGACACAGTAGCATCAGGCTACTTTTGACCCTGGGGCTATAGTACGCACCTTTCTTTGCCTCTGACTTTTCAGCCTTCAGTTTGTGAGCCATTGTTCAGCCTCGCTCACGGGTTCGTTCGGCTCCTGCCGTCACGCCGCATGTCAGTTCTGCGTCTTGCTGCCCTCGCACCAGGATCTTTTCCCGCTTGCCCCGAGGCATGCCATGCATGCTTTCACGGACGCCTTCTGTGGGGCACGTTGGGATTGTCTGGCAGCTCAAGGCCAGTTTTGAGGAGTCTCTGAATTTCTCTGGCAGGGCGGCATTGCCCAGAGGAGGGCGGTTGCAGAGCCCCTCCGTTACGTGGGCTCGTCGTTCGGCGGCAGAATGGCAGCTCCTTCGGACAGCCGCCAAGAGACGCTCCAAGCCTTGTTGGTCCACAACTGCCCAGCGGACGTTGAAGTTGGTATCTGCTGCTTCCCGGTCAGCAGCTAGAGAGCTTGCAGGGCAGGTTACTTCTTCGAGCCGCAACCCCAGGAGATTTCACGCAAGCCAGAGAGGAGCCCACCAGTTGTTCATAGATTTATGTACCTTCCCTGTACATAAACCTGTTGACTCTACAGGGTATTAAGAAAAGTATAGATGTTTTCCTTTATTTATTAACTTGAAAGATGGCTTTGTTGTCAGTGTGCTGTCATGGGAGTGAAATCGGTGCTATCGTGGAGCCCTAGACAAGGAAACCTCTAGGCACCTTCCCGGAGAGCACGGGGGCATGTTGGTGAGGGTGGTGGGAGTGCGCTGGTGCATGGGTGTTCACATGTCAGCATGGAGACTGAAGTTTGGGCCCTGTCCCTCATCGAAGCCCAGGGTTTCAGAAAGTCATGAATCGCATTGAACTTCCCCCGTGCCTCTCTACCCTCTCCTTCCCCATCAAATTCGTGTACCAGCCGTGCGCCTCCGTGCAGCAGCAACCCGCAGCAGGGCTGTAAGCAGGATTTACCTGCCCAGCCAACGCACCTGGATTTTGTGCAGTCTTTCCCAGTGTACTAGGACCATCTTCAATTAAAGTTTGGCTGGAAGGTGAACTGTTGGAGGCCCACAGAAACTAAACAACTCTGCTAAGGAAAATCTGAAATGCAGTTTAAAAGGGGCTTTCGGCACATGTGTTTGTGACTTGCTTAAAAAGGCAGAAAAGATTGAGCAATAATTGATTTAATTGCACTTTCATCTTGGTCGAGTATGGATGTGAGAGAGGGGTTTATACAGAGATCTTCTGAAATTTTTGGAAGCAACACCTGCCTACAAAGTGTAATGAATTCCATGGTCTGCGGAGGATAGGAAAGCGCTTTTAGATGCTATTAATATAAGGGAAAAAAAGACAAGTAGGAACAGACAGGCTAAGCACAGCATGTGCCAAATGTGACCCTTTGTCTGGGAGATTTCTGAAACGGACACTTAGCAAAACTCAAATGCTGCTTTTAAGCTTCAGCTCTCTAACTGTGCACTGTCCTAGTTTTGAGTCTCTGGTCAGAAGTAGGAAGGATGCTTTCAATTGTTAGAATGACTGTAGACTCAACACAGCCAAGCCTTTGTTTGTAGCAAGAAGAGCAGGCTATCTTTAGCGCACTTGGTTGCAGAAACAATTTCTTTTCCTCTCGGGTTCTGGCAAACAAGAAGAAAATTGTCAAAAATCCCTTTGTTCAAGTGAACTGTAATTGAGCAGAGACTCTATCTTTTTCCCAAACTTTGCCTTGTGAAGGAAATATCTCTACAGTCTGGATAGACACCATTATCTAATGTGTACCTAAGGGCCTGTAGTTCTTAGTGGTCTTTTTTGGGGGGTAAAGAGGATAACACATACAGACTATAGCAGGGTGTAAGCATGAGGAGAAAAGCACTGCTGAGGAACGACAAAGCCTGCTTAAATTGTGACAACAGCCCTTTTGATTTGGGCCTTGCCTTCCCATTCATTTAGGGACTGGTTAACCCTAATTATAATGGTGTTAGAAAATAGGTGTGACTTCAGTTTCCAAACCCCTTTTCAAATATTAAAGAATAAAATCCTGGATCGGATTAAATTTATGGGAGCTCTTGTTTTTTAGCATAAATAAAAACCAGGCTTTTGCAGTTTTTCACTTCTTATTGTGTTGAAATGCCATATGGAAAGGACTGAGAATATTTCTTACTGCCTGATAGGCATGAAGCTGCATTGTATTCCTGCACATGGAGCCTCAAACAAAGCAAACTCATTTGAGTGAGACAGAAAACATTTTGTTCTGTGGAAACCATATAGCTTGGGTGCTGCATAGAATGGCTCCATTCTTTTGGATGCAGAAGACACGTTCCCAAAAGCACATCTGGCTGACAATCTAGGCAAGTCAGCTTTCTATGGATTTGAATGGAATGCCATTTTCTGCAAATGTATACTCATTAGTGATTTCATATTAATAGGAGGAGACAAAGTGTGAAATTCTGGCTCTCAAATCCTATGGCAAAACTCTTGCTGACTTTGCTAGGGCCAGGATTTCTCCCCGTATGCCTCCATCCCCTACTTTTCTAAGCTCTTCTGCACTGTAATTAACTGTCTGAACAAAAGAAAAGCATAAACCATGTAAGTATAAGGATCCCTCAAAATCTTCCTGTATAGCAGGTGAAGGCATTTGACACTACTTGTGAATTTGCATTTAGAGGACCACCTCAGGAAAGGGCTCAGTCATCATCCTTCTCATTTTTGCAGTGTATATTAAAAATTCGGTCGCTGAAGCAAGCCCATGCAACTAACCTGTGGTTAAGTGAGAGTAGAACGCGATGGTTCTTGGGGTTTATTTTGTAAAGTTTAGTGTAAACACCCTAGAATTTTTATAGTTTCCTGGAATGATGGCAAGTCTTGCAATTGTTTGCAATGAAGAATAGGAATATTTCTCTTGAAATCATTCAAAATCTGCCTAAAGGAGGGTGAAATAGTTTGATCTAGATTGGGGGCCATGGGCAACAGACTTGAACTAGCATAATCTATGCTGCTGCCCAGTCGTGAATTGGGGAGGCGGGGGGAGTACATAGCTAACCAACACCTTGAATCGTCCCTACGAGAGCCCCCTCAGAATCTGGTACCCATACAAGTACATGTCTTGGGGTGATGGGAATGCCACTTTTCTACGAGAATGAGTGTTTGGCTTTAGCTGCTGCTTGCAAGGTTAAATGAGATGGGGTCCTGGAGCTAGGCTTGTCCTTGCTGCAGGAGCATGTTAACTGTTGGAGCCTTTTGGGATGAAATGACAGTTCTCCTGAGCAAAGCCATTTGAAGCTGAATGCAAAGTTTTGGACTTCAGGGGATTTAGTTTTCACGTGAAAATAAGTTCAAGTGAGTTTTATTCTGTTTCTCTTTGGGCTGAGTCACATTCAGGCCTGTTATGCCTGTATCTGGGATGGATGTTGGGTTTCCTTTCTACACATCCTCCAGATCATAAAGTGAATCGTGTCAGTGTTTGTCCAAATGAGTTCATGCGCATTTGGCTGGACATTCAGGGCTCAATTCTTTGCCTTGGCAGTGGGGAATCCAGCCTTGCAGGTCTTACTAGTACACAAGAGTTCATGGAGTTGCTTACGCTTGCAAGCGTTGCTCTGCGCAAGTGATGGGAGCATTAGCCTGCACTTAGCAGTGGTGTGAATGGCTGTGTTGTGCAGAGCCAGTCCCCGAGACCTCTTCCAGACTATAAATTCTAGCACTAGTGCTGGCTGCTACTTGGCTCTGTGCTGATGAAGGAACTTTGCATGCCTGAACTAGCAGTGTATATCGCAAGACACCTTAAAGTAATGGTACAATTGTAGAGAGACCTCATTCATATGAGAACAATGATTTGGCAGTCTAAAGCCACTTCTTTGTGTGAAGAATATGGTTGCAATCACTCTTTGGTAACATAGACTCTAATGATGCAGATAAATTATACTTGCACTTGTCTATGTATATGCATTTTATATTTCTTCCCTACTGTGCACAGATTTAGCACCCAATTCATCAACCTCAACTACATGGGTATATCTAGCTTTTTTTTTTTTTTAATTCCACATGACTCCTATATGGAACCAGATGGGTGCATTGGCTGTAATATATATATATTATATATTTATATATATAAGTCTGAAAGCTCTTAGCAGCCCATCTGGAGTCTCAGTTGGGTTTGGCGACTGCAGAAGCAAGCAGAGATTCCAGATTTATGCAAAGGGCACAACCTTTCCTGGGCTTTTAATATTAACTTGTATTTTTGTCTCCATTCTGAAAAATAGATGCATGTTGGGTGCAGAAAATCTTGCAAGGTATTGAAGAATAAAAAAATGACATGATTTGAAAATTTAGGGGCTAGTCTGCAAAAGTGCTGAGGACTGAGTGGCTCCTAATGTTCTTTGTTTAGGTGAATCGGAGGTGCCCTTGTAGCCTTGTGCGAGTGTGCTGAGCTCTGTCTAATCTAGTTAGCTTGGATATCAGTAGGGGTGGAGATGTGGTAGCATCGGTTCAGTGCAGGCTTGATTGGGAAACCCTGATTTAGGCACATGTATAGCTATTGCATTGCACTCATTTGGAATGGCTGGGTGTGGAGCACTTGAACATCTGTCTAATCTCTTAGTAGTTTAAATGGGAGATGGTTGGATGCAGAGCTCTTCAGGTGATCAGATTTCTTGTAGTTGGAAGTATGACTACACAGTCATTAAACCATATAGACCATTGCACCCTAAGCATTTGTGCAGGGAAAAAAAGTTCTAGTTTGTTTTCAGATGAGCAATTGCATAGAATCATAAACAATTGGGGTTGGAAGGGCCCTCGGGAGTGCACCCCCCTGCCTGGGTACATCGCTCTAGCCCAAGTTTGTTGAGCTGGGCTTTAAACCTCCAAGGACAGAGAACTCACCACCTCTCTGGGTAACCTCTTGCAGTGATTCACCACTCTCTGAATGAGAGTTCTTCCCAATATCCAACCTCAGCTTCCCTTGCTGCAGCTTGAGCCCATTGCTCCTTGTCCTGTCGTCTGCCCCCACCAAGACCAGCCCAGCTCCATCCTCTTTGCAGCTCCCCCGGCCGGGAGGTGAAGGCTGCATTTCAATCCCCCTCCCTCTTCTCTTCTCCAATCGAATAAGTCCAGTTTCCTCAGCCTATTCCAACAAGCTGTGTGCCCCAGCCCCCCCCGACCACTTTCATTGCTCTTCTCTGGACTCTCTCCCAGGACTCCAGACGTGGCTTCACCAGTGCTGAATAATCACCTCCCTCGATCTGCCAGCAAAGCTCTTCCCAATGCAGCCCGGGATGCTGTTCACTTACCTGGCAGCAAGGGCACGCTGCTGGCTTGTATTATTGTCCCTGTTCCCCCGGTCCTTTTCTGCAGAGCTGCTGCCCAGCCCATCACCCCCAGCCTGCCCCGGTGCATGGGATGGCTTCGTCCAGGACTTTGCACTTGTTGAACTTCATGAGGTTGTGGGTTTTTTTTGTTTTTTGTTTTTTTTTTTGTTTTTTTTTTGTTTGTTTGGTTTTTTTTGGCCCAATCCTCCAATTTGTCTGGGTCATTCTGACCGAGTCCTACCTTGCAGTGCATCTTTTGTACCCCCCAGCTCGGTGTCATCCAGGAACTTCTTGCTGAGGGTGCACTTCATCCCCTCTTCCAGTTTGTTAATGAAAATGTTGGACAAAACCGGCCCCACGACTGACTGTTGGGACACTCCTTGATGCTGGCTGCCAGCTAGATGTTGAGCCATTAATTATTCCCCACTGAGCCCCATTATTCCACCTGTACTTACAGCAACTTTTATTTGAGTGCTCAAGAAGTCCTGCCTGCACTGGTAATGACGGCATGTCAGCCGAATGGGTTTTACAAAAACATTCATTTTAAGCTTGTTGCTGAACGTTGAGAAGAGACAGGAACAGGTGAGAGAGAACAGCGTGTCAGAATCTGTCGCGGTTTCTGCCAAACTCTCTTTTTAGTAGCTGTCATTAGGAGCCCCTTCGGTAAGTCGATGAAGTAAAATCAGCTCATGCGAGAGAGGAATGGGACCTCATGGCTTTACATGCCAATTTGGTGGATGGCAGAGAATTTCACTTTGGCCATGACTCTAGGTGTTCATCTGTAGTCCACAAGGCTGCGTGATGGTAATCAAGCATGGTTTCCGCTTTAATGATGGGAGAAATGGGCCAGGTCACGCAGTGAGTCCGTGGAAGAGCTCGGCATAGATGTTTAGGGCCCCGACTTCCCGTCTGGTGCAAGGTGCACTGGATCATAGCAAAGGGGGACTGGAAGGCATCTCTTTGGCCGTCGCATCCAGTCTCTTGCATTTATTTGTCCAAAAGGGCCTACAAGAATATCTTTGCCGGTTTGAACTGAGGCAAAGTTCCTTTCCAGACATTTGTCTTTTAAATAGCAGAGTTGTGGAATACATTGAACAATAGGAGCCATTACTGTAGGGCAAGGAGGTTTTGCAGGGAAACTGGGAATACAGTATCAAATAGGAAACTGCTGAAACTTCCTTAGCCTGACGAAGGGTTTTTGAACCCGAAAGCTTGCTTAATAACTATTTTCCAACCATTTGGGTTGGCCTAATAAGATATCAAATTCACTCAAGGAACGCTTGGGTCAAATAGGATACACATTTGGACAATTAGCCTTCATTTCCCTGCTGTTTGGCAATTCCCATCTTCATCTGCTGCATCATACGTGTTTTCACTTGCCTTGCTGGGAACGCCGTTCACGGAGAGGCCACGAGACGGAACAAAACGGGAAATGGAAAAAGTTTGCAGTGCAGGGAAGGAGTAGGATATTTCATGTGCTAGTGGCAAGAACTGTTTTGGGGGGTCCTGTGCCTCATCCAAATCCAGTGTTGATGGAATTGGTGGTACTTACTGCCCTCGTGAAGCAACTGTGGGATATTCCCATGTATCCTCTAATATCTATTGTCAAATGTCCCCTTCTTCCTTTTTGATTCACTGTTTTGGTTTTTGTTTTTTAATTATTCTCTCTTCTTTCAAAATATATGTTATAGCTTTCTCTTCTTCCTTTTAAAACTTGCTGCCTGATTTCTGAAGTTACTCCAGCTTTCTGTCCCATTACTCATCAAGAGACGCATGTGTGTGAATACAGATTTTCTGCGTAGGTTACAAAGGACAGACTTATTAGCATGTGTATAGGATTTTAAGTTGTAGCTCTCACTTTCATGCATGGTAAGGTATTCAGGTAGTGTACACTAACAAAAGAGCCATAATAAAGTTGGTTCTAGTTGCGTGCAAACTGTGGGGTGTGAAATCTAAGTTAATTCGTATTGTTTCACTACGTTAGATGAAGCATGAATTCTTATTTTCCTGAGCCATGGAAGGTCTCTTTTTCTTTTCCTTTTTTTGCCTTTTCAAATTGGGCTTTGTCTACAAACACAGCATGCTGAAATTGGACTTCCAATTTTTTTTCCAGACAATTGAAAATAGATGGATTGGGGGGGCGGGGAATCAAGAACGATTCCAACTCGTGCCATCCTTGCCCATGCAGAAATATTGCCCAAACTAAAACAAATGCTGTATTCCTGCACATCTGTGATCCTGGCATACCTCTCGCCCAGTTCATTAGTCAGAAGGATTGAATAACCTGTGTTGAGAGGAGGTTATTTAAAGGGTTCCTGCATTTGGCTTATGTGCTTAGTTTGACATGGACTAGACACAGCGGTGTAACTTATTCTCCTGTATCGTGAAGCAGCCATGGTTTGCCTTTTGCACGGTAACAGAGAAACTCCTTAAATTAGGAAGGCATAAGTATCTATCCACAGAAACTGGCTGGAGTTGCAGAGGCAGGAATCGCACTGGAAAGTTTTAGGCCCGTTTTGAGTCTTATTCCTGTTGTTTCTCTTTAAAAGTAGGATGACTTTGAGCAGCCAGAAAATTCTAAGGGTTGAACATAATTGTGTGGGTGGGGTGGCAGGAACTGTTATTTCCCTTAGGGTTATTTGTCATAATTCTGTGTAAGAGCAGAAATAGACTTTGATCACTGATGTTACTACAGTATGACTCTTTCTCTCTAGCATGTATTCTTTTGTTTAGACTCCCGTTTCCCTTCTTATTTCCCCATCCTCCCAAAGCTTCCTAACCCTGTCTGTCGACTGGCTGTGACCTATCTGCCGTGTAGATAAGGTCCTTCCCAAAGCAGGAACTTGGGAACAGTGAGCAAGGAAGTACTGGGCTTTTTAGTTGTTTTGTACACCACCTTGCCTGTGTCCTTTTGATATATGATTCTTGGTTCCTGATGCGATTAAAGTGTTGCTGCATCTGTTTATGATGATCACATTTATCTGTCTTAGTTTTCTGATGTGGTATTTCAAAATTATAGGAATACATCATTTGCTCAAATATGAGATTAATATATGATGACCCCCCCCCCCCGAAACAATTAGGTTCTATAGATGGAAAACTTATACATTTGTTATAATTTTCCAGGTACAGAATCTAATTTATCAAAGCTCTGGCTTAAATAGTTCCTTTTCCCCTGCTACAGCGTGGAAAATGGGATCTGGGGAGGTGAAGTGGCCCCCTGCAATGTCTTCCCCCTTCCAGCCCTTGCTCCTTACCCCTTGCTGTCAGACCCTGCTCTCCCTGAGCCAGGTGTGGGGGTGGGAACTCTTGTCTTGTATTCAAGTAAATAGGGTAGTTCTACCTTAAGCTGTTTTGATCCAGAGTCTACACCCTGCAAGGAGCGAGTTCACTCCGCTTTCCATCAGCTTTGGTCTCCAAAGGCGTTGAAGGTATAGTGCTGCTGGAAGGGTGCATTGCTGGATAATTTCTTCATGACAGGACTCTCACCCTATCCTATCCCACCCTGCCCGAAGCAGTGGTGGAGGCTGGGACTCCTGGCAGGTCAACAGCAGTGATTTCAGCAGGAATACCAACTTGATTTTTTTCCTCGTCTTGGGGGGTAACATGAACGTGCATACCTTTGTGCTGACGTGTTCGTGTGTTGCATGCTCACTTGATTTCTGTGCTGGGAATTTTTCACGTTCTCATCTGTAAGTGATCACTGGGTCAAGAAAAAGAAACCGAGTCATGTTGAGGAAATCATTCCTGCTTAATTTTTATTTGCAGGCTCAGGTTTATTAAGCTGTGGCTGTGGTTTTAACTTTTTGCTGATACCAACTTTCTTCGTGCAGAGAGAGGTAGAATTCCTTTTTTTTTATGTATATCCTTGCTCATTTGTTCAGTGTCCCCAAGGCATTTAAAATATGCAGCAGTTTGTCATGTTCCGCTTTTCTATGCAATTGCAGCTTGTCACTTTTTTTTTTGTGCGTGTGTGCAGGCTCGCAGACACATTTTTGTGTTGGTGTTTCAAGACTATGGGTTCCTGGACCCGTATGTGACAACAGAAACTTCTTCTGAGCTCAGTAAGAGTCTTTGCTTGTTTGATTTGAGGAGGCTCCCGTCTGCTTTCCGTATTGGGAGCGGGAGTGATTCCTTGCATTAGGTGCTCTCCTTGCCTGCAGAAAACCTGGGATGCTGATGACAGCTCTCTGCCATCTATAATGCATGAGCAGGGGAGAACACGCTGGCTGAGAAATGTTCTCTGTCTCTTCTTTATTGTGTTTCTCCCTCTACTAATTATTGAGTAAAAAAATCTGTAAGATACTCGTGTGTTTGCTTTCTATCAACACCAAAATCCAGTCTGCAGTAAACGGTGGTTGTAGCTATATACCATATAGCTTTATAACACCTAAAACTAAACCCCATGCTGTTTGAGAGTGTGCTGGCTAGTTTTACTAGCATGGCAGACCGCTGCTTGTCAGGCCACAGGTGGGAGACGGAGGATGGGAGCACCACGTGTACCTACCTACCTACCACAGGTGTACGGGGGAAGTGAAGATGCCTCCAGTGAGCAAAAGTACATCCTGGGCTGGAAACTGATGAAGACTGTCTGAAGTCAAGGATTTATCATAACTACCAGCTGAGCTTCTAGAGATGGCTGCTATTAGGGCTTTCAGATCCTTTTTAAGGACAGAAGAAGCTGACTTGTGCTGTAGATTTCATCTTTTGCATCACATGGACCATTGAGTTTCGCCCAGTAACTCCCTGGGCGCAGCGGTACCTTACAATTTATCAG
This sequence comes from Caiman crocodilus, assembly GCA_030014935.1. Classification (NCBI taxonomy): domain Eukaryota; kingdom Metazoa; phylum Chordata; order Crocodylia; family Alligatoridae; genus Caiman; species Caiman crocodilus. The sequence continues at coordinate 13,419,924 of JAGPOW010003182.1, read as the reverse complement.
CATTGCGTGTCCGGGTATGTGGTTGGCATTCCTGCCGACATCTCTCCTGAGGTCAATGGCCATGTTTCAGGGGGTCCTCTCTTATCCCACCCTCTACAGAGGTTATTCCACAACTGTCTGTCGTCTTGGCTCCTCTGGTCTCCTACTTTTTGCTCTTCTCCTGCTCTACCGCACCTGTAGGTGACTTCAGCAGCTCATGGGAGCCATGGTCTTTTTGGGTAAAATAAATAGATAAATCCGTCTGTGCCAATAAACTGCCTCTTCTTTGCTGTCCCTTTGCAATTCTGCAAGACTCCTTGGGTTATCTGTATCTCTCTCATTCCTCTTCCCTGACCCATCAGGAAGCCTTTGGTGCGTTCAGTTTACACTACTGCTCAGGGCCACCATCTGGGGACTCTTTTTTTTTTTTGAATCTTTCCTTTCTTATTTCTCCGTGCCCTGTGGCCAGTACTGAATCGCATTGCTCCGTCCTCAGCACCTCGGGCCATCCCTTTCCACCACTGCAGCCAAGGCTTCTCAATGTCCAGCGTAGATTTAATGCTACCTCTTTATCGCCAGGAAGTCAGAGGCAAACTCTTTGTTCCCTTCTGTCTGTGCAAAATGCTGCTGCTGACCTAATCCCCCTTGTCTCGTGTCCCCTCCGCAGGCTTCCCAGTCCGTGCAGTATCTAACCGTGATTAAGCGTGCAACGTCAGCCCTTGGCACACGGCTGTCCTCGTCAGTTTTGCAATGCTCTTGACCACTTCATTTTCACCAGTCCTCCTCCTGCCTTCATTTGTCAGATGCTTTTGTAACCATCTTCACGCCTCCTCCTCCTGTGCAGCTCCTTGTGTGAGCTGCAATCTCCCTGGTCTAATCCACCAGACCTTGCCTCTCCTCCCGCCTTTCCAGTTCTCGTTTGAAGTCTCCTGAAGCCCTTCATAGGTTTAGATGCCTCCTATACGAATGGACACGTATGCAGGTTGGCTGTTTGTTTCCCTCTTTCTCTCAGCTCCTTAGGACAGGGAAGATGCCCTGTGCATGTATTTGTCATATCACCTGCTGAGCATTAATACTTGGAGTGGAAATGGGTTTGACTTTTTGGTTCAGCTTCTCCACTTGCAACTCCCAGCATGGATGGCTGAATCATCTTTGTCTACATAGGCAGTACTGTGAACAGATGGTAAATAATGTACAAAAAGTGAAGCTATGAGTGGGCCTAAGATTGAACTTTGTGTCATATCCTTCTTATTGTCATAGGAGTAGACTTGCAGCTCTGAATCACAGCAGGCTTCACTCCATTTATAAGATGAATTTTAAATCATTTAAGGGCAAATGAGACACCGCTGAATTTCTTGCATTAGGCTAATAACAGTCGGAGATCCTCTAGAACAAAGGGCTGTTAAGAGACTGAAAAGCATCGTCTGAAATTCATCTCCTGCCTCTTCCGAACGCATGGTCGAAAGTCATGTCAAATCCACGTGTCACTTCCGTCACGGCTACACCTCTGACATGCTGTCCAAGGCCAGGACAAGACACCGACTCGGAGGAAGCATGTCACATGTGCTGGGACAGTGAGATACACATTTAGAAAGAGAGGGAGACGTGATTATTTCTGAAATATTAATACTACATGTGTGTAAACATTCAGTGCAAAATGTTCTGCTGGTGAAGAAGATAAGTAATGGATCCCATTGTAAACCTGGGGATGATTTCAACAGGAACTGTAATCTGATCCAGATCATAGCGTCCCTCTTTTACAGTGGCGGGTTCTGAAGTCTCTTCAGGCTTTAATCCAGGATTTCAGCTTTGTCCCTTAGCACCGCAGAGTGAAAGGAGCTGCCAGAGATGAGAATATATATATTTTTTTCTCTCCAGGACAGATAACTACACATCCATCTTTCCCAGTGCTCCTGAGGGAAAGAGCGCTAGGAATCATTCAGGTTTTAATGACCTCTCAGACTTCAGGTGAGCGTTTCAAAAGTAGAACCAAGCGCGTAAGTAAACGATCATTTTGGCCGCTAGTGACAGCTGTACACAAGCCAAAGATCTTGCAGATTCTGCATTGGGCTTATGCAAATAAAATTAGCGCAGATACTGGGGAGGGGGTTGTGAACTCTTGGGGAGGGAGGGAGGGTGACTTGCCGGGAAGGAGAGCTTCCCCTTGGACTCGTGAATACCAGACCAGATTCTTCAGATCTCCCAGAGCGGCGAACGCGTTTGTAAATATGGGAGGGATCCATGCCCCGTTCCTGCCTTCAACGCCCTTCTGCCAAAGTCCGTGTTTGCCGAGGCCTGCTGGTCTTTGTTGCAGGTAAAAAAAAACAAACAACCCCCAAAACAAAACCAAACGAACCGGAGGTTTGCAGATAGTTGTTGCATGACAAAATAATCCCCAAACCACCACAAAAACCCACCTGTGTGGCACCATTTGAAATCGCAGGCTGAATAGCTGGCCACAGCAACGGCAGAGCCCTTGTAAAGGCCTTGTAATAAATATACTTCCTCACTTTCTGCCCATAAAGATCTCTTTGTTCGGGGACTGAGTTTTGAGCTTTGAAGGATTCTGGCACTGTTTTTCTTCTTGCTGCACAGACCTCCTGGCCTTGATCCTTCGTCTTATCAGAGGATCTGCCGCTGCCAACGTGCAGCGTCTGACAGAGCTGCCTTTAGCTGCTCACCTGCGCGTGTGTTCACGAGGGGCAGTGGGACCCTTTGCTCACTGCAGCCAGTGGGACAGCAGCAGCTACAGGCACAAGCGCTGCAACATTTTCACGCTAGCTTGCATGTCTTTGCGGGCGTTCGGCTGTGTCCTCACACACGCAGGTCTTAATCCTGTCGCAGTCTCGCTCCACCCTGGGAAGGCATTTCATAGCTGCTGCTGACGCGCCGTATTGTTCGTGGGATCTCTGTCCTCGTGGGCACGTGCACACCGTGCCCGTGAAATACTGCAGCTGTTTAGGTTTGCTTGCCTTTAGCGCAGGTTGAAGCGGTGTTGATGCCCGGTGGTATGCTCGCTGCTGATTGGCTGGGAGCATTTAGGAGGGGGTGACGTGCCAAATGCCTCTAACTCATTTGGGAATTACAGAAATTTCTTCCATTCGAGTCTGCTTTGAACATAGTCTTCCACATTTCAAACGTGTTTGTGAACTTACAATGGCAGCAAAATAGCCAGGCTCCTTCCCACCCTTTAGTGAAAAAAAAATGACGTGAGTAAATTCCTATTCTGTGCATGTTCTGTTACGTTAACGATTTGCTGTCCAATTAGTTACCAAGTCGATTGTAATGTTTCAGTCAAATAGGAGCAAATTTTGGCAGAGTAATTGTAACACAAGTTTTATCTCCGTGCAACAGGCAGTCTTCACTTTTATCCAGTCTTGTGGCTAATAGAGTAACTTGGACATAAGTGATATTTCTCTTTGAAAAGAAAAGAGTGGTCCTGCCAAATGTGAGGTTGCACTATTTGTTGAAAGTGTTGAAGAGTCTTAATTGGCTTTATTACTACTTTTAAAAGCCTACTTTGGGAATATTGGTTGCTGTGGAAGGTTGTCATTTCTTACGTGAAGTTTCACAAGATCTCAAAAGAAAATCACCGAAATTGTCCTCTGAAGTATGTATAAGATGTGTGCTATCTTGGGCTAAAAATCCGTTGCACTCCTGCCATCATTTCTTAGTTGGATTCACTCCGCCACACAAGCTCTTTATCTGAAATTGCTATAAGCCATAACATAAAGCTTTTTACTTGCACACATCTAATTGACAGAATATTTATTTGGTGCATATTAAATTCAAACTGGCCTAGTTTTGAAGGAATATTTATTACTTTGAGTCTTGGTACTTCCAAGAAGAAAGTTTTAAAGAAACATCTTTCATTCGTATGATGAGGTTAATAGAAACTTGCCATTGCTGATTTTTATCAGTAGCTCCTTCCAAACCTTGTTAAATGCATTTGACAGCAAGGTAGTATAAATTACGATCGTTAACAAAAAGTTGAGATTTTGTCAATTACATGTTGAAACACCAAAAATGAAGATTGGAATTTTTTTTATTGGCTAAGACTATAAACTGTTAATGTAGTACTATGAGGGGGACATGGAGTTTCAGACCATGTTACAGTATTTCATGCCCTATGACTATGAATATCAATTAATGGTGACGTTTTGCTCCCTTACAGCCATACCCAGTTGAGGAGAGTTTTGCTTGTTGGCCTAAGATTGAAGGAATGGCTTTGGCCAATGTTCACTTCACCATAGGGCCTCTTGCAAAGAGTTTCCAGAGTTTTGATATTCTATTTCTCTTGTTCAGTTCATATTGAAAGCTATGAGGAGGGCTTGAGCTATGTGGCTTTTAGTACACTGGTGACTGCCGCTCCTCCTCTTGCCCCTAGGCCAGGGGCTTTGTCCCCGAGTGTCCAGAAAGGGAAGCAGGAGGCAGGATGAGCCTGGGCAGAGACAATGCAGGGAACAGGCATGCTGAAAACCAGAACTACATCTAACACAACTGGGGACAGTGACTGAGAACTGCTGTTTATGCCGTCTTGTTTCACTCGCTCTTAACTACTGAGCAAAAGTGTGGTGGGAGTAAGTTAAATTAAAATCCAGATCTAGGCTCGATGAGTTGTGGGGTCTACCTGCGGTTTCCCTGCTTCGGAGCTGCATCGAGAGGGGCGAGGAAGCATGCTTTAGCTCTGCCACAAGATAACGAGCTTGAAGTCTGAAATCTTCAATACTCTGCTTGAGGCCAACCTTCCTTTTTGACTTTTGGCAAAATTTCCCATTGATTTTATTTTATTATTAATATTTTGGGGGCTGGGATCCTGGCATAGAAAGCGAATTTTCAGGCCCTCAAAGATGCTTTCTGTAAATTCTTGTGGTGTCCACAGAAGAGGCACGGGGGTTTCTGTAGCAGGTCAGCAAATCAAATATTTAAATTTTACTCGCGTCCTTGGCAAAAAAATGTGTTTCTTGTATTTCCGAGGGACCACAGCAAGTATTACATCTTTCTTTTTAAGAAACAAACTCCTTTATTTTAACCAGAAGCAACTATAGCTAGGCACCCTCCAGGGTCAGGATACTTCTGGGATCGTCCGGGTCTAAATAAGTTTTTTGGAAAAGGAGGATTTTATTTGAGTGTTGTTCTGTGAAATGTGCCTGTTCTTAACACCACACTTTACTTTTTGACATTGATGTACCTTTTTCCCAGGATAATTTGGTTTTTTTTCCCTTCTTTTCCTTAGTATTGGCAGATGTCTGTTTAATAAGAGGTTGAAGCACCTTTTTTTTTTTTCATTTTTAACTTCAAGAAGCACCTGTAGTTACCTCCTGAATTGTCAAAAAGGTGTCTCTGCTGCTGTTACTTGAGATGAACTTCATGGTTGTAAACTGCCTCCTCATTCGCCATGAAGATGAAAGCTTATAGTATGCCTTTTGAAAATAAGGTTGTATTAAGAATTTGGTGTAGATTCTCAGCCCAGCATGTTGGTTCTTTTCATTTGTTTAATTAAGCAGAAGATTAAAATAAATGGAAGCAATTCCTTGCTGATTGATGTATGCCACAGCGGAGAGCAGACTTCTTTATAGACATCTGTCACTTTGAGTGGTGCTACCCAGTGTATGTCTGCTCCTTTCAGATTTTGGAGGAGAAGCTGGTCTCTTAAACTTCTAATCACAGAAGAAGATGTCTGTGCGGGGGGTGCTGCGCGTGGGTATCAAGTTATTTACAGATCTAAGACGATCACACAAATATCAAACCGTGGATTGAATACTTCACAAACATTTATGTAGATGTCTGCGTTTATGTTGGTGCTTTATGCTAAGGTAACGTGCGGACGGCCTCGTGGGTGCTTTGGGGAAGTACTTTTGTCCCGAACCAGCGGCAGTGGCTGGCAGGTAATGACACTTAGCGACTGTCAACCTTGCAAGCTAATGTGGGTTTATTGGGTTTGCAGAAGTGCAGTTGAGAGACAAACTTTATCTGAACACTTCTTCTTTTGAACAATATATTGTTTTAAATTTGAGCAAAGCTCTTTCCTGCTTAAAGAAGGCACGTGTAGCTGCTAGCCCTATGCTGTCTTGGTGAAATAACAGTATGGGCCAAGCAAAGCATGAAGCTCTGGGAGCCTAGGAGATGAAGCTCCAGAAGCCTTGACCTTTATGCCCATCAGTTACTGCATGAATTTCTTGTGTGGCTAAACCTTGGGGCCTCAACTAATACCTGAATTATTAAGAGGTCACAGATGTATTGAGACCATTTGTGGGTGCGCTTTTAAATATGAATGCAGCAGTTCAGAATGCGATAAGAAACGGAATAGAGAGACAATGGGAAGACCGTAGCGTAGGCAAAATCGGGGCACGTCGAAGAATGACAACGGCAGACTTCTATACAAACTGAAATCCATTTGGGGGGTGGGCGAGATGTGCTTCGGTCTAGTAGCCCATGGGAAACCTGGCAGTAAGGCAATCTGGAAGTTCCCAAGCAAGGAGATTTCCCACCGCAAGGGAAGAGCCGAAAGGAGCCATCCAGGTTGGTCTTCCTGAAGACGGCAACATGTATTTAGAGCAGTAACTCTCACCCGGGGTGCCACATCACCCTGGGGTGCATTGAGATCCTTTCAAGGCTGCTAGGTCCCACACCATGTTAGTAACATCGTTACATGTGCAGATACAATTCACAAGACCATTCCTATTTGACATCTTTGGGTTTAATTATGTTAAAAATTCTGATGTCGTAGTCTTTCTGAGCACCTGACTTTTTTTTTTTTCCTGTAATAAAAAAAGAGTGAAAACCTAAGAGCTGACATTTTCAAAGGGGTGCCTTGGAATAAAAAGGTTGAGAACCACCGTTCTAGAGGAACGGTCGAAGATGAAAATAAATCGAGGAGACCGTTAGGCAGTCCACTCCAAATCTTTTAAAGTCACAATAGCAAAGGTAATGGATTTGCTGGAGAAGTGGATAGCGTACCTCGAATTGAAGGTGCCGTTCCTGTTTTAGGTTGTACATCATGAAGTTGGTCATAGCTGAATTAAGCCTCTCAGTATTATATAGCCTCCATTTTGAAAGCATAGGAGCACTGGCGCAGCTCGGTGATCTTTGCAGGAAGAGAGACGAGCGGCATTTTAGTTGAAGTAACGCTAATGAATCGGGCCATACTGACACATGCAGGAATCGGGACTTTCTCTCGCTCGCGCTCTCCTGCTAATTTCAGTATTGGTTTCTTGTAGCAGTGTTTCATGCAGCTTGCCAAAACAGGAGACAGATATTTCCTTTTTCACTAAATGTTGGGTGGTTGCTAGACAGGAAGGAAGCCCAGGAGCAGCGAATCCATTAGAAAAGTATAGAAATAACATCTGATCGCCAGTCTTCGATTAAAGAACCAGGGATATGCTTCAGGTTCACGGACCTTGTGCTCTAACTGCTTATTATCTTTGGCTGGGTCAGTGATTTTCGTGGCCCGTTGCCATCAAGGTGTAGTCTTTCAGTTCGGTTCTCATTGCCTCCCTGCTATTTCAGGACTCTGCTTTTATTAATAATGCTGAGACACTCATGAAAGATCGGGCAGGCTCCAAGCGTCGGATCTATGTATTTTAAACAATGGATGTTTTAAGTTTTTACCAGAAACCTGCTTTAAAATAACAATCGGACACCCACAAACTAACAACAGACGCGTCTAGTGGGGTTGGATATGACAAGGTATTTAAGGGTTTGTGATGTGGACAGATTGGGAGGAGTCCAGTGCAGGGCGAGGAAAAGGTTTGGGGGTTGAGGGAGCTGGGCTGATTGAGTCTGCAGAAGAGAAGACGGAGGGGGATCGAACAGCAGCCGTCTCCTCCCCAAGAAGATGGAGCTGGGCTGGTCTCAGTGGGGGCAGCTGACAGAAGAAGCAGCAATGGGCTCAGGCTGCAGCAAGGGAAGTTGAGGTTGGATATTGGGAAGAATTTTCTCTCAAGTAGGGTAGTAAAGCATTGGGACAGGTTACCTAGAGAGGTAGGTGGTGCAGTCTCCATCCTTGGAGGTCTTTGAGATCCAGGTAGACAAAGCCTTGGCTGGGATGATGTAGCTGGGGCTGGTCCTGCTTGGAGCTGGGGTTTGGACTAGATGTGACCCACCCCCCGGACGTCCTTTTCAACCCTTATGTTGTATGATTTAGAAGCAGAAGGAAAGCTTTAATGCAGCTTGGACTCCTAAGTGGCTTGGTTATTTGAAAATTACACCGGCTATTTATACACACCATTGTGCCTTATGTCGCCAGGGACCTGAGCTTGAACCACGGCAGAAAGACATCTGGATATCCCAGGTTCATGGTGCAGCCGAGTCTGAAATAAAACTTGTGTTCTTCTCTTGCTTGCACGCGCACACACCAGTCTTCAAACCTAGATGGTTACCAGCAGCGTTCAGTGCAAATACGTCCCTCTTTTAGGAATCTCAGCCCAATGCGAGCGCCCATCGTGGAAGTACTCTGCCTGAAGAGCTGACTCCAGTAAGAGACCGAGGCAGAGCGCAACCTTCCCTGCTTGTTCGGCTTGCTTTCCGAGGGCTCCTGCCCCTCCAGCATCCTGCATTGCCAAAGGTAGCAGCAATGGAGCGTGCCTTCCTCAGGCTGAGTACTTGCACTTTTGGGTTTATGTGACGCATCAGCACTTGGGGCAAACAACAGCAGAAGGCGAGGCGTAACGCAGTGCCTTTTTGTGGGTTCAGGTGCTGCATCTTTGACAGCCAGGTTGCGACACCCCTGCTCACGTTGAGCGGTAACTGGGAGCAGGGAGGTTGGTTCAATGAGATCTACGTGTGATATATCACGAGTGAGGGATGGTGCAGTGCGTCTCTCAATTAGCAATCTGTTGCAAAGATCACACGGAAATAAAGGTCAGAATTCCTCTCTTTCCTCTAGAAGTGTTTTGGCTGCCACGGAAGTCGATGAGCCTTCTCAGTGTGCGACTCGAGAAGCAATTTGGCCCTAAATTAATTTCACTGGTAAAACTGAAACTCAAAACATGGTGTGAATGAGACATCTGTTAGTCTGCTGATTCATGTCTAAAGAGAAATGTCATAAGGATTTTTAGAATGCAACGCTGCGGATGAGGCAGCTGCGCCGACGCTCTGGATCAGTCTGTTTTATGCGAGATCGTGAATAAACCCTACTGTGATCCTTTTTAATTTTAAATGTATGTCTTTTGAAAGGCAACAAAATTAACATACAAAAGTGCAACTGAGAGTGGCACAAACTAAGCGAAGAAATTAAAGGCTGATCCACTCTCTTCTAGGTTTGTCAGGTTAGTAACTTTTTATTTTATTACACAAGACTGATGATGCACCAAGTCGCTTATGGAATATCAGCTTCAAATTGGACCCGTTTCCTCTTTGTCCAATGTTAGCACACCCTTAACAGTGCTAATACTTCACGTAAAACTTGAGCAACTGTTCTGGATAGAGAGCACGGGACTTGCATTTTTATTACGTTGGGCACACTTTGCATTAAAAACCCTTGCTGGTTAGAAATTCATCTGTCCCCCTGCACATTCCTCACATGCTCACAAACCTTTGCTAGTGGTGACATGATCGTATTTATTTATATGCTGTTTGTTTTTATTGGCTTTATAACATCTGTTTCCTCTGGCATCTCCGTGCTCCCCTGCAACCGTAACCAGAAGGTTGCCAGCACAAGCTGGACACTGCAGGGCAAACGCACCTAAGCCCTGGGTGGGTTTGGTGGCGCTGGTAGGCACAGGGGCTGTGGGCCTGGGCTGACCGGGCAGGAAGACTTTTGCAGCAAGGATTAAAGCAACAGGAGCATCTGAACTTGAGCACAATAACAATCCCGTCTTCATGCAAATTCTTCAGCAGTAAAAGGGAAACATATTGCACATGACACATTAACAGGCTTGTCTTTAAATACAGTTGTTTTTTCCCAAAGTCTTCCTTGGGGCACCAGTGGCTGTTCAAGGCAACGCTAATGGCTGCATTTCTCTAATAGAAGGGCCAGGACGACCACTTTAGAAGATGAGTGCAGTTGTCTTTAAGATGTGTAGCTGCATGGAGGTGTTCCTGTCTCTCCATAGCAACCAGGTATTATGAAAATCCATCCCAGTGTCGTCTTTTTGATTCTCCTGACTCAGTCTTTTGGAATAAATCTTCCTTTTATTGTATGAACTTAGAAAAATTAGTATTAACGAGAGCAAGAAGTGCAGCTGCACACAGTTGTTTGGCTGTGAAGGGACTTGCGTTAGGCGGCTAGCTGCATTACCATGGGGACTCAGAAATGCAAAAATCCAGAACTCTTGGTTCAGAGATGATACTTTTTGTTAGACCAACTGAGACATTAAGAAAATTTTAAAAAATTCTGCAAGCTTTTGGGCTCTCATGCCCTTCATCAAGCTCAGCGGAAGGCAAAGATGATAAAAAGTCCCCATATGTAGGAAATAAACTTCCTTTTTCTGTTTCAGACCAGCACAGCTACCAAACACACTCCTGAAACATAGGGACTTGGAACTTCTTTAGAAAATGGCTCGGTCTTCCAGTTCAAAAAGAAAATCCAAGTTCCTGTAAACTGGTAAACCCAGTTTGCTAAGCTGTCCTAGGAAAGCAGCAGCCTCTCCTCAAGCAGCAATAGAAATAGAAACTTTAGTAAAAGCAAAGAACAATTTTGTCTTAATTTCACCTTCTCCCTCTTCCCCCACCTTCAACCTTTTGAGGAGGTTGGCATCGGAGCCCAAGCTTTTTAAATGTATATAATAAACTTGGAAAGGAATGGCCTGAAAAACAAAGGATTCTCCCAGCAAAGTTAACGCTTGGTGAATTGTGCGCGTTTTTGTTTGGTTTTGCAAGTCGGGAGCTGAAGCCCGGGCTTCCTTCCGCTGAAGCGGTGGTGAGACGGTGGAGACGAAAGCGCGTTCCAGTTCTGCTCTTACCACCCGTGGGACTCGTCTTGCTGCCCGTCCGCATGGTCCCCGTTCAGGTTACGGGGAAGTTGCGTTGGACTCTACCAGCAGTAGTAGCTGGCATGATTTCAGCTTGGCTCTTTGCTCATCTCGGGACTCCCACCATATTAGATGGATGTAGCATTTTTTTTGTAGCATCTGCCCTTTTGTTTTAGTCTGAACGACCGGGAGTGCTCTCGATCAATCCAGACAGAAAGCCATGGGAACGCCAACTAGGGCAAGGCAGCTCCTCAGCAACATGAGCTGGGTTCGGCGACTCTTGGTGCTTCCTGTTGAAGCTGTGCCACTTTGTACAAATTAAGTACTTAACGCAGACCTTTTAAACGAACCCCCCCCCCCTCCCCCCATGAGAGTGAGTGACTGCACTCCAAATCCTTCCCCTGCGGGGAGGATGGGACTCGACTATGTCGCATTTTGCTTAATGTGTGACTGACAAGCTCAGGCTTTGTAGTGATGGAGGCTCTGTATTTCTCTTGCCGTGAACTAGTTCTGTTTTATAATGTTATCTTGTTCTAAATTCTAGGTGGTCTTTTAATACCCATCGGTTGACGGTCACCTGGTGTTGGGCCAGTGCTGATGTGTGAGTTATGAAACTTAGCTTAGAAAATCTTTTTGCTCAAAGGGAGACTGGAGTGTGCCCTTTCCCCCACCCTCTCCTAGCTGTATAAGCTGGAGACGCTCAGTGACGGCTCCATTGGGCAGGCATGCTGCGTAAAAGGTCATGGTGTTGCTTGCCTTGGGAGAATATTTCGATCCAAATAAGAAACTTGTTTGCCTTTGGTGCCAATCTTCATTTCTTTTCCCCTATAGGCAATTTGGGTAGTAGCGTCTTGTGGTTTCCTCTCCACAAACTCCTAGATTTCCAGGAACGAAACCTGTTATCGCCTCTTACTGCCTTTCACCAAAAAGACGAAGTCAGTCATTGGTGTACATGTGCGTGTATTTCCTCGAATGGAGGTGGGATGAAAATTGTTAGCAGTGGCCGCCAAAACGTAGGTGAGCACGTGCCTCCCTGAAGAGAAGTCCTCTCTTCACCAGACAGAGGGACCAGTGTCCGTCCAGCAATCCTGTAGCTCTTTCTGCAGCTTCCTGATTTGAAACCGGTGGTTTAGACATGTCAGTCATTTAAAGAGGATGTTGGTACGAAAGACCATAACCCTTTGTATGCGATCAGCAGTGTTTGACCAAAAGGTCCCTGCTCTCTTCCCGTGCTCTGGAAAAGGTGCGTTCATCCAACCTGGCTGAATCAAGAGCACGGAGTCGAGCACATGAGAGACCATGGTGCATGCAACCAGCAAGATGTGTCTGTTTAGCTTGAAACTAGATGTTTGGTAAGATTTTTTTTTTTTTTTAATTGGGAACCTTTTTAGATAGAAGTGAGAAGAATTTTTTTTTTTTTTTTATACCAGTGCTTGTAAGAAACTTGTTTGGAGTTCCTTATTAATACATTATAAGAATACTTCACAGAGACTACATTTGCATGCACTTAGCACTCTATTACATGACAAATGAGAGCATTAGAGAAACATTTTTGAGGTATTATATTAATATGCAGCAATATATACTACTAGCTGGCAAATCATTTTATAAAATGGCTCTGCAAAGGAGGCTGTTTAACTTTTTCATCTGTGGTAAAGGCCTTGGAGCTGTCGGCAGCAGAGCGTGCCAGCGTCGGAATGGCACTAGGAGAGAGCCAGGGGTGCAGAACCGGGGACAAGGGGCACCACGTGGCAGCTTGGTCTCTGACCCCCCACGTTGGGCTGAGATGTGATAGAGGGTGCCTGGGGCCTTTTACACTGGGTCCTGGTTGCTGGCTCTGCTGCTTTCACTGAAATGTCTAGAGCTGGAAGTGCATGGTTTGAAGGCAGCCTCTGTAAGGCGACTTCATGGATGTCGTGGGTTTCTGGGGTCAGAAGGGACCTGGCAGAGCATCTGGTCCGACCCCCGGCTCTTGGCAGGAAAGAGCACTGGGGTTCAGCAACCCCCGCCAGTTGTCTGTCCAGTATCAAATCCAGCTAAACCAACTATTTTGCTTGAGCTGCCCATCATCCCCCGCCAGATGCTGTTTATATGGTTCTACCTCTTGCTGGTCCAGGGGAGAAGACAGACTTTTTTTGATGGGCTGGAGGGCATCCTGGAAAAGAGGCAGGGGAGAGTTGGGTGGGTGGCAGGGGTCGTGCCCACCTCTGGTCAGTTGTTTTTTAGATGCCCTGGCAGGGCTGTGTGTTTAGAAATGACTTTCGGGGAAGTATCACTCTGAAAAGGAAGCGTAAGCCAAAGCCAAACAACATGCTGTTTGATTTCGCATCAAACCTTTCTTCAAGATATTTATTCACTCCAGGGAGAGAGAATGGCTGAATAAACATGTGGAAATTTCAAGGCACCACGGTTTTCAATAATCAGCATGAGTGCTCAATGTGCAGTGTCCAGCTACTCGTAGAAAAACCTTCTCAAATTGCTCTATAAAATTGTGCAATTCTGATTTAGCCGAGGGATGAGGCAGTGTTTAGCACCGCAAACACTTCCACGGTGCTGTGGACGAGCCTGGCGTCTTCACCGGCTGCAGCACCGTCCAGAGCTCTGAACCTTCCTGCTTATCCGGGCCTGGCTTGTCAGCTCCTCTGTGTTGCAGGCTACTTTCTTTTTTTGGAAGCATCTGTTTTCAGCCATTTACCTTCCTTTCCTTTCCTCTCCCTCTTTCCTCCCCCCTCACCCACTTTTCTTATAAAAGGATTTGCCTTTCAGTTTCTGTACTCTTTTCAATGCGTATCCCATGCAGCCCAGAGCAGCTCCTACTTGCCACGTGCATCTCCTTTTCAGATCCCTGCAGTATGGCTTATTCTGATATCTGGTGCTATTCCCATGCATCTGTGCAGAACAACAGTAGGACCTGCAAGAGATTTAGCCACGAGATTTAGTAACCTGCAGTGGATTAATGTGTTTATTCCAATGGTGTGAACTCTTGTGATTTTTGCTGCAGGTCACTAAGGGTTGTGTTGCACCTTTATGCTGTGAGCTGCACAGCTGTGGACGGGTGTTAGTGCTCGCTTGGAGTTTGCACAGGTTGCCCCCTTAGTCTAGATGCTTTCTCTGACTGCCCTTCCTCCACCTGCTCAGCTGTGACTTGCCCCTGGAGGCCTGGGAACCGGGGCAGGGCTGGGGGCTGTCCTGTGAGCTGCACTACAGGGCTGGTGAGCCAGGACAGGCTTCTGTCCCCGCTCGGTGTGGGTGGCATGTCTGTGGGGGGTGGCCACATCTTAATGCAACAGGACCTTGGGGAGCAAAGAAAATCCTGCCGTGTGAGGAGTGGCGTAACTTTGAGCTGCATAACAAGTGCTTAAACCACTCTAAGGTGTTAACCCGTCGATTGTCCACACATGAAGAGCTCCAGGGGCCACCTAAAATTACCATGCAATTTAGGTCCTATGTGATGTCCCCCTTCCTGGATTCATGGGAATGCATGGGCATCCTCATTTTTTTTTTTTTTTT
>JAGPOW010003182.1:13384387-13405422 GCA_030014935.1 Caiman crocodilus | reverse complement strand
TTTTTTTTTTTTTTTTCATTGCATAAAAAGTGTTTCTGGCCTTCAGAGTTGTGGAGAAAAACTTGACCACACAATCCAGAAAGGCTCAAAACTCTGCAAGGGAATTTAGAGCCCAGATTTTATTATTTCAAAGAGGACAAAAATTCTCATGATGGTTTAAACCCAGGCTATGACTCTTTGGCGTGCTGATTTGTGATTTTTGGGTTCTTGGGGTTGGCAGTCCAATTATGTGTGGATAAAATGGAGCGATGGCAGGTGACATGCGTCCATCCAGAAGCGTAACCTCCCAGGTTTTGTGTGGTCTGTCTAGTGCTTTTCCCCGTTCCATTTACAACGCCCTGCTGCTCAGAGCAGTATGGCAGGAGACCTTCTGCCTCTTGAAAAATCTTCAGTCTCAAGAAGAAGCTGCTCATTGCTTCTCATTTTTTAAAAGCAGCAGTTTAATAATGAACTAGATGGTGACAAGGGTGGAATCTTTCCCTGCCTCTTGCTCAGAACTGAATATTTAGTCATGTAGAAAGGGTTTATGAAAGCAGATTCCCTTTTCAAAGATGATTGTCACAGTAGCTTAAATTGTCTGCCAGGCATCACAATAGAGTTTTACTGCCGTAGAGAAACAAAAGCAGAAGATAAGCTTAAGTCATTGAAACAAAAAGAGAACAAGGGGGGGGGGGAAACATCAGAACAAGCAAAGTCTTGCTGAGGACAAGGAGACGCAGTGATTTCCATGCAAGCAATAATTTGAAAAGGCCTCCCAAAATAAGGTTAAAGCGCTGAACGTATTTAAAAGGGTTTTGCCTTCCCAGTACATTTCTCATTTCAGTGGTAGGTCTTGGTTGGTATAGTAGCCAAAGCAGCATGCCCTGAAGTCCCGAGAGCCGAACCGAGCCTTGCCTTGTCTTGCGGCTGAGGCGTGGAAGGGAGCAGGCAGAGGTCCCTTTGCTAGAGCTGTCCAGCAGCGTGATGGACAGAATGAAACAAACCCCCGAATAAGATGAAAAATAACACTTTTGTGCCTTGAAAGTGGCCGAAACCTATTTTCTGGCCCCTGCAAGTTCTCTTCATTTCTAATTTGAGTCCCCGCTCTTGTCCGCTACTAGAAGCTAGAGTTTCTAGCTAATTCTGTGCTTTTTCTGTTGAGCCTGTACAACAGGCACAACTTCAACCAAAAAAAAAAAAATCAAGAAAGCCAGCAAAAAGCAGGTGAGTGAGTTTGGTTGCATAGGAGGAGATCTACTTATTTTTCGGGGGAGTTTGTTGCGTGGGAAGCACGGTTGTCGTGGGGCGCCGTCTCTAGCAAAATGACTGCTTGCAATGCCGCCTTGAAGTGCCTGCCAAAATGCAGCTCTGCCTCTCTGACCTTTGCAAGTATTATCCCAGTTTTGCCAGTAAGCCAGCCAGGGTGGATGAACCGTTTGGTTTCTGCCCAAATCCACAGGATGATTTGGACCTAACAGCCTTAGAGTTGCTGCCTCTGCGTCTGAGCTCTCCTTTTCTTGGCTTCTGAAAGTTCGGCTGTTGATCTTGCAGACACTTAAATACATGCTTTCTTGAGCTTCTCATGATGCACACTTGGTTGGAGCTCTTAAGTGTTTTCTGCGCTTGGGGAAAGCTGCAGTCGTATCATGCCAAAGCAAGGAGCTGGTTTGCTGGTACGGCGTTGCGGTGTGCTAAAGAGTGTTAGTGAAAACTGAAAATAAGAATATATTGCGTAAAAGCTTTAAAGGTGGCCTGGCAATGCCTGTTTACTTGGCTATATGCTTTTTTTTGTTGTTTGTTTTTAGCGTCTCTGTAAAGTATGAAGAGAAGAATGAGAAATTGCTAAAACGTATGAACAAAAAGCTCCTGCTATAATCCCAGAGCCTTTTCATGCCTGTAATTCCCATTGAAGTCAATTGGAGGCTTTGGCTGCAGGCAGGAGCACTGCATGGCTGGGCCCCATGCTTGGGACTTTTATGCACTGATAATTCACCTCTTGTCTTCCCACCACTTTAGCATAACTTGATAACAAGCATGGATTTCAACTGGATTCAGCCTCGCTTGGCAGAATTTCTTTGCCCGTAGCATTTTTCTCTTCTTAGGACAACTTGCGCAGGGTGCAGGAACTGATGGGGAGCTGCGAGACGGTTTGGTCTCCTAGCACGAGCAATGGGGGAAGCTGCCCGCGTGTACACCCTGCGGCTTACGGCTGAAGTCCTGAAACTCTTGAATGGCCATCTAAGCGTGCACGGACACCGCCGGTTTCCTGTTGAGACTCTGTTGTGCCTCCTCTGAACCAGAAGCAGTGGAGGGCCATTAAATCCACACAACTGAAGTTCCTAGGGATACCAGGCTCGCCATGTGTGTTTGCCGGGAGAGTGGAAAATGCGATGCCTCAATTCCCGCCCACCCAGTAACCCACCAGGATCCATGCTGTGTCTTAGAAACCACAGAGGTGAAGAGGCTTGGGGCGCTCGTAGCGTGGGATGCTTGGGAGAGCGAGGGACTGGCACGTTTCCACAGCGGGGGGGTCTTGGCAAGAACGCGAGCGCTGCGCTTGTGCCCACGGACAGTCAGAGAAATTGAGGGGAAACCAAAGGTTGCTGAAGAACACGCGGACCCAGCCTGAGAGGCTTAAACACAGCAGCCTGGTGAGAGACCGACTGGGGGTGCCACGTGAAGACCACACGTGGCACACGGGTATATACGCCCAGGTGTAACCCATAATTTGTATTCCTTTGCTTATGTAAGAGCAAATTACATGCTGTTATAGTCTTGAAGGAGGATATTTAAAGCCATCTAAACTTTAATGGAAACAAGATTCCAATTATTCTTGTAATGATAAGGATGAAAGTTTTCTAGTTTAGCCAGAGAAAGTCCTGTCCTTTAATGAACCTCGGTAATTAGAAATGCACCAGTCTATAACTGAATTTCTAATGAATAATCTATAGATATACGTGTTGTACAATTTAGTAGCTGCTGTCTTCTCTCCGATGCCCTTTATAATGTTCACAGTCAGTGCTGTATTTCCTACTGTGTGCTTGCAGAGAAGTCAGCCATCGCACCATATGGCTGTCTTCCTCTAGCGATTAATAAGATCGCACGCAAAGGCTCCTGAATCTTTGGGGACTATATTTTTGCTTGTGGTCTTGTCAGAACACGTGGCACTCCAGCATGAGATTTCTCACACTTATGCCCACCAAATGACAAGTTACACAAATGACAGCATAACAACATAATAGTACAGGAGTTAAGAAGAGCTCAAGTGTGGATGTGCGCGTGCAACTTTGAGAACTGCAGCACACATCTGCTTTTCAGGTTGCACAGGTCATTTTCTAGAACTAGTTTTTATGGCTGGATGCAGGTTTCATGGATGCATGTAATCAGTTCCTTGGCAAATGTACTTCCAAGCAAATTATTTATAGTCACTTTCCTTTGTGTTTAAGGGTCGAGGTATATGGCACTCAGTATTTTAGAAACAATAAAGTTTCGAGTTACTAAAATTGAACGGATTAACACAGTAATGGGGAAGGGGAGAGAGTGTAAATAGCGCTGAGCTTTTCCTATGAACCATCAGGATTGAACAAAAGCACACTGATGTTAAGCAGTGTTTCTTTACTCCATTTAGATAAGCGCTGAAGCATTTAAACAGAGTATTTGCAGTTTATTTCCAGGAAGATGCTCGCTTGTAAAATAGATGAAAAGGATAGGGTACCTTTCAGAGGATAAATTTTGTCTGAATTATCCCATCTTACTACCCTGCTGGTGCCTGATTTTATGACAAGTGGCTGTGCACAATTTAATTCCCCTGATTCTTCACTCGGCTTGGCAGGAGTGGAGCAGCAGCGAGTCTGGGAGGCTCTGGGGAGGGTGGCGGTGCAGTGCCATCACCTGCACGCGCCGGGTTGTCGGCTGGGTCGCTTTTGGTCCAAGGACACGGGCAGACGAGGTTCTTTGGGTAGACGTGATATCTCTTTGTTGGACCAACAGAATAGTTGGTCCAACAGGCTCTCCCTCTACCTGAAGAAGGGTGTGTTATGCCCAAAGGCTTGCGAGGGATGCTCCCCCCAACTATTTAATTGCTCTAATGAAACATAGCACATCTATCCCAAGAACTGTGATCGCCTTCACAATGCAGTTTGGTTTGGGCATGCCTGGCGGGTGGCACCCAGCACCATTAATACACTCGTATGTTTGTGCGTGCATGCGTTTTATGGATGCTCACTGGTGAATTGGACCAAAGGCAGGCCTGGGGTCAGAATAGGGAGGCTCCTAGTGTTGTGCCTTGGACCAGTCGATTAGGATTCGAGTGCAAAAGGCTTGAGAGGAAGGAAGGTTATGGTTAAAGCGTCAAAATGGCAATGAGACGGTGTGGTGTCAGTCCTTGGCTCAGTGTAACTTTGAGCAAGCCATCTAATCACTCCCTGCCTTGTTCCTTGTAAATGCCTGTTTTAGACTGTAACCTGTTGGAGACGGATGTATTGCTGCTTGCTGTGTGTGTATGTGTGGTGTTGAGCCCAAAACGTATCCTGGGTTTACACAACGGTGGTACTGCTACTGGAAAATAAAACTTTGTTTTCTAAACGGAGAGTGGTGGATTACCTAGTCCCGGGAGAGTTTAGCGCTGTTTTGCATCTTCCACTTATCCTTAAAAAATACTAAAATCTTCACATCATAGGGGAGGGGAGAGCAGGAGGGTTTCCATGTGCTGAACATTACAATCCGGGTGGGTGAGACTGTTCCAGCATACGGTTCTGTCCGTACAAATCGATAGTGTCAGAGGAAGGAGATGGTGATAGGAGCTTATCTGACTACAGCGATGGGGATGATGGTCCTATTACGTGTGATAATTTCTGTAGGTCTGCCTGAGAGTCCTGGCTCTCCGCATAGGATGATTCCCTCTGTTCATCGGGTGCATCGAAGAAAAGTCTGCCACTGGACTTGTTCCTATGGCTCAGGTGGTGAGGTAGGCATGTCCTCTGCCACGGGACTGAAAGATTAGGAGCCCAAGATACAGGTCCGAGGTGTCCTCCCAGCAGACTGGTCTCTGGTCACTACCTTCTGGACTATGGGCAACTTGGCATCTTCAAGGGTAAATGCAAAAGGCCTGCAGCTGTGAGTACAATGCATACGCAGAACAAGTCCAAAATTTGCAGCATCCTTCACAGATGTGCTGTGAACACCGGCTGCCAAGGGGGCCACGTGCGTTCTGTGGATGCACCTGCTGGGCCGATAACCAGACCTCCGGCCACTGCCGTTTGGGTACAAAGGACGCTGCTGTTACTGGTAAAGACGCTGATGTGGTCTGACAGGTAATGATCAGCAAGTAACATCAGCAGTAGCAGAAAAGCGGTGGCACTGCGGGGAAGGGTTCATCTAACATCAAGGCCCTGGCACGTCCCTGTTGGCCTGACTAGCCTGATGATGAGGGAGGGGGATAATTTTGGCAAGTAAATCAAACAGACAGGAAGTTTGCTCAAATGGTCACCTGCTTGGCTGGATTGCCCCGGCTGGAAGGGGGAGCTGATGTACCGAGACTGGAAGTTACTGGGACGCTTGGAGATGGGGTGGTTGCTTTTGTAGTTCCTCCTTGCACAGCAATATCGCACAGCGAGCAAGCGAACTGGGGCCTGGCTGCTTGGTGCGAGTGAGGGTGTAGTCTCGCGTCCCCTTTTGCAGGGCTTATTTGCACTTCCCAGGTGACGTTCCCCCTCTTTGACATGTCCCATTGCTTGCCTCGGTGATGACCAGCACCAAGGTCCTTTGGCATTTATGGAGCTGGCTTGAAAGACGTAGCCATTTGCTGCGTCCCCTCTCCCCCCCCAACCCTAACCTTCTTTTTTTTTTTGTCCTTTTTATTCCCTGATGTTTTTTCTCTGCCTCTCTCCCTGCACCAGGTGAGCATTTTCATTCATGATAAACACGTTTAGGCTCTAGATTAGCTTTCCTCCTGGCATTGCAGTGCTGTAATGTGCCTTTATAACCAGGTGTATTACCTGCATACGAGGTGCATATTGTTCCAGGGAGAAATACCCATTAAAATCCCATCCTACCCTAAATATGCTCTCTCCTCTGTGAAGTTATGTAGCTTTTGCAATAGGCGCTCTCTCTCTGTCCATGCATCCAGACTCAAAAGAGTGGTTTTGTGTGTGTGCGCGTGTGTGTGTGTGATAAAAAGACTTCAGGTCCTAGTCTTAGTTCTGCCAGGCAAGAAGCCTCTTGCCCTTCTTCTAAGGGTTTCTTAGGTGATGCAGTAAAACTTAAATCAGTGTTATTCTACTGCTGTCATTATATTGGGCTAACTTTTCATGTAGACACTTTTTTTTTTTTTATCCTGGAATAAAGGTGCCTGTGCAGGAGGTTATGCCATTATAATGATCAGAGTGTAAATTCACATGTTCCCGTCACGGTGACAGTCCTGTCGGCGCTCACGTGTCGTGTCCAGGCCGGGCCCCATGGCTTTCGGGGAGGAGGCGGTGCCCGCGGAGCCCCACGCGGGCCAGGGCCCCTGCTGTGCTCTGCAGCAAGGAGCAGGCTAGGCTGGAGCTGCTCGAGATCATCCGTAGCTTTCAGCAGCACTCTTGCTACCCGAAAACACGCTTAACTATATTTTTATTTTAAAGGAAAATAACTCTTTTTTTCTCCGTGTTATCAAACAAAACATCAAGGAAAGCACTGCTTTGGCCTAACCCCTTTATCCAGCAATGGCTGTGCTAAAAGGTGCCAGATTTTCTTTTAAATTTATTTTTATTTTATTGCATTTTTTTTTTTTTTAAAGTCTCTTTCTAATCGGCTTACAGGCCTTAACTCTGCCTCGTTAAATATTCCAAGTGATTTGAAACTCCACAGTTTTTTCCCCTGTGACTAATTTTCAAGCACTCTTACGGAGCAGAAACTGGCTGAGAGGTAGGCAACAAAGGCCACAGATATTTGATCAGACTTCAACCTGGGGAGCCAGGCTAATAGTGGGTGATCCAGCGTTGTGCTTTAGGGCTAATTCAATATGTATTGATGATGACCTAGAAAAGTGAACAAACAGTGGCAGGGTTGAAAGATGAGAGAGAATTATTTAGGTTAGTTGAGGCTTGAGAGCAGTGTGAGAGACTTCAAAAGGACCTCACCGAGGTAGGCGAGGTGGGCAGCGTGATGGGAGGTGAAATCCAGCGTTGACAAGAGCGAGGAAGCGCGCTTAGGAAGGGAAGCACATTGTACCTCGGAGCTCTGACGGCGGTCTCGCGGTAAGGCTCCGTCGGCATTGGCGTGTTGCTACGAGGAAAGCCGGTATTATCAAAGTCGACTGTCGATATGTCTCTCCAAATGCTGTTTACGTATTGCGTCTTGAAGATACGTTGGACTGCAAAGGGAACGGATGGTTGTCGCTTCCTGCCCCCAAGAGAAGTAGCCGTAAAACCAGGGGTGGTAAGCCTCAATGGGTATGGCTGCCTGGGGAAACTTTTGGGCAGCGTTCTCCTCCTTGTCTTGGCGAGTTTCTTCCAGGCACCTGGAGAATTTCACATCCGAGTTCTGTACGAGCAAGCTTATTTCGGAGGATGGAAGTTATGGGAGGAGGGATTTGAGGAAAACTTCTCTCATACCGAGGGGGGGGAGAGACCCTCAATGGGAAACCAACTCGGCTCAGGCCAGGTCCCTAATGGATCATAAATCTCTGTTACTCCTGCACTGTCAGTGGGAAGCCTCACTCTGTTTGTCCAGGACTAGGAGAGAATGTGGAGGCACGTGGGCTTTGGTAAGAAGTTGTTGGTCACTCTGTCCCTTGTCACCGATTTCCCATGGGGAAGAAATGCAAGCGCCCAAAACCTGCTTGGCGGGGCAGGGGGATCAGAAGCGGGAATCCGTGGGGAGGCATTGCCGTGACCCAGCCTTGGGATGCTAGGATGCGAGGTAGTGTCCCGAGGCCAGAGGGGCCGAGATGAAGTGGGTGTCCTGACACTGGAAATGGGATGAATCGCAGCAACAGTCCCATAACCGTGAAAACCACACACCGCAGAGTGCACTAATGGGATGTGCGGTGAGTGGGGTTGGAAATGCTGGTGGGCCATCGTAAAATCAAAGCCAGTAGCTTTTGGCCTCTTGGACAGGTGACAGTGAAGAGGAAGGTAGATGACCTGGGAATTCAAACAAGCCGCACTCTGTGCTGGCAAGAGCTGTTGGAAAAAGTAGTTTGCCATCTATTGGCTCCTCTGTGAGAGCCTACGAAATACGAACTTCCATTTCCACCCAGGAAAACTTCTACAATCCTTTCTCCAATGCCCGATGAAGGGTGTTTGTGCCCGAAAGCTTGCAATTGAAGATTTTTTTATTTTTATTTTTTGCAAATACATGTGTTGGTCTAACAAAAGGTATCATCTTTACTATGAGTTCTGGTTGGTAAAATCTGGAGTTTTAAAGGGAGTGGGGAATGGGACTTCATTTTGTACAAAGGAAAGCTGGCCTTATTTGCCGAAGCCTGCGGAGATGGTAATTCAGGAGCTGCAGCAACTTGGGTCTTTTTATAGCAAGGATGAATCATGTTGGGAGGTTGAGGGTGGAGGAGGCTGTGGCCGGACACGAGAGCCTTCGCTGCGTTTCATCTGACCTGCGAGGCTCGGCATGTGCTTTTGGCAAGGGCAATACGACATTACCAGGCACTGCTTTGAACTGCCTGCGCTTCGCTGCGTCGAGTCGGGCGCGTCGAGTGCGGCGTGCGCGCGAAGCGGAGGGAGGAGGTAGGACGAGAACAGACATGCTGCGCTCAAGAGCGGCAGCGATGACGGCTCCTGCAGACGAGGAGGAGGGATCCTCGGGTGCCATCACGCGTACTTTCTGTCTGTATCCGAGGTCCCCGTCGTGTCAAATCCAGGTTCGTGCACAGGAACAGCCAGGAGTACTGGAGCGTGCAGGTGTTTCGGATTTCCTCTTCTATTAGCTGAGTTCCCGTTGAACCATGACTATTGTGGGCACCAGATCCGGGATCTGCACAAGCCTTGCGGGAAGACTAGAGCACATCTAAATCCATGGCTGTCATGGACTTTTTCAAACCAAAAAATTGCAGAACGCTGCAGTCCAAAGGTTATTCCTTATCTAGAGCTGCTGTGTCATGCAGCAGTTTCTCAACCAGTATTTAAGGAGAGCGAGTGTTATGTGCCAGTAAATTAGGTGTGTTTACTTTCACAGCCCTTTCGCACAGACGACTGCGGTCACTGAAAGAGGTGTTAGGTCTGGATCTGCCAGACAGCGAGCTACAGTCAGCATGTCGCACCGCGCGCAGGTGTGAGAGGGACAAAGCTGCCACTGGTTGTAATATATCGGGTGACAGAGGGGCTCCAGATGTATTTAATGGAAAACTCTGCTCCATGTTGTGTTGCCCTCTTCCCACCTCAGTGACAGTCACTTGAGGCAGAATAGTCCGATTCATTTGAAGTGGAGCCTGCACGAATCTGTAGGGGGTGGCAGAGGTGGAGGAGCTCGTGTGTGTGTGTGTGTACGCGCGTGTAAAAAGGGAGTAGATACAGCTTCTTGTGGGAGGCTAACTCTTCTGCGCAGGAAAAAGCTATAGGGAAAAAAATGTTCATAAATGGAGGCATTTGGCAGAAATGGAGATGCAGAAATGTTCGGGCTCTGTTCAGCTCTTGCTGGTGTTAATTCTGTAGACTTCAGAAAAGTTTTATTCTGTTTTTTCGAGTGGCCCTTTTGTTTGTTGGGAGACTTGGGATATTTGCACCATGGTCGCACAAGTCCATTGCGTGAACTCTTTAATTTTCCAGGAAGTTACAGCATGCAGTAGGGCGCAGTCGGATACAAAACGGATGCCTGTCGTTTCCACGTGTGCAAGACGAATGGAAGATGTCTGGCTGCTGGCAGTTGCAGGACCAGTGTGCGTTGGGGCTGTTTTTGGAGTGGACCGGCACTGTGGCCCTTGGGCTTAGATGCAGTGTGAACTTGTGATTTGGGGAGAGAAGTGCTGCCATGAACGCGGTCTAGTCATTTCCTTGTTTAACCCCAGCTGTCTTGAACCAGGGAACTCTCACACCAGTGAATGGAAGGTGGGCTGGAGAAGTGTCGAGCTGTTGCCTGCGGTCCCGGCTCCTAGTGAACTCCCCCACTATGTTTGGGAAGTGGGGTGCAGTATTGGAGAGAGAATATGGAGGTTGATTCTTTGGGACCGTGAAGACTAAGTCCATTGCACTGAATTAGCATAACGCTAAAATGACCGCTTTCATGTTGTTGTTCTGGTGTCCAGGCCCACCATAGCAAACTTTGCTGGTCTATTGGAAATGGACTGTATTGCGGTCTGGCTCTAGCACTGCAGGAGCCATTCTGAACATGCCTCTGTAGCTTTTCAGATTATGTAAGTTTTAGATGATATAACTTTTAAAAGCTGCCTACACCTGGATGCTATTCTGGTGCCCACAGCTGATTGCAGGCGCAGAATGGTGGGCATGATGGTGGGTGCAGATTATAGGCTTGAGATGCCAAGCGCCTGACTCGTCGGTGGAGTCAAACTAAGCAATTTGAAATTTCTCTCACACCCCTCATTTATCAAGCATGGAAAAACAGAGTGCTATTTAAAACCTGGCCTGAAACCTGCTGAGGGGGGAAACTACCTCTCTGAAGCCATGCAAGTCAGCGTGGTATCTTTGTCATCCCCGGTGATTCATGTTGGGGGATTTGGTTCCTGAATCGGGGTGGCAGTTGAAAGGGGCATGATTTTGGGGATGTGATGGGGAGGTTGTCGCAGCGATAGAAAGAAATCCATCCGTCTCTTGCCATTGATTTGACTGTTCAGTTCGCCTGGTGGGTCCGGCTGCGCCCCTGCAGCGTGTCGGATTCCCATGAAATGGGTCTTGTTAATGATGGATGAAATGGAAGCTGCCTAAAAGATATGGGCTGGTTGGCACAGTTATGACACCAGTTCCCGGTCTCTCGCGAGATGGCTGGTCGTTTGCTTCGGGTTTACGGCACCCAAGCTGCAAGCATTAAAGGTGGAACTTGCTTCCTTGCACTTTCTTCCTGTTTCTCCCAAATATTTATACGACTAGTTTTTAATTGCTTTGCGGTGTGTCGGAAGGCAAGTATCAGCACAGAGCAAGCAGTTGGGTCTGTGTGCCTTCTCTTCATCTGTTTCTTCTTTTTGTTCAGGAAGTAAGTGTGGTTGGAAAGAAAGGAGCCGAAGGCCAAGCAAGGACAACGAGAAACTTTTATTTTTTTCCAATTAAAGCTCTGATTAACTCATCTCTTGTTGCTGAGCATTCGGGGCTGGTTCACGGCTTTGACCCCAAATACCGCTGAAGGGGAGCGGAACGGGAGAAAACGGCCGCAGGTTTTTCATCTCCGAAAGGAGTCTTTGGGACTTCTGAAGGTGCAAGGCAGGAGACTGTGAGAGCGTCTCGCTCGGCGGGTGTTCACAGTGGGGGTGATCTTGCTCATCTCTGCTGCTGCATGAGGTTTCCCCTGTGCTATCTCGCAGTAAATGGGGGTATTTCGGAGCACAGGTACGGGCTCAGGAAGGCAGATGGCGTGGAGAAGAGCTCGTGGCTGGCGGCGGCGCGGCATCCTTCGTCAGTCCAACCAGAGTTATCGCGCTCTTTCATGCTTCACCGTTTCATTGTTGGCATCTGGTGTCAAAGTGCAACCCCTGGTTATTGTGTTGTGTCTTAATGATAGCATTTTGAAAGATTTCGTGGTAACACTTGACACGTGGAGGAGAGCAAAGGGAATAAGCTCGAGTCTTCCTGCCTTGCTCTTCTTTGAACAGAATTTGTGTAACTAAATATATATCGATCAGCAGGGTCTAATGAGAGCACAGCAAGGTAGTGACAATATAGGTTATGTTCTTCGGGTTTAAAAGAAGCCATGTAGCAAATAAAGCTAGCTAGGAACTGAATAGCTGAGTCGCAAGAACAACAGAAAAAGGATTAATTAAATCTCAGTGAAAACGGCTTACCATTTTACTATTTTAAATATACCTTGATAAAACCATTTTAATTCCTATGCCCAAGTAGGGTGTCCTTTGTTTGTCCTTACTCAACTGCAGTAAAAGCTGGGAATTCAATACATATTGACTGGGAACGTATACTGAGGTCTGAATTACTCGATAGACCCAGAATTTCAGCTGTGAGGAGCAGCATACAAAGCTGGCCTAACTTGTTTTAAAAGTCCCTCTGCTGCGTAGTTATGTCCTGCCCCCACTCTCCTTTTAAACAAACAAAAAATCAAATCTGCATATTGGGGTCCATGCAACTCAGCTGGTAATTAGAAGAGCAACTGCGTAACTTACTATAGACCTCTGACTGACTGCCTGGAGGAGAAGCATTGCTCCTGTCCATTGATCTAAATAATATGATGTATACATGATATATTGATAAAATACTCTGACTTGAGGCCAGTCAAACCAGGAAGCTTAAAATGTAGCACTTGAGCGTTCAGTCACGTTGTTCTGTTGCTGGTTTTTTTACCTGTGCATTGCACCAGTCCTTGTGCAAAATAAGCACTGTGCTCAGATCCCAGAATAACTATCCATAAATTAGCAAATGGGAAATTTCCTGCAATTGGCTGGATTAGAGCCAGGTAGTCCTGAGCACCTAAATCCCGTGCTTTGCCCCTCCCGCCACCGTTACCGGCAGGCTGGTCTTCCCCGGTGTCCCCGGGGGAGAGATCGATCCAGCTGCCTTTTTTTTTAGGTACCCACCTCCTCTGCCTGACTTGGCGTGGCAGCCCCTAAACGAACGTATTTCACACTGGGGTGTCTGTATTTTTAGGAGGCTCTGCCTGTTTCTTCACCACCTCTCAAAGATTCTCCCGAGCCAGATTCCTCCAGAGCAACGCGGTACAGCTCGGTGGGTCGCTGCCGCTGCCGCTGAGAAGAGAATTTAGTCCACTGCAGCATAAAGATTTATAAGACATTACTTCAGTTAAAAACTGAAGTCAGAATCCTGCAACGCATCTAATGGAAGGAGATGAAATGGAGCAATGAAAATCAATATAAAAAAAATAGTTCATGCTAATGACATTTAACAGTCCTGCCCTGAAGCCGCTCCTGGATTTGTTGGGGGAGCAGGGTAGGATATTGGCCGCGCAAACCTTCCACGGAGTCTGAAGTGGAGACGGCGTGCCGGAGGGCGTCAATATGAATCTCATCACGTATTTTTAAAATTTCCCCTGCTAATTAAAACAGGCTACAGTCGTGGTGAGCCTCCTGGGACTCTCTGGAGAAGAGGAAAAATGGACTAAGTCTGAATTCTCTGTTTTTGAAGGTTATTTCTAATAAATCAGAAAGTAAAGATCTTGTAATGGGAAAGTTGGTTCCCCCCCCCCATCCACCCAATTAAGGGTTAGAATCTGGCTAATGGAATCATAGTAGTTAGTCAATTGCTACAAAGTCATAATAGCTGTTTGAGTGCAACTAATACTTGCAGGCAGTAAAGTGCCTATGGTAAAATAATAAACCATTATTTCAATAATAATCTCAAGTTAATTAGAATAAGGCAATGTAGCATATTTCTAATACGAGACAAAAAACAATTAGCATACTACTTAGTAACAACAATATCCTTATTATCCCAAAGACAAAATAGGATTAATGCAGCAGTGAAGCACCAAAACCATATGTCAACAAAAGAACGTGGTGGCAGCTTGACTTTGCCAGCCGCCCTGGCAGGTCCGGACGGTAGAAACGCCTTTCTCCTCGGATAGGAGGACTTCTCAAGAGGATATCTAGGCCGGGGTTAGATTTTATCTTCCTTGCTTGTTCTTGCCAGAAATATGATGGCTTTTCCGAGGCTGAACGTGCAGTTGCACAGATAAATTCCTTACAAAAATGCTTAATCGGTGCCTTTTTTCCCCTTTGTTAACTTAACACAATAGATTCATGGAAGTTTTCTTTTTGTTTTTCTAATGATCCTTTTTAGGCCAAAAGAGCCCATCAGACGACCTAGTCTGACCTCTTCCACAATACTAACCGTTGTCTTTCATGCATGTGCCCCTGTATTATATGGGCCTGACACCTGAAACAATCTGTATTTTTAGCTGCTTCGAGTTTTCCAGAAGGGTTTTGCTGCGTGCAGCGGTCGGGCTTTTGACCCAATCGCTGCGTAATGTTAGGCTGAAACCGTGCAGTGCATTTTGTTGCGGTCGGCCTGATAGGGATGCAGGTGGATGAGAGCACGCGTAGCGTTAACTCCAACCAAGCCCGGTCCTAGGGCTCCGTCCGCGGGGCTTCCACACAGGCAGCTTGGTCGAGTGTCTCTGGTTTGCAGACACTGGTCAAGTACAAAGTATGGTCTTCTAAAAAACCCAACCCAACCAAGTCTTCATATTAACGTAACCCCCCGCTACCCAGTATGATGCAAGGCTGGGAGAGACGTCCTCTTGCTGTTTCCTTCCAGCTCTAGACTCGTGCGTGGTTATCAGCTCCCAGGTTTGAGATGTCGGCCAACGTTTTCTCCAGTTAATGTCTATCTGCCCCCAGGCTGGCTTCTGTTGCAAAGGTGGAATAACGAAGATTACTGTTAAACTTTTTAACCCCCTGCACCACCCACCCAGCTTGAGTTTAGCTTCAGGTTAACCTGCTGTTGTGTTGGGCTTTCACTCTTTTATGGTAGGCTCTGATGGACCATACAGGGGGCTCTGCAGTCTCCTGGTTTTTCTGTCTGTGCTCTTGGCCTCTTGCATGAAGAAATTTTTATTTCTCTGGTGCCTAGCTGTTATTGTCCAGGTCCTGCTAGATTTGTCTGTTAACTCTTCAGTGTTAAGTCACTCACTAAAAACCCTCTTTACGTGGTCCTGATGCCACAAGCCTCGTGGGCACAGGCTTGCTCTCCTGCATGGCTGGTTGGTATCGTCTTACACTGCTGGTTATTTTGCTTTTAGGACTGTAGGGATTTAGCATTGTTGAAAGATGCCAGGCTGAGCAACGTAGCATTCAAGTCCTGTCTTTGCAAGCAGAAAGAAGAATCTGCGGCGCCTCTTCTTTGTGTTGCCCCCTGCCAAAATCGGCGTCTTGCTAGCGTGTTTCAGAAGACGTGGCTTTGGAGTAGATGCTCTGTGCTCGCCTTGTCTGTATCCTGCGCCCAGCCAAGTCCATGATTTGGACAAGTCCAAAACTTGTCTTGGCTCTGATGGGTAAGAAATCCAGTCTGGCACGCTTAGCCTCTCTGCAGAGAGTCTTGATGAGGGTGTGCGGACGATGTGGTGCTGCTGAACAGTCCCCCAATGGTAACGACTACTGGCCACGTGGACCCGAGTGGAGTCTGAAATGGTGGCTTGGATGCGAGAGGCCTTGGAGGTATGAGAGAGGAGGGCAGGGTAAGGAAGGGGGTGGAAGGGGTCCTCTTCTGAAGTCGATCACAAATATTGACACAATTGCTATCCCGATGCTTCAAGTTACCCTTCATTGTTTAGCATCCACAAATGGCCTTTGGATATCTGTCTGCTGGCCATCATTTTCTGAAAATGACGTTTTTCTATATTTGTAAAAAAACCCAAATAAAAAAAGGTTTGTTCCGTTTTGCTTTGTGTGCTGTGTTTTGTGGAGAAAGCAAGCACCGGTAGAACTGATGTTCTGGCAGTTTTGCTCGTGAGCATTTGTAAAAGAAACTGTTTTTTGGGGAGGTGGGAGGAGAAAAATTGAAACCCTATTGTCCAAGGAGAAGTAAAGTAGTTGTAAATAGCTGTTGATACATTTTCCATCAGGCTGCAATGATATTTTTCATTTTAAGGACTGAGACGTGAATTTAGGAGTGGCGATGTGTTCATTCACTATGGATAATTCTGGCTTCTGCTCTTGCATTTGTTTTTACCTGCAGAAAACCCGTGCGACTTTCCACAGTTGCAGTGGTCAGGCTGCTCGGCCCAGGGGCAGCAGGATTGCAATCTTGTAACTTCACACACTTCCTTCTGCATGCTCAGCTATTTCCTGTGCTAGTAATACAGACGTTTGTTCTGCTTGGCCGTTACGTTGGGCTAGATGGGCCGCGAGCCTGGTCTGCTCTGGCACTTGCTGTTGGACACCGCAGCTCTCTGCCGGCAACGCTGGTAGCTCCCGAAAAATGGAAGACGTGCTCTAGGAGGAAACACCTTTTAAGGCCGCAGCTTTTTGTTTGAAACAGTCTGATCTTAGCATTTTTATTTTTTATTTGGCTGCGACAGCTTATGTTCCATCCATCATGATTTTAGCGTGAGCTTGTGCATTTCTCTTGGGCTCTATAAATGAGGATAAAGGCTGACATTTGATGGAGTGAGACGGGGAGAGCGCTGTAGCTGGGGTAAGAGGCTTCTCCGTTCCTTGATGTGACAGCCTTTTCGGCGATCTAGATAAAGTTAGACTCTTTGCTAGACGCGCCTTATGATTAATTTGTAGCGTCTCGCGTCACGTTAATTATAACCCAGTATCTGAGAAATCGGCAAGAAAGGGCAAAGAATCAAATAGTGTTGTGCTTTTCCAAGAATCAAAATATGTGAGCTGATTGCAACAAATCTCTAAAACAAAGAGAGAGGCAGCTCCCTGAGAGCCTTGCCGTGACGGGAAAACCTGTATCTTCAGCAGAATCCTAACACGCCTGTTACTTGAGGTCTCTGCGATGCTGTCAGCCATTGCCGACATATGGCTCCAATTGATGTGTCCTGACAATAATGGCTATCAGCACTCAGCCCTCTGTGCTCAAAACAGGGCACATCTGTTATAAATTTGCTGACCTTCAAGGGCCAGTAAAGACCTAGCTGGAAAACATCCCTTGTAATATCCATTTTTTTTTCCCAGGGCTCTTAAGCATGGGAGTGAGCTGCTGCCCAAGAGATGACTTCTGAAAGTCGGCTCGAACAGTATGATGTATATTATGAGCATTGATTTCATCAGGAATGCACTGCAGTGACTAAACGATGATGAATGGGGCCTGGCTGTAGTTGCTGTTTTTATTCTGGGAAGTTACTTTATAGAACGGCCTGGGTGTGAGGGGTTGCTTGATCTGTTTTTGGAGGCTGCTTTTCCAAGTCCTAGATGGGTACGTTGGTGCACGCACCCTTTCTGCCAGGGCTGGGCCCAACCCAGTGGTCGACCCATTGGTCAGCATGAGGATTCCCGTAGAAAAGTCTGAACGAGGAGGTTTGGGACCTGGAAGGCCTCACGTGGTGTTTCTAGTAAAGAAAGGGTTCAGATGTTAGCGCCTGCTTGCAGGAGGATGTCATTGTAAGCCCAAATTGCCCCACGGAGCAGCTTTCCTTGCAGAGCAATGGGGCTCGGAGGGCGTTTGTTTCTGGGACTGGTTGAGGACTTTACCTCGGCAGCCGTTCGGTTCTCCTCCGTAATCAGCTTGTGCTTCTCCGCTTGCTGTAATGACCTCAGCCCACCCATTCGGGCTCCGCGGCTGGTTTGCGACGGTACCTTTGGATGGAGCCGCACCGGGTCCTAACCCCAACCCTGCGGCTGACCTGCTGGGCCGTCGCGTCCCGCCTCTGCTCCCTTTTCCCCTCGGTAAAACGGGGCATCAGCGCTGACCTTCTGTTGCAAGGCACAGAGCGCTCTTGTTGGAAAGGGGTGCGAGAGCTGGGTATCGTTCAGCCGCACCACTCCCCTCCTCTGTCCTGGGGCGCGTCTCCCTTGCTGCGCAGCAGCTTGCAGGCGTGCGCCGGAGCGAGCCTGAGACGAGTTGCGCTCATCGGCAGGAGCTGGAGCTGCAGCCCGGTTGTGGGACGGCCGGACCGTCTGCGCAGCGCGTCTGGATCTTGTGCTCTGGCCCTTGTCCTTGCCGAGCAGAGGAAGGGACTGTAGCATCCAGAGACGGATGCTGTAATCGAGCCTCTTTTAACTCGAGATCCTCCTGGCTGGCATGCAGGGCTCGACGCTGAGATGAGTGGGAGAGGGCCTGTGCCTTGGTGGGAGACCCGTGCATGCCCCGGGGCAGGAATCTGGCTATTTAGGTTCATAAAGCTGAAACGATTTAAGTCGCACTTCTTCCCCCGTCTTTTCGCTTGCTTTTTTTCTCTTTCGGTATTTATACTGAGCGTGCGTAAAGTTGGTCAGTCTTCACTTCCCTCATTCTCATTCAGTAGTGGCTGTTAGGATCCTCAGCATTGCAAGGGAAGTTTAATTAAAAAAGAAAAAGCTGCCCCACTTTCAATTACATTTTAAAATTAAGGAAGGCGGTCTCTTTCTAACATAGCAATCTTTCTCTTTGTTTTTATTACGACTTATTATAAAATCATAAATATAAGTGTAATCTTATTAAAAGACACATGGCAAGTTGTAATTTATTAGATAATTTTTCAAAGGATAATTTAATGAGGTGAAATATATGAAGGTAACTTATTTAAAAAAAAAAAAAGTGAACATTTCATCTTGCAGGGACACAAATTGCCTTGACACGCTTTTAGAGAAGTCTGTTGTCAAACAAGGCAGCCTTTCACTAGCCCGTGCTGATGCTTTTATACGTATCTTAAAAAGCTTTAAATTACCATTGTGCTGTCACATGTACTGAACAAACAAATGGATGCTTTTTGTTTGTTCCTTGTCTTCAGCAGTTGTAATCTTCATTCCAGGCAATTATCTAGTAGGAACCAAATTTTTAATCAGGTGATTTAATTTGACGGTGTCACTTCAAATTTGAGATCTTACAAATGAAGCATGAATAAAAAAGCTTGGCTACGGGGTCAGCATGGGAATGACTTGGCACAGGGGG
This sequence comes from Caiman crocodilus, assembly GCA_030014935.1. NCBI lineage: Eukaryota > Metazoa > Chordata > Crocodylia > Alligatoridae > Caiman > Caiman crocodilus. Next base: position 13,386,772 of record JAGPOW010003182.1, on the reverse strand, counting down.
GAACGCCGGTCGCTGGCCCCTCATCCGAGCGGGCACTGCCCGGGAAAGCCTTGAATACCTCGTCCCCACAGGCTGAAATGTCACGGAAGAGCTTTTCGGGTCTCAGAGGGCGGCTGCTCCCGGCAGCGTGGGCAACGTGAACCACCCCAGAGCACCGTGCTGGACCACGGTCCTCCTTTCTCTCTCTCCCTGCCACTCGACGACCCCATGCAGATAAAGGGCCCAGTGGTTATTGATTGCCCATTGGTTAATGAACTGAAATAAATCTGTGCTTCCCATCCCGACTCCAAAGGAAAGGTTTCCAAGTGAAGGTGGGGCTTGGCTCATGTGCAAGTCATGGCCGTCCGCTGGGAGTGGAGTGGCTGTAAATTGCCTGGCCCACGCCTGCCCCGTCTCGTGTAAATCTGGCTGCTCACGAGAAGGTAGCACGGGGACTGGATAGCGGCCTGTGCCGGAGAGCAAATGCTCCTCGCCGGGAACGGTCGTTGCTTTGGGGGAGCCTAAGAATCGGGGCTGGCCGCACCTTGCAGGGTCCGCTGGCGCTTACGTTCTCCCTCCCAGAGCAGACTGGGGCCAGCATCTGCAGAGTCTTGACCCTCGGGATAAAGTAGGAACAAGATCTTACCTTGGAACAGAGCGTTTCTTAAGCCACGGGAAGCTTAATGCCTCAGGGGTGTCGATGCTGGAGCCAAGCAGACAGGAATGCACCCAAGAAGCAAGGAGCTGATGCCGCCTTTTGCAGCAAGGGCCACAGGATCTTTACTAGCAGCAACCTGCCTCTGGCTTCAGCTCCTGGCCCGCTCCCTCCTTCTGTTCCCCTCAGGGACGTGGCCTTCCACGTGCGACTAATTTGACCCCTTCCCTGAATACCCCACGGCCCTCACCCGTGTTGTACTCTGTTGTACTCGTGCCCGGTTGTACTCTGGGTTTGTGCCATGCCAGGAGCTCCTCACTGAGGTTCTGGGGTAATGCAGATGAGCAAGACTGCAAATAACCTCCCAGGCCTGCTCCTGGCAAGCGGCAGGTCTCCATCAGCCCTGGCAGGAAAGTGGGGAGAGAGGTTTTTTTGTTTGTTTAAAAAAAAAAAGTGTTTAAAAAAAAAAAAAGAAAAAGTCCCCTTTTTCTGTTGATATGAAAAAAGAAAATCACAATTCTGGGACGAATGCTAGCACCCACATCTAAGGAATAGCCAGCCCTGTTGGGAGCTGAGCTTGCAGTTTCTGCAGGTCTAGTTAAACTGACTTCACACCTGGTGGGTGGATCACGAAGTCCTCATCCCGTTGCGGTTGTACAGTAATAAGATGGATGCTCCATAGGGACTGGCACTGTGCAGGCAGCCTTGTGCAGCACTTGGCTTATAGGTTACTTACCGTGCTGCTGTTTGGTGCGCGCACGTGAGATGCACGGCCCAAATAGTTTGTTTTTTCTTGCATGCTTTAATTAGAGTGGATGATAGTATACTAATGAGCAATTCATAGCTGGTGGGTTTTTTTTTTTCCTTATCGTTGCTTAAAACCTGCTTGTTTAAATGAGATGTGGCCTTCCCTGTGTCCATAGTTGGTGTGTAAAGGTACTTCCTTTGTGCTGCATCAGTTTGTTCATCAAAGAAAATTTACTCTTCAGGAGTTTTCACTTTTTTTTTCCTCCTTCACCCTGGAAATTTGCTTCACATGTTTTTGAAGGCTTTATAAAAGGATTTAAATTCAAAGCCTGAAAGCCTGACTGGAACTGATTTCACTCAGCTTCTAGTTTACAAAACGGGTGTGGAGGGGGTTAAGGGAGAGAGAGAGAGAAGCTGCAGCTTTCGATTTTTAGGTGGAGATGTCTGGTTGCATAATAATGGCCTTAGGTGGGACTTCCCCGGCAAAGCCCGTGATTTGGGTGCAGAATGGCAGGAAGATCTTTCAGGGTGGTAGTAGGTTTCTTCAAGGAGACGCAGGGTTCAGGGGTCTGCAGTGTTGGTAACCATCCCACTTCCTTGCAGCCAGACCCATCTCCGGATCCTCGAAACGAATATGAATGCTTCTCTAGCCATCAGTCGACGTGCTGTCAGTCTAACACGGCCGTTTTTTAAAGGAAATCACTTTTTTGCAATGGCTTTTTTAAAAATTGGCTGCAACAAAGCTGAATAATTGTTGTGGTGTTAATTGCTGCTTTTTTAGCCAAACCTGAACGCAGGATGTTTCCTAAAAGACTTCTTTTTATGGCATTGTATAAAAATGAATCTATTTTTAACACTTGAGACCAGATGCAAAAGAGGAAGAAATATTGTTGTAGTTTACAATGAGCAGGAGCATGAATGCGACACGTGCACACGCTGCGTTCGTGCTGGACGGATGCTGAGAGCTCGGCGCAAGGACGCGTGGCCCCCGGCGCTCTTCCTGC
>JAGPOW010003182.1:13352330-13367170 GCA_030014935.1 Caiman crocodilus | reverse complement strand
TGTGGGGGAGAGGGGAGTCCATTAAGAAAAGGAGCTTTGGGCTGTCACGTTAGTCGGCGCCGTGCATGAATGTGTTGTTGTCAAATGACCATTACAGCAGTCCTCGGAGATCATAGTCATAGATAATGAGGGTTGAAGGGACCTCGGGAGGTCTCCAGTCCAACCCCCTGCTCACAGCTGACCAAGCCCCAGTGCATCATCCCAGCCAAGACTTTGTCTATCTAGGTCTTGAAAACCTCCAAGGATGGAGACTCTACCACCTCTCTGGGTAACCTGCTCCAGTGCCTTATTACCCTCCTGGTGAGAGTTTCCTTGTATCCAACCTCAACTTCCTTTGCTTCAACTGGAGCCCATTGCTCCTTGTCCTGCCATCTGCTCCCACTGAGGCCAGTCCAGCTCTGTCCTCTCTGCTACCCTCCTGCAGGGAGAATGAAGGCTGCTATTCAATCCCCTCGGTCTTTTGATAGACTAATTAATCCCACTCTTTTGCTCTTTGGCAGACTAAATAATCCCACTTTGCTCGGCTTTCCTCGCAAGTCCTGTCCCCCTGCACCCAACCATATTTGTTACCCTCCACTGGACTTTCCATTTTGCCCACATCCTTTCTGTAGTGGGGACCCAAAGCTGGACATGGGCCTCCAGATGTGGCCTCACTGATGCTGAAGAGATGGGAGATGCTCCTCCTCCAGATAGAGAAGATGCTACATGTAAAACTCAACAGTAGTGAACTGTAAGACTTGAGCTTTTCTTTTTTTCTTTAAAAGCTAATGCTGGCATTGAAGCAGAAAAGTTCACTAAAGGTTATTTCCCATAAGAGTAGCAAATGGTTTTAAATATGATGAAACGACTTGGTTTTGTCCTTTTGTAAATGTGTGAATTTGCAGGCCTTTGCCTGGGTGCACGGTGTTCTCGTTAGATGAGCTGTTAATGTGAACTGTGCCGGAAACAGCGGGCACGTGGCGGCTTTTGTGGAAGGGAGTGTTAACGCTAGCTGAACTGAGAGGTAGCTAATGACTTGTTTGCCTCGGTTAGTATTCATCTCTTGGGAAGATAAGTCTTGGTGTGGACCAAAATTAGAAAGTCGAAAGCCTGAACTGATTATTATATTTCTGGATGCATCCTCCAAAAATGTCCCGAAATGCCTCTTAACACTGCAAACAGTGTCATGTCCAGCCTTTCCAAAGTGACAGACTTTGCTTGGCTCGCTTCCCTTGTTCTTTCTTCTTTTCAGCTAACATGTTTAAAGGGCATTGAAGTTGGAGGACCACAAAAATACTCCTGTTTAATCTCTGAACTGATCGGTTAATGCAGACTGGATTCTCCTGCCTTTGCTGATCAGTACTCTGTTGAACCTAGCAGCCATGTGCTCGCTTGCATATCGAGTCTCATTACTTAGCTGTTCTTCCAGATGTCTCCTAATCGCCTGTTTCACAAGGCTGGTCCATAGAAATAAAATTGGAGGCCATTCCACTTCTTCCTTTGAAGTGTCAACTCTGATTTGCATTTGGCTTATGACAGACAGGAGCCCCACTTGCAAACCAGGCTGGGTACGAACACTGGCTCTGTTTTTGTCCCCCTTGCAATGTGCCTTGGGAACAGGAGTACACCACTGATGGGAAGGTGTCATGGAGAAGTGCTTTGTGTGCACCCGCTTGTTCTGCTCTTCTTCTGTAACAAAGGGGGAAAACATGCTTTGCTTCACTTTTAGTAGAAAAAGGAGGGAAGGAATCAAGTTCATAGCTTCAAAAGCAGGAAAAATACCCTGGTAAAAGTGGCACATTGTTATCTGTAGAATATTAATCTGATCTCGCTTACCCAGAAGGGACGTGTTTATAAAGAGAAGGTGATCTTCAGACCCAGGCGTTGCATATTTAACACTGAAATGTCTCTAAGGAACTTCTGGTGTCAAAAGGTGCCTTAGTCCCTTGGCATGGAGGAGTTTTTTCCTACTTCTGTGCAGCCAAGGCATCCACTTGGAGGAGCATTCATGCCCTAATTACTTATTCAGCCGTTGCACAAATTAGCATGTCCTCTTCTAAAAAAAAGTCTCTTAGGATACTTATTTTTAAGTAGTCACAGACCTGAATTTTATTTTTTTAGTTGGAAACCAATAATACCAGCTTCTCCTTTCTTTTACTGCTTTTATGGTGCAAAATATCCATGTTTTATTCTCATTGCTGTAATAAGGTTGTTGTGATGTGAAGTGCGTTTGTTGCTCTGGGTTTGTGCTGAGCCTCTCATTGAAGTTGCAAGTTGATTGATTTCCCCCTCTCCCCCCGGAGTTAAAAATGCACATGTAGCCTTTAACTTTGAACACTTTTGGCCTCTGATTGTAGGATGCTAATAGCTGGACAACCTGGAGCTACAGAGTCTAACTCTTCAAGCTGTATATAGGCAAACAAATGAGCAGGCATTCGGCAATGGTGCTGTACTGATGGGAAGAATGGGAGGGTGACCTCTTGGTGAGAGTTTTAGTACTTCCACGAGGTTTCCGTCTACCGCCATACAATAAACCTAAATAGGCTGGAGAATTGGATCGAGTTCTCAAAGGCTTGGATGCTGCAGTCCCAGGGTTCCTCCCAAACTCCCCAGTTTAGCACTGGACAACTGGGGCTCTGCAGACCAGTGCAGGTGGCAAAAGTAAGCCCAGTGTGTGCAATGGCTGCTGCTTTTTCATGGAGACCATCCTGGGTCACTTCCTGAAAACGGTCGCGATGACTGCTAATATTTTCTACTTTACCAATTGAAAATATGCCGAAACACAGCAGAGTTAAATTCTCCTTTTTTAAAAAAAAAACCAAACCTCCTCCATTTCTAGCTATTTCGTATAAGATATCGAATTTGAAATATTCCTGGATCTTTTCTAGAAAGGAAATAAATACGCAGAGCCTACGGATCTTGAATGTGCAAGTGCACGATGGAAAGATTAGATACCCACTGTAACACAAGCTTAACAAATATGCTGCAGAATACAGAGAAGGTAGGAGAGCGTTGTTGCCCTGCGGTTCCTAAAAGATTGCAACAATACACCCAACTTCCGATTTCGGTTTAATATCTAGCTGAATAAATAACTGAGTGGTATGCGAGTGGCATCGATACCATGGTGGGAAAACAAAGCAACCAGCAAGGCTTGGCATAGGCTGTAGCGCGTGGATAGAAGTAGTGGCCGGGCATCGTTGCTGTTGCAATAGTCGAAGCATGAAATAATCAAGGGGAGAATGGGAATTTTCATTTTGGAGTAGAAAGTGGGATCTTTGTGCTGCATAAATGGATTGAGCAGGGCTAGTTCTTCCCTAGGCAAAGGGGTGGTAGAAGTATTGCTTGTATTTCTGAGGCCTTGTTTGGCCACCGCACGACATCTTGTTGATATAAGAGGCTGTTATCTGATAATCTTCTCCTTAGTCTCTGTACCCCAGGAATTGCCCTAAAGATAGGAGGCACAATGTGACATCAAAAGTCTTGTGGTTACTGCCTTTGTGATTCTTGAAAAGGCAGCCTGTGCCTGCAGAGGGAATATTGCTGTTCAAGTGCATCCTTTGGCAGTGGGAAAAGCAAGCAAAATACTGCCGTGAGTGGCTCCTGACAAGATGTTACCATCCATCTTCTTGTCGACTGCCAATACTGTAATCTTTGATGCGGCTCTTAAGAGGTGGGTGGGATTGTCGCAGATCCTTTGTGCTGAACATCACATGCCTATCCTCTGCAGAAAGATGGAATTAATAAATGCCGGCTCTATCTGTCTAGGTGCTTTACATGTCCGGTGTCACCGTGGCGTCGAAGCACCTCGCCACCAGCGAGCTCTAATCCTCGTGCCTTCTCCGAGGCAAGGGCATGTTAGCCCATTTTATAGATAACGGGGCAAGTGAAGTGGCTTCTCTAGCGCGTCGCGGAGGGACTGCCGCTGAGCGGAGGCTGAACCCAAGCGTTTCGAGTCTCGGTGCAGCGTGCCCAGTCTCGGAGCCGTACCAGATGATGGTGGTAACTGCTGAGATCCTGGTTACCTTGCAAGCCACCTGTTTGTGGGATTTCACGGCAGCTGCAGTGTGCCAAGGCTCAGGAGCTAATAGGGTATTTTAAGTGTTATATTTGTAATGGGACTGGGGGCAAGAGACCTTCTGTGTGGTGATCCTAGGCGTGCAGTGCAGTTTGTGCTACCACCTGGCAAATCTGGGTTTTCCTGGCTCTTAAGGCATGCTTCAGGGTGTTCCCATGAGTTTCCTTGTGGGGATGGACTAAGCAGATCGGACCAGGGTGAGTGTTTGATTCGGGGACAGAGGTCCCTCGGAGCACGGTGCACCAGACCGTATCAGGCTCTGAATTGCTCAGGTTGTGTTGAAGCCGGTGTGTGCCTGCAGGATAAGATAGCCAACACTTGACGCTTTCCAGTTCAATACCTATGAAATCCCACAATGGACTGTAGAGCTGTGCATGTGAATTACATCCCTAAACAGCACTTGAATACTGGGTTTTTGTTTTGAAATGTTTGCCCTGAACTTTTAAATATCGTCGCCGTGACCTCCTGGGCTGCTGGAGACTGTGGGCCCTGGCTTTGCAAAAGGCGTTTTGTTCAAGAGACGTGGAAGTCTGTGGCGCACGGGTAAAGTCCAGCACTGGTGAGGCATTGGCTTAATGCAGATGAAGTGCCTGTTCCCGGTACACGTGATTCCTAGCAGCAGTCCGTCATCCAACATGGACTCCCCCATCTCCCAGCTTTTACCACGCACGGATTAATTTGCTTAATGATCGTAAGTGGGATTTAGTGGCCTTACTCCTGATGGTGGCTCCCAGGTCTTCACTTGCTGTGCCAGGGGGTGAAGACCCCTGACTCCAGCTGAGGTTGCGAGACGTGATGGGAGCTATTGGCTTTGGGGGTAACGACGACCGGGGCGGAGGGGTCCTCGTTATTCTCCACGACTGAGCTGTCGGCTCGAGACATTTTGGGCTCTGTTCAGCCGCTTCCGCGTTCTTCTGTGGACTGACTTTATAATAGCAACTAGTCTTCCCGCTGTGCGAGTCTCCCACTGACTTCGCCGGACGCCGCTTTTTTGTCTTTCTCCATTTCAAAGTAAATCCTGAATGTCAGACTTCTAGGCAGCACTGCTCACTTCTTCCAGAGTCCCGGGCCCAGTCTGCGTATTACTTACCATCCTTCTTGCTCTGCGTTTAAACTCGGATGTGAAGATCCCTCTTCATCTTGGTATTTGCCTGCCTCACGTTACCATAGTACCTGATGGTCCTATAGTCCTGTATGCACATAGTTATCCTACAGCACCGCTGAGCTAGCGCAGTAGCGTTATCGCAGCCTTAAATTTGGGGAGACTGCTTTTCAAGATCAGGAAGCACGTTGGGGCCAGATCTTGTTCCATCTATTAGGTGCTAAGTGCAATCCTGGTCTACCCCGCTCAGTTCCCCACAAGAAATACTAATGAATTTACTCCTGTAGCATGCTCCCCCTGTCCTGGGCATGAAGACCAGGCACACACTGCATCCTCCTGCCTGCTCTGCTCGTGACTTTGGAAGGACTCCAGCGGGGTGGGATAGGAGTGCTTTTAGGTGCTTATGTCCATTTAGGCAACTAATAGAGTAGGATGTAGCTGTAAGTGACTTGCCTGAGGCCACCCAGGATGTCTGTTGCAGGGCTGAGACCTGAATCCAGGCTAGCACTGGGACCTGTGCCCTGGAGTAGCCTTCTGGTCTCCTCTTGCATAATAAAGGCTTCATTTGCATGGTTAAGTTCTGCTGGCATTGTTGTTTTTTTTTCCTGGTACATCTTGTACTTTTGCTGTAATTATTACTGCAGTCTTGCTGATGCACAAGCCGCGGGCACGCATACAAATCTTAGGGCACCGAAAAGAACTGGAAAGAGCAAATCCACATTGGGCACTTCTGTTTTTCTGGCTTGTTTTGCACGACCGTGTCATCTGCCCTAGCATATAAATTTCCTTAGACGTCAACACAGGAGAAGAAAATGCTGAGAACAGAAGGGCGGAGATGTTGCCACAACCTCTGCTGCTTGAAATGCCAAAGAAGTTTCTTGCCTCCTTTTTAACCCGTGTGCTTTATGAGTTAAGTGCCCTTAAATGCCACTGACTTTGGTACTCTGCACAGTCCTTTGCAAGCAAGGCCTTGAATGCTTCCCTTCCACGCTGCCAAGTCCTCGGGCTCGGTTCTGAGGGGTGGTGAGCTCTTAGCCCAGTGCTTCTCAACCAGGGTTTCGTGCCTCTCTTGGTCCTTTCAGGGGGGCCGGGGAGGTCTACGTAACTGAGTGTGCAAACGTGATTTGCAAGAGAAACCCAGAGGCTGCGTCCAGTCAAGGAGGAGCGTGTTTCCCTGGGGAGAAGCAGCACCTGCACATCTTGTTTGGGGGGGGGTGTTAGTCAAAAGGAGTGAAAATTGCAAGCTAGTGTTTTCCAAGTCTCGAGTCCATAAAGGTCGAGAACCACTGTCTTAGAGGAAAGAATGGCATTTGTGGGCACACCACAGTGGTTTTCAACCTCCTCTTCATTTGCAGACCCCCTAATAATTTTGAATGGAGCTGCAGACCCGCCGGAATGGTAAGGGTGGGTATTGGCACGCTTCTGATTGATCGGAGTCCTCTCTCCCAGACCCGCGGACCACGGGTTGGAAGCCCCCCTGCGCTTCACAGTTTGCCTCGTGTGCCCTTTTTCCGTACAAAGCAAGCTCGTCCCCTGAAGGCGCTAGTGGCTGTGAAGTCACGCAGAGTTTAAATCACTTCCCATTCTGTTCGCTTGTTTGCTGTCTTCCAAAGACGTCTGGTGTTTTCAGCTGCCAGGTTCCTGGTGCAGCCTCGGTCCTTCTCACCCTGGGGGTGCCTAAAGGGCTTTTCCTTCCCAGATGCCAGTCTGCTGCTAACGAAAGGTGACATTCACTTCCCAGGTAGTTCATACTTCCAGGCTTCCACAACTCGTTCACAGATGCATTTGGTAGCTGTGTTAGTCTGACACAAAAAGAAATGCAAAACTCCAGACCTCTTGGTTCGGAGATGATGCCTTTTATCAGGCCAGCTAAGAAATTGCAAAAAAAATAAAAATAAAAAATCTTTTTTTGCAAGCTTTCGGGCACGCGCGCCCTTCCTCGGGCTCAGGGAAAATTTAAAGATGGTAGAAATCCCCATAGGTAGAAATTTTTTTTTTCTACGTACAACAGTGGTTCTCAACCTTTTTAGACTCGAGACACCCCTTGGAAAATACTAGCTCTCGATTTCACTCCTATTTTGGCTACGAAAAATGTATTTTCTACCTGTGGGAATTTTTACCATCTTTAATTTGCCCTGAGCCTAAGGAAGGGCGTGTGCGCCTAAAAGCTTGCAGAAAAATGTTTTTTGGGGATTTCTTATTTGGCCTAATGAAAGGTGCCAAGAGTTGTAGGGTTTTGCACCACTTCCTCTTCCTGTTGTGGGAGGGCCTGGACTTGAAACGCTCCCCGACGTGGCGCAGCACTACCGTGTATACACCCCTGCGCCGCTCCCGATTCCCAGAGGGAATTGACTTCTGTAGAAGATGGACCTCTTTCACTCGGCAAACAGAGGGGCCTTTAGCGTCCAGGAACGTGTCAGCAGTTCCCTGCTTTGTGGTGCACACGATTATTTGCACAGCTGAAGGAGTAGCCAGGTGCCCCTGGAAGAGGTCAGGGCCCTGTTGTGCAAGGGGTTATGCAAACACACAGCTCCGTGGCCTCTGCTCCCGAGCGCTTTCAGTGGAAGCAGAAATGCAAAGACAAATGGCAGATTAAAAGAAGAAAACAAAGGGGAAGCGCAAGGTAGTGAAAGAAGATGCAATTAAACCTTTTTCTTTTCCTTAAGCTGCACAAAAATCACTGTGAATTTGGTAATCCATTATGCCTCTCTTGCTGCATTGTTTATAATTTCGGGCTCCTGCGTGTGTCTGTTCTGGATATGCCCAGCTCTGCCTCGACCTTTCCTGGGAGCCCTCGGCAGTTGGATGGCGTCAGGCCAGTTCTTTTACTGCCCAGACCTGTCGATCGTGGAGCCGAAACAACTCGTTCGTGGGGGAGGGCCACCAGCATGGCATCCCCCGAATGCCTGACGCTGGGGAAAGCGGTATAATTGCCTGCTACCTGGTGGGCGTTTAGGATAGGCTGTGCGTTGCAAGGCACAGAAAAGAGACTTCTGATTTCTCTTAGCAAAGCACCGTTGGACCCTGTAATAAAAATAACTGCTTTGAAGGTAGTTTTGCTGAGTTATGCCTTTTTATTTAGGAAAAAGTAAAGCATAATGCTCTGCAGGCTTGTAAGTGATGCTGGGCGTATATAACACTTTTTGATGTTAATTTCCTGGAATATGGACATTTCAGCTTATTAAAATAAATAAGTTCTTTCAACTTTAATGAAATGATGGCGGAAATTGTCTTCCCACATTCAAGTCCATTTTACTTGGATAATTTAATGGTGCAAAATGTGAGTTCATATTAAAGATTAAAGTTCAAGTATTTTTTTTTTTTTATTTTATTTTATAATAAAAAAGGTTTTTTCCGTAGGGTGGATCTGTGCATTAAGACGCACGGTCCCATGATGACGAAAATAAATCTCCTGAAGATGGCTTGTGCGGCAAATGCTGGTTGTAAATGCAATTAGTAGAAGCCATGCTTTTGTTTTGAGGCGTGTCATCTGCAGGGGTTGTTATTTAAAAAAATAACTTTAGTATTAAACCAGGGCAGAGAATTCATCGTGGTTTGCAGATGCAAAGAACCATGAGTCGCATCCGTGTGCGTTGCTACGAGAGCGTGTTCTGGATCAGAAGTGTGCGCGTTTCACCTGCAGTTACGTCTCTATAGACCGTAAAGTCTTTGTGGGGAGCAGTAGCGTTCGCTCAGGTTAACAGCATCGCCGAGATGCTCGAGACCTTCAGGTGGCTCTGCAGCATGAGCGGCTGGTTAATATGACTATGGAGCAGATATGAAAACTACCCTCTTGTTGCTCTGCTGCATATTGGGAAGGAGTACAGATTCCCAGGGGGATATGTAATACTCAATTTAATTGGCTGGAAATAAATATTTGAGCCCTAAATATTTAATAGAAATGGTTGTATTTAGATGTAGAGAGATGTGCATGATGGAAGCCTGCTTTGTGCTTTGCATTCCTCGAGAGGGTGCTTACCTACAGTGCTGGAGCTCAGAACGGCTTTATTTCATCTCCAGGCAGGCTGCACGCCAGAGAACTTTTTTTATGGGGAGAAAAATGGCAAGGAAACGGAATGAAAAATCCACTCTGCCGGAGCCGCGGTGACAAAGTTCATGGCGATTTATATTGATTTTAAATCACTGTTTAGAATGAGGGCTAGATTGTGCCTAGTCCCACGCAAGGCAAAGAAGGACGGTGCCACAACTTATTTGCTCTTTCTCTACTACCTGCTGGTTTGCTTCTGGCACGTGTATGGGATAAGTCTCCTTCCTTATGAGCCCGGCAGGCAAAGGCAGGGAATTGCAGCATTCCCAGCGGATCCTTTAAGAGACGGAGGAGGCAGAACAGCGGTGAGACCACGATCCCCGTTCTCGTCCTTAGTCCCCGTGTCCAATGACTGTCTGAGCTCGGACGAGGAGAAGGTAACGTGCCTTCTGCTGCGTGCGCCCAAGCTCTCCCAGGGATGGCATTAATAGGAGACCCCTGTCAGTGGGATGCACTTGCATAGTAAAAACAACTATGATCGGACTTGCAACGAATAACTATGGTAGAATTAATAGCAATTAACAGTAGTAATATTCACTTAACAGAAATTTTACTGTGAAGCCATTGCTATTCTGCACAGTTTGCATTGGTTTCCCTGTCGATGAGAGAATTATTCAGTCGATAAGAGTTAATGTTTTATTTTAAAACCAATCTGATCTATTTTAGTATCTCGCGTGCCTTTTGGGAACAGGAACCAAGAGCAAATAAAGCTAATCGTGATGGAGATTTGATACATTATCGTAATGAAACTCTTAGTTACCGTACCACTGGAAGAGCACAGAAAAATTATTTGTACTTGCACTAAATACAGCAAAGTTGACAAGCGAGCTGCTCAGCATGAGGAAAAGAGCATAAGAGGCGTTTGAATGGAAAAGACGCGCCTTTTACTCGTTTTGAATCCAACATGGTGGGCATGGTTGGCCTGAGCACATGCACAAGCATAAAACGCAGGCTGCCACTGAGACTTCGTTGCATCTTTGCACCGTTGGTTTTGACCCAGGTATCCTGGATTAAGCACAGCCAAAGTTCAAACTGGTGTTGAACTCTGGTTTTTGTGCGGGTTTGCACAGGCCAGTGTGTTCCTCTTCCGGCGAAGGGGTAGTTGTGAAGCCCACACCGGCAAACCAGATCTGGGGTAGGAAGAGTAGATTGAGTGCGCCCTGGCTCGGGTGGTGTTTTCAGTAAACCGGACTCGGTAGAAGGGTAATATCCTTCCAAGTTGCTGATACGGCCTCCTTTTTCCATCATCTATGGGCACTTCATGATCATGATTTAGCATCCCAGCACCCCGACATCCCCACTTTATAGAGCTGAGATCAATGTATCCCAACATAGGCTAGAGATATTGAGTCTCTTATAGAGGCCCACTGGCAAGGTTTTCTTCCGAGTACTGTATCTTAATTGCAGTGCTGAGCGCAGATGGAAAGAGGCACGAGGCAGAGGGAACCACTCAGCATGGTAAATGACTGAACGCAAGAAACGGACTTAAATATATAGATGTAAGCACCATACTAATTGAAGAAAGTCATGAACTTGGCCCATCATCGCACATAAGGGGTAGGTAATGCAAGAAGGCTTCTTTTAGGCTGCTTTTATAAGTGACGTTTTATAATGTGCAGAACTGGAGGACAACCAGTCAAGGATTTTGATTCATTTATGAAACGGCACTTACCTCTTAAAATGCTGATGGGGGATTGAGAAATACAGTGCTTGTTAGATCAATTAGTACTTTATAGAATTGACACGAGAATAATGCAACCTTGATACGGTGCATGGAAGCCACTGGGTAGCAAACTAATGAAAGAGTGTTTGTTTAATTTAGGGCGTTCTGGCGATGTGACTGGCTGGCGAGCAGCCGTCTATGAATGGGAAATGAGCTGAGCTGTGTGCGGTGTCAGTGGTTCAGTAAGAATTAATATTTGTTTTAAGTTTGTTGTCTCCATTTAAAAAGTGCATTATAAATGAATTGAATGTTGAGGTCTCATGTAATGGTCAGCTTCGCACTCCTTTCTGTAAGCCAGTTGCCCGTGTTGCTTTGTTCTAGTGAGTGTGTTTATTAAACTTAAAACTATTTGCTGAAAAACGGGAATGCATATTGTGCAATTTGAAAAATAGATTGAGGGTTTTATAACCAAAGAAAGTTTGTTCAGGATGTTGAAGTTTAAATCAATTGCATAGACTTGAGTAGGGTTTTTTTTGCTAGGCGTAATCCAAAATGAAATCGAAGCTCTTATAGAAAATGATAATATGGAGGCTATGTTGGCCTTCACTTGCAGCAAGACTTGAAAGAACAGCTGCTGGTGGAAGAGAGAATTTCTCAGAAATTGTAATAGAAATATCTGATGAGATAAATGGCAAGGTTATGTCTGATGAGATGCTACTTGGTAGACACTGAAAGGTGCATGAGTCCTAAAGTACGTGTAAAATAAATGTTGATGAAAATGGCAGGCTGTCAGTTGTAACACAAAGTGTTTGGAAAGATTTTTAGCATCAGTTTTTTTAACTGTACATTAAGGGGAAGGTATTCAGGTGTACAGCATCATGCGCGGAGTAAAGTCTCTCAGTAAAGATTGAGTTTAGACATTAACCCAGGTGATTAGTTCCAATTTGGTGAGCAAGGGCTGGAAGGCTAATGCTGCATTTCTATTAGTAAAATGCTCTTTCCAAAGAAAGCAAAAGAACAAGAGGGAGGGAAAGTACTAGGCCTTCTAATGGGACATTTAAAGCAAAAGCAGGAGCACCTGTAACCTTCAGGGAAGGCTGCAGGTAAATTCCTTGAAGTAGGGAAAGCAACTGCTCTTGATCAGATACTTGAAAAGGAAGGAAGAAAGAGAGAGAATCCCGTGGGAAGCAATTTGAAGAAAATGACAAATTCTATTCTTAGTTCTTGTGATGGCTTAAATCTTGCATGATTAGTCATAGGTGTGGGGATCGGCAGAGAACTGAGATGAGCTCGTTTGTAACTGCATAGACGATTCGATTAGTCTAAAACGCCTGGACCGAGTATCAGGAGCTACCTGTCGAAGCCGGTAGCTGCAGTCGGAAATGCGCTGACGGGCGCTCTCTGGGCGCGGGCCGCAGACCGCTTCCCGGGGGCCGCAGTCCCAGCGCGTCCGTCCGCCGTCGAGTAGCGACGCTTCCTTCTGGCTGCAGCCTCGCGCAGGGCTGCTTCGCTGCCACCGTCGGCTCTGCCGTCACCCATTCATCTCCATGGCAAGCACCTGTGTGTATTCAGTACAGCTCTTCTGGATGCTTATTTTCTGTTGCGTTCCCTTTTGATGGGGACGGGGAGGGGGGTGGCAGTTTTGCTTCAATTCAAAACGTGCAGTTTTGCATGTTTGTGAGGAGGAATACAGGAGAACGCGCCCGCCGAGTGCCCATCCGGCGCGACGGGGAACGGCAGCAGCCAGACGGCCTCTAGTGATTGCTAAACCGAAAGCCAGAGCTCCAGGGAAGAAAATAAAATGGCACGGAAACAAAATAAGGGGACAGCAGCTCCCCCCCGTGCTCCAAGGAATCTCTCTCTCGGGTTTGTTCCTAGCGCCCAGATGTTCCTGCTTCAGTTAACGGGGGCTGCAGTCCGTTGCGGTGAGGTGGGGGACCTGGGAGATGGGTTTGCAGGACAAGTTGCAGGCGCCAAGTAATTGTATGTGACCCCGTCGATCCTGGGCGGTGAAGTTTCCTAGGTCAGAACAATTCACGTAAGGCAGGAGGAGGGAAGGCGATGCCTGCTGCGGTATCCACTGGGTGATCGTCTGCTGTCTTCTTCTGCAAGCTCTTCTGTAGGATAGAAATCCACGGGTCCCCTCCGAATTTCTGTCATCTTGGTTTTTCTAGGGTTTGATGGATGAAAAGGCTGTGGTCTGGCATGAGCGAACATCGATACCGATCTGTGTCTGTAAGCTTCTTTCTCACTTCAAACCCATAGTGATAGTTAAGACAGGATTATAAAGAAGCTAGGAAATGCAGCTCTGAAGGCTTGAAATCAAAGCAGTTCAGTAAACCCGAGGTATTTTTCAAGCCTTTGTGCCAATTAGCATTAGGCTATGACAGCACGGTTTCTGTACCATCTAAAAAAAAAATGGTCTTGTACTTCCTTGGGTGGGTGGTGGGTGGGTGGACTTTTGCACGGCGAGCCTATGAAGTTTCCTTTTGATTAATTTTCCCCAGGCGTTCTATCAGATCAAGGTATTTTTGGCAGGATTTTTATCGGTTTGAAGAGTGAAATATTTAGCATGACATCAGAGATCAGATGCTTCTGGAAAGGGCTGATGCTGTTAACTGTCGTGATGACACCTCTTCCTCAGCCCAGTGCCTTGCTCTGGGCAGCTCTTCCCTCCGTGCTTGGAAAGAAAACTCCGAAGAGCAGCACCTTTTTAGCTGGGGAAAGCGAGAGGTGGGATTTGAACCCGTGGCCACCGAAACGTGCGTGCCACTCGGGTTGGGGTAGGTGTCCCGTTGCTTTGCTTATGGAAATAAAGTTTGCACAGGCTGCTGGTAAACCCAGGGCCTTAAAATCCATCTGACACGGAGATCGTGCGTGCGCTCGGCATTCAGCATCCCCCGCGTGTTGCTGCAACCCAGGCACTGGCGCAGGTGTCCTTCCCCGGTTTCATTTTCAGTCGGATAACCGTGTGGCACGGTGAAATTTTATACCTGTATTCCTTTCCAAATGTTTTGCCATGCCTCGAGAGAGCGCGTGCTTTTAGTACTACTTGCCAGTAGCCTTTTCCAGCTTTGCGGACCCCACGGAGGTGAGGATCCTGCAGTGCTGTAGAAACCCGGACCGCGGTGCAGCGTGCGGCGTGCACGCCAAGCAGAGCCGAAGTGCGGCCGAGCAGCGCGCAAACCCTGCCGAGCAATTCGGGGCGCAAAGGGAAGGGTCTCGAGCCCAGCCGAAACGACTGGGAAGCTGCAAGTAGGCACGATGTCATTATCTAAATTGAAATCAAGTCGGACGACAGGGATTAACATCCCTGTCTTTATGAAAATTGCCATGGCGTCAGTGACCACGAGCAGTCACGACCTTGGTTCTGTCTGAAGGTTTTCTAAAGGTCAGCTCTGACTGACTGTAAGAAATCCAGTTTCCTTTGTCTGAGATAAAGCCATGGCTGTGTAAGGAGAGGGAAGCGTCTGCACTGAATCCAGCCGGTGGGACTGAGAGTTAGTTGGAGGCCGGTCGTGCTTCGCTGGGGGTCCCTCTACACTTGGGACTTTAAATAAATAAATAAGAAAATAAAAGTAACGTCACATGGATCGCAGGGTCAGACTCTGCGCGAAGGCTGCTGCGTTATGCAGCGTTAATGCTGCCAGTGATGTCACAGTTTGTAGAGGGAGCAAACTGTTGCCATGGGAATTGTGAAAGCGGTCTCCGTTTCAGCCCTCGCCGGCGAGTTGTGGAGGGGTGCGAGTCACTGGAGCAAATCCCTTCCTGGGTGTGACTCCAGCGTGGGCAGAGCTCCACGCGTGGAAGCGTGTGCGCACGCGCTTGCGTTGCAAGACGCCCAGCAGATGTGGCACTTGGAATAGCTGAGCAGGTGGAGGGAAGGAAGATGGGGAAACGCTTGCTAATAATTCTGCAGCAGCCTGGAAATTAATGACTGCTAAAATTGCAGGGCCCCTCCCTATCATTTTTT
>JAGPOW010003182.1:13296729-13319098 GCA_030014935.1 Caiman crocodilus | reverse complement strand
GTTTGAGCCGAGTGCCCTAAGGAGCAGTACGGTGGAGCAACGTGGCGGGGAAGCAAAGGCTAGATAATGGGGAGAATGTCATACTCTTGAATTAAACGGCTGCCTTGATTGGAAGGTGTTTAAATACCGTATTAAGCTGTTTGGGACGTGCGTTTGCAGTTTCGGTGCTCCACATCTGATCAAATGGGCTCGTTCCCCTGCCTGCGCAGCTTGCTGGTAGCTGAGCCATCCCCGCACAATGCATTCTGGGACCTCCAGCGGGCTAGAAACCTCCGAGAGAGGCTTTCGTTTGACTTTTGAAACTGCTTTGTGAATCGTCACATGCAGAAGCTTGTTACTTTTGCTGTTCAGTATTTTTTTTTTTTTAATGTTTTGAATCTCTTATTTGCAAGCTGTTTCACCTACTAATAATACATCAACCGGTTCAAATTTCATTGCCGCAGTTTTTCATAACCGTTTGGAGTACAACCTTCATGCAAATGGAGAAATCTCTTTGCTTTGCAGGCTCCGGTTCAAAGCTTAGAAGTCTGTTGCAGAAATCGAGCAGCCCTTTTCTTTTTTCGCTGGCTCCTATAGAAGAACAAATAGACAGCCATTGGAACCGCTCGTGGCATGTGTTTGGCAGCTAAACGACCCCTTATTCCAAGTTCCAGATTATACCTCTCAGCTATGGCTGGCCCTCTTCCTGGTCAATGATTAGTTTTCCTTTTCGACATTTTACACCCTATGGAGGTGTAAAATGGAGGTACCATAGGTCTCTTGTGTTGTGGTTTCCTTTCAGACTGCTCTCAATTGCGAAAGGTGGTACCACCACTGCCTGTTCGTGGTGCAGAAGCTGCCACGGGCAAAGGGATCCATTTGGCAGCATGACCTGGATGCGCTGGCTCTGCCTGGGGTGGGGGGCATGGGTATGGATAAAGGGTAGGAAAGCGGGGGAAGATCTACCATGCTATACCATTCCTGGATCGCGGCCCCGGGGGCTTAGAGGGGGAGCGACTGCTGTCAGTCCGTGAATTGAAGCACTGAACACGAAGCACGAACTTTGCAGCTTGTCCTTAAATGAGGGGTGCAACCCTATGATCCCCGCTCCTCGCCCCGGCATTGCTTTACACAGCCTTGTTATAGTTCATCTTCCGTGCCTTGGATGTTGAATCTACTGTCTGAGAGAGAGAGAGAGACACTAGTCCTTTTACGGCGAAATAGCGAGTTTCCCTACAAAACCGTATGAGCAGTGCTCATTACTCAAGAGCTCAGGCAGCTTGGGGTATGCTGCATTTCCCTACAGCAGCAGAGCCGGGTTTTGAGACGAGCAGAAAACGAATAAACAAATCCAAAATGCAGGGGAGGGTGTCTGGCAGGCGTGATTTAGAATAAAAAATGGTTCCCCTTTAGCGGTTCCTTGCTAGCAAGTACTTACTTCCCAGAATATCTAGGGAATCCGCTCGGTATTCTGCTCATGTAACTCCAAATAGCGATTTCTGTCTTAACGGGTTAGAAGTTATTTCAGAAAGTTTCTGTTCATTGTTTTGTTTAAAACAGGGCATTCCTTCTGCTTTGTCATCTAACTACACTATATTTTAAACTAATTACTTCAGTCAAGATGCGAGTTAAACAAGTATTATTCAAAGATTGTGTACTTAAGCCTAACTTATGGCCTCTAGATAAAAATCCAGTCACTTAGTTTTATGTGCGCTTCTCCCCCCCCACCAAAGTTTGAAGTTGTTTATATTCTTTTAAGACTATAAAGGGTTTGAAGTTCAGACGGGCCCATTTCCTTCTGTAATGGGAAAACCTCCAAGTATTTCTCTTCAAACAAAACTACAAAGATTATTTTTTCAGACTTGTGCTGAGTGGCTTTTGGACAACAGATGATGATGATGATGATGATGATATGTGCCTGGGATTTGATTTACTGCTTTCTTGCAGTTTACTCAAATTCTGCTTGATTTTTTTGAAAGTACAGTAGCTGCACTTCACCGTTTCCTGTGACACAGATCTGCTAGGCAAAAGCAGCAGCATGCAAAGCAATCTATAATTGCAAACGAAACTTCATCCCTGTTTAAAAGAAAACATTCCTGGGAAGCAAGATTGGTAGCGTGTATGATAGTGAGGCAGTGATGAGAGTAACGGGATTAACCATAGCTCGGCGGGAAGGTACAATCATCTTCTGCTAGAGATGGTATTATGAGTCCTATGAGAAAGAGAAGTGATAGGATTAGGGAGAGGAACATTCACAACCGCATTGTGCAACAGACTTTGAAATTAAGTTTCAAATTTCTCCATTTTAAATTTGCTGATAAATGTGGAGCACGGAGTATATTTTAAGAATACGAACTGATCTTAGCTATGAGATAAAAACCCAATTCATTTGGATTTTCTTGACACGCATAACCATGCCCTGTAGTCAGACAACAGATAGACATGGCTGTCTCTCTCCGAAGCTCCAGTTTTTATCTAATTAATCTGTGTGAGGCGCTGCGCTGCTATCTCGGTAATCGAGGGGTTTGCTCTCTCTGTGCTAAGACCACGTATTGCATGGGAATCGAATGCATCTTGGGAAGAGAAGGAGCCTGCGCATCTTGTATGCACGTAAAACAAACGAGGTGGGGCTGATGACAGGTGGGGAAGAGATGTGATGCTTTCTAATGAGCAAGACTAAGACCAGGGTCACTAAACCTTCACTGCCACTTCCACTGGTTGGGAAGCACTTATACCGTCGTCTTGCCTCAATCTCGAAAGCATCATCTGCGATTCATTTGTCTTCTCAAATGATGCCAGGCTCCTTAATGTCTGCCGAGTTCTTATTTTGAGATCGAGTCACCGTCGTTGCCCTTGAGCTCCAGAGCCCGATGCTTTAGCTTGAGACTGCGGGAACTTTTAGCAACCGGTTTGGAAGCAGCCGTCTTCTCGCAGAAAAGGGTCACGATTGCAGCGCCGCGGGGCACAGCTGCTGCCTGGGTTGAAGAGCCAAGCCCTGCTCTTCTTCCAGCAGGCCGAGGCGGGGATGCAGCCGAATACCTTGCCCTTTGTTTGCACCGTGTCTCAACACAGCCTATTCCTGGGACGGCTATGGAGTGTCCTGCAAGTGCCGACTGGAATGTGCTGCCGCTTCCAGGTGAGGGGCACGGGTTCAGACCTGGCAGAGCCGCCTCGTATTCGCCCCGCGAGCTCGAGAACCCTTTCCTGCCGCCTCTGTTCTCCCGTTCGTTTGAACAAGAGAACGAAGTAAAAATAACTCTGGATTTAATTGTTCTCTGGCCCGGCAAAGCATTTGATCGTTAAGTCAAGGGGTAGAGACGTGGGCTTGCAATATGGAGCGATTGATTAGCTTTGCTGGCTGAAGTTCCCCTCTTGTGCCCAGTCGCACGCGTCTCGGTGCCTTGGGTATTACGGTGACTCTGGACGTGGACCGAAACGGACTGCGTCCCGATGGTGAGAAGAGTGGCTTTAGCAGGCCATGGCTACGGCTTCTTTTTATTCGAAATTCTTCAAGTTAACATCCATTTTTTTTTTCTTCCTTATTTTCCCAGTGTTGCGGTGTGAAAGGATCCTTTCTGCCGTTGAATAGTTGCACTGTGGGTACATTGCCATTATACGGTATGTCTTGCCTTTGTATCGTGGAGGAAGGATGTCAACTGACTATAGCCGTAATACAGCGTCCTGTTCAAAATGAGCTTACAGCAGCGGTTTGGAAGGGAAGCCGCTGCTGCGGGGGCACAGCTGTAGCCGTGTCCTGGGCCCAAGCTTGGGGGCCAACCTGGCTGCTGTGGGCCCCACTTCTGCAGCACAATTTGCGTAGGTCTGGAGGTGGCTCCAGGCAGTGAACTAGCGTATGAATGGGTGTCTTGGTGCCAGTGCTCTTTTTTCCCTTTGCTTTTCCCAGCTAGTCGCTCTCCTGGTAAGAGATCAGGGAACAGACGAAAAGGAGAGCATTTTGCATCCGTTATCAAGCGCTCACTGCATTGCTGCTCCCCACCACAGTCATGGTTGCATTGATGCACGGAAAGAAGTAGGGAACCCAAATCAAGGTTTATAGGGTGGCATCATACTGTGCTCATTGCTTTTGTTCTCCCTGTGTCGACTCGCTCTGCCAGGGTTTTCCAGTGGATCGTGGAAGGTATGTACAGCACCGAGCACATCGGGGTCCCAATCCCAACCGTGCAGCCTCGGGATCGCTCTGAGCATGTAACGGTACGGTGGAACGCCAGCAATGCTTAATCGTATTACTGCATCTGAATGGGTCCCTGCGTTGCAGGCCTGCACTCCCCCTTAGCCAGGTGGTGTGGCACAAAATCTGGCCCCTGCCTTTTCCCTGTTGCATACGCGGGGTTGGTTCAGTCGCTGCCTGCGTTGCACGGCTCGGGCATTGGGCTCCAGAATTGCCATGGTGCCGCGCGAGCTGGAAATCAATTTGGTCTGGCCCACAGGTGCCACATCTGATGGCATTGCTTGGTTTTTAATGCACGAGTACTGCTGACATGCCCGTTACTCCCCTTACCAAATATCAAGCCAGCTGGTTTTCCACACACACAAAATTTGGAGCCATATTTGAAGAGATCCTGATCCACACACACGCACACACAGACTTCTCTTTAAATAGCTCTCCAAATATATATATATATATGGGTGTAATATATGGAGAACCAGCTGGCTTGATATTTGGCAAATGAGGAACCAAGTGTGCAAAAAGGCGAACAGGTATGTGTACGTATACTTTTTTGGCTTTCTGCACACTTGGCCCCTCGTTTCCCAAATATCAAGCCAGCTGGTTTGCTCATCAGGAGCTCTTCAAGTGTCGCTCACCTGCCCTCTGCCCGAGAAGAATCCCCCGTTTTCAGGAAAGGGAGCTCTTAATTTCCGTGGGCAGAGTTTTTTACTCCTCGGGTGGAGCCCGCTAGCCGCGCTGTTGGCGATCGCCCGGCCCAGCTGTCTGTCCGTCCGGCCCTCTCCGCCTACGCTGCCGCTCACGGCTCCTGGTTCGGTCTGTGACCGCAGAGCTCGGGAAGTGTGCACGCTGGACGCTTGTGGGCTACGTTTCTTCGACTCCTTAGCCCTTCATGCCGCTAAGAGCATATAGTGCCCTAATGTAGGATTAGCTGGGGGTTGTTTGACTCCCCCTGCTTTCACCCATACGTTTCTCAAGGCCTGTTCCCTGGAAGCGAACGGTGGGCTCTCCATCAGGTCTCCGGACTAAAGGTTTTCTCTCGGGTCCCCCATCCTGGGCTCCTGCGTTGTGCAGAGAGCAGCGGGAGCAGTTCGCCGGTCGAATAGGTCATGGTCATTTCCTGAGTGTCCTCTGCAGGTGTGAGGGGTTGGAGGAAGCAATCCAGAAGTCTCCCCTGCCTGTTGCATACCTCTGTTCATGTTACCCTGGTGCTTACTGGAGTGGAAAGGTTTCCATAGAGCCAGGGGAAGAATAAAGCATGGGGCAGTGGCAGCCTAACCCACATGTCTAGGCTCTGTTTCCTCCCGTGCAGAGAAGGTGCACGAAGGCGCTGCAGACATCGGAGGTCAGGTAAAGCAAGCAAAATCCATTGACATTAATCCAAATTAACCTTTGAGCACCTAGCATTTGCCAAATGCACTTCTTCAGATGGCAGCATAGAGCAGTAAATGATCTTACTTAATATCTCAAGGGTTCAGAGAACGCGAAACATTAGTATAAAGATTCCTTATTGTTATAATAAATATCTGGTTTAGCCTGATAAGGGGTGAGGTGGTTCATGAAATGCTGGATGAGTAAGCCTAAAGAATCTGTTTAATTGAATCTTCTTACTTAGAATGTCACCGCCGTAGAAAACGGAGGTCTGGGGAATTGTGGCAAAATGCTGTCTTGGCATCTTCTCATTGGATGAGCGGCTCGGTTATGATATTGCTTCAGGTCCCATTGAAACCAATTGTAGGCAAGTCATTCTTAACAGCAAACAAAAACGGTTTTCATGCTAACCTTGGCTATGGAAATCGGGATATCTGGGTATGGATGTACGCAGTTTACTGTGTTAGGTCAAATAAGGAAGCAGGAATGTCTTTAACAGCGGTACTTGAAGTGGCAGGAAATGTGTTTCCTAATGCCAGCGTTGTTGTTGTTTGGTTTGAAAAGCTGCGTGTGCTGCGCTGCTCGGGGAGCACTTAAGTTTGGGTCTCCGAGTCCCTGTTGTTTACCGATGTGACCTTTTGTAGAGCGCTCGAATATTGTGCTTTTCTCCCATGTAAAATGAAGCTTAAATTTTAATTTTCCTTGCCACTGAAACATCCCTGGGCCTGGTCTCGTAAGACCCGAGTGAATAGTCCTCACTTCTCCTGCGGTAAGATTGCTCACGTAAGGAGGGAGCTGCTTGCGCTTTTATGGTTATAAACTAGACTCCTCCTGAAGTATAGGAGAAAAGATCAATACAGGGTGACTGTTAATATGCATATTACAAAAATGAAATCTTTGTTTCAGAAGCCAATTAAAATTGTTATGGGGCAAAGGGGTAGCTGCCTATCACATCACTTACAAAACCCAAGCCCTTAAAAGCAAGCTAATGAGTAGTTAAGGACATCATGACTCTTGCATGCCTACATAATAAATATCCACCATTATTCCTATCAAATATAAAGAAATCCATATTTCATCATAACAGTGTGAGCTCTGGCATAAAGACTTCTGAGGCTTCTCATCTATTCTTTTTTTTTTTTTTTTTTTTTTAATTTCACAATCTTATTATTTTATGCTAGGGTTTTACTTTCCAATCAGCTGCAAAGAATTATGTCAGATTCTGAAAGAGTGCCAGTTGCTTTCATATTTTACTGTACTTTTCTTTGAAAAATGCTGCTGGACCAGTGATAAAATCACCTTTGTTTTAAATGTTAGTGTCTTTGGCAGATAGAAGTATTAGACACTTCAGCAGGATTTTCAAAACCGCCTGTGGGTTTTGGACACATAATTCCTATTAATCTCTGATGGATTCTGGGCTCCCCTTAGGCCCTTTTAAAATCTCAACCTTTTCAGGCGATTTCAAAGTGTGGCTGCTTTATTTTAAGGTTTTTCAATTTCACCGTAATGGAAAAAACCCTTTCTAATTCTCAAGGAGGCCTTAGGAAGGTGAAAACATGAGGGTTTTTCTTGGAGTTGCCATGGGGAGAAAAACGAGGCACAAAATGGGACTGTTGCACGTTTACAAGAGATGCTGTCACCTCTTCATAATAAAGCTGCACCCGCTTTTGCAGGAAGAAATCAGGTCCTCTGCCCTGAGAAACCACAAACTTCCTTCTGCTCTGCAGTTCTTTCTCTTTCATTTCCTTTCACAGGGTAGATCCATGTGCAGGTTCCCCCTCTTGCTTAGGGACTGCAAAAGTTTAAAGAGAGCCTGGCATGAGAGAGGAAACCTTTCTCGCTGGCTTGCTTGGAAGCACACAGTGTAAGGCGCTTGGTACGCAGGGTGAAACCAGCAAATGAATTTGAAGTAAGGCTACATGGCCTCTGAAATCTGGGTTGATTTATTTTTTCAGAAAGCTAAATGTGTAACATTACGGGAACAGAAGCGTGTCACATGTGGTGCGAGACAGAAATTCTTTGTTTCACGGTAGGCATGATAAAAGCAGACTAGGCCAGGAGGGATGCCCAGTCTGGAGATTTCCCGCGTGGCCTGACATTGAGGTGGAGGTGAAGAATGACACTGACATTTGTTGGATTGGTTATTGGACTTGTCAGCACTAAGGCTAGGGACAGACATTCAAAAAGCCTGATCTTGAATTGATTCAGTTTCTGCAGGCGAGTCTAACAGAGATTGAACAGATTTGCAAATGGATAGGCATTCACTTTTGATGCAGGAAATGCAGGCACATGCCTGCAGTGGATCAGGCTAGAAGCTGGAGGGTGCTAGAGCAAGCCCTCCCTTCCCCTCTATTGTGCTGAGCCGGGGTGGGGGCATGTCCAGCTGCTGGCAGGACATTATGATTAGGGAGGGGGTTAAACCCCCATCCTGGCCTGCACAGTCCCCAGCCAGGGTGTGCCTGGAGTGGGAGGGGGAAGCATCCCTTGCTAGGCTTTTCCCCCTGCTTGCTTCTCATGGGGCAGGCAGTGTTGCCAGACCCTGGCCCCTGGCTAGCACTCTGAGGCAAAGGGTGGGGGGAAGGGAAGATTGCTTGTGTGGGCTGCATGCATCTGATGATACTGAGCTTTTCAGTCTCCTACTCCCTGCTGCTTTATCCTGTCTGCAGTAAACTGATAGGCACTGCATTCATTGCAAACCCAGTTATTTGTCACACCTCTCTCTGTCCCTTGTTGAACACTGACAGCAAACCAGCAGCCAGTAGGGAGCTTATCAGAACACAAAGCTTATCAGCCCATCAAGAAAACAAAGACTCTCTCATTAGTTCAAGATCCTCTTAAACAGCTTTTTGCAAAGCATTTTTAAGGAAGCACAGAGGGACATTACCAGCTGATCTGTTGATTAGTTCCAAAAAGCCCCAAACAGACACTGTTCTGTCTGCCTTTGTTCCAGTGAAAGTGGAGATGCACACACCTAGACACCTCTCAGCATTAGCTAGCATGGGGGTGGCGTGACCGTGACCAGATGCCGGCTGGGGTCTGTGCTGTTGGTGGGGGGAGGGGATCCCTGCTTGAGCAGCAAGTGGTGTGGGGACAGGGGGACTCTGGTTTAACTTAAACCAGGAAAGGGTGTGGGATAGAAGTTCCATGAACCAGTTTGACCCAGATCAGTTCGGTCTGATACTACATTCAACCAAGTTTATCTTAAATCAGTTTTTCATTGAACTTCTGTTCTGTTACAGGTTTAAACCAGTTTCTGATCACTTAAACTGGTTTACGCATAACTTCTGTTCCTAGCCTAAAAGACCATGTGTAAGAGGCATTTCTTAGCTCATTAAGAGCTGCTGGAGGGAGGGCAAGAGGAAAAAGCCTTTTTCCAGAAAAAAATAGCAATAGTACAACAGCTGAGAAGCAGATATCTCACATAGCCCGATGTGGCCCTTGGGCACGTTGCGAGAGCTGTCGGAGCCAAATGTGAACAGTAACTCCTGCGAATTTTGTTCCCAAGCTGTTCGTGGCAGCAGACTTTTCCTAGTCACAGGGGAGAGTAGAATACGAGTAATACTTGAAGTGATCCTAAAAAGCACCACCACCACTTTGATCAAAGATTTCATTAGAAAAATAAGCCTTTTAGGCCACATATATGCTAACTTAATTTTACTGCCTTGCATTTGGCTGCTGTTCGTAAAGTCCGGTCCTTTTGTGTTCAAAAGCACTGGAGAAATGTGCAACATAAAAGAAATGATGATGGGGCCACCAAAGAGGCTGGCCTGTCTTTGTTGTTGTTTATACCAAAAGTATTATGTTATGCTATTGGCAAAGTAATTTTCAGCTCCAAGTGAGACAAGATCAGTCACAGTGGTTTTCACAAGATTGATGTGAAGACCTAGAGTGGTGCTAATTAATCAGAGATGGGGAGAGCGTGTGCCTGCATACTCAATTAGTGTAACATTTCCTAAATTGGCCCATAATGCAACTCCACAGTTAATCCTATAGCAGAGGGTGGGAGATGCAGCTCCGACTGAACCATCTTAACTCGGCGCATGAAAACCAGCACGCCAGCACAGCGCTGACTCGGAAAGTGTGTGCTCAAAGGGGACGGCTACACTGTACTTTGGAGCACCTTCAGGCATGAAAATGGCATGTGTGGGGTGCCGATGCGTACGCATGCGTGAAGCAGCCAAGGTGCAAAGGGAGCCTTACCTCTAATAGCGTTATTTAAGCTGAGAGAAGAATAGATTTGTTTCTTGTCATGTTTTTGTTTAAAACAATGCTTGCACGAGCTCCATCTACTTTTCATTGCAGATATTTCGTTCATCCATTGAAATCCAGGATGTGCTCATAAATGGCTTTCAGGAGGAACTATGATTAATACTAATTCTAACACTACTGATAATACTAATACTAATTCAGCAGTTTCTGCCTAATCACAAAACCCCATGCAAAAGCTTGCAAGCGATGACCTGTCCCTCTCTAAAGAAAGGACAATATATGGCAAGTGACTTTGTGTGATATATTAATACCATATTCCCATGTTTGTTCTTTTAAATGCAGCATAGAAGAGTTACTGTTCTTGTCTTTCATGTATTCAGGTAAAATAAATAATAAGCCACTGGGGTGTAAAATGTCAGAAGCCCACGTATATTTTTTTTGT
Organism: Caiman crocodilus; assembly: GCA_030014935.1. Classification (NCBI taxonomy): domain Eukaryota; kingdom Metazoa; phylum Chordata; order Crocodylia; family Alligatoridae; genus Caiman; species Caiman crocodilus. The sequence goes on along the minus strand of JAGPOW010003182.1, from coordinate 13,308,911 downwards.
CTTTGAAAATACATTGATTTATTAGTTTAGAGGCTTTAATTTTATCCAGATTTGTAGTTTACATCAGACACAGCTGTTGACTAAACCTGCAAAATGAATTAGAAATGGATTAATGAAGCAGTAAGACAAATGCATTAAAATATTTTTCACAGCTCTCAGAAAAAAATACCCCATTTTATTTAATTTTAGGCATCTAATGGCTTTATACTCAAAGCAAAATAAAATAAAACAAAAGGCCTAATTTCTAAATTGACAGCAAACACATCATTTTCTCTCAGGCTTCACAAGTATGCAAACCCGTATAATTATTTTTCAGGCTAGTAAAATTGGTTCATATGGTTTATGAGAGAAATAAGCCCTTCCTAACAAATAAGGTCTGTGGCAGACAGCCCAATACCTACTACGCCACTCCAAGAACTGTACAAATGGAGATAATGGTCCAATTCCACTCTTAGTCATGCTCATGCTACCATAAATTTGGAGCAAGTTCAGCAGCCCGATTTCAGCATCAGGCATCGAAGCCGTTTTGCTTCTCCGTCGTCTTGCCGTTCACGGTTGGGTACCGTAGGGCTCCTGGCTCTGCGTCCTCCGTCGTATCACAGGAGGAGCTGAGGTTTCATCCTAGAGGATGCAGTAGAGCAGCGGTCACCAACCGGTCGATCTCAGTCTGGGGGGGCTAGTCCTAGCCCTCTCCCCTTCCCCTCCACGCCCCCCCACCAGGTGAGTGGGGTCCTGGCTGGGCCGGGCTGGGGAGGGTCAGAGCCCGGGAGGCTTGTCTGGGGCGGGGGGAAGCTCCAGCAGGTACATACACCCTGGCAAAGGCCTGGGGGGCACGTACCCCCTGTGCACAGATCGGGAGGGGCATGTGCCCCCCAGGCCTCCACTGGGGTGCATGCAGTGGTGGGAGCCCCCCGGCGTGCCTGGACGAGCTGTCTGGCTGGGACCCCACTCGCCCCGGCGCCCCTCTTGCACTAAGGGGGCCTCAATCCCCCCCCCCCCCACCATGACTTGTTGGGTGAGGGAAGGGCAGGGGGGGAGGGAGCGGCACAGTCGCTCCTGGATCACCCTTTACTTGAAAAAGTGATCTTCACCGTAGAAAGGTTGGAGACGGCTGTGCTGGGGGATGTCTGCCTTATAGGCAGATGTCTGCGAGGCAAGGAATCCCTAGCGAACGCTCGGGGAAGACTTGATGGTCAAAGTTGCTCGCTCGATCCTTTGGGGGTCGGACTTGATGATCTATTGAGGTCCCTTCCGACCCCAGCATCTATGAATATTTGCCTGGTCCGTGGGGTTTTTTTTAAGATTATTCTGGTGGAAGGGGAGGAGGCCATTTGAGAAGGAAGAACCCGTGAGCTAATGATTTGCTGCATTAATTCTGCAGGTTATTGGAGCCAACCTTCGCATATCCATTACGCCTGGATAGCTGGACTTGGAAAGAGTCAGTAAGCAAACTAAGGGCTTGTCCACGCTGAGAAATTTCCTGGCGGAGCTGTACAGACTTAATTATGCTGCAGTAGTTGCTGCTGCTATTCTAGTTCCCCTGTTCAGAATATCGATGGCCTTTTTAGCTTCGCTTACTGTGACTACAAGGGGGTGAGGCTGTGCGGGGGTGTAACTCTGCTAGATGTGTGGCGATACCTTGATGGCCCTCTGGATTTTCCCACGTCGGTGAGCTTCCCCAGGACGGCAAGCGCGTGCTTCAAGCCTCTCTAGCTGTGTCTGAAGCAAGGTTTGAAAGTAATTAGAGTTGTGAGCAGGCATTCTCTGCTTCCCCCGTTTTCACTTACAGTGTATAAGATGGGTTTTAGCCCTTGCTTTGCTTAGTTGAGGCTTTGGAGGTTTGATTGTTTTTTTGCCGTTTAATCACGAATACGCCTGCTAGAATATATAGGACCCAAGATCAGGAAATCTAGTTTATTTATATAATTTGACAGCTGTACTGATGCTTAGGAATCTGAATGGGACAGTGTTTGTAAAGGATAATTATCCCTGACTTATGCTTAAAAAATGCCAAATAAAAACCCCATAGGGTTCAGGTCAAACTGAGCTTAACCCAGCCTTGAGAGACTTAGAAGGCATATGTGTGCAGTTAAGTACTTGCACAGTCAATCGAATCCCCAAGTTGGGATTGCAATAGTGGAAATAGCGCTGTAATTTAGAAAGCGTTTGCAGATGTTTCCGTCTCTGGGATTCAAGTAGCGTAAGAGAAGGTGTGAGCAGAGGGCTGCCCGGCCCTTTCACCCCCGCGCAGGTCAGCTCTGCCTGTCGACTGCCATAACGGCCATAGCCGACGCGTTCGCGTCGCGGCACTGTCCGATTCCAGTAAATCCGCTAAATACCTTGGCATCGCAATCTCAGACTCTGAAAAAAACTTCTAATTCATGGCGAGGACGTGAGAAGAACAGCAGCACAGGCATATATTTCTGTGCGTTGGGTTTTGTCCAAACCCTGCCGCGACCAGCCAGGTAGGGGTCTTGCACTGTCTGCATTGTACTGCAGTTTTGCTGCCTGGGTTCTCATAAACTTGAGCTTTGAGCAGGGGTGAAACCGAGCTGGCGTGATCTCTTCGCTGCCGGCAGAAGGTGGAGGAGTGTTTCCAAGCCCCTGCGAATTTCTGCGTGGCCCCACCGACTCGGGCTGGCTTGGAAGCGGCTGCGTGGGCTTCCTCAAGATCTCCTGTAAACATAAATAACATCAAGTCAATGAAGTTTAGAGCCATTGAAGTATGTATAATCTCATCTTGCATACAAAGGTTTGTACCCATGACTCACCAATTGTCACACCACTGCACAGAGGATAAGTAATGTGTCTTAGAGCAAAACGTGATCTTTCTTTCACAGCCATATACACATGCACACTTTTCTACTTTTTTGTCTGCCTCTTCATGTTCTAGTTAGAAAAAAAATCTGTCTCTGCTGAGCGCAAGTTGCCTATAGTATATTCCTAGTATCCTGAGCTTTGTAATCAATCCTACATAACCCTAGCTCTCTAGTTCTTATGTCAGAGGATGACATCATCCGTTTCCCAGCAACATTGGGGTTATCGATTTTAAGTAATTTCTACCTAATGGATTAACATTTAGTCAGCCTTTGCTCGGAATATTTTTTCCAGAATAATCTGAATCATTAAGTAGTTAAGCGGGGACACAAGTGTTTTCATTACCCTCGGACAACTGAGAATTCAGTTAACTCTTCTAATTCAGTTAGACAAACGCTCCTGGAAGCTCTGCTTTTTGCTCAAGCTATTGTCCTCTGCCCAAAGGGTTTTGCTCCAAAGACAGCTGCCTTTCTTCAGAGACGGAAAATGTAGCTTGCCTGATGTGTGCTGCCTTCACTATGATTCATTACACAATAATGTTAATTTTTTTTTTTTTTTTTTGAGTTTCAGGTTTTTGGGACAGAATTGTGTACTTCATGGAGTGGATAAAAGGATTTGGAATTTTTTTTTGTCTTCAATTTAAGGTTTAATTTCGGCCTGTATTAGCTGTGTCCCGGTGATCCTTACTATAGTCATATTAAAACAATTGTTCTAGCCCCCTTTAAGTGCTTTCCTAGCATCCCATAATCCACTAACACAATTAACACAATTTCTTTTTCCCTAGCAGGGGGAAAGGGGGAACATGGAAATGGGGCATCAACAGGTTTGTGGGATCTGAGAGGCCTAACAAGAGTTTGCATTAGGAGGATAGTCATAGAATCGAATGAAAAATGAGGCACGAGTTATGCATCTTTATTTGTAATCTCCGTGGAAAAGACGTGTAGCTGGACAAGCCCCAGGCCATTAGCACAGCGTTTGTCTGGGAAATAAAGCCCCAAATCGCCCCCCTTTTGAATGGTCCAGTGTGTCCTTGCAAAGTGCAAGTCCCTCTGATTTTGCAATGGAGTTTTTCAAGGCATCGCATCATATGTTGTTGCACTAGTAGTGCCACAGTGCAACAACCTTGTCATAACTGATGACCTTGTAAAAGGCTGCTTTTGAAGTGTGTTCGTGTGCATGCCTGCATTTTATATAATGCCTTTTTATATTAAGTTTTTTGGATAATCATTGATAAAATATATGCGTGACCAGCTGTAAAATTTCATCTTTGCCCTCTCTCTGTATACAGATAACGTGGTTGTGCATAAAAGGCCAGTACTCAGATACTTCATGGACAGTAAATTTTTATGACCATACACTTGTGGCTCTGTTTTAACCGGATTATCATAGGTTTGTGTATTTCAAGAATATATTGGCTCTAACAGAGTAACCTGTAAGAGAGGGCTTTAATCATTTCATAACTTAGTTAAAAAAAATGGGATTTGGAGGGCACTACAGTTTTTATTTTAATGAGCAAATGAAAACAATCATACATTTCAGTTAATAAAAGGAAACAAAGTGCAAAGTACTTCCCTATTCTATTCATTAATTTACCTAGAAAAGTGCTGATTCTTCAAATATGCCTAAACTATTAAAAAGAAGTGCATGCTGCTGGGAAATAATGAGGTGAATGATAATATATCACATCTTCTAGCACCTCTGTCTGCATTTCCAGAACCTTGTTGTTTCTGTATCTCTTTGATGCAGCAGATATGTGGGTTTTCTTGCTTTTTTGGGAAAAAAAATAGATTTTATCTCTGTGCAGTGGCACCTACCTTGATTTAGCCATGCAAGGTAGTATTGCTATGAACCAAGCAAAGCATGCTGACTGGGTGCCGTCAGCGAGACACAAATCCAGATATTAGGTTGCCAAGTACAAATAGCCTCCATAAGGCAATGCACTCTGACCTGCAGGCTCTGTGGTTAGAAAAAGCTGGGCTAATACACTCTTAAAGTATATTTTTTTTAATGGAAGAATTAAAGGTTGTCCAATAGAGGTGCACATCGCCGGCCTGCAGAGCGTGCGCCTTGAGCTGTGCACCACTTAAATGTGGATGGGAGCTGCGTTGACTAGGGACAGGGCAGTAGGTTGGGAGTAGTTTGGTTGCTTAGCTTTCGTAGTTCACTTCTCTGTTTGCTACCTTGTTGTTCCCATCTGTAAAGTGGACAAAATGGTTTTTACCTGACACCAGGAAATTCTTTGTGATCAGCAGGACAGAAGTGCTGGGTATTTTCTATGCGAGTGCCATAGATTCCTGGCAGATGTTGCACTTGGTGCACACTATGTGCAAATATTGCACAACAAATTCTAATAGGTTGACTGGTCTCACATTAAAATTATTGTGGGATAATGTTAAAGTAACAGCTGTTTCAACAAGCAAGTGCTTTGTGGCTGATCCTCCATTTTTATCCAGGATAAACTGGCTTAACATCTGGCATGTTATGATTTGTTGCCCAGCGCCTGCATGCAGCGTGCGACAAATACAACATCTGCCAGGGGCCTCTCTACTACCCTGTCCGCCTGTCACCGCTGCTCCCATCGGTACTGAAGTGTGCAGTGTTGCAGGTGCGCGCTTTGCCAAGAGCCATAAGTGCAAGGTGTACAGAAAGCAGTGTGTTGCCTGCTGAAATCACTGGGTATATTTCCTTTTACAGAAAATGAGATGTGGATTGGGGTGGGAGAGCTCATGTGGTGCGGGAGACCAGGAGCTGGCATTTTGCACAGCATTGGGTGTACGTATTGTGCATTTACGTGCATATGTATCAATAGAGGGGACGTGTACGCAGCATTGGGTGTGCGTAGAGAATGACTGGACTGCTAGCGTTAAAGGTTTGCCATGGTGAGTTTGTTCAGTTCCTTTTTGTTTTTATATATATATATATATAAAATTCATGGCGAGGACGTGAGAAATATATATATATTTTTTTTTTGCCATCAAGAGTCAAAAAATATAATGCTCTGCACAGCGAGAACAAGAATCAAGTGTTATATTGATTTACGGGTCACTAACAACCTTTCAAGACGGTCATTGTCAGCCTGTGGGAGAGGTAGGAAGTCTAACGTAGGAGGCTTTTTAGCACGTTGGTGCCATTTGATTCCTCAGGTGTCTTGGGAAGTGGAGAGAGGGAGCGCGAGGGAAGTTTCTTGGAGCCTGGTTGAGTTCTAGAAACCTTCCTTGGCTTGCCCAGAGTTTCCACTGCACCGTAGGTTGCGTTGTCCTCTCTGCCCGCGCGCTCCCATCGCCGTTTTGGAGAGGGTCCTCGGACGGCAACCTTAGAAACATCTTCTGTAGCGGCCGTGCCGAGCAAACCCTCTCCTAGGTGGTTGTATTGCGCAGTAGCCCTTCTCTAGCCCTCTTACACAGCACCACAGGCTTGCTCCGAGTGGTGAACTCCACATTTCTCAGTCGGAGACCTAAATTAAAGATTGTGTTTCAATTATACTGCTAGTTCATAATTTACTTCCAGTTTGATGGATTTATTTAGGTTACATGTGTGTGTTGTGCACAGTGCATGCTGATCAGGTAAACTATTTAACAAGGAAGTATAGATAAATTTTCCTTAAAATGACGGTCTGGTTTTAAATAAAAAAAGCAAACACATTCAGTTATAAAGTGTGTCTCTTGATGGGATTTCCACTGAAGTATTTTTCTGTTGCTTTTCTGATTAAAGGATGGGTGGGAAGACTTGGCATGTCTTTTATATAATGTTATATATAGGAACAGTCAAAAGCCAGAAGGGGTTCAGTATGGCTTTAGATAATATAAAATCAGTCTGTGCAAGTCGTACCTAATCTCATCAGTAACTAAAAACAAAGCATGCTTTGGACCTGAATGCTATGCAACAGCATGATGGTAATTAAATGTCTCCATCTACGGACTGGTAGATTTTTGAGAGGTTTGGTTTACCTGGGCATTTGACAGTGGTTGCATGAGAGAGACTTGTCCTGTACTTTCCTTCAGTAAATGGATTATGACCATGTATCGCGAAAGCAAGAACGCGTGTGCATTAGTTTGTTTCCTGTGACTCATCTGGTGAACTGTGCACCGTTTTTTGCAGCTATTTTTTTTTTTTTTTTTTTTGTTCACCTGCCAGTGTAATTTAGTTTGAAAGTAGGAAGAATGAATAAGTTTCTTTGGAGTTGTACCTTGTTGCAGCTCCTCTGAAATCTGGGTGAAGCTCTGATGTTAAAACAGCCAGCGCAGATTTGGCTACAACATCTCCCAGATTTAACAGATGTTAAGGCCACAGGTACCATCCTCTAGCCTGATTTCCTGCATTGCATAGGTCATATAATCCCCTGCTCTTGCATCAAGCTCAATAGCTTGAGTTAACATATACTTAGTTTTGATTTAAAGAGTCCAGGGGAAGGAGACTCCACCATCTCCCAGGTCTTATTAGTACCTTGGTGTTATTTATTTAAAAACCAGCAAACCCTTTTTAACCTGAATTGATCACCGTATCTTCCATCTGCTAGATGTCCCATAGCGCCGTAGCGTACCGTGCCAGGCAGCCGTGTACTCCGACATGCCACGCTGCTTCCCTGCATACTGTCTCCTAGTTGCGTTCACGTGGCGTGGCAGGCGGGTTGATTAGTGCGCACTCTCAGCAGTAGAGCATGGGTAAGCGCGCCGCCGCTTGGCATGGGAAATGTGCTGTACGAAGGGGCTTTAAGACCTGGTGTGAACACCTCTTTTTCTGCTTCGGGGGAGATTCCAGTGTGCCAAAACCCATTGCTGCAGATGAGTTTGGCTGGCCTGACTAGGTTTCAGCCATATTTCACTTCCCCGAGGTGGCCCTGCTTATATGGGAACCATTAAGGAAGGTTTAACCATCTAATAGTGCACCCGGCTTGGGCTTTATGCAGCTCCGCTCCTATTGACTCCACATACGAGGCAACGCTATAGCAGTTTCGTGGCATCGGCTAGGTTTCTAGAGTTGTACAAGGACCGTCTCTCTCAGTTGTCAAGTTCCGTTTTCCTCATTTATTTTTTGAATCGGGCACGTGTCTCTGTTCTGAGCACTGGTGTGCCAGGAAGCAGTGATGGTGTTGTGAGCGGTCTTTCGGTTTTTCCATTTAACTTTTGAACTGTGAACAGCAAGGATTAAATTTATCAGAGTACTGTAAGCAGACGAAGGACTGATGCTTTTCACAGCACAAACACATGTGTAAAGGCATTTGCTCTATAAATATTTGCTCTATTTCATTCATCCAACAAAAATCCCCCCAAAGCTCAGGAAACCCACTGTTCATGGCAGTGGGTGGCAAAATAAATGTTTCCAGAAGTAGTACTGGATAGGATTCAATGAGCTAGTTGAAACGGTAAAAGTGACCTGAATCACTTAGGATTTCCACAGATTTTGCTGTGGGTCTCTGAGCAGATGAAGGGTTCATTTATGGTGAAGTCTTCATGCAATCAGGCCCTTGGAGTGAGGTTTTCCCAGCAGCGGTATGTGCACTTGACTTTTTTTTTTCTTTACAACACTTCTGGAGAAGGGAGAACGTGAGCCAATACAGTGTGTGGAGATAATTTCCAGGTAAGATATGCATCTAAATAAAGACTTTGCTAATGGGCTGAAAAGAGGATGGATCCTTTGAGTTCTTTTAGCAGGCAGATCAGCTAATGTTCAAGGAGTTGGTACTATTGGCAAATTAATTTCCGCCCTATTCGAATTAAAAATGAATAAATAATAGCTACAATGTGACGGTGCATCCTAATATCACTAATAAATTCAGGGGAGATTATATTTATACTCAAACAGGGAGAGGTACCAGGCATCTTTGGTGATTTATACTCTCAATCTACTGAGCTATTGAGCTAATATTTATTTGCGGAAGACGTTAACCTTGCTCCATGATATCATTTAGATTACTCCTCAAATGACTCCTAAGCATTTAGAAAAAACTGAGACACAATAGAAATGTTCAGAAAAGTCTTGCATCTAGGCGCGTGTGCAGAAAGGACAAAGACCTTTGAATAGGCAGTATCCATGCCGTGCCCTCTCTGGTCCATGTTTCCGTGTATTGCACTCGGTTGGCCCAGGCGCTCGTGTAGCACTTGTCACTGTAGTGTCTGAGCACCTTCCAGTCTCGCTTTGAGCACCACGGCTAGCATCTCTCGCCCACGGCACATCGTTCCCTCCTCGGAACTGGAAACGGGATTAAACGGGAGCGCTGAGGATGGATCCAAGGATAAGTTGTGCGGGAAGGCGGGCCTTTGACTTCCTTTCCCTCAAAGACAACGCATTCAGAAAAATGATGAAAGGGAAAACTAAACTCTTTGAAGAGACGCATATTAATATAGGAAAATCGCTCATAATTTATTGGGTAGCATTTGATTTAGTCATCAGGCGTGACATAGAATATTCATATGGGGGAAATGAAAAAGAAAGAGAACGAGATGATTTTTTTTACGCCCTCTCCCCAAAATTAGAGAAAAAATAGTAGAGAGAAGAGAATACTCAATTACTTAAATGCTACCACACAAGAAGATAGACAATTAGCTTTTTGGAAAGAGAGAAAAAGCATTAAAATGTATTAATGCAAGTGCATATGAATGGTGCTGGTAGGGGAATAAAACAGAAAAGTTTCTTGCTTGATAATTAAGAAGAGAGTTAATGTGCAAACCTTGAATTGTTGCATGAAACAAGAAAACTAATAACCTCCACAAAGGAGTTAATAAAAGATGTAGAACTTTTTTCCATGGAGAGAGCGAGTGAGAGCGAGAGAGTATCTGTCTAGATATAGATAGATAGATATATCTCGAGATATATATAATCATGAGTATCTATATCGGTAATTAAAAAATATCCAGTTAAAATTAAATCATAAGAGTAAGAAGTTTCAAGAAAAACTGGAGCTTTGGAAAAATATCAGAACATCTGTGAAGGTTTCCAGAGTTAAATGGTGTATTCATGCAGGCAGAGCATTTGTGCTGGAAGAACTTATGAGACTTTTGCAAATCCTTTTTCACCAAAAGCATCCTGTATTTACAAAAGCTTTTGCAACATAATCAAAAAACGAATACTCTTCTGGACCATTCTGTTCATCTGTGAACTCTCTTAAATCAAACAAAGATGCAGTGAGATTCATTTGTCAACTACCTAGTCTCTTCTTGAATCAAGGTGATAAACTTTTCATAAAAATGTTTAATTTAGTGATTGAGAGAGGACTGAGAACTGCTGTGTTCCTCCCTGACGGACTTTGGGACAAGGAAGAATTTGTTAGTATTTTTTTTTTTCTCATCGCTGCAGTTTAGTCAAGCAATCAACAACATTTTTAGTTTAGATTTTGAAAAAGCCCTTGGTAGTGGAATGGACTTGCCATCCAACAGATCTAGATCCACTTGGATTGTTTTTTAAATGCATTAAATTAAAATGCTGCCAACCTGCAGCAAGAACTAAAATATTATTAGTAATCATCATCATCTTCTGCTGGCCTGATCTGTTGGTGGAACAGAAATCAGGATTTTGTCTTATGCAGATGCTGTTGGATTTCAATGTGTCATTCTGAATTCTACCTATTGTATCAAGAGAAATTTGAAATTGCAGAGAGCTGCTAAATGCATACACATGAAAGGAAAATTGCTACATTTCTGGCATGGAAATGCTACTGAAGAGCATAGTCTAAAGGGCCACTTCTTCAGGAGGTGAATCTTTCTCATAAATGGGATGAGATTATGTAAATTGAATGATACACATCTGTTTAGTACCCAGTACAAAGCTGCACAAGGAAGAGAAAACAACTTAGGAACTTGCAAAATGTGTTTTAAAATGAATGTGTTGCTACGTTTCCCTGTTCCATTCTTTGCCATCTCAGGCAATATTTACTTTTTTTTTTTTTTTTTTTAATGAAAACAATTACCCCTCCGTGCCAGTTTCTCCTACTAAAAGCATTTGCATTAAGCAGTTAATTATGAAATGGCTGTAGCACAATGGGCTTAAACGTAGTTTGTTGATTGACTGAGGTGCCATACTAATAATTGCCAATAGCTGCCTGTGCTTTGATTGTCTTGTTTGCTGCAAGTTCCATTTAATAATGGCAGCGTCGGTTTGCCCCCAAATACTTGAGCTCGGTCATTCTGAACCAAGGCACACTGGGTCTGTGTGGCTGTCTGCGGCACCCTGGGACGCCTTGAGCTCCTTTCAAGGATGCCACAGAGTGCCGTACAGTGTGCGCACTATTAGGTGTGCAAGCATGATTCACTGGATTAGGCCAGAGCTTTCAAATAGGAATCCATAGTGTCAGAAGTATTCTGACCTGCTGGGGTCTTTGTGTTCTTTGGGGGGGTACCTTGAGTCTCAACAGCTGCGAACCACTGCTGTAGCAGCTTGCTTAAGTTAGACGTTGCTTGCAAAAACCAGGCTAGTTTCTGGGCTGATTTGCACCTTTGCAATTCCCCTGAGGTCAGTGAGGCTAAAGGAACAGTAAGTTGGTGGAGAGAAAGTAGTACGGTGAAACTTCTGCCAGAGCAGTGCCCTTGGGATTGCTGGCTTTGCTGGAAATGTCCTAGGAGTCTGCCTGCCATCAGGCATTCCCAAGAGCAGGGTACACTTCTGCCACCAAACTGTTAAGGACCCAACGTTTGTTGGCCTCAAGCAGTTTCTGTGAGGTGGTATGAGTGGTGGCTAACTCTAAAGTTTAACTTTTTTCATTTGCATCTTAAGCGTATGGCTAACTTTCTTCATTTGTATCTAACTTTGTGTCCAAGGTCCCCCTCTTGGATGCGCTACCGAATGGAGTGCCGAGAGCTCCCATTGAGCGTGATCTTCGCTGCACGCTTGCACCTTCAGCAGACCATTACCATTAGGATAAGCAGCAGGAAAGTGGAGGGTGGCCACCCGCGTGGTCAGGGGCAGCAGGGCAGGCTCCACGAGGAGAGGTGATGGGACCTGAACCTGTTCAGCCTCCACAAGAGAAGCTTCACATAGTTTCTTAAAATCTGGGACACTAAGGAAATTCGCACTGACTTAGGGCCATCGACTTATGGCTGTTATTCCTCGTTACTCCCAGTAGTGCTTGGGGGAACAGGGACTCTCCCAATGCCCGCTGGTCCTCCTGGACTAGTTTATAGATGGCCACCAGATCCCCTCTCAGCCTTAAGTCAGTGCAGATTTTCTTAGTGGTCCTAGATTTTAAGAAACTGTGAAGCTTCTCTTGTGGAGGCTGAACAGGTCCAGGTCCCGTCGCCCCTCCTCGTAGGGCCTGCCCTGCTGCCCCCTGACCGTGCGGGTGACCTCCTCTGGACCTCTCCATGCTGCCCACATCCCTCCTGCAGCGCGGTGCCCAGACCTGGACGCAGTGCTCCAACCGGGGCCTGACCAGT
>JAGPOW010003182.1:13175398-13289873 GCA_030014935.1 Caiman crocodilus | reverse complement strand
TAGGTACTTGGCTGGGGTCCTGTGACCCTGGCACTTGTTCCTGCCATTGGCGGGGGGTCAGACTAGATGGCCTGCTCTAGGCCCCTTCTGACCCTGGATGCTATGATACTATGAAGGCAGTCATATGCGTTTTGGAGGCCTGAAGCAGCAGTTTTGGAATTTCTGAAGCTTGGTATTATGGGGATTGCAACCATCATTGTTTTAAAACCATGCAGTAGTAGCATTTTTCTTGGTTTTTGGCTTGCTCAAAAATTACTTTTATATAACTCCACATTTTTAAGCCACATCAAACCCAACAGTGTCGGTGAAATACGTTGTTTTCTTCTCTACGAGAGTTTTCAGGGAAATAAAATTAAGTCTGCAACACGCATGACTTTCCCCGTGTTTTGTACCTTGTTTATAGAAGCTGGTCGGACACGTTTCACGGCTGTTCATGTTTGTGTTTCTAAAGGCTGCCGAAGTGACATGTCCTTTACTGCGCAGCCCATCGTCCTGTGATGGACACCGTGGTCCCCTGTAGCGTGGCCGCTCTTTCAAACAGCCCTGGTGGTAAATGCTTCCCTTGAGCAGCTTTTCGTTGGCATTGGATCACTGTGCAATGACTTTTTCATTAAAATGCCTGGGATTAGGTATTTGCAATATCTTTCTTTCCCATTTCTCTTCAGATCAGCAAAGCGAAGTCAGATAACCCTGGGATAGAAAATGTAGAAATCGTAGTCCAGCACACTGCCAGTCAGACAGGAAGAAACCATCGTAGGTCAGACTCTTCCAGACTGGATCGTTCTTGATATGACAGCAGCTTTTTTGAAGAGTGAAGTGAGGGAAAGCCTTTAAAGATTACTTTTCATTTTCTGTTTTGAATTTTCAGTGTGCTGCACTTGGTTTTAAACGTAGAAGTTTTCATCTACTCACTGCAGGATCTTGGGGGCAGATTGTGGGTTGAAAACAGCTGATTACTAGCACCTGAGAGTTTGGGCCGTGGGTTTAAGTCTTGGCTCCACCACAGCCTTCCCTTGAGATTGTGAGCGAGTTACTTTGCCTCTCGGAGTCTCCGCTCCTCGTCTGTGAAATGGGGGCATTTGGGCTGCCCTACCTTAGATGGGTCTGGTGACTATAAAAGCTTGAAAGGCTGTGCGTTGCTCAGACTTTGAGGGTTTATAAATACTTAGAGGAATAGATTTCATTCCCCAGAAACACTTGTTTCCCATTCTGAAGAGTGGGAATGGATAGAAAATGCCTGCCTGCTCATAGCAATGTTGATAGATTAGTGAATACATGGTGCTTTAAAAAGGCAGGTATTTAGGCATATACTGTTGTCATTTCATTACTTGCTTAAGGGGTGTGTGGCTGAACACGATCCCACAAATGCACATTTTCCCTATCCATGTATGTGCCAAAATGTTTGTCTTCTGGTTCTTCGAACAAGAAGAGTTTTTCTTGAGTAAAAGCTGCAGGCTTTGATCTTCCGTGCACGTGGGAGCTTGGCTCCACGATACGACTGCATTTGGCAAAGCCGTGAAAAGGGCAGTTGTAGCACGGGCAGCGGTCGAGGAGCCAACGTGCACGCTCTGAAAGTCCGAGTCAAAACCTCTGCCGTCCAGGTAGGCGTCGCAATGTTTGGGGTATTTTAAAGCCCAGCTGAACAGAGCATTTGAAAAACATGGTATAGGGAAGGGTGCTGCAGTGGGCAGGAACAGGAGGCAAAGGACCCAACAGGTCTTTCCTATCCAAAGAATTACAGAGATTTTTTTTTTTTTTTTTGGAACATGAGCTCACAATTGTAACCCTATGCCTGCTCGTTACCAAATGTAGTGCGTTGTTAATCTGCAAAGCGTTGCTTTGTCGGAGCAGGTAGTGAAGCACCTAACCAGTGGGTTGTTTTAAAAAGGCTGGAACAGGCACGTTACCAGTTACGGGCAGAAAAAACAGCCCTAGTCAAAAGCAGTGGACTAATACGAGCTGTAAGAAATCATATGAAATATAATACTATTGGTACTTTTACCTGTATTTTAGTTATGGGCCTACTTAATATGTTGCCCAAAAGGTCTTGCTATATTAAAGAATGCAATATAAAAAATTAATCTATGCTGTTTAAATTACTGGAATATGCTAGTATTTAAATTACAGCAATTAAAATTTAGTACACTGCCTTAGTCCAATTATTTTTAACTCTTTGACCTGAGGTACTGTATTTAATTTTCTTCTAGTGTAAAGGAGAATATTTTACAGGTGGCCTTCAGAAAACCAGATAGAGAATATTAATTCTCTGTGAGAGATGACTTTTGAAAAAAAAACCTTTCTGTTTTTGTTCGCATGGAAATAATAACTTTATAGGAATGAATTATGTAGTTCTTAATACTTGAAATGACCTTATGGGTTAATGCTGGCTAATAACTGAACAGAAGGTGTAATAGGGTAATTAAAAGTCAAATTTGATGTGTTCAAAAACTATGTTCCCAGTTTCCTAACACAGGAATGTAACAGATGTTATTACATCCAGACTGTTATCTTGATAGGTGACACATCATTATCAACAACTGTTGATGAAGTGCATATTAATCCCCTAGGGACACGATGTTGTAGAGGTGAAGAAGCCCTAATTGGAATATGCTTACATCTGTGTGTGTTAAAAATTTAAAAGCTGTTATCCAGATTATTAGAACTAGTGTGTTTTTTGGGGGGAAAAAAAGAGTATTTCTCTAGTTACGGAAAGCTTTAGCATTAGAAAATGTTATGTAGTGACAGCTGATCTCTGCAAGTCTGGCAAAACCCAGTGCCCCGTATGTTTCCCAGACCCCTGTGAAATCTTGTTTGTTCGCAAGGAAGGGCGTGCTCGGAAAATGCTGCTCAAGTTTATTGTGCGTTGCATTTGTTCCTCTTGCAGTGGGTACGTAATGCGTTAAGACACGAATCGGCGTGTACTTTAGACAGCTGGATCTAGTGCACGCTAATGTGTGCTCTAACTAACTGACTGAATCAAGCGGCAGCCCATGGCCACGCACGTTAGCAAAGAAAAGAACCCAAAGACTTGAAGACTGCATTTTATTTTAAGAGCTAACTTCTTGGCGTTGGAGGTGGTTGTCTTAACATCGTTGGCAGGAAACCCAGAATAGTACATTTTTGACATGTCTCATTTTTGTGTTCTTTGGCTGTTGTGGGTCTTTCTGATGGCAGGACACACGGGTGAAGCGTAGGAGCCGGCCAAGCCATGTCCTGTGAAGAATACTGTCTGCTTGAGGAGCATGTTTGATCCTCTTCTGCTATTGCTTAAAATGGAGATTATTTACAAAGTTTCTCCTTTTTTTGAAAATCCCTTTATCAAATTCCTGCTGTTTGTAAAGCGTCATTAAGCTGAACTTCCATGGCCCAGTTACGTGCTTTTGCTTATACAAGAGCATTAAGAACATAATGTGTGAATTGACCATTGCCTATATAAATTTAAGTAAATCCTCTGCTAGGCTCTTTTGGAGCAATAGGAATAGATTTTCGGGGAATTATATTACTGAGCACTTCCAGACGCAGCCGAATGCCGCAAACGTTTTTGTTTAAAATGACAAATGCCAGAAAATCCCAGCATCAAAGCTGCAATTAAGGCAAACAGACAGCAGAGACCTGAGTCTGAATCCCTGTGGATTCGGCTAAATCCAGCTTTGCGACCCCGTGCACAGTGATACAATTCACTGACCCCATGTGAAGGCATCAAGTGGTGTCAGGGCAGTGATTGTGAACCGGGGTGCCGCTAGGTCCCTTGGAGTGCCACGCCGCCTGTTCGGTGCCCTGTGGCTGCCACTGACTGTTGCTGTCGCTGTCACCCTTTGCCGGCGGCCCCCAACTCCCGGCAGCACGCTGTTACTGGTGGGGACGCAGTCGGAGCCACGTCTTGTAGCCTGGCTCATCCTCTCCACTCCTCCCGTGCTCCCAGGGCTGGCTGGAGTGGCTGTGAGGACCGTGACTAGCATATGAGACCCCTCGGGACCAGTCTCACTCGTGGGAGTTGCCCTTGCCCCATCAGGTACATACAGGCGCTTGCGGGGACAGGAAGGTGACAGACCATGGGAAGAGCGGGGCATGCCGGGGTTAGGATTTACCCATCCAGCTGCCCTTACCTGGCACCAGCTGGATCGCTGGTTCTCAACATTTTTATCCTTAAGACCCCTCCAGGTCTCTTCTGCAGATGAGGTCTTTGGCCAAAAGGTACCAATTTATTAAGCTTTTTAGCAGTCGGCATTGATCTGTGCTCGTATTTTCCTTGCAGGTGAAGTGCTCGTACATATACATGTGGTTGTTAAACTAGAAGCACACGTATAGATGTTAATACATTTTCGTAGCGCTCTTATAGTTATGCAGATTTGTAATGCACAGGTGTGGGTGTTGGTGCCTGCCATTTTACACCCGCACACAAGCAGATACAGCCTAGCGTCCGAGCTGAACGTGTCCACCGGACGGTGAGGTCTCCAGGTCACTACTTTCCAATAAAGGATGGCTCTTTGAATAGTTTTAATAGGGGGAATTGGAGCTCACAACCCAGACATGTGGCAGTCAACTCTGCCTTCCCTCATTTTGCTTTCTTTGTTCATCAGTCTGATCTTTGCATGTGGCGAGCGTAGTTTAAACTTTTTGCTTTAGAAAGATGCCTCTTTCTCAGTCACTTGGCACGAAAAGCATCCTCTGTAAATAGCCCTTCTGACATCTGTTTGGGTTTTTCATGCCTCCAGTTCGCGAGGATGAGACAAACATAGGAGTTGTCATAATTGGAGCAGATTCCATCTGTTTGGTTGCTTCTGCTGCTGTATCGCTGGACCCTGCCTGTACCCTTCAGCTGAAGCCTTTGGGCCAGCTGTGTCTACCCAGTACTCGTGCAGCTTGCCAAAGCTTACCGCTCCAAACAGGCTTACTGCGAGCGGAGTTTCGGATCCCTCGAGAAAAAGCTGGCTTTTCATCTGGTCCAAAGAGGCCATCAAAGTCTCTCCTAAAAGGAACGTCTCTGCCAAGAGAAGGGAAGAAAGTGCAAAGGTTCGCGGTCGGTCCCTTCCTCCTGAGCCAGCCTTGCTGGCTCGTTCGGCCCCTCTTGCCTGTTGAATGCTTTGCCATCGAACTGTTTTGTCTCAGTGGGAAAAGGTGGATTTTTTCCAGCATTGCCTCACAGTGAGAAGTCTTTGGAAATCCTGCTTCAGTTTTCTTTAATTATGTCTTCAGACCTTCATCTGGACATGCTTATTGGGAAGGGCTGAGTGAAGCACAAAGCCCCCTGCATTATTCCTCTCCTGATGTGTTTCTCCTGCTGAGATGATTAGCTCCCCAGTCAAGACCGCATCCCCAAATCCTGAACTCTCTCTCGGCGTTTTTTCATCACTGTTAACATTTAATATGTGGTATTGAAGATTATTATACCCTGGGTATGTTAAAAATTGATAAACCTGTTAAGGGGAACGCAGGGCAGGTGAACTTTCAAATTACAATGGATTGCTTTCCCAGAAAAATTAAATTGATTTTTACGTGCACTAGAGGATATTACTTCCACATGGTAAAATTCACCTTAAGTGATTTGGTTAACACACACTGTGTTAGCTGAAAGCCTTTGTTAGCCGTGTATCTAGAGGTAAAGTTTTCCAAATTATTTTAAACTCAATTAAATTGGTTTAACTGCCAGAGGAGGCAAAAATCTAACAAAAACACATGCCCACACACCCATACCCGCATGTGTGTATGAGAAGGAAGATGTCTTTTTTTTGATATAATATATAAAAACAAATTTCCATTCCTCTCTCTCATGTATAAAAGCAAGAAATCTCCATTCTTCAAACACACATTCCCCTGCCCCAAATAACTTTAAATAACACTGAAATTTTCCTTTCTTCTCTGCATTGTTCAATCATTCTATCCAGATGTTCAGTGTAGTCCTATATACAGCAAAAAATGTATAATACAGTCCACAGTCTCAATATATGTATATATCTATCAGATATTAAATATTATTTTTCAATAAGAATTATGAAATAGAGTTATCCTGTAGGTGGGTACATAAATTAAGCAGAATAAGGTAAAATATTTACCCACGTTCTAAAACAGATCTGAGCTTATTTATAGTTCTCTTGTCACAGCAAAAAGTTAACAGGTACTAACGCTAAACTCTTGGTTAAAGACTGTTCTTTGCAAATCAGAATCCTAAATTTACTTAGGATGTTTACCCAACTACTGAAATCTTCTGCTCTGAGGAGATGCTGTTAATGTTTTGTTTATTACTTGGTATTTTTTGAAAGTGCACTTTCCGTCTGATTGCATGGGTGTTTCGTACAGATGCTGAAGCCTGCTTTGCCAAGAGCAATGTTTTCCAGACAGTCTCAAAGAACCCCAGAATGAAGGGCTCGATGGATAGGTGGTGTTTTCTGGCATTAACGCTATGCAGACCAGATCCTGACCTCCGGAGGAGCTCTGCCAGTGCAACAGTGGCAGATTGCAGCCCCAAAAACAGAGTCGGACCCTCCGTCTACGCCGCATGATGCAGCCGTGCGTAGAGAAACGTGAACTAGGTCTGGCACTAGTCAGCCTAGCCACATTCACGCAGACTTGCCCTGCGCCCCAGGTCGTTCGATGCCTGCACGGTACGGTGTCAGCATGCCCTTCCGTATCAGCGAGTAAAGCTCTGTAGTCAGCAACGTCTCTCCTGGGAGCTGCATCTCGCGAAGGGCTGGTCCGCAGCACGCTGTCTGTGCACGCAGAAGGAGCCGTGCACGCAGCAGACTCGAAGCCTACTTCCCGGACACTCGCAGCCTGCTCCGGCAGATTGCCGTAGGTCTAACGTTGCGTGATGCTCTAGGCCAGCGGTTTCCAGTCTGTGGTACGGGTACCACCAGTGGCACGCAGACGTCCCGTCAGTGGTACACGTTAACAGAGATATCGTAGTTACTTTATACGACAAATTTGCTGGTGTCACTTAAAGTTGAACTAAAGAAATTGCTGGTGGTATTTAAGGTGGTATCGTTTTAGATTGGTGGCGCCTGATCCGCCAGAGTTTGGGAACTGCTGGTATCGGAGAAAGGAAAGAGTAACGCAACAGTATGCTAGACCGTAAATGATAGGCTTCCTGGAAGAAGGCTTGGAAGTGATTAAAATCCATAAGCTTACATCTGGACCCCATGACCCCTCTGCAACCAAAACCACACGTAGGGATCTGTGAAGCCAACTGGAACATCCTGGGGTGTAATTTGAACAGCTCATCTCCCCCACAGAGAGACTCCACTTCCCTCGCTGGCCCCCTTCTTTTCCTTCCTCTCGCACACTCCAGCAACGAGCCCTAAGCATAGATCAGATCGAGCAAATAGGAATCAATTATGTTTTATGAGGTTAAATGGACCATAATGAAAAGTCTGTTGATATGGCACATATTTATTATCATTAATCTACATAAAAATGAATGATACTGATGTAAAAATAATGTTAGCAATGTTGATGTGAC
Source organism: Caiman crocodilus (assembly GCA_030014935.1). Lineage (NCBI taxonomy): Eukaryota > Metazoa > Chordata > Crocodylia > Alligatoridae > Caiman > Caiman crocodilus. The sequence continues at coordinate 13,282,417 of JAGPOW010003182.1, read as the reverse complement.
TTGAATATTGAAGCCCCAGATGAGGTCATGCCATGGTATCCACTCACCTTGGGAGGGAAGGAAATGCTGCCAGTGTAAAGCATATTTACAGAGTGCGAGCAGAGGTGGTGGAGCAAGGGGGAATTCATCGGAGAATTTAGCAGCAACTGTACAAATATTCGGTAGCAAACAAGTGAGTACTGCAGCATGCGTGATCCACAAGACGACACGAAAAACACCCCACTAGAAGCAAGGAACCTGCAGGTCCAACAAACCCCGGCAGGAAATGTGGCGTAATGGTCTCATTGCTCCAGAGAATAAGAAATGTGTTCTTTAGTAAGATTTGTGCTTTCCCTTTTTCTTCCTATGTAACAACCTGCTTTCCGGGTCCAGATCCTCTTATTCAAGCGCGTGTGGCCAGCATGTCAAAGGCATTCGGCGCCTCCAGCTTCCACTGATTTTGGTGAGACGCTCGGGAAGTCGCAGCCTCTGAACTTTCCCATTTTCCCATGTCGGAGCGGTGAAGAGCGTGACGGGAGCTGTACGAGGTTCGTTTGTCCCCGGGAGCAGGTGTTCTCTGGGGCCAGGGTTATCCTTTGCCTGCTTCCGTGCACGCACCTTTGTCACGGCATCACCTGTTCGCCGCGAGGGGACCTGAAGAACCTGACGTTGGAGACGTGCCTTTGGGAATAAGAGTTGCAGACGAAATGTTAGTGTGCAGAATACGTCCGACGTCAATAAGTTCCACCAGCGGCCGGCAGACCTCTGCCCTTAATAAAAGGGCAGGCCAGGTGTGCTTTGCAAAGTGTCAAAACCTGAAACGGGGCATAACGATAGGAGCAATCCAATATTAAGGCACCGCAGCCCCGGTGTTCATGAAATTTGAATGCGTTAATAATATTCTTAGAAGGATTTCTTTCAGCATTAGCAGGTGACAGGTTCAATGGAGACTTCTGGAAGGATTTTTATCTTGAGAAAAGAGAAAAACATGCCTTGCAGAATTTTGTGATGCTCCTAACTTCCTCCTGGATAATCATTATATATAAGTGGCGTTGCTCCACTGCTGGAGAGAAATATAAATATTTAATTTTCCTTCTTTAAAACAATATTTGTCTGAAAAGAAAATTGACACTTTGTGGATAGCTTTTCCTTGCTCCTTTTTTTTTTTTCCTCCCTCCAATTAAAATTTAATTATAGATTTACATTCCACAGGCTATGGCATCTTTTAGAATTAGTTTTTGCTTACTGAACTGTAACCACAAATTTCACGTAAGCACAAAACAATTACCCTTTAATGTCAAATAACAGATTTTGTCACCATGATTGATTTTTTTTTATATATACTAAAGACGAGTGAGATTTCAAGAGCCTTTGATGTTTGCTTTTTGATCTTTTGACTCTTCTCTTTGTCTGGTACATAAAACAATAGACGCAGTTCTCATTCTTTTGTTCATACCCTTAACATTAAATCAAGGCTGGAAGGCATAAAAGAGAAATAGAACAGTATAATTATGCATTTTTGTACCATCTAAGTACTGCAAAGTTTTGAATCATTACAGAAGCCTGCAGAGGCTGTGGTCAGTGGTATTTCTAAAAGGTGGAATAAAACTATTAAACTGAAAAAGTATTCAGAAAAATATTCAGTTTTGGAAGGGCTACATTGATCTGTTTTCTGTTGGAGTCATATTTAGCTAAGCTCTCATTTATTTTATTATTTACTCAATAAATACCTTTTATTAACATTGGTTTTTCAATAACTCTGCTGCAGTTTTTATTGCTGTAGCAGTTTCTTCTGGTTCTTATTGGGGGTTTTTTTAGTTGCCAGCAGCATATTCAGCCAGATGGAAGATGCTCTACATACCCATACTCCTGACCCAGACATAGGGCTTCATATATAGGCTTCTTGGAAACAGAAAATTTGAGTGACTCTTGTCCTGTCTGTCTCTTCAGTTACTGTTCGACTGTTTTTTCCTTATTCCCTTAATCTTGAAAGTGGGCGCTTGGTTGTGCCCTACCCAACTCAGCCAGCTTCTACAATGGAGTTGGCACTTGTCATGAAAAAAGAACAAGTCTCTTTGCTTAGTGATTTTACTGCTTTCTGGGTGATGGCATATTTTCCTTTGGAGGATTAGACTTGTGCACTGCTGAAGAAAAGACCTGTGTGTAGAAGGGTGCATTGCAAAGCTTTCAAGCCCCTAGTTTGGATGAGTTGCCTTAGTGAAAAGTAGAGGTGCACCAATATATCAGTCCATATCATAATGGCATCGATAAAGGAAAAATGACATTTTCGGCTCTAGGCTTTTTTTGCCCTCTGTAGTCGATAACGTCACCGATTTTTAAATGCTGCGGCCAGGAATGCAGCCCAGCACCTGTAGAGCAGCGCCTGGCCAGTAAGTGTGTGAGGGGGAAGGGCGTGGGGGAGGAGAAGAGGCGAGGTGGGGCAGGTGAGGGAGGGAGTGGGCTGGGGCAGGCGCTGCCTGGCTGGAGCGGGGTTAGGTGCAGGATGGAGCTGTGGGGGGGGGCAGAGATCCACTGCGTGCACTCTCAAGGCAGGCATGGGGGGCACATGCCCCAGATTTGTGCAGGGGGCAAGGATGGGCTGGGGGCTTTGCTTGCCTGTTCCTGGCAAGAGGGCTGGTTTGGGACTGTGCTCGGGATGGGTAGTGGCTGTGAGGGGGCTACAGGGAATTTTGGGTTGGCTGTAGCCCCCTCTTCCCAGCGCTGCTGCTGCCTGCACCAAGCACAGCCCTGGCCGAGCACAGCCAAAAATACCTTGATCGCTGCACTCCCAGTGAAAAGCTTTGGCTGCAAGGAGCAGCCCGATTGACATGTGAGTATTATTATGTGCCACAGGTGACACGCACCTTCCTGTGCGGGCAGGAGCCGTGCTGGGGAGTGACGGGTCTTGCGTTCCTCCGTTGTACATCCAGCCTGGGCTGGTGATGAGGCTGAGTACACGGCCTTTGCAGAGATGTGGGATTCCCACGGGGAATGGAAGAGAGTGGTGCTTGGCCAGAGGGGGTTGCCATGTTCTCTCCATTCCCCTCGCATGCGTGTAGGGACCAGCGGGCTGTTTACCAAGATTTATTTATTTATTTTTAAAATATAAAATGCAAACGAAGAGTAGCCTGGGTAGCAGCAAAGGTTTGTTGAAAGCACTTTCCTGCTCTGCATTACTGTAGTGGAACGTCACTACCAAGGAGACGGGGAAAGGCTGCCTAGCCGTGATTCTCAATCGCTCGGTGCAGCCTTACATCTCTTTAAGAAGCTAGTTGGTCCATTAAAATGTTAAGTTTCAATTTTGTCAAGCCTGCTAGTTGCAATTAAGGAAGCACTCAAGGTCAGTAGTGAGGGGCCAGAAGAGGTGGGAGTTGACATAAGGGAAGCGTCAAGATATAGCAACCATCGGCCATAAAACTACCAACATTAAAAACCAGTGTAAATAAAAGCTTACTCTTTGGAGACCTCTTTCAAACTAGGATGCTTGATTTGTCCCTGTGGAGCTCATTACCTCTTGAGTGTGCTCATCTCTTTATTGGTTTCTTTTTTGCTGTGGCGATATATCTTAGGGTGCTCCTTGTCTGCTTGGAATATAGAAGTAGCATCTAGTATCGCACACAATCGCCGCAGTCTTCTTCCTACCTTTCTTAGCCTGAGAGCGGCCTATGGCTGTGATGGTATTTAAAAGATGGTGCAAAATGAATTGGCCAAACATTCACCAACAATGGATGGAAAGCAGATTTGTTTTTGGATTGGGCATGGAGCCCAAGACTATTTCTAATCCCGTTGTTTCCTTCCTCTGATTCCTCTCTGGCAGCTATAAAAATTAAATAAAGAAAAGAAAAGAAAAAAGGAAAAAAAAAAAAGAAAAAATATGGCTACCTACTCTCAAGGGTATTGTAGCAGTGTCCGTTTTCTGACTATTACAGCTGTTGAGACAGCTTTGTTCAGGAAGAAAATTGATATTTTCCATTGTGCTTACATTTGTAGTGAACAGAAGGCCTGGTGGTATCTGTTCAGTCTCTTCATTGTCCCACGCAGTTTACTCCTTGGAGAACAAGCTTTTGTGTGATAAACAGCAATAATATCAAGTCTGTGAATAATCCATTCAGAGGAAGCAGTGATAGTTGGGTGCACATCTGCATTTCTTTTATAAAACACAATAACAATCCAGAACGACCCCATTCAGATGAACAGAGGCTGCTTTCACTCTGCCTTCTCCGCTTTCAGAGGCCATACGTATTTCAGGAGCGTAACCAAATTGTTGATGGTTGACTTGAGAATGGTTCTCCAGTCTTGGTTAATGCTCAGGCCTCTGTAGCCTTCTCAACCTAGGAGTTTATGCTCGGGACGAGAGGAGTCATTGTGTAAACGACATTATGGAGTCGCTTATTTAGCTTACCGTTTTTGCTGCCTTGGTGATGGAGATGAAGTTTGCTAATTTTAGCCTGGTGATTGTTGCTTGAGCTCCGTATGAAAAATGAGACACGCTTTTGTTTCTTGAGAACGTTGGTAATGGAAGAAGTGGTCTTAATGCTACTATTCCCACTTGCTTTTAGGTACTTTAAGTAAAAGGAAATTAATTTTCCAGCAAGGAAGATAAATCTGTAAGGAAATAATTAGAAATTGAACAGCGATACATTGCCGCTATTTTGATTTAATGATATATACTCTAACGTCTGCATCTGAGGGAACAATAGAGGAAGTCCCATGCAACGACACTGAACTGCAGCCAATTCTGTTTGCATTTACCGCCCCTAGCTGAATAGCAGAAATGATTGCAGCCACTTCCTGAATTAATGTGCCTGTGCCTATGTGAGTTAGAATATGCACGGGGAAATAAAGGACAATAAACTGTTCATCCAGTAGTGTTAATTCTAATAAATTGAAGACACAAGAAACCAAGTTAAGCCAGTGTGAAAGCATTTGATAAATGTTTCCGTTTTATACCCCAGATGGTGTATGTGTATTATATATCGATGATGGAATACTTCCCATTTTAACAGAGTAACAAAGCACCATGGTAATTGGGCAATACTAACATCAAACATTTTTAATACCGGTGTGGCTTTATAACTGGCATCCAAGAATTTGTAAAGAGCTGGCTCAGAAGCTTTCTGGACCCATCACGTGTGGATCAGCACACTAGAAAACGAGTCACTGACGCACAGCCATCTTTCTCGTCCGCCTAGCTGGGCACAGCCAAGGTACACACGTACGTACCTCTAGAGCGACACAACGCACGGGAGTAGGTTCTGGTCGGAGAGGTCCTCACTCGCATGAAAGGCCGGCCGGGTCCCGTAAACAGCTGAACAAGAGCTCGGTAAGTATAAACGGCGAGTCTCCGGTAGGTGGAAGGAGGAGGCTGTAGGCGCGTCCACGAAGCTGTACCGTAGACTGTTATGCAGCACGTGGCCTCGGCACAGGTATTTTCTCTTGCTCCGTGTATTATGAGCAGCGGTAGAAACCTAAGGTGCGGTTCTCCAGCACGGCTATTGTAACTGCATCAGAATAAAATTCAAACATCTTTTAAACATCCCTATCTGGTGCCTTTTTTTTTTTTTTTAGAATAATATTTTGAGCTTGTTTTTAGTTTGATGCTTGAAAACTCAATATATTCTACAGAGCATCGTCAGCACTGGTCTCCTCTAAAGCTAGTAATAATTACGGTGACATAGACCTTGAAGGTACGCTGTTGAGAGAAAATCATCTTTTAATCAGGTGTGTTGGCTGACAGCAGTTGCATTCTAGGTCAAAGCATTAGTTAATGCTTTGTAGGCACATTGCAGCTGTTGAAACAATATGAATTTGGTGAGTGGAGTCATGCCAAGTAAGACTTGCATCTCCTTATTATGCTTCAGGAGCTGTAGCTTTCAACAAGCCGCCTGCCCTGCAGTGGCTCAGATCATTGCGTTGCTATGTCATGCTGAATAATTCGCAGCATTTAGCACTTAAATTGGCTCATTGCAGACAATCCAATTAGAATAAAGTCTATTATCGTTTTGGTACCTTGGAATGAAATGGAGTGTTTAAGTGATGAGCGTGCCATGCAGGCGGTGGTGTTTCTTATGACTTCCCCTTAGTCTTGCAGGTTTCTTGTTGTGTGCTGAAATGGTGCCTGATACTAAGTGTTCCCCTGAACAATGAGAGCTGCTTCTGCCTTGCCTTCTAAGAAGAGCTATCTTTTCATCTATCGACGTACTGAGCAAGAGATAACAGAAGTCCTTTGTCTTCTGGCCTGCTCACATATAAAACTCGTAGTGTTTTCCCTTTGGTCAAGGTCAGGAGTGTTAAAGTACCTTGCGTCTTAATCAAAGGTAGTCTTGTGGTTTAAACGCAAGGGCCTAGATCTCTCGCTGGTGTGTATTGTTGCAGCCCTCGTTTCGGTGGCACTGACTTAGACCGGTGCCGGCGCAGAAGTCGGGAGCCGGGGCTTTCTTCTCCACTCTGCCACACATCTCTTGGGTGACCTTGTGCAAGTCATTTAGGGCTGAATTTACAAAGGTACTTGGTTGCATAAAGATGCAGATCAGTGCTTAGTGGCATTTGCAGGAGTGGCCGAGTGAATTAGATGCTTAAATCTCATTGACCTAATTGGGACTTAGGCACCTAAACTGCTGAGGCAGTTTTGCAGTTCCCATTAGACTCCCATCTGCATCTTTGTGCCCAAATACCTTTGTAAATCTGACTCTCAGCTGCTCTCTCCTTAAATGTCCCCATCTGCCCTGCTTCCTGGGGATGTTGTAAGGTTTAATTCATTAATGTTTTAATAATCTTGAAATCCTCTGATGCGAGGCACTTTAAAGATGCAAAGTATTACCAAACATGTGGTTTTTAGTAATGCGATAAAATATCTCCGCTTATCATGCAATAGAAAAAAATGCAGTCAAAAGAGCTGAAAAGCCAGTGGAAATAAAATATGACCTAAGCAATGATCATATATTCAGATACTTTATCGGAGGCATAAGATACCAAAAATACATGGACAAGAAAATGCCTAGCTAAAAGGATGAGAGAAAAATAGAATGATTTATTGTGATTTTTTTTAAATTACTTTTCTTTTACCAGTGTTCTTGATGAGCATGATGCTTTAGTGATAGGAAATAAGAGCCAAATTCATCACTAGGATCTCTTGGCTTCAGTGGGGCTGGGTGTGCGCATGTCCTGGCTCCCCGGGGTGAGCTCACTTGGCCGGGTTACACCGAATTGCGAGAGGTAGGGATCAGGGGTTGGGGAATCATAATGATAAACAAACGGGAGCGAATGCAGAGACGCTCCTGAAATTGCTGTTCGGGCATAGAGCAGAGATCAGGCGAGTTTTCCACTTTATGAGGTTTTTCTTATCAAAGAAATCGTGCCTCATAACTAAAATTGTGCGGAGGTCGTCCTAGTCCTTTAAGCAGCCAGGCCTTTTTTTCTGCAGAAGCTTGTAGATGGGTTTAAGTTGACGTACTTGGAATAGGTTCGTTATTTCAGAGAAATTACTCGTGGCATGTAATGGTAGGTGCAGAGAATCAGAAAAAACAGGGATGGGAGAGAATGCCAGAAGTCATCAAGACCAAACCCTGCTCGGTGCAGGAACATCCATGTCTACACCATCACAGACAAGGGAGAGGATGTCAGAAGGCATCTCGATCAAACTCTGCTCGGTGCAGGGACATCCATGTCTAAACCATCACAGACACATTTTTGCACTTAAATACTTCCAGCGACAGGGCTTTCACAGTCGCTCTCTAGGGCAATGGTCCTCAACCAGCGTGCCGTGACCCTGCTCGGGGGTGCCGTGGCGTGGGGGACTTAGCCTTGAAGTTGCAGGAGGAAGCCTGAGCCAGTCTGTCTCCTTGCCCCTGCATGCAGTCTGTCACCTATTATCCAAAACAGCTGGATAAATCAAATCCATTCTTTGCAGGGTAGATAGAAGCAAAATTGGCTATGTGCCACATCTATAATTTGCAGCATTTTCCTCCGAAGTCATATTGTAATATACTAGTAGAAAAATAAATACGGTACCTGTTGCATTAAGTCGTGCACCTTGTGTCCGGGGTCTGAAATGTCACGGCAGCCCCTAGATGTACCTCGTATTCCTTGTTGCTCTGTCAGTGGCAATAGGATGCGTCTGTGCCCACGAGCTTTATGTTACCTTGATCTTGGCCTCGTTGGGTCTTAGCGCCCAGTCCTGCACATACGTATGAAAAAGCTCGGTCCAAAGAACTGACGGCCCCAAATCGGCTTTCTCGCTACGTGCATTTTAGACAAGCCTTTTCCTAAAGGGATTTGTTCAGCCCAAGGAAAAGCTGGAGTTTCTAAACGTGCCTGGCCTATTCTTTGCCATTGACCCTGGTGCAGTTCTCAGGAACGGGGCAAAGTGATCATAGAAATTAGCCCAAACACCGGCTTGAAAATCAGCCTGGCGTTCAGCTCTGTTTAAAGTCTTCTTTTCCCAGACTGGCTGGCAGAGATTCTATTCGATCTCGTGTTACGTAGCTCGTGCCGTCAGAGTTTCATCCTCCTATTCCGAATTTTATAAGATGGCTCTCAAGATGCAATTTAGGCCTTTTTTGCACCTGTTGGTGACGTCAGGCAGGGGCAAGAAATAAGGAACCTGCTGCACTTTTTTCTTTCTGCATATACATTGCTGTAAACGGAGTTTCTGCGCGATGGAAAGAACACGGGTTAGTTAGTAGTCGTTAATTTTAGAGCGGAGGGGATTTTTTTAGTTGGTGTACTCCAGGGCTCTCGAATAGAAGAGTCAATTAAAGGAACACACAAAGAGCAGTTAGTTTGAAACCCCAATTTTTAAGATGTTTAAAATGGAGGTGCTGTGCCAGCTTGAACTACACAGTAGCACGACTACTGCAAGGGTATAATAATATGGCAATAGCTAGAGTTCATGCAGCAGGTAATGAATCTTCAGTCTGCCTTGAACATTATTCTCGAACGTAAGGTTTCAGCTCGAGCCGGTTTCTTGTTGTCACAAGAGCGGTATTTGCATAATTAAATAAATGATCTTAAAACTGTCTGCTCCGATGTGGTTGGGAAATGCAACAATTTTTTTTGTGTCAGTACTCAAGTTCGGTCATGGATTATTGGAAAATGCATCGGAGAAAATTAACATCAAACCTTTTGGTCTGTGTGGAAACGGTAGTAAGCCGATGACTTCCTGAACCAAGATCCTGGGTTCTGTTTCTCCTCTCATCTCACCTAATTGATCTCCTCAGTAGCTTTTCATTTAAGAGACAGAAGCACAAAGGATATGTTGAGGACTTTTGTTGTAGGCAAAAACAGGTCCGTAGTTGCAAATACGCCTGATGGTGACGTGGAAGGAAAGAGTGGAGACGGGCTGAGGTGGTCCTGAATTTTATTTACTTTACATATTTAATCAAACAGATTATACTAAGACTGCACAGTGTAGAAACGTTTAACAGCCATTCCAAGGATATAGCTTCTGTTCCTTTCCTCTTCCTTCATTGCACGTTTTCTGTAGCTAATGACTATTGCTGCAGACAGAAATGATCGGTGTAGCCCGCCAGTCCGTGCGCGCGAGGTGTTTTCTGTTGTGTGCCTGATGCGCACAAGTAATTGTGCTGTTGTAGCTGCAGCTACCTGATGATTAGCTCTGGAAATCCCTGGTTTCAGCAGTCGTTAACAATTAAGATCCGTAGGGCACGCGCGAGGCAACCCCTTTGCAGTTCATGGGCTGTGGAGGTTGGTACTGATTGGCATCAGTGCAAGCCTAGGTCAGGCCTCCCGTTAGCAGAACAAAGATGCCAAATTGTGCCGTTCCGTCTTGCTCCAGGTTCTTCCAACCGCATTGGGGTTTGCGCATGTAAAGTACGGCGGGGTACGGTCCTCTCGTAGCAGAGCTTGCTGTTCACATAAGTAGATTTACAGGACGAGACGATTCGCAGAACAAGTAGATTGAACCTAAAATGCAGTTAACTTGGGACGGTTTTAGGGAGGAACAGTCTGTCGCAGGAACGAACTGGCAGATGTTGGCAATGTGAATGCAAGAGCTTTACAGCTGTTGCGAGTGAGGGGCAGCACCGAGACCCCTGGAAGTTGGAGGTAGTAGGGTGTAGAGGCAACCCCCCCCCCAGTGCTCTTCATTGGCTCCCGAAAACCTGAGCTTTCAGCGAAATGGAAAGTATTTGGCAACCCGAGGTGGCCACCATGAGCCGTATAACGAAACTCGCCGAGCGCCGAGTGGAATTGGGTATCGATTTAAAATGAGCGTTATAGTGAAACAGCGTTGAGCAAAACAGCGTTGAGCGGGAGTTGCCGGTACCCACCGACCCCAGCGCTGGGCAGTGTGTTACAGGTCTTCCTCTGTGCCCCCTCTGCAGAGGGCATGACCGTCATGGACTTAATTAGTCACTTAATTAGACACTTTATCTTGAGTTTGTAACAGCTGTAGTGTAGAGGCCCTGGCTCGTTGCACTGGGCTAGATGTCAGCTAAGGGTCTCGAAAAATAAACAGCAGCCCCCTTGTTCTCGATATTGCACTGTTGTAATAGCTGACCAGCAGGTTATTCATAAATACTTTGATAAGTGGCACCTTAAGATAATCATATCCTTGCTGATGGCCTGCAAAGCTTTCCACTCGCATTTGGAAATGGGAAGCAGACGCAGGTTGTTATGAGGGAATCCTGCTTTTGAGTTGCTTTTTTTCAGTGGTTTAGGGTCTAAAAATAGTGCGATAGACCCTCAAATACAGATGACGGCGTACAGAGCAGCGGCCTAAAAAGTCACAGAGGACGTGATCGTGGAGTTTTTCAAAAGCTGAAGTGATTTAGGCGTGCAAGTCCATTGTGGATCGGTGGGATTTGTTCTTCTAAGTCACGTAGGCTCTTTTGAAAAGCTCACAGGGAGCCTTGTTTACAGGTTTGAAATGATGAGTTTCCTCTCGCATCTTAGCAGAGGTGATTAGCTGCACCTGAAACCATGCGGATTCAGAGAGAATAAATATATAGCCCACTAGCTCCCAGTCGGCTCCTGTCGCTAGCTCAGGACTGGCCCGGGGCGCCTCGGCTATCAGTGGGACAGCATCCAGGTACGCTGGCGGTGGTGCAAGCGCCGGCTGTGTTGCTCAAGGGCTGATGCAGCCGATGAAGCCCGAGGCGAAGGGCTGGTGCGTTCTCCGGGGCGCACCGACAACGTACAACCTGGCCGTGCTGGAAGACCCGCTGCTTCTAGGTGCTGCCAAGCTGGAGTATTCAAAGTACTGCATTTCGCTTTGAATCTCTTAGTTTTCACTCCTTTGTCTACCAGAAATCACAGGGCAAGTAGTAATCGGGCTGTTTTTCTTTGCAAAGAACATAGAAGGGCCCCAGTGATGGATTTTTATGTAAAATCCCTGGGTTTGTCTCGTGAATCATGTTTGCGAACTTAATGATAACACGGTGTGGCTCCCCGCACCCTCCTGAAAGGATCGCAAGGCACCCCGGGGTGCCACGAGCATCACTAGTATATCGGCCCTTCTTTGAGGGCTTTGCACCTCTCCCAGGCCGGCTCTGGATCTCACCCCACCACCCAACTGTGAGTCATTACAAGGCACTGTCACTTCTCATAAAAACAGTCACAGAAAAATGTTGAAATGCCATATATATTTTCAAGCTTTGTAAGCTTCTGTAAAGGAATCAACTGTACCATGACATTTTCCAGATATAATAAAATGTCATAGTTCTACCAAAAAACCATGATTGATTGCCACTATAATCAGAGCCAGTATACACTGATGTACAGATTTTTAACTGTTTTTGCCTTTACGCTTTTACTTGTTTAACCTGGCACTTTCTATTACCATATACAGACACCTAAATATGTCAAATGTTTGTAGTGTGTAGAGAGCTCTGCATCTTGAAAACATCGCGGGCTGAATATGAACCTTGTAAAAACAGGTTTCCTGCAGGTTATCCAGTGGGTTTGGGCATAATCCCCTGTTTGAAAACCATTTTTAATAGTAAATGTGTGATTTGTGAAAGGGAAGAGCCTGATTTATAATAGCTGTTCAATCCTCCTTTAATCCACTGAGTAAATTCGGCACAGTTTGATCCTAAACGCATTTCCCAGGATGTAGAACAAACATTTATTTGAAAAGAGTGGCTTAGCCCATTTCCATATGCTTTTAATTGTTCGATTCCTTTGAGAAAAGACCATTAATTAAGCCAAATTATACTTTGTGATTTTTTTTTTTTTTCAGTGTGGATCCCTGCCTAAAATGTGATAAATTAGATGTTAAACTGACTCGAGTAGTGACCTCCGAGATTAACACAAAACTATTTTGATAACGAAAGAGAGGGCTCCTGGTTGCCAGTCTGTGACCGTCACTCTTGAGTACAGTAAATTCATTCAATACCTGTCTTATCTGAAATGATTAACAGCAAACAGGCAGTTCCTGGCTCTTTGCAATGTTAGCCCTTTGACATTCCCATATTTCTTAGGGTGAAACCTAAATGTTGTAATCATTAAGGTACCAAAAGCAGCCTCCGGAACGGTATATTTTGCCGTTCGAATTCTGGCACCTTTTAATGCCATAGGAGCTCGTCGAAAACTGCTGGGAATCCATACCAGGCACTATAGCTGTCATGCAGCTGAGGCTTCGAGTTACAAATAAAGCAATAATGAAATACAAGGGAATAATTAAATGTAAAGCCCTTAGTGATTTTTATTCCTGTGTTCTGATTTTTATGCATCGGCACAACTGCATTGCATGGGCGAGGAGCAGTGGCGTCGCTCCGCCACTTTTACGCCCGTCCGTGTATACATTGCGCGTCTGTGCGTTCCATGCATTGCGCTGCGCTGTATTGACCGCAGCATGAGGGGATGTGCATTCGTGCGATGTGTGTAATGCTATGTGACCACTAGATAAATGTCACTTCTTTATGCTCGCTTCAGATATTTGATGGTGACCTTTGATAAGTATTCCTGTTGCCTTGCATTACGGGACAGCCAATCAATATACTTTGTGGTACGGCGCCGTGTTTTACTGCAACCCAGTGCAATGCCAGTTCATCTTGTAATTCTTCACTGAGCACGGAGACGATAGAGGTGGCTGATTAGGTGTCCTGGATGCGCGCTGAGGCTAATAACGTTTTTAAAGAAACAAACAGTATCTGGCAATGTGTGTATCCATGACTTATTTCCCAAGATGGAGTTGGGAGCCTTGTGTTTCGAACGCCTGGCCGTTCTGCTCCGTTTTCCACTCCCCCTCTTACTCCAGATCCCAGCAAAGGGACTGAAGGGAGGCCGAGTTGACCGTCGGGCGGGGTGGATGATCTTTGCAGCTGTCTTTGTCAGCAAAGCAACGGGGAGAGGCAAGAGCGTGGGAAGCCAGAAGGAAGGATATTGCTTCAGTTGGCTCGACAAGTAATTTGGGCCTGCGTGAGGGCTTTCAGGATGGGAACGAAGAGGAACAGATGGATCCCGGAGATTACCCAGTAGGATTTAGTGACCACATCAACGTGTCGAGTTCGAGGAGGTTATTCACTTTTAAGAACTGCTCCGATTGCTTTTATTTAAGGCAGCCTGGAAACAACGGGCAGCGCTAATGCTGCGTGCTATTTGGTTCCTCTAACTAGATTAGAAGGCTTATTTGAGATTACTCTCAAAGGACTAGATGACGGCAGTCGAGCTGCCTGAAGATGGGTGTTCGTACCCAAAAGCTTGCCAAGAACAGTTTTTCCAACTATTTAGCTGGTCTAATAAAAGATGTATCGCATTTACCCAAAGAGACTTGTCTGCCTGGAGTAGAAATAGTACCTTCAAAGATGCATGGACTCCACGGATCAATTTGGTTTTGGTCAGTAGGCTGGGAAAGGCGGGCCTGTCTCGCCCCAAGTTGTTTCCCGTTCTCGGCGTGGGGCTACGCGGGACGGGAAGGGACCCGTCTTACCACTTCCTCGCTCTGTTTGTTCTGGTCTTTTCACCAGGTTTTCAGCACCAGCCTTTATTTGGCTCAGAGTCACGGCCAAACATGCAACCAGCAGATTGACCGATTCCTTCAGGAACCGGCGTAAGGAATTTAAACGTCAGTGCCACCGTCATCCCGGGGGTAGGGATGGGGTCTCAGCTTTCGTGCAGCGGGCAGGAGCCAAACCTCAACACGCAGCTGTCACCTTCATTTTTTAATTAAATGTATTCGTTTTTCCTTCGGAAAAAATAGGTTACAGGAGTTAAAACTATTGCATTAACTCTGAGATACAAGAACCACAAAACTGGGCCACGTAGCTAGACTGCTCCTGACGCTGCTAAAATGAACGAGCTGGCTGGGTTATCCAGGAGACCTATTTTAACTCTAGTGATGCCACGTGGATGCCACTGAGCAAACGCGGATTATTTCTCCTGGGCCGTAAGTACAAGTGTCAAGGTGACGCGTCTGTCCTTTGGGTGTCCTTAGGAAAACGATCACCGATTTCCTGCAGTTTTAGTCCACCGTTTCTTACCGAGCCGTGCCTGCGTTTCCTCTTTGTTACCTCCTTCAGATCCACTGGTGTGAGCAGGATTGCTGGTGAGGTTGCTGCAGAGAAATGGTTGTAACTGATCAACACGACCCAAACCCCAGTTATTTCAGGATACACACGTGGCAATCCTTGTGCAGCTCGGGAGTGGATCAGATGCTTGCGAAGTAGCTGGAAACAGGTGCCCGTTTGCTCTAGGTCTGCTCTTCGTTAGTCTTTAAGCAGAAACAGGGAGTCATAGTCTCAGAAGGCAGGTAGTACTCCCGTCCGCTCCATTCGCATGGGATGGAGTTGAGTTGCAAAGGCTCATGGTCCTTGACTGTAAGCCATGCCCGTGTCAGCTTTAAAGGTCTTTCCATGGCTTTTGAACAGGCAGTAATCACATGAGACACTGCTCTCCCCCTCCTCCCTTCTTCCACCCCGAGCCAATTCACGGCATCCAGATGTAGTAACGGGCTGAGCAGAAGCAGCTAAAATCCCTACGGGCCGTGTCACTGTTGTTGATGCGTTTCGTCGCGTAGTTCATTCTGGTACTTTTCACAGTTCCATCACACCAACTTCTTGCACTGCCAAATGCCATTTTTAATCCCGAAGAAGCATCTTTTGGACTGTCTGCATACATTTCCACCTCCAGCTTTGGTGAGAACCTTGTCACATAATTGATGCAACTCATAAACATTGTGAATTGCAGCTCGTCTTGCGACAACAGCTGGATTTAGTGCTGAATGCATTTATCGGGTTGACTTCTGCCGTGGTGTAAGCCAGAATGTTGTTTGACTGTAACGTAGAAATGATCGAATAGGAAAGTTTAGATTTGATGCCAGATTTCTCATCTTATCTTCCCACTAGATAGTCCTGCCTTGCAAGCTCCATTTATAACATCGGGAGCCTGAGAACTGGGTAGAGTAACTGATTCAGAGCAAGGCACTTCGAGTGTACGTCGGGTGCAAGTGATGCCTGACACCTGAGTGCTCTCTTGCGGTTTGCGGCGTATGGGGCCATATATGAATTTTCCCCTCTCAGACGTCCTAGTGTATTTATTAACCACCTCAAACCACCCCGGTTATGCATTTTGCATCTTTACAAAGTCCTGGTGCTGCTGACACACTGTTAGGCAATGCCATAAAAACAAAACCACCCTTTGGTTTTATTTTGGAGGAAGAACAAGGTCTTTGCAACAAGTGCTTTGTGGCCACTTGCAGGAAGCAGCCCTGCACTGGTTACCATCCCGTATTGGTTTGCTACTTCAGTCCGATTCATTTTGGCACGAGTGTTCATTTTTAGCACTTTCTCTTTGTTTCGTCCTACCGGTTCTTCTAGATGCTGCTTTTGATCGGTGTCCTCGATCGACTCTGGGATCTGCTGTTCTAGACGCGGGTGGGTTTTACGGTGTGTTTGGAAGAGCGGAGAGGAGTGTCTGTTGATTCAGCGTAGCCATAGCTCTTGCGTCTGGTTCAGTCGCTGCCCCCCGGTCTCCCGGATTCCCCATCTTTGCTCTGAGCTGAACGTGCCCGACCCATTCAACCTGTCATAGGGCTCTGGCCGGCTCCGGTGTGCCACGCGCGTCCTTGGAATGAGCGTGCGAGGCGGCTGGTGGAGAGAGTCGGACGACACGTGGTGCGGTGTTGTTCCTGTGTGGGTGCCACACAGTTGAAAGCCTTTGGACCCCCAGGTCCCTGTGGTGCAAACCTTTTCTTATACCCTCTGCTTGAGTGCGAACCTGGCACAGGAAGCGAGCAGTATTTTGCAGCCCTGCGAAGGCAGGTACGTGATGTCAGGCTACATGGTGGGATATGGGTCGGGGCCAGCCTCTGTGCCAGGGGACACAACTATATGGGGCTGCTTAGAAAACCCTCTGTCCCTTCTGCTGGCCACCTTATCAACGCTTAAAAACGAAGTTGCTTGCAAACCTAGCTCCTGCAGTCTGCACCGATGCAGAGCGCGGAGTCGGCAGCCGCCAGGTCTCTTGACGCATGGCCCGTCCGGCAGCCAGCTGGCCGTTTCCATATATAAAAGTTTTGGCATAACCTTAAAAACAGATTTTGCTCCTGACAGAAAGATGCCTTGGCATAAACATGTCTGACTAACAGTGCGGAGCGACTGTAAAAGGCACCACCGTCGACAGCAACAATAAACCAGGTCCTAGGAGCAAAGGACGGGTGCTTATGAATGCTGGCAAGCACATGCCTGCCCTGCCACGTGTGTGCACATATGGGAACATGTGCTTCTATCTGTTTTCCAGCTCTGTTGTTTTCTGTGGCTGGACCGTAATACATCAGCTGCATGGTAATGTGAATGACCCTTTGGATCTCAAAAGATCCCTTAGGATACGATGGCAATGAAAGGGGAAAAAGAAGACTAGCTCTTAAAGGAGATACTCACTTAATGTGGATTTGTGAGGATAGATTATACGAGCCTTTGAACAGCAGGAAAACAAAGCACCATTCTGAGAAAAATGTCTTCATAATTGTCTCTGGCTAAAAAGGCTGCCTCTGACTTGGGAACAAATAATTGTCCGTGCCAATAACTACAGGTATCGTTGGCGTGAAGAACTAGCATTGTCAAAATTGGAGGTCCAAGCCTACAGCTGGTGTCAACGCGAGGCTCCCTTCCCCTGTCAGCTTGCGTAAAAGCAGCTGGTAGCTCCTTGTTGAGGGCAGGATAACCTCCTTTTCCAGGAACGTGGATAAATTCAGCTCTCAACATTCTCCAAGATGATTTTTTCACAGCATCTGTGTAGGGCAAAAGGCCGTGTTGAAGTTACTCTATGGGGAATGCTTTGCTGCTTGGGTAAGAGATGAAAATTTGGGCACTAGACTGGAAGAGACAGTTGCTCCAGAAGTAAAACCAAAAAAAAAAAAAAGGCTTGAAGGAATAGTTGATAATACAGATCGTAAGGGAATGCCTTCAGAAGTGAAATTAAATCAGCTGAAAACCAGGTAATAAGTGAAAGAGCTTAAATACTGAAGCATCAGAATTGGAGTCTACCACAGACATCACCCTTGTGCTGCTGCCAAAACCTGAGCAAACAGATGTCTTCGTCCTTGGTTGTGCCGCAAACGCCAAACTCGCACAGCTGTTCACTTAGGGCAGGAGGGTGTGTGCAGCCTGGGCCTGCCCGCGCTCTCCAGGTGCCCCAGACGGGCTCGTGGGGCTGCCCCGGCGTGCCCGGGAACCTCTCTGCAGGGGCATTTGGTTGGAGGGCATGCTTCTGCCATGCCCCAGGAGGCCGAGGGATTCCTGGTGCAAGTCAGGGCACGGTCTGCATGTGTAGGGGGGAAATTCCCACGGCACGCATCACACCGCTTCACCCTGACTTGAAGCATAGCATCCCTGGCGATTGTCCCCCAGGACTGGGTCCTGGGAGGGGTAGGACTCCGACTCTGGAGGACAACAGCCCTGGCAATGTCTGTAGATGCCTGTGAAGGAGATCAGCTCTGCCAGGACACCTCCAGGTACAGCTGATCCTTCTGCAGCCACTTCTGTTTATACCCCGAGGGTGTAGAAATGTTCCCCTTAGAGCAACTTCCAAAGGCTCCTAAGTCCCTTCCACCTTTACTGCACCTTGTGTGGAAGCAGCCAGACCAAAACCATGCTAAATGCTCGGTGCAGGGTCCTCCTGTGTGAGGATTAGTTGCTACTAGGAATCCAGAATCCTGTTCTGGCTGGATTATCGTTTAGCATTGTTTAAGGCAAAGGAGCCTTAATGAGCGTGGGATGAGAATGCACTTTGTTTCCCCAACAACACGTTACTGCTTTCCTCTGCTCAACACTTGCCTGATGAGTTTGCAGAGAGGGAATCGGCTGAAGCTGTTGGTTACTTCGCTGATTAGCAAAAAGGAAAGGCTTAGCTCAGGGGCGGGCAATTATTTCGGGTGGAGGGCCACTGAGCGAGTTTTGGCGAGCTGGTACAGGCCACAAGGGTAGCCGTGCCCCTTGACGGGTGTCCCGGCCCCTGGTTGCGATTTTGGGACTGGAAGTCCCTTCCCTTACCCCGAGGAGTACTCCTTTTGGGAAGGGGGTTGGCTATCTTGGAACTGGAAAAAAACAAATTGTATACTAAAAGTCAAACATTGACAATAACATATTATAACTTTACTTAAAAACAATATTTTTGTCCTGATTTGTTGTGTGTGTGTGTGTGTGTTGTGTACGTAGAGGTGATTGCAAGATCCCACTGGAGCCGCTGCGTGCTCAGGGGGGGTCGGGATGCGCCACGGCTGGACTGTGCCTGGGCCAGGAGGAACCGAGGGACTCATCATGGGCAGAATCTGGCCTGCACGCCCCTGGATTAGCCTGAGCTGGGGGCGCCTAGCTTTATGGTAGTGGTTGTGCCATCAGAAAGCTGACTTGGGTCGATCTTTTCTGCCCGGGTTGTTTGTATGGTCTGACTCCAGGTACACTTGCCTGCTGCTTGGATTCCTGCTCTACTGAACTGGCATATTAGACAGCACAGATTTCTGCTTGCTTGAACTGTAAACCAGGTCAATACATTTGGGAAGGCGTTAAGGATGTCCTCCAGTTGTTAAGGGACGTCTTCACATTAGTGTCAATGAAACAAAAGTTTGGAAAGGTGAACGGGGTGGAGGGGGAAGGGAATGAGTCCATTAATGGCCACTGAAGTTTTAAAAACTTACAGCAACGTGATCAAGGAAACCATAGTGCTTTCAGTAATCTCAGACTGTCCCCTGGAGAGATGTTTCGAGAACAGAAGCCAGAAATAATTCGATTTATGGAGAGGGGGTTTTTTCGGTTATGGCACAGGCAGTATAAACATTTTATAGGCTTCATAAACCTGATTGACACGCACCCTTGAAGGAGCCCTCTGTATAATTCTGCCATGGATGATCGATATTGCAAGAACAACAGAAGCCGGAAAGGCCAGAGACCCTGTAGATGCAGTAGCGTGTTACATGTCGTGTGTTACCTGCACTAGCAGGATGGGATGTGTTGCACGTTACGTGTTAACTGTGTCTGCTGGAACCTGAAACGACGCCCATGAAACGGGGCATCCAATCCTCAGCTGCTCCTATGCCTCTCGAGATGCCAAACTGGAAGGGTGGGGCCCTAGAGCATAGCCCTAGAGCATTGCCCAGCCTGCCTCGTGGGTGCCACAAGTGGCACATGATTGAGAGGAGAAAGCGGAGCAGCAGATTGGGCAGGGTGCACAGGGCAGAGAGCGGAAAGCAGAGCAACAGATGAGGCAGAGGGATGAGGATCGAAGTGGCACTTGGAGGTGTCGGGGCTAATTTGTGACGTTCCTGACAAAACGGTGGCCACCACTGGCCCAGGTTTTGGTTGCAATGAAACAATTTTTCAAAGAAGGGAATCAATTAAAAATTTCAGTCACTCATCTGTAGTGATGTATGTGTCTGATGTCTCTGAAGCATATTTGTCATCATGGGGCACAATTTTCCAAATGTCTTAGCGGTTTTTTAAAAAATAATAATGATGATACATCTTCATCCTGTCTCCTTTCCTTGCTGATGGATATTAAACATCTGACTGATCCAGAAGATGCATAACTTGCTTTTTGCACAAAGGTCTTTTGCTTAAATATGAGAAGCAAATTCATTAAATTAAAAAAAAAATGTCCCTGGTATTTATATAGCAGATCAGAGGAAGTAGTGACGCAGTTTCTGTATATTGCTGGAGACCGGATAACTCTGTCTTCAGAATTAGGTATTCACTTTCTTGACTTTTTGGGTTTGTGTGGATATCAAAGTCCTTAACTTATAAAAACGAATAGGTACAAGAAAAATATTTGAGTAGTTGGTGCATTTAACTCCCCACGTAGATATTGTTCTCTCTCCCCTTCATCTTTCTTGATCAGTCATTTTGAACAACTGCAAAACACAGACATTTAAACCGTTCTCAAGGGACTAGTGATGACTCCAAATGGATTAAAAGGGGGTAATCATGTAATCATTTTTACAGGCCATAAACCCGGTGCAAAATTTGAGACAGGCCTCTCTGTATATCATCTCCTTGGCCTCCCATTCACGTCCCTTTATTGATCTGGCTGTTGAAAGAAGATTGTCTTCATCTTTATCAACCTTCACATGGGTTGTCATCAAGCCTGCCTGAATATTCATTGGGGATATTTTGAGAGTTTCATGACATTTCTTGAAGGAACCCTGCTAGCAGGGACATGGATGAAATGTGGCTATTCTGGGCTGTCCTGATATTTTCCATTTTCATGTAATTCAAGAAGCTGATTTACCACTACTTTAATAATAGAAGTGAAAGAAAAAGATGGAAGACCTGAAGGAGTGCAAGTAGACCAGTGGTCAAACAAGTTTTTAAAGGCTTTTCTTAAAAGCTGGTTAGGCATGTTTCTGATCGAGAAAGCCGACTGAACTAGTGGGCTCTGCTTTTTCTTATGCATGGACAGTCTACCAGCACACGCACAATATTTGTGTGTGTGCTTTGCACAGGCTCACACATTCACACGGCATATCAAATTCCTGATTGGTTCGGCTGTCAGAGTGAAACTGGGGTATACATTTTTTTGTTGTTGTTGTTAATGCTTTTTCACAGTAATATTTTTCCATTGGCGTTGAACCCCTGTAAAAGCAGACTCCACCAAAATAATTAAAAGAAATCCATTTGATACGTTTATAAGTACTAAACTAACCTCTAACAATTGTCTGCTGAAAAATAATCTGCAATGAAATCAAGGAGCCCTGCAGGGGAAAGTGTAAAGAGACCGAATACCCAGGGGAGCTCCAGTCAGCAAGATGTGGAGTCCGCTAGTACTTAAGAAATCAAATGACAAAGGGAGCTTTGAAAAGAAATCAATTTGAGTGAAAAGAATGCGTTTATCAGAGGTTTGATTAAACAATGCAAACATATCATGGGGAAGACTAGACATTTTTCAAATAACCGAGTGATTCAACCTGTAATAAATTGTGGTCGCTGTAAGCATGAGTTCTGTTTAATGGAAATGACATCATGGCTGAGATGCTCTCATACATCTTGCAGCCACTGCTTGTGCGCCGTCCGACAGAATTCAAGGCAATGGGAAAATTTTGCAAATTTTGGTTGGACCATTTGTTATATAATCAGTCTGCACACGTGCGCGTGTGTGTAAGTGTACCAACTTTTTCAGTTCATCATTACCCAGAGATTGTTAGGCCTGATTCTTGTGTTTTCTGACCTCGAGGGCATATTATTGTTGCCAGGAAATGATCTCCATTTTTCCTTCTCCGAGAAGTAAATGTTAAATAAATCGAATGTTAATGTTTATCATTGTCCCATAGGGAAATAAAACCATTAGCTAATGACTACAGCAATGAATAAACTTTATTTAAATATGGTATGTTATTAATGAAGCTTTGGGTTAAAAATCCTTTTTTGAGAGGGACAGTATGACTTATGGATAGCGACTCTTGCAAGAATCTTTTCAATTGGGAAGTTATATATTTGCAAGTTTTTGTACTGAATGTAAGATGCATTTAGTTAAAAAACAAAAAAACAAATCACACCCCCACCAAAAACCAGAACAACCCCCTCCTGTTCTGCTACAGTAGAATACCAGATTATCCCACAGTTACCCATTCTTTTAAGATATCCTTTCCCTTAGGTTTACCTTCACAGAAGCATGGGATGCATAATTTTCATGGAATGATGCTCTGGGGATTAAAATTCATCTTTCTGTGCATCAAAGCTTTGGAGTTTTTTATTGAAGGAATTGCAAAATCTACATTGAAAGTTATTTTAATGGTGTTTATAATGCACAGTAGTTACGCGTTTTCTACGTGCCGTCACAAAAATAAATCTCCGTGGTTCCATTTTGCTAAAATTAATTTTATTCTTTTGTTTGATGAGCTGTGCACATAACGCAGACCCGTGGCATGCATGCAGCATCAACTATTGGATCCACATTGGCAGAAATACTGTTCAAAAGAAGCTCCTTCCCCGAATTTCACCAAACTATGCTCAGCTCATTTCCCCCTGAACAGAAGGCAGAGCCATACCTGAAAGGTCAACAAGTTTGGCTTTGCTTAAGAAAAGTGGATCCAAGTTAGGGGTATTCACAAAGCCCTGCCATTAGGACCTGAGCTCTGCACTGGGAGTGCATTGGCCCAAGCAGTGCCCATCTCAGTTGTTCGTGTGGAACAAGATTTGCTCCCATGCAGCAATTTGGGAAGACCCTCTGTACTGCTTACATCTCATTTAGCACTTTACTGGCTGACAAAAACCACGCTAATGCACAGTAGAGTGACTCTACTGCACATTAGCATCACATAAACAGCGTTCATCTGTGCTAATGCACAGTAACGCCGATTGTCATTACAGGTACTAAATGTGCTGTAATTACGGCGCGTGAATGAACATGTAGCCATGCCCACTGTATGGCATAATGTGTGCACAGGGCTTGTATAGGCCCGTCTGCCATGACGGCTTTCATCCATGGCATCCAGGGAGCGGAGAAAGAAGGCCTAAGCCTCTTAGTTTTCAGGGTCATTGGTATAGTCAACATCTGCAGCCTGTATCGGCATCCAGCTGGAACATACCTCGCTAGTTCGAGGCTTGACATCCAGGCAAGTTACATAAAGGCTTTAGCTAACAGTAACTTCACTTTCCATTCCTGACTCCCAGGACAACATGCATTTTACAGTTGTGTCAAGTTGCTTTTTTCCTCTTTGGCTGTGGTAGATCAGGGTCACAGTCGTGGTGCATGATGTTGCGTGCAGAGTTGTTGCACAGTAAAGCATCAGCCGCCCATGAGTTATAAGGGGATGAACTTACGTGTTTATCACCAAAATATGGTTCCACGATACTGTAGCAGGACCTTGTTGGCCAGGAATCAACTGTTCCAAGACAGTGATCATAAATCTGCAGGAGAGAGAGAGGAGTGCTGGTGAAGAAAAGCAATTTTCCTTTTCTCTCTTATAGCCGTACTGAACTTGGATGTTATTTGTAGCACTAGCTGGAAGGAGTGTGATTTAAGCAAGCTGTCCCTAGTGAAGCGTCCAAATGGTCTTAAACGGCATGCCATGCTTAGCCAAGCCTTTGTGACCTCCAAGTTGGACTAGTTGTAGTTGGATCCACCATGAATCCAGTTGAACCAGCAGTGCCAAAATCATGGGGGCCTGAAGCTTCCTCTGTGAAGCCTCTGTTCCTCTGTAGGCTGCTGGGTAGTAAATAATCCCGACCCCAGGGCCCAGGACTGTGGAGTGCAGTCATCTCTATGATGACTCGCTCCAGCTCCAGTATCACTGAATATGCACAAACTTTAGCTGTCTTATAGTAGTTGTTGAACCAGAGTAAGGACATCCTGCAAGCCATGTCAGATAGACAGCCATATACATGGGGATATTGCTTTTCTGTAAACGTTTGCATGAAAAAGCTGGCAAAGAAAGCCCTGAAATGTTCAACTGTAAGGAGTTTAGAGCTAATGCCAAATTAAAATATTGTCATACAGATTAGAACAGGAGAGCGCACGGGCAGGGATCTAATGTCTTCTCTTTGCTGTGAACATTGAATACTAATTATTTTATGAAGATGGTGCATGGTAAATATTTATAAACAAAAACAGTCAACGGTGAGACCACAGTGAATAAATAACTATAACCGTATTGAAGTCTGGCTTCAGAAACGTCTGCAGTGAAATTCCTCACCGTAATCAATACTTCTCCTTTCCCCAGACTGCTATCTAGACTTAGATGTGTTCGGTTCTAAGTGAATGATATTCTGTATGTGAGGATAACTTTTTGTTTAATATCACAGTGGTATTTTTATGCAATGCACAAAAACATATAACCTCTAAATATAGATCTTTCCAGTGTAGTAATTACTGCTTCTTTGCCAATCGCAAAAGCAATTAGGCATCAGCTAATGAACAGTCTCTTACATTATGGTTTATTCTGCTCCATCTTAATAGTGCTTATCTCATTAAATAGCTTTCTTCCATCAGAAAAGAAACGTCTAAATTCATTATGCGTTTTTACAACTACTGGCCGAAAGAGCTTAATCCTTTTATCTCTGAGGAAGTTTCAGTGTTTTTTCAGGTGCATCTGTTTGTGAAGAAAGATTTTCCTATTTACATTTATACCCCTTTTAATTTAGCTTCTGCTGCCAGCTTCCAAGTATTGAATTGCTTTACCTGAAGGTCTGCGATGGGGGCTTTCATCTGAAACAATGGGAGTTAGACTCCTAAACTGAGGCTTTCTGCTCTGAAAGCAGATGTGTATTATCTGCAAATTTTCTTTTTTTCTTTTTTTTTGCCTTTGTATCCAACAGATTTAGAGAGCTCACTTTTTTCTGAAGGTTTTATATGCGTGGCTGCCTGGTTTGGCGGATGTTCTTCTAATAAATTAAATCGCTACTCGTTGAAACTTTTGAAGCTGCTGCGAAGGTGAGACTGGTAAGGAGTGCATAATACAGCGCCTTGCACAGTACAGCTCAGCAGGAAGGCCGTGGCGATGGAGATGGACCAAAGGGGAGGCCTTCTGATGCCAACTGAATTTAACTCTTTTAAAAGGCCTCTGCTTTAGAAAAAAAAATGAACTTCTGATGTTTTAGGGCCACAGACGTGTGATATCTTGGGGTTTTAATGCCGTAAGGCAAAGGGCGAGTCTCATTAGAAGCGTCCCGGTCCCAGTGCTAGAGATGAGTGGTGGGTTTTCCCACACGTGCTGCTCCCTCCCTCTGTGGGCAGTGGAAATAACTCGTCCAAACTTGAAAAAGGATCTCGCGTCCGTTTAGTGGGAGCTGGACCAGGCACGGCTTTTTGACCTTGAGCGGAAGAATTCCTTGGGCTGTATGTATTCATCCTCTTGTACATCTTCTAAGCGGCAAATCCTGATATGGGCGTGAAAGGAATGACGGTGGAACCGCCATCGCTTTCATTTTCCCCTATTATTTAACTCCCAATCTAGGGTCTGGGCTTTTGGCCCCGACTCAGCAAAGCACTTAAGCAAATGCTTGAAGTTAGGCACAAAAATAATCCTGTGCCTATTCAACAAGTCACGCTTGCAAGTGATTGACTTGTAGCGTGAGTAGGCCCTTTTACATGAATTGGCATTACTTGCGTAATTAAAATTGGGTGCCTGATTAAATACTTACTGAACGCTTTCTTCAGGTTTACTCAGATGCTTAGAGTTACACATGTGCTTAAATGCTTTGCTGAATGAGAAGGTAGGAAGAGACCTGGCCACTAAAATATGTAAACCCTGAAAAGGAAAACAAATCCACCACTGCCTAATGTCCTGTCACAGCCATCGCAGAAGAGAAGCCATGTGTGTGACACTACTGCGATGTGTCAGAGAGCGTGTGCGTTTCTGAGCAGATCCTTCTCATTTTAGCTTGTCTTTTGAATATTTGTGCTGGTTTCTATTAGTAAGGGAAACTGGGATCTGAGCTAGTATGATACACCCATTGCTAAGATTGCAAGCCGTCATGCCACAAACGTTACACCGCATGATCTGCATAATATAATGCAGGAGTTTGTGGGGTTTTTTATTTTTTCTCCCTGAATAATGATTTCATCGCAGCTTCATGTGAAATTGTGAAGGAAACTCTGGAGGCTGGGTGTAAGTAAAACAGATCAATAAGATGCATTTCAGTAACTACTAATTTAATAAACTTCTGCTTAGTGATTTACTCGGTTCCCTGCGTTAGCATTCTGCGTATAAGCAGTTACAGCCCGATTAGACAAATTTACTTTGGAACGAACCCTGTTTGTTCTTCCTTTGTCACCACTGCGAAAACCTGACAAGACCGGGGAGACATCCCGGTATGTTCTGCCGAGGTTTCTTTTATCAGTCTTTGTGTGCCTCTTGTAGATCTTGTTTTTACATAATTTTTTTTTTTAATGGCATAAGAAGCCTCCCATGATTAAAGGATGCAGTGCTGAAAACACCCAGATATAGAACTACTGACGCTGGCGAGCACCTCCTCCCACACAAGATCCCTCTCGCCTAAAGTTGCTTGCCACGTGACTGCAGATGAGCACCCAATGTGATTGCTCCTCTCAGGCATATGTATAGCTCTGCCAGGCAGGGACGTGTTCCCATCCTGGTTACACAGGGTGTAATGTATTTGGGTGCTGCCCGGGATAAAGAGCAAGAAATGATCTAACATAAGGGCCTTCTAGGTAGCTAGCTCAATAAGGATCTGATATGGCAGAAATTATCTCCAAGGCTAAGTACGGACAGTCAGAAAGCCCAGTGCTGAATTGGTTCAGTCTTCACAGGTTAGTCCAAACTGCAGAGATTGAACCAATAAGCAAGTGAGCAGACATTCACTTCTGATTCCAGAAATGCAGCCACATGCGTGCAGTGCCCAGGCCAGAAGCAGGGGGCGCTAGAGCACATCCCTGCTGGGCTGGAGCAGACAGCTTGGGCCAAGGCTAGCCTGCCCACCCTGCAAGGGGCGGGCGGGGGGTGTGCAGCAGGGTGCAAAGCATCCTGGGGTGCTGGGGGATTGTGAGTTGACTTGAATCTGAAGGGGATCTGGGACAGAAGTTCAATTAACTGGTTTAACCTAAATCAGTTAAGTTTGATACTGCATCCATCCAAGTTTATCTTAAACTGGTTTTGGCCATTTTGAAAGTGGTCTGTGCTCACTGAACTTCAGTTGTGCTACAGATTGAGTCAGTTTCTGATCACGTGCCCTGGTTTATGTGTAATTTCTGTCCCTAGCCCAGCTCTCCAGTCTGGAGACAGTAGTGGACAGTTGGACCTTGTGCACATCGCCTGCATTTGTTCAGGCTTTTGGCTGGTGGGAAATGTATTGCTTTTGCCCAGATTTTTGGTTTTGCTTTCTTCACCTGGGCCTGGATTTTGCTTGACCTTCATCAGAAAGGTTATGCACATCACAGCACTGCTTGTGCAAATGGGTCAGGTTTAAAAAAGCAAAAGGAGATGCTTTTAAAAAGATGTTGAGGTCACTGTTTGTCTTCTAGCTCCTCTGAGTCTTCCTTCCTTCACTTTCAAGCTTTTCTCTAAATGTAAGAGATGTAGGAACTCGTTAAAAGTTGAGCTTCTCATGAGATCAAGATCCTCATGCCGATGCTTGATTCCCGGAACTAAGGCTTTAATAAAAATGTTAAATATGATGAGGTTTGACCATAATGGCAAGAACTGGTGACACTAATGGCTTGAATTATTTCTTGTGATGACTGCTTCCAGAGACTGCTCTATAGATGCTCTTTGTATAACTCCCGCGCCTGGCCATTGGGCTTGATTTATTTATTTCTTTATATTGTCAGAGTGTCCAGGAACCCCAACCCTGGGACAAAGAGCCCTTTTTTAGGCTCTGAAAACAAAACGCTAAAGCTGACAACGGGCAACACAATGACGTAGGTGACATAGTGTGCAAGGGAAGAGACCAAGACAGTAGGGTCAGCATGACTGGCGGGAGTCTCGGCACGCAGTTAAACCATATTCAAGGTTTTTGCCGTCATTGCAGGATGAGAGACGTGGGATTATGAAGGCAAATAGTGAAGTGGCTTTGTAGATATTCATGGAAAGCTTTTTCAGCTGGTGTGAAAGGGGTATGGGAGAAAACAGATTTCACTGGTGGGTGATGGAGGTTGATGCCACACGCTCATCAATGGTGGCCGGTGGCTTTTCAGTTCAATAAGACATGGTAAGTTGGGAACAGACCATAAGGAGCCTTGCCTGTGAAACCACATCGCTTCTGTCGGATGCAATGAGAAGGGACAATGCGCGCCAAGATGGAAGAATGACCTTCGAATATAGTCTGGGCGGCTGTGAGCATGTTTATCAAAGCCAGAGGCTGATATTACACTAAACCAGAGAGAAGAGGAGGAGAGCTCTGGTGAGTCCTGGTATTGGTCCTGATCGCTCTAGAAGCAAACCAGTCTGAGCTAAAATAACCCAGATGCCCCACGCGCTGGGTAGATGCAGGGCATCTGGGAAGACAAAAGCCCTCCTAGTCCATTGATTGCGCCTGGCCCTGGTAATCTTCCATCCAGCTTATGTAACAGTCAGTGAGACCGGAGGCTCTAAACCATGGGAGCTGCCGCTTGCTGGTCAGGCTAGCAGTCCACCTTGCCCAGTCTCCTGTGTTGCCCAGTGGCAGAGAGAGGAGGCATCTGCATTGCCTTTAGCGAGGGGGTCATGTTAGCATAATGTTGTAGCTGTGATGGCCTGGGAATTGAAAGGCAACTATTTCTTACTGTGATATCTTTTATAGGGCCATCGGCATAGTTAAAAGAGTTAGGCCAGCTTTCAAAAGTAAGACTTTCTTCTTTAGGTGAAGGGGGCTCAGTTTTCCCTGATGAGAATCAAAACTAAAGAGAAACACTGGTTTTAGTTTCCTGAGTCAGTCCAGGGGAGGTTTGCCTGAAGAGCACTGAAGTTTAAAAAAAAATAGAATAAGGATTTAAACTTTGGCGCAGGTGGGGATTACAGAATTTGCATGAACTGCAACAATGAGGAATATTGTATGTGGAAGGAGCACAAGGCGGAAACTGGAAATGGCAGGTTTTGACAGAGAAGTGTTTAGATGAACTGATTTGAAGGATAAAAGTGAAATGCTGAAAAAAGGCAGGAGAGCAGGTGAAGACTGCGCGCGCAGACCCCAGGGCATCCTACCTTCTCAGATCTACTCCCTTCCTCGCAGGCAAAGGGGGAAGCCCTGGGACCGCGGGGCACTCTTTTGTAACGCGACCAGCGGGACCCGCGGGCATCAGTTCAGCGAAGCAGAGCGTCACCGTAGGGGAGCTCCCGTGCTCGGCGACGTGCAGAAGGAAAAAACCAGAATATTTCCTGGAGGAAATCCAGCCGCGGCTATGGCAGAGCTGCTCCAGACTCAGGTGGAGGAGAAAGGAAATGGACAAGAAGTCTGGATATCCATGAATTGAAGGACTGAGCGTATGTGGGTTCTTTTAAATGCAGAAGGTAAAAGACTATTGCAAGAAACGATGACTTCCGTTGCTTAGCCCATCAGTTTTGAGCATCTTTCCAGGTGGGAATTCAGGAAGAGTTTTGTCACCCAAAGGCGAACGTGCAATGAATGATGATGTCACCTGGCTTTTGTGTTATTGGCTAAGTTTCTGTTTTCAGACTAATAATTTGAAATGCTGACTCTTCCAACCTCCAAGAGTTTTCTAGGGTTGACCAGGACACTGTAAAGCAAATACGCGTTCTCTCTCTCGGTAATCGCCCAGCTGCTGGCGTGCGCCTTTTATGCCATGTTGGTGCAGTCTGCTCCGTACACCGAGACTAAGATAGGAGAAGGAGCCAGGGTGGTGTGTGCCCGAACCAGACCAGAGCCCCTTGAGTCATTCTGTCTCTTTGTACCCGTTGGGGGAAACCTTGGCAACCTTTTTTAGGGGAATTTTGTCGACTTCAGTGGGGTTTCGCACTTCCCCTTCTCCGTCTGTAGTGAGATGCCTGTGCCCGCGTGTAATGAAGTGGGTCTCTGTGAACTCCCAGGGGGCCGTCGACTTGGAGCCTGTACCTTACACCACTGGTTCTCAACCTCTTTAGAGCCGAAGGGCCCCCTTGTTTGACTCGAGGCACCGCTCAGAAAATGCCAGTTCCTACTTTTCACTTGTAGACTATAGAAAAATATCTAGAGCAATTCTTCTGTTGCAAAAAGCTCAGCGCCCAGCAGATCAGAGGTTTTTTAACACTGTAGATTCCTCTTTGAAATGACTGAGTTTATCTTGTGAATCACGTTGCACACCTAACAGTGCCAGCGTTGCCTGGCACCCCGCAACGCCCTTGAAAGGATTGCAAGGCACCCTGGTGAGAATCCCTGCCTCAGCCCTTTATTCTGCAGGCGGGTTAGCAGCTGTCTGCGCGGCGGCTTCCCATTGCCCGGGGAGCAGGCGCGCGTTTCAAGGTACGCTCACAGATAAGCGCTTGCAAGGTTGAAGCCTGTAAGTAAGTTGCGTATCTTTGCGTAAGGAGGTCTTGGTGTCAATCAGAAAGCAGATTGTACAGCATTTGACGCTGAAAATATCAAATTACCGCTCATTTGAAATAAAAGTAGATAAGTCCTGCTGTCTGCATCTCCAGACACTGATAGAGTCAATAATTCTGCATTCGAGTGAGTCTCTTGTCTGCTTAGCTTTTCATCCTTTTACTTGTGTGCCGTATGGATCTTGTGTCTCTCCTAGTTATGTCACACCTTTGTGTGCCGCTCGAGTCAGGCTCGGGCTTTCATCCTTTTGGCAATAAACCTTTTGCCATCTGTCGCCCCCGACTATCTTGTTGTTGGGTTTGGGGATTTTTGACGGCGCCGGTTCCGCGGGCAGTTGCTGTAAGCACAGTCGGTGTGGCGCGTGTTAGCAAACCTCTCCCTATTGCGTCAGAAAGAGCCGCACTTTTCCTAAGGAGTGCTTTGTTACGAAGTTTGTTTGACTGGAAATGTGTTGCATGCTTAACTACCTGCTGGTGAGCTTTTCTATGCCAAGTAATGTGTCAGAAGCTAGTGGGGCATAGTAAGTTAATTACTTGTGTGCACACTGTGAAGCAAAAGCAAACAGCAAGGCACCAGTGATACGAAGAATGAGACTTCATTTCAGTCACCAGAGATTGTGTTGTTAATGAATCCGCTCAATCAGCAGGGAATTGGTAATGTAGATAAGACCAGGTATGGCTGTGTACTGATATGAAGATTAGTCCCTCAACCAAAACATTGTTTTTAGCGAGGGTTTGCTAATATTAAATAGTTTTTCAAAAGCGCTGGTGAGATAAAATGACAGCCTGAATAATTATGGCTGTCTTGAAAAGACATGATGATGATGATCTTTTAATGTGCTCGGCAAACACTATATAAATCCAATATCTTACAGATTTCACAGCTAACTGATACACTATAGATTTCAGTTTATAGCTGGCCTTCAATTCAGGCTGCCATGATACTGCTGTGATTAAACAGCACGGGAGTGGTGTGTGCGGGGGTAACCGGCTCTTGCACACCGGGCCGGTTGGGGCTGAGAGCCGGTAGCTTTGCCCAGCTGTGTCCGCAGAGGCCGGTACACGAAGACGGGCCTTCCTGTTAGCAGAGGAGACGGCCGGTCCTTGGAGCAGCCGGCCTCGTGCCTTAATGCAGCTGTGCTTGCAAGGGATGGAGCTGAGGGATTCTTCTGCTCGCTCGCACCTGCATCTCTCTCAGCCTTGCTGGGGCCCTCCTGGGCACCAGTGCCAAGGATGCTTAGGAATTAAAGCATGTCTCCCTGTACTAGGGTGCATCGTGCATGTACTCACACATGTGCATACCCCCCCCGGGTCCCTTCCCCACGGGGATATGCAGCTGCTCTCCCCCTTCCTTGCGCAGCGGCACCCATGCCTGCCAGCTGCTGCATTGCAGAGGAGGTAAGAGATGCCTGGAGAGCCGGACGGGCCTCGCGCTGAGCTGAGGGGTGTTAGCAGTGGGCTGCCTGCCCCTGGCAGGTGGGGAGATGCTGGAAGTCAAGGACCAGTTACGTCTCCATGCCCCGCTGCCCCAGCGCAGGTGAGAGCGAGCAGGCTACCTCCGGACCAGGCAGCGGCAGGTGTTACCCCACGTGCAGCTCACTCCATCTGCTCTTCTTCTTCATCTGGCTGGTGCATCTCAGACGGTGCCTTGCATGCGGTTGCTGCTTAGCGTGTGCATTGCATCGGTGGCATAAGGGAGACTGCTGAGAAATATTGATCCTGGCTCCTGGACTTATTTGAAGTAACAGATTGAGTCCTCAGGCTAAGACGACTGGTCCCTATTGCCTTAGGGAAGTGTGCTGCTGCAGTCTCGCTGACATTAACTAAAGCCAGTAGAGTTTCTTCAGGTTTAGTCAAGTGTTTCTGAGAGGTTCGTTTAATCCAAAGTCTTCAAAACCAGGATGTTAGCTAAAAAAAACCAGCAGAAAGACCCAAGCCTGGCCCTTATCTGAGTATCCGTGCTGTGACGTTCTCCCCGGCTTCTGCCCTGGAGGGGCAAGATGCTTTGAGAGCGATCTGAAGAGAATGATCTGCATTTACAAAGCACGCTGCGTCCTCTGGCCTCCCAAGTCGCTCAACTGCTTTATATTTGGAAACCACTTCACCCCCAAAGAGTCTCAAACAAATTAATTAAAAGAGAGAAGGAGAAAGCTCTAGCTCAGTGTTAATTCAGGCACTGGGTCACGTGGATAGGTCTTCAGATCCAAAACAGTCACAGTGCCATACAAAGTAATACCGTTTTACTGGGAGACCTCATGCAGCAAGAAGGGCTTGATCTTTGTAATTTCTCCTTTTCCTTCGATGGTTGATCTAGTGTATTGGTTAGTGATTGGATTTCAAAACAGTGCATTTAAAAATCGGTTTCTAATTAAGTTTTATCAAAACTACAGTGTACTCCAGATATGTGCGTATTGGAGGAGTGCATAGTTTGCTTAACTGCACGACAGGAATACCAATCCCAGCTTTTTTGCCCATTGCTTGCATCGTAGTAGATGCGAGTTATCTGCATAAACCACTCGGGTGCATAAGCCATTTGAGTGCATTGGATCTCTTTGATCTTGCTGTCTGTTTTATAATGAAATTGTCATCCGTTTAATGGAAGGACTAATTAAACTGGCCAAGAGGGGTCAGTATCAAGGCAATTAGTAACAGCATAAGGTGTTTTGAGAAGCAGGGTAAGGTGCCTTGGGGAGGTGTGAAAAGCTTAGTGTAGGCTGTTACGTACCGGCCTCTATTGGGTTCTGGCACGTGCATGCTGCGGGCAAGAGGATGGATTTTCCTTTTCCGGAGCCATGCCTTACGCAGAGAGCATTGCAATGCTATTATTTATATTACTGGTGGGGTGGAGCAGGGCCCTGCTGTGGTCTGCGCTGCATGCATGGTCTTATGCCCCCAAAACGCTCGCTTTGTCCACGTGACAAGAGGACGCGCACTGGGAAGGGGAGTTTGCCCCAGGGATTCGTTTGTATCGAGCTTTCTTGCACTTCCGCACAGCATGGAGGAACACGTACCTTCCCTCGCAGCTTGATTACGGTGAGTACCTTTCTTCCCTCAGGCTTTCGAGCTGCGCTCTACTGGTAGCGTCTTCTTTTTTTCTTTTCTTTTTAAAAGTGTGTGTGTGTGTGTGTGTGTGTGTGTGTGTGTGTGTGTGTGTAGAGAGAGAGATTCAGATTGGGAAAAAAAATGACTAGTGGCCTTGGATACCAAGTTTGAGATGCTTTAGAGGAGTTTGAGAGGATGATGGGTGCCCCTTCCTGGACTCCACACCCTTCGGAGGTGTCTTGCCTCCAAATTCGAAGTGACATTTGGAGAATATTAGTTGTAAAACCAGGGATCAGCATCGCTGGTTTTTACATCAGCGACTGATGTAGCCGCGTCAGCTAGTGATACCAAACTAAAGAAATCCTGAAATTACCCGAGGTGGATCTCTTGCTATTTATTGTCTTATTATTTATTCTGACTCCTGCTGCTGCTCCACTAATGGTGGCACCGTGGTCTGAATGCTAACGATAGGTAAGACCAGGGAGTATTAAGCGTCATTAAGTAGAAGTTGGCAATCGCATGCAAGTCATCCGGGGAACTATTAAATGTATGCACGTCGGATAGAGACGGTTGTTGTTACAGGGATGCCGTTAAGTCCTAGGATGAGCTAAAGATGTTTTTGTTTAAAAACAAAAGCCAAAACCCAAGGTTGCAGCTAAACTGGTGTTTGTCAAAACGCGGTTGTTCAGGGCGCCACGGGCCTTGCGCGGTGTTTAGCGAGGAGGCCGCAGCGGAGCGTGGGCTTCTGTCGGGCCGATTAAGACCAGCGAGGGGTAGCTGAGAGCCCAAGGCAAGACAAACATTTAACAAGCAGCCCATTTTTGTCTTCCTTGCGCTCTCTTTTTTTTTTTAAATCCCACCCTCTGCAGGGAGGCTTTTCTGCTTTTGTAAATTTTATAGTTAAGAAGCCAAAGCAACAACTGAAAATCGTTTTTTTTTTCTAGCAGGTTTCCTTTGAAATCATGAGTGTTTCCACTCCACTGGTGCCTTTGGAAAGGCTTTATTGATGTAACCCCTTCCTCCCTTCACTCCCTTTATATATTGTTCTGTGCTCTCAGTGGATGTTTTATTAATCTGTATCCTGCAAAAATTCAATAAAATAGAAAATTTTTCTCCAAAAAAAGTTTTCTAGTCCTGTTTCCCAGAGGCAGGCCTCTGCGGAGCGAAGGGGCTTGAACCAGCAAATTACAAGAAGTGGATGGGAATCAACTTCTGCGCTCCCTGTTCCCATAACCCAGCTTCTGTTGAAAGTAATTAATTTACAGTGAGGTACCATTTGCATTAGCAGTTTCGTCTGCGAGATCAAGGCGGCTGAGGGCATGCATTAGAGATAATAGGATTTCAAATCGATGGTTCCAGTGCTTTAAAAAATAATTACAAATTTGGTTTTCCTTACGTGCGCTAACAAGCGATTGCACCCGAGGGCCGGGGCCCGTGGTGGAACAATAGAGCTCTCTGCACCGAGACGGTGTTTTTCATCTTTATAGCACTGCACACACATTAGCCAGCCCTTGCGAACGCTCCAGCCGGGCAGGAGCGCGCTCCATCTTGTCGGCGAAGGGAGCGAGGCAGAGCCTCTCTTTCTGTGCACGAGCAAGGGGTCGGAGGCAGGCGGAGGACGCGGGAGTGCCTGGCACCTGGGCTGAAACCCTCTCATTATTTTAAAATACCTTCTCTGCTCCTTTTTGTGAGCCAGCGGGCCTCATTCAGCAGCCCACGGTGCCACGTAGCATGCCTTAGGGCGCCGTTTCGTGGCCAAGCAGAAATGCAAAGGCGTTCTGCCCACTATGAACAGCAGTTTCCAGAGGGGCTTTTGGCTCTCCTCGCAGCCCAGCATCGATCCCAGCTCCCTTTTCACCCCAAGGGTCACCGGAGAGCTCGGTTTCTCCCCCTTCCTCCACGGTCTTGGCTCGCCGCCGGCCATCGCAGGACCAGGCGTTCTTCGCACCAACACTTAGCTCCCGTGGCCTCGGCTGCGAGGTGGCAGATCGTCGGTCCCCGGTGGGACCGACACCTGGACCATCTCCCCTTCAGGGGACCAGTTGCTCTCCAAGGATCGCATGAGTGTCATGCTTTGGAAATTCCCTGCACCTCCGCTCCCTTCCTGCTGGCTGCAATCACTCTCGCTCTTCGAATTGGGCACGGGATCACCGCTGCCGTCAGGCTGGGGTTCGAAAGGCCTGCTGCCCTCGTCTTCCGAAGATATGTCCTTGAAGCCCTGCAAGGCCCAGTCTGCTCCCAGCACTGCCAGGGCTTTGTCTGTCCTTCCTCCCCGGCATCCCCTTGGTCCTTTCCCCCCGAGGGCATCCTTCCACTCTGCACCGGATACTGAGAGCAGCTGGCATAGCATGGTCTGCGGGGTCCTGGAGACTTCATTCATGCATTCAGACAAGGTTCTTTGGGTGAATCTGGTATCTTTTATTCAACCAGCTTAAATAGATGGAATTGTTTTTTTCCAAATTTCATTCATTCATTCATAACTGGACAAGGTGGTGACGTACAGGGGACAACTGGGAGGAGTTAGCCTGAAGCGCTAGAAGTTCCCTTTGGGGTGGTTTTATTTGATTATTCATTTCTAAGCGGCTGTCTTGTGTTTTCCGGCGTTAAGCTGCTTGGGCAGAGCCTGCCTGCTGTTGTGTTCTCTGCAGCCCCTCACCTGGCTCCAGTTTGGAGGCCCTTGAGAGGCAGCAGTGATGGGGATCAGAGAAAATCAGGTTTGGAAGTGACTTCAGGAGTGCACCCCCTGCTCAAAGCGGGAATCATCCCCAGCTAAATCAGCCCACCCACGGCTTTGTCTAGCCTAATGAGAGAGGTTTTCCTAATATCCACCCTCAACCTCCCTTGCTGCAGCTGGAGCCCATTGCTCCGTGTCCTGGCATCTGCCCCCACGGAGAACAGCCCAGCTCCATCCAAATGTAATAATACTTTTGCTTTTGAGATCCATCGTCGCATCCTTCCAAGGGCTGGCTCCGTTCGGAGTCCGCTAGGCTCGTTGCTGAGCCGTCCGAGACGCTACCTCCCAGACACTGCCTGCTTGAGGCACAAGTAGCGAAACGCACTGCTTAAACCTAAGTCTTCCTTGTAGTCGTGCAAAACACTGCACTGAGCCATTGCTTACTGAGTCCTGACCTATGCTCATATAATAATATCATAGGATATGTGCATTTAAAAAGGTATTTTAGGAAAACCTTCCATTTTTAAAATGTATAGGCCTTTTCTCCTAGTCTTCACGACATTTTACTTAACTGCTTTACTTTTATCCAAGTTAATGTACACTGTCCTCATATAAATTAATCTTTGCGTTTTCCCTTTGCTCTGTAAGTTATCACCTCGTTCATTAAATGCAGCTCCAGGGGTGGGCCATTTTAAAAAGGCCATGGAGTCAGACGGTGATGAATTGCGGGAGATGTCAGATATTTGTGTTAAAAATGCAGCAAATTATGAAAAATAGGGGATATAAATTTCTAGAGTCCCAGTCACTTGCTACCAATAGGCACAGTCCATGCCGTAAGTCACGCTTTGGCTCAGTATGTTCTGCGGATTAGTTGTGTTGACACTACTGTGCTGCATTGGGTGCACCCAGTGCAAGCCACGTGCACGCATACCCCAAAACGTTTTTGGACAGCTTATTGCAAATGACAGTCCCCTTCTTGTGTGTGTGTGTGTGTGTGCGCGCACGTGCGCACATGTGTATGTATATAGGCCCTCTAGCTAAACTGAGTGCCGTTTTGTTTTTTTTGTAGTTTTAAATTACTGGAATACTGAACCTCAAAATGATTTTAGAAAAAGCTATGTTTAGTAATTGCACTTATTCCACTTTATTACAAACTTTCTGCCCTAAGATCCTGCCATGCCTTGTTGTTTACCATTCATTTGAACTGTTGGCAGGTAGATGAATGCTGCGGGAGCATCTTGTCCAAAATTCAGGGGAACTTTGTACTACCTTTTCAAGAACAAATGCAGGATTTGTTTAATTGCGTGTCTAAAATATGTAATATAAAATCTGTAATAAGAATACAGAGGAAGAGATAACATTAGCAAACTTTCTGCCGTGGGTAATTGTCAGATCATTTAAAGTTAATTTAATTTATAACTAATTAAAGAATACAACAATAATAATTGTCTGCACCTGTAACTAAGGATATATAAGTTCTAGAATAACGGGCATCGATCTGGCTTCCAGTTTAAACGTTTTGAGTTACACAAAAAGAGCATTCATTTAGGTATTTAAGTGTAGCATAAGGCTTTTGTTTCTGAAAAGTCTGGGTTTACACATCTAAAAATGGTGGAAGCAGGATCATGGAAATTTAATGTTCCTTTTGGATATGCCTTGGTTATTTTTTAAGGAACCGTCGGGATGTTTCCCCAAGTCTGTTGGAATAAAAATGTAAGGGGGGAAGGAGGCTCGCCACACTTCTTTTATAAATGCTGTTTTCTGAAAAGTAATCGATCTGACCCATTTTTACAGCCAGTTTCCTGC
Source organism: Caiman crocodilus (assembly GCA_030014935.1). Lineage (NCBI taxonomy): Eukaryota > Metazoa > Chordata > Crocodylia > Alligatoridae > Caiman > Caiman crocodilus. The sequence continues at coordinate 13,244,555 of JAGPOW010003182.1, read as the reverse complement.
AGGGAAGGACCCCGGTAGAGCTCTGTGCCCACCACAGCTCCTTCCAATCCCTTTCCTCAGATGTTGTCTGTGCGAGCGCAGTTTTCTTCTCCAGAAGCCCGTCCGCGGCGGCGCGGCTCGTACTCCCGCGGGCGGCTCCGCGCGGCGCGCTCGGGCTCTCACCTGCCCCGGCTCCGCGCGCGGCTCTCCGGCATCTTGCTCTTGCTACGAGGCCTCTCATTTTTCAAGCTGTAATTGGAATTTTCTGCAAGCACGAGCGTCTCATGTTAAACAGAGTGATGACAGAGAATAATAAAATGAAAAGCCCATTTCCCTCAGGGTAGGAAATCCTGGGATCTTTGTGAACTCTGACTACTGGCCCGGCTTCCCTGTCTCTTTGAGTGATACGTTATCCTTTTCAGACCAAGGCAGCCTCGTTTCAACAATCCCGCCCCCTCTCTAATGAGTCACACAACTCGGCTGTTTTCTTCGGGGATGGCGAGGCCTCTGAAAAACGCTACTGATTGTACTGAGGCTTTGTGAGATTTTTATACCTTTCCCCTTCCAGCCTCATGGCAAATGACTCAGCAGAGCATCATTCAGATCATCCTTTCTTGCTTTCCGCCTGAACGCGGCCTTCGTGAGTCCATCCGACAGGCTCCCTCTGTCCCTCCTTGCAAGGGTGGGACCTGGGGAGGGTCTCGTACCGGCTGGCTGGGTCCGGAGGTGCGTGCCGTGACGGAGCGTGCGCCCCGTGGCAGGTGAGCCACACGTACCATGGGCAGCCTCCACGCACGGCACGTGGTAGAGCAGGGGAGGGGGGAGGGAACGCAGCATATAGGGCCAGGAGCAGAAAGCAGAGCAGCAGACCAGGCGGGGGAAGGGATTGGAGCAGCATGGGGCTAATTTAATAGACTCATAGAAAAGGAGGGTGGGAAGGGACCGCGGGAGGTCGCATCTAGTCCTACCCCCTGCTCAGAGCGGGGCCAGCCCCAGCTGCATCATCCAGCCAGGCCTTATAAACCTCCAAGGATGGCGAGTCCCCCCTCTCTGGGTAACCCATTGCCATGCTTCACCACCCTCCTCACGAGAGAGACTTTTTCCTAATGCCTAAACCTCTGTTGTTGCAACTTGAGACCAATTTGCAGCACCCCTGCCGAAAAGGTTGGCCCCCGCTCACCGGCCTAGAGTAACGCATTCAGTTTGCACCAACGTTTTGTGCCCTTCGTTCGCTTTCGGCACGTGGCTCGGACGCTTCCACCCTTGTAGACTGTGATGGTGTCAGGTTCCTTTTTCAGCCGGGGAACAATTTCTGCAGCGCGCGTAGACCAGCGAGGGAGAGGATGCTGGAGAAGGGGTGGAAGATGCACGTCTTCCCCCACCGCCAGATTGTCCTTTTTTTAGCAGTTCTGTTGCTGGCTGCCATAGGCAGCTGCCTTTCTGCTCGGTTGTCACCCCTGGCTTGCACCATCACTGGTCCCCCTTCACTGCCTGCTGTCAAAAATTGGCCCTTCGTGGTCCAGAGTGAGGCAAATACATAAGCAAATTGAAATTTAGAGACACAAATGCTGCATTTTCAACTTTCTTCCCCGAGCTCGCTCTTGAATAGTGAACATACGTCAAATCCTTTGCAAAATGAAGAGCGTTATGTAAAGACCTGTATGAAAAACAGCACTTTTTTATATAAAAGCAACTGAACTGGTAATTGGAAAATTAATTGAAACAAGGGAAAGAGTACAAATGTAGCTTTAAAAAGTTATATTTTTAAACAATAGCTTGTGAAGGAAAAATAAATACATTTGAATGAATAAAAATTTCACAAACATTTTTATATCAGCTTTAATTAGATTTTTGGCTGAATTCATTATTTTAATGGTTTTTCATTAGTGAAGCATAGTCATTATTTGGGATGTACAGTAGCGAGAAGAAAAACAAGGTAATTTTGGATTCTATTTAAGGAACAGCTTATGTATTAACAAGCCATTAATAAAAACACTGCAGTAATTGACAGAAAATTTTAGCATAAGAAAAGATTTCAGAACGCAGGTTGAATAAGGAAGGAAGTGGGGTTGTTCGGTGTGGAAACCAGCTGGGAGCGAGAGGCCGTTTCTGCTGCGCACGCGGCGGGGATGCTTTGGCTCTTGCACGCAGCTTGAGGCATCCGAAATCCGATGGGAAGAGAAGAGGGGCGCACCGCCGAGATCGCTGACCACAGCTCCGGTCCCGCTTTGCGGCAGCCGATGGCACTTTTGCCATTAACTTCAATAAGAGCAAGAGCAGGTCCGTAGAGGCCAGTCATCCACAATTAGCTTCTGAGGTTGCTGGGCCATGGAAGATCTATGAACCTCCATCGCTCTGCAAGCGCCGCGGCTGCGAGAGCACAGCGTTCGACTGCAAATGCGGGCTCTCGGCCGGGGTGGGTATCTGAGGGTCTGGAGTTTGCTGTGGGTGGCCAGGGTCAGCGTCCAGGTACACCCTCGCTTCCTGATCCCTTTCCTGCTCTGCCCCACTTCCGACCGGCAAAGGAGCAGCGCGGCAATACGTGCCGGTTTTCCGGTGCGGCAATACGTGCCGTTTGTTTAGTGCATCGATGCACCCCGTCGTACTGCTACACATTGCTCATTGGACTTGTCTTCGTCATCCCAGGTGAGGCATCGTTCAGGGTAGGCTGGGAACTCCTCAAAGCGGAGACCGTCCTTCTTCAGTTTTGGGATTGTGCTCAGCCCAGAGTGAGCTAACGTTAATAAATAATGATACTAAAGGTCACCACTACACAGGTCCATAATATTTCTCTCTGCAGATATTCCATCTGGCACGAGAGCTCAAGGACAGGCGTGTTTGACATTTATCATAATTCACATGTGGTCCTGCACTTTCCAGTGGAGCCTTGCATTATTCATCAATAGACGGGGACCTTAAGTTTGCCTGGGTTTGAAAGCCATGTCAGCCATTCAAAGCTCAATTCAGATCATCCCAAACTTCACCCGATTAAAGCCATGATGCTTTGCTCCTGCTGAAATGAAATGCAAATCGTTTTATGTTACTCTGTTTCAGATGTGCAAATGTCATGCACAAGATGTAGGGATTTTATACTAGGTTTAAGTTAAATGCAGTCTTTATTTAGTGTCATGTTTTTATTTAAAAGCATTTATTTAAAGTTCTAAAAAACAAAGAATTCAATATAGCAGGACAGGTGCAACTGCAAATGATTAATGATATAATTCTCGGTACTTTATAAAATGTCTAAGACTGAAGAGATTTATACAGTGCAGAATGGCAATGGTGTTTTGATGTAGGGAATAGGTAATCAATACCTGCAAGCTTAGAAAAAGTGTTCTATTTCCTCCACTAATTATATAGGTTTTTTGCAAGGCAAGGGTGTCTGGAGCATGAGACACTTAGAAGAAGAATTAATTTGAAATCTGTAGTGGAAGATCAGTTTCAATTAAAACTGCACTTGAATGTACATGGAAAAAAAGCAGGCAGTTAGGCTTAAACCTTCTCATGGTTACCAGCAAATAAATGAATCCCAAGCAGCTCTTCTTGATTACATTTTTGTAGGCATTTAGCTAAATTTTTCTGGGCATGAAATACTATTTATTTTCCTTGATTCTCAAACTCTAAAATGGAAATATGAGGCTTTCCTCCGCTCCCCCCAGCATGTTTCTTGTCTTTTAAGCTGCTCCCTAAAAACAATATGGGCTTGGAGATATATAGTTATATTAGCACAGCTGTCCTGAAATCCGCAGAACAGCTTCGCGTCGCACCTGCTGAGGACCTGGTCCTACATTGCTAGCGAGCTACAACCGCAACTGTAATAGTGCGGAGCAGACGTCCTGTGGGGGTTTACCTGCCAGAAGTTTTGAAAGAAAATTTATGCCAATTCCTCCCTTGAAATATCTATACCTAGATATAGCTCATGCTGATTCTACATAGCAGGTCATGAACTTCTAAACCGAAGCTTAGCTTGATGACAGTAAAATGCAGGGTCAGGAACTGTTGCCAAAGCACCTGTAGTAAGTTGTAGTATTGGACTCCCATGAGCATCTTATTGCATTGGTATTTTTCAATGATTCGGGGCTAGTCTGAAGGTATTTTTTACATGCTGTCACATGCAGATCCCTCAGCACTTCCATAGGTAAATCTTGGATTTGAATTGAAAGCGAACTGCTAGCTGTATGGGAAGCGATTACCAAGGCAGCGCTGATAGGGCCAAGTGTCCAAGATCAGCCCAGGGACTTTAAAGCCTGGTTTCAGAAATGATGTGGAGAGGTAGTGGGGGTCTTAGTCTCAAGTGAAGCAGGTGGCAACTTAGAAAGTAGCTGGTTCAGAGGCATGAGCTTTCATAGGCCACCATCTACCTCATCAGATGCTATCTGTGGCACGGGGGGAAGGTGACGTGCGGTATCAGAGTGCCTCAGTCGTGTTTGAAAAGAGGACTTGGGGAGCCTGAAGTGCTCAGAAGTTTTTCATGTGTTGTGCATTGTTACACGCGTGGTATTTTTTATGTCGGGTTAACGAGTTGTTTTCACTTCGGATGGGTCCACGCCATGCACAGTTCTGGTTTTCCGAACGCACGTCACTGGCCCGTTTTCAGAAAGGAGCTGATCCTGAAGCCCCTCTTCAGACAAATCTCCCATTGACTGTACTGGGAGACTGGAGCAGTAGCGGAAGGTGATAGCTGGTAGGCTTGCTACTCCTCTGCAAGGCTGGACCTTTTAAAATGTAAGAGATTGGCAAACGTCACAGCCTGAAAACAAGCTTACATTTAAATGCTCATCTAAATTGCCCCCAAATTTACCAAAAACAATTACTAAGGAAGTTCCGACGTGGGAAAAATCTGTATCTAAACAGTGATCTTCCGTTTTGCTGGAATAGCATTTAATAACTCGATTCTCTCTAGTGACAGTATGTGGGGAATTAAAGTGGCCTTTGCTAATAATACATGTAGAATCAAGAGCTACATCAGATTTAAGTCTCGATTAGGCAGGTGTCATAGATGATTTTTAAAAGGCTTTTTAATTTTCCCTGATTGCCATCAACACATGAAGCATTTTGTCCAGTTGAAGTTGTAGCATTTGTGCGCGATGATCTGTGGAGTATGAAACCTAGGGATCTGTTAAGCATCCTGTGTTAGAGCAGGCCAGAGGAGGCAAGAGGACGTCCTACAGCCAGACTGGGTAGCACCAGTGACCAACCGTCCCCGTTGCCTGAGTAAAATGGTACTTTCTGGGGTACCTGTGATTTGCTTATTGACATCACTTGCTCATTTGGAAGGGTAAAGCGAGCACGTAGGGGACCAGGCTGCAGTGTGCAATGCATTGGTTCATGCCACATTCGCCCTGTATGTGGTACATTTGACACACATGTGATACATTAGTGTATGCACATGCGCGCCTTCAGGGATGTTGTTGCAGGGGGAGCTCGCTAATTTATCAGGATGCGTTAGCATGCATCGGATTCACTCTGTCCCTCCAGTTTTACTCCTCCGAAACCGTTCATGCTGTGTGTGCATCTTAAACTACTCTAGCCAGGTCGCGGATGAAATCCTGGGCAACCAGCTTCTTGCTTCTCTCCTGCTGGCCTAGGTTCACATCCCCGGCAGGAGGCTGAAGCCCGAAGAACTGGAATCGGCATCATCTTCACTCTGCTTCTTTTTGAAATTTTTACGAGTCCGTAAAAGCATCACTGCGAGTGAACGGATGCGGTCTTGAGTGGGTCCAGAGGACTCGTATTAGCGTCTCGGTTTTTTTGCCGGCTTCTGAGCATGCATACGATTTAGCAGCGAATGCTCATTACCTGCTGGGAGGAAGACAGTTGCACAAACAGACTCGCGGTGCTCTTCTGAACTTTAAACGCTGCTCTGTGGAAACAAAAGTGTGTTGGGGAGGGAGCGTGACAGGGAAGTGTCGGCTCCTGGCACTCTTTCCACTCTTGGCTAGCGCTCGCGTAAACACCGAGTGCTGTTGCTCCATGTGTTTATGCAAGACACTGCTGATTTGTCTGTGGAGCATCGCACAGCTCCTATTCATCTTCCTTTGGGAGAGTGATTTAAACCAACTGAGAAATAACATGTGAATAAAATTTGGGTAGTAAAGGGGAAGAAAAGCTAGAGAAGGGAGAAACGGGAGGAGCAAGTGATCATATTTTCCTCTGTGCTTTTTCTCTTGACTTGCATATAGCAGGTTTGTTCACATTTAATTTCTCAGTTGACTAAGTCCTGCCGATGTAAAGAAATTTAAAAAAATAGAGGCAATTAATTAATTAAACAAGCTGTCACACAATCTAGAGTCAAGGGGTTATGTGTGTGTTAATTACCTAGCGCGTGCAGGTAAACCAGGCAGCCTCCTACAGCAAGCTGAATAGTCCTGTAGCCCTGCGCCAACTCGCAACGCGGTCGAGAAGGGTTGGCGTATTGTTGATCATTTTCTAGAGCAGCAATTTAAAATAACGCCATTCTTCCTCACAGCGAGAAGCGAAGTTCGAGTAGTACGTGAAGCTAATAGATTTCAATCTTTTCACAGGTTTACACGTCTTAACCTTTTTCAAGTCCCGGAAATGCAGCAGCTGTGTAGTTGCTGCGGGAATTGAAACGCTTGATCTCCTTGCTTGAGATTAGCCTGTTGGCCACTGACTCATCAGGGCATTAAGTTGTTGGTCTTTCTTTTGAACAGGTACATACGGTCCTGAGCACTGGGTTACTTCGAGCGTGCATTGTGCAGGAAACCAGCAGTCTCCAATAGACATCGTGGACCACGAGGCAAAAGTTGGAGATGAGTATCAAGAGTTACAGCTCGATGGCTTTGACAACGAGTCTTCTAACAAGACGTGGATGAAAAACACTGGGAAAACGGGTACGTTCTGCCCCGCTGGTCTCCTGTTTGCACTCCACTAAAAACTCGGGCCGTAAGGTGTAAACCATCCCCCTCTCCCGCACGCACCCGATTGCCCTGTTTAGCTTTAACCTGAGCCCTCCCCAGGTAAAGCAGCTGGGTGTTTCTCTTTGCATTCCTTGCAAAGCTAATGCTGCACATCAGTTATTAACAGTTTGCTGAGTTCCTCCTCAGTATAAAATCATTTTCTTGGCAACCAATTGTGCATCACAATAGAGGTTCGAGTGAGACTTTCAAGATGCATCCTTTAATTATTGGCCGTGAAAGGCTATAGTCTTCAGTGAAATATGTCCCAGTGCAGTGATGCCTTCTGGACTGAAAAAAAGGGGAAGATTTAGAAGGATCTCAAGCAGAAAGGGCGGTAGCTGTGCGGCATAGTGGTGGTTTTATTAATGCACCGTCGATATCGTTACTATATTGGGCTCCGCACTGAAATTAACTCTCTTCGGGTCTATTTGTTCTCGCAGTTTGATAAAAGAACCGTCTGAAAACATTGCTTATTTTTTACCAAAACAGTTCAGCAAAAGGTCAAGGCTGATTTATAAGCAAAATTGCATGCGTTTGATTACACTCTGATGCAGAAATAGTAAAAAGTGGAAATCATAAAGGAGAGCCTTTTCAATTGCCAGGTCAAGAATTTTCAGGTAATTGAATTAAATCTCTAATTATGTTTTATTTAGGGGATCTGTTTTTATATCTTTATTAATATTCAGCTTCCGTCTCTGAGGTGCTTTGTACAACGTTTCTCCCCTCACCGCAGCTCCTCCGTGTACGCCGAGCACCCTGACGCGTACGTGGAGAACACTTTTCTGGCCTACAGCGGGCTTTGGATAGGGGTCTAAGAGATCAGCCACCGATCTAGTACCTGCCTTAATGAATTAAAAAGCCAGCACGTACATCTTGGGAGGTCTCAAAGAGAACAACAGATGACTCGGTTTTTGGGAAGGTTTCATTCCGGACTGTGTTCATTCATTCAGGTCCCTTATGGTATGTCTGTACCATCCCCGAGCTGAACGCAGACCCACGCCCTCTCGCACCACCACAGCCTGCAAACCAGCTTGCAGAATAAGCTGCGTGCGTGGCTTAGGGCAGCCCGGAGGCACGTGCGCCTTGCGTGTCGGGTCCCCACCGTACAACGGGAAGAATAGCATTGCCTCGGCTGCTTGTGGTACGTGGATAAATCCGTCCAAAATTGCCAAGTGCTCGGATTCAAAGCAAATACGATCCTTGGATAGGCACGTTAGACCCCTGTAAGAATTACTGTCTGTGAGAGAGGGGGAAAATTGAGAAAATATAGTTTCCGTCTTAAAAAAAAACAAGGGCTGTTATTCTGTCACGAGGGATGTGGATCCTTTTCAGGATCCGTGCTAGTGATGGCGTGTGTTTTCCTTGTTAGAACGGTCGGTATCTGGTTTAGTACTCACTCGGGGAAGTGCTAGGTGCTTCCCCTTGTAGAAGAGAGTTCTTGAAGGCTGCAAAAGTGTACGGCTTCCACAATCTGTGCCAGGTGTGTGGACGTGATTGCAGTGATGGGTGTAAGTAGTGGCACCGAGGTCAGAAGCCAAACGCTCCGCTCCCTGCTGCGGAGGATCCTGATTGCGGCCTCGCTGCCCAGGGGTGTTAGGAGCCCGCGGCCAACGGGAATGCACTGGGGACTTTTCCAGGCGTCCTGAGGTTGGAAACGAAGGCCGTGCTTTCTCTCACATCTGCCGAATGCTTTTGATGCCGCTACTCTGTCCAAGGCGTTCATGGTCGGATGTGACTTTTTCCCCGACGGGTCCGTGCCCCTCTTGGCGGCGGTAACTGGTTGCCAGTTTTCTTTAGTAGCGTGGGTCTTTTTCCTCAAACTGCTTCTGCTCTGCTCCTTGTTTTAAGCTGTTACGCTGAGCTCGTGCCCGAGCGGTCTGAGCACCGATAGCTGCTCCCTGGCCCTCCACCTTTTCCTGGATCTTGGCCTTTTTGCAGGTATGAATTTTGAGTTGGACGTTGATAGAGTAGCAAACCACGCCGGCTGTTCTGGCTTGTGGGCAGAGCACAGGGGCAGGTTTTGTAGTAAATTACTCTGCCTTTTTGGCAGAAGAGTCTCTGGAGCAGATGGCCCCGTGAGACCTTTCTACTACAGACTGACAGACTCAATAAACTAAACGTCTATTTAAGCAATGATGACGGATGGGGAGGGCATTTCTCAGCAGTTAATAACTAGTTGGAGGAGATGCGGGTCCAAGGGAAAGCCAAGGGGCCTTGAACCTAGACACTCATTAACTTCCAGGAAATCCCGGACTCGGATGTTGTTATTACTGATAAACTACTAATTTAAAATTGAGTGAGAGAGAGAAATTAATTACCTTTTTTATGCAGTGGAAAGTTAAAAGTTGAATTGAAGGTTGCTGCCATGACTGTATTAGCTTTCCAGCACTACAGGTAAAGACCGTCTCATGCTAGTGTGTCCCCAGAGCGCTTTGTGAGAAAGACGTGCTGGGAAACCATCTTTTTGGACTCTCGACTCGCAGAATAAGAGCAAACATCTCCCCTGCCAAGGCCGCCTCGCTAGCTGTGTATCCAAGATAGCTTTGTTGGTCGTTCTCTTGCTCCCTATATTCCTTCCTTCGGTCTCCTTGAGCCCTGCGACTCCCACGCTCTCTTCCTGTGGTGGTTTTGTTGGGATTGCACCAAGCAATCTCCTGCCATCCCAGTAAGAGAAGGGGTCTAACGGGTAGGGGTCAGCCCAGGGCTTTGCAGGCGTAATGCTCAGTTGCTTTCTGCTCCAAAATCAAAGCATTGCCCTCAGCAGAACTGAGCCGTGACTTTTGCTGGGTTGATTCTGCTCTGTGGCCAAATCGTCACGTATCCAGAGGTTGAACAGCGGAGTGCATGGGTATTACCGTGCTAGGTAATATTAGACGTTTCATGGGGGCAAAAAACCCACCTGCTGGCAGTAGCAGAATGCAGCCGAGGCAGGAAGATGGCAGGAGTGTTTCGTATGACACCGTGTAGTAGGAGATACTGTAAAATGAACAATTACGTGAACATTTCAGATTGTACATCCTCCTAATTATCCTTTTAATTATTCATCTGAAACAAGTAAAATGACCCCTGACAGAGCCATAAATGATTTAGGTCCCATCAACTATTTATAAGATGCGACTGAGTCCCCACGGTGCATTGCAACAGATGCACACAAATCTGTTTTCCCGTATTCATCATCTCGTGCCTTTTTTCACCTATGGAATTTATAACTGGTAGCGCGCAGGCTGCAGCGTGCAAAGCACCACCAGACTCACTGAGCATTTTTTTTAAGGAAAGGAGGAGGAAATGGTGCTTGGTTGCAAGCCAGATCGCGTGCAGAGACGCTCCGTTTGGCCAGCGGCAAACTCCCTGGCCGGTCGGTACAAGCGGTGCTTGAATGCTGGATTTGCCCACCTCTGCAGAGCCTTCCCAGGGCCGCTCCGTGGGCACGGAGCCGGCTGACGCGGGGCGGTGGGCACTGCTGTGCGCGCCCCGGCGCCTGCGCAGCTCGGCGACCTCAGCCTCAAGTGTGGGAAGATGTGCTGGCTTTTTGGCAGGTGCAAAATATATTGGGGATGTAAAGTAAAACTGCACACGTGTTGGCACTAGCAGATTCAGCAGACATTAATGTTAGAGTCACACAAGCAGGTTCAGCGTGTTCGCCCGTCTCACAGGTGCCGATGGGGGTTGCACAAAGGTGCTAGGTTAGCCATTGCTTGGCAAGTGAATGCATGGAAACTCCTCCTTGGCTGGCGTTTTTTACAGCATTATCCTGTTGTTTCCGTGGGATCTGATCTCCCGCGAATGCACAGGCATTGCCTATATTTGTGCTGTTCTTCTAATGAGACTGTAGTACCAGGAAAATACAGTACCCCCCCCCCATTCAGATGAATGTAATATACTGTATTAATATAATAAATTAACCCAACCTGATCAGCAAGTCCCCCCTCAGTAAGCGTGAACACAGTGGCACAACTGCACTAAGCCTCCCCTTCTCCCTTTCTTTCTTGTGCGTGCAGTCGCTGTCCTCCTGAAGGATGATTATTTCGTCAGTGGTGCCGGACTGCCAGGCCGATTCAAAGCAGAAAAAGTGGAGTTTCACTGGGGCCAGAGCAACGGCTCAGCCGGCTCGGAGCACAGCATCAATGGCAAGAGGTTCCCCGTCGAGGTGAGTGGAAGAGAAGTGCATTCCTGGTCTTGCAAAAAACTAATATGCTGCGGTAGTTTGTGAGGGATCTGAAACGCCCGTGTCTTTCCTATGGGTAACCGATTGCTTTTGTGACCTCTTGGTCCTCTGACCACCATTGCTTGGGCTGTGAAGATGTCGTCCCTCCTCCTCCTCCTCGTCCCCGCTTAAACTCTCCTTTGCCATGAGGTCTACAGCTCGCTCCTGACGGCAGCTCGGCAGGCGCCGTCTTCCACGTTCTCCCCGTCTCTGTCGCCCGTTTCCTCCCGTCTCGTTCTCTACCGGCGAGCTGGCGTGGGAGGAGCAGACTCGCTGTCGTGCCAAGCGGTGTGGCTCACGGCTGCGGCTCGCGAGCACTACCACAGCACTCAGCGCTGTTGTGCCGCTGCCGGAAGTGTTGCTGATCGCTCTCAGCTTATGCGGTAGGGTTTGCATTGCAGATGAATAGCACAAAAGGGAGCTTTTGCTGTGAATCCTGTCCCTATGCTGAGCGCTCGGGTAGAGAGGAAGGGCGGTCTTGGGAGCCTCTGGGTGCCGTTCTCAGGCCCCACCTGTGCAACTTTGGGCAAGTCGCTTAGGGGAGATTTCCAAAAGTCTGAAGGGAGGCGGGGACCGAATTGCCATTCACACCTTTCCACATCTCCCTTCCTGCCTCCGTTTCTCGTCTGTAGAATAATAGCTTTTCTGTCCTCCCAGTGTACGAGCTGGCTGCGAGGCCTCGAGGCAAGGATACTCTCTAACCACGTGTTGCACAATCCGGGCCTCGATGTCTCGGGGACATCTACCCTGACAGCAAGGTATTAGTTTTTGTGTCGACCCTTCTTTTACAGTTGGCAGCCCTGGGATGAGCAAAGGTGGGTTTTGTTTCGTTTATTTATTTATGTATTTATTTTATCAGATAGTTCGCTTAGCCCCTGCCATTCCCAGCCCCCCTCTTTTTTCATCATAACCACGTGGGTGTCTGGACGTGCATGTCCTGATGCGAGTAGATTCACTCCCGTCCTTGCTGCCTGCCTTGCTTGCTTCCAAGAGACTAATTATAAAAGCTTGGTCTCTCTTTCTGGGATGCAGATTCCTTTAGCAAGCGCACTCTGCACGCTTGGACCGCTTCGTTGACACTCCTGCCGAAGAAGCCACGTTGATTTTTCAGGGGTGCTGTGGTTGCTCAGACACTTCCAAGTTTGGGTCCTTGCAGCTCAGACCCGCATACGCATACTCGCACTGTAGTGCCTTGCACGAGGGGAGCAGGCCCCTCCGAGATGTAACTGCGTATGTCTTTGCAGGATGGAGCCTTTAATTTGTAACACTAATTGCAGTTCAGCCTGTAAGTGCCTGCTGTAAGCTTAATTGACTGATGCTGGGAGCTCTGTGCCAGAAGCATCGTGCTGCATTCGCGAGGTGGCATTTCTAGGAAAGCTATAAAAAGAAAAGAAAATAGCCCAGAACACAACCATGGCCCTGCTGAGCGGAGCCCAGGGGCACAGGTCAGGCATTTGTGGAGTACTCAGGTGCACTTTGTATTCCAGGTTTGGCACAACGCTAATGTCAAAGCGTTTCAAAGCAAATGTTCTCCGAACCTAATTGGGAAACCAGATGTGGACTGTACGAAGTCCATTAGTTTCAAAGCACGCCCCCTGGGAATGCAGAGAAATCTGTTTCATCGCTCTGCAAACATGGAGTTTAGACGTGTATTCCTCTGCAAAACAAAATACTTGCTGTTAGTCTTTTTGCTGAAGAGGATGCACTGCTTGCAGGAACTAATTAGAAATGTCAGATCTAATACAGAGCCTTATTGTTTGACCATGTTGTTTGTTTTTTATTATTACAACTAATGTGTCAGATGGTAAGGCTGTCTATGTTAATTGGTTTCCTTCATTGAAGCCCATCTGGATCATATTTTTTTTGTGATTTATATGTTAAATTAGTGGATAAGATATATGAGACTGTCCTTTCACTTCATACTTTAAAAGCAAATCAGATCAAAGGCCCTTTATCTTCCCATACTTTTATTTATACATCGCATAATTGTCATGCCTTTTCAAAACGCAGCGCACACGACAATGTTTTAAATGGCTAGCATCGCAATGCAAGCTCAACAGCTCATCTCTCTATGTGACGCTCTTTGCTGATGTTACAGCAGTCCTTATCCAGGCACTGCGAGCTTGGCTGTATCTGCAGCCACTGTCCTCCTGGAGCGGCGGCTGTCCGCTCTGCCGACGGCCGCGTGCGAATACCAGGACACTGATATTGGCTGGCACCGTGTCGCCTTGACTCCCTCTGCTTCCTCTCCACATATTAGTGCCTGTGGCTGAGCTGTGATGCTGAGGATTAAATCGGTACGACGAGAGTGGCACTAATTCTGGCGAGGAGCATGCGGGCTCCGTACCGGCGTGCAGATTCCCGCCCGCGCGCGCGCACCTTTCCCCCAAAGCCGTCCGTGTTGCATCCCCCCATCGTAACGAGCGGCTGACTCCCATGTTGTGCTGTTGTCGTTCTGTTCGGTTGTAATGGGTTCGCTTCCCCCCCACCCCTTGCTAGCGTCGCAGTGGAATGAGTCTGCGCCCAAAAGCTGGAAGGCATTTAAACTATGAAGTGATAAAAATTAAAAAAGGCAAAGAAGAAAGCTTCCCCCAGGCCAGTATAGGACCCAGGTTCTGCTCATTAGAGCCAAGAGTAATAACAACAGCAGTTTCACCCCGAGGGCCATGGCATTGCTTAATAGACTTGTCTAGGAAGAGGGTCGAGCACGGGAGGGAGGCAGGCGCGGGGTGGAAGCGCACCGTCACAGCAGCTCGTAGGCAGCTAACGGCATTCAGCACCTCTGTTGCAGCACCACTGTGATTTTAAGTTGATTCCTATTCATTTTTATGCAAAATGCTGATTATTTCTGTGAAGAGCAGAAATCAGAAGAGTGATTTTAATCATGACTGTGTTAATTTGATGTGAGCTTCGGCTGTTTATGAGCTTTCTTTTTAATGGCTCTAATTGTCAGTTATAATGTGAACACCATTATACAGTAATATACAGTAATTTATTTAGTAAATGAGAATTTTATTCCAAGGACCGTACCGCTGCATGCCATGGAGACCTAATCCCTTTAAACTTACATGAGCAAACTCGTACTATCTGGGCCAAATTTGTAACTGGGACTTCAGCTTGGCTTTGAAGATTGCAGCTGCAATTCTGTGCACATCAGCTCCTGGGTTTGCATTTTAGGAGGTCTGTTGCTGAGCAGATGGAAGAGCTTGTCTCCCTCCGCGTGGATGAGCCTGATTCTCTGGAAAAATGTTCCACCCCGTGTCAACTGACCCGTTCCCCTAAAGGACCCTCGCGAAGAGTCATTTGCACAAGCAGTTCTCACTCCTCGTGAAGCCCAGCACCTAGGACATTCATCTGGATCTCGGACGATCCTTTGTGTCGCTGCTCAGCTCTCTCGAGCGGTTCCCGTTGCCGGTTGTACCGAGCGAGACCAGCACTGTAGATGCCCGGATCTGTAGAGGGTTGCTTCTTGGCGAACACGATCCCTTTACCTTGGTGCAGCACGTTGCGCTACCGTATATCACGCACCAATACATTGGGAAGCGTTATGTTCCTAATAAAAAAAGAAAGCACAGAATATTTTTTTTTTTTTTTTTTTATGGCGAATGAATGAAATCCATCATCCGTGTCTCTTTTTACCGGCAATATTAATGCCTTCTGCCATACCTGAGGTCATTTATCAGCAACGATTCTGAAGTCTTGGAACCTCTCGATGAAACGAGGGGAAGAGATGTGTCTGTTCGTACTGAAAATCGGGTCCTGGCTCGTGCTCTGATTTCTGACTGTCGCGTCTACTGCTGATATTGGGTCCATGACGGTTTGGGGTGAATTTGTCAAGGCTTTCTGGACTTACCCAAAGAAGAGCACAATATGAAATATTTTCTAGAGAGCGGTGGAGGAGCTCCCAGGCTACTTTTCCACGCCGCAGTGGTAGCGTTGCTCGGGTTTTCTTTGCAGTGGTGTCAGCAGATGTGCAGCGTTCCGGGCGCGGGGAGCCAGCAGCAGTCCATGTGCTCGTCTGTCACCCGGCAGTTGCGCTTCCAGGTCCGAGTGTTCGTCAGGCAGGAGGTGGAAGTCGGTAAAATGACAGCAGGGCCCAACAAAAGGACCACTGGGAATATATCGCAGCAGGAGACTTCAGCTGGGCAAGGGAATGCCCCGTGGCGCTTCCTCAGACGGATCTCGTAGTCGTGGGCCGGTGCTCAGGGCTCCCGTGGACGGAGGGCTTGGCTGTCCGTGTATTGGTCGTGCAGGGCAGTTCTCGGGGACGGTCGCTGTCTCGCTCTGCATCTGCTTTGGCATTTCCAGCTTCACCTCTCAGGCGAGGAAGCGATGGCTCAAGCATCCCCAAGCCCCATCTCGTTCTTTTGGCAAACGAGATGTTTCAGGCAGGCTTTTTTTTGTTAGCTCGAACCGACACTTCCCCCACGTTGCCCCCCAGACCCAAGGTGATGGAGGAAAGGTGCAGCACCAGGAAGTGCCGGCGACACGGCACCCTTCCAGCCTCTCCGCTTCTCCCCGTGAGTCCTCCCCGTTTGTGCTGGTCTGTTGGGCTTGTCGTCACCGGGAATTCAGCGTGGCCTGATTTCGAGGCATAACATTGACTCTATTGAGCGTGCGATTGTCTGGGTTTCCCTGGCCTTGCAGTGCCTCTCCCACGATCGGTGTGAGCAGAGCCTTTTGCAATCAATCCTTCTTTCTATTCTGTAGTGGAGCTGCGGCACTGTCCCCTTGCGATCGCTGTTTGTGCATCCCCTCTCGTGACAGGGGAGTCGCTCGAGTCATTAATTAAAGCCTTTATTGCAATAAAGGTTCCAGTTTAGCGCAGAATGCTTCGTGCTCCCATAGTGAAATATTTAATCTCCATCTGGCTGATCTTTTCTATGAATGTCCTGTGATAATTAAGAAGAAACGTGGGAGGATGGCCTGAAATTAAAATGTGCTTGGTGGAGGTGTTAATGCATCACGGGGCTGCTTGTGCTGAGACCAGGACAAAATTTAGGGAAGTAAGGGCGGTCTGTTTTATGGGGTTATCCATTTGCTGCCTGCCAGCGTCCAGCAAGGCACAGTTGCTTACAGATGCACGCCGAGCTTCGTTTCAAAGGAGCCATCCAGCGGCGTGATGCCGATACGGCTCCTTCAGGGCTCGCTGGGAATGTCCTGCTTGCCTCTTAGGATTTTCCCTAGCGTATTGGAAAGGTCTGAGTCAGTAGCACGACACTGCAATTACAATATGTTAATGATGGGCTAAGACTTGTACATTCCCCCTTAACATAAATCCCTGATTTTCTCCGTGATTAATTGGAGTCCGGAAGACTGGCAAGGAGGAGAAGGATCAGGTGGAGGTGAAAGTAAGAGATAAGAGGCTGACAGCCGGCTCCTGTTGTAAAGGAGAGTTATTTTGAATAGGCAAAAAATCAATAGAGAGGTTGGGGAATTTGACAGAGTTATAAAAGCTGTTTTAATGGAAGGTGGCAGATTCAGTGGGACTCTTGCTTGATGCTCTGGAGCGAGCAAACGGGAGTGGGCAAACCTTGCTTGCAGGGTTAGGGGGCCAAGAGGCAGGTCGGGAGGACGCCTCCGCTCTCTTCTGCTCTTTCTGGTAGGAATTCCACCGGCGAAGTCCAGGACGAGCAGCTGCCGACTCCAGCCTCCACATTTAAAACCCAAACGGCCGGGGCAGGGGAGGGGATTTTCTGAGAGCGCGACCGAAGCGCAGCTGTGCCAAGCTTGCCTTCCAGTTTGCCGGACGGGACGTTGCTGTGGCTTGTAGGAGTTGCCCGGTGCGGGCGTGCGTCTGTCTGCGCGCCGTACGCGGGGCATTTGCAACGGCCACGTCACCGTTGGGCTTCGCGGTCAGAGTTTATAGGTGCGGACCTTTACAAGCGTACGCTGCAGTGAAGTCAGCTCGGATGTAAGGGTTAAAAACATCTGGAATTTAGTTATCGCTTGGCATTGCTCCTTTCCAGGAGATAGGCACGAGGCAGAAATTGAAATAGTCCAGCTGTGGTACTCTTTCCTCTCAAAATGTAATGGCACTTGGTTATTGCTCGGAGAGGGCCGCTAGCAGTGCAGAGACCGATAGCTTTCGGCAGTGCCGGGAAAGCACGGCACCGTTATATGAATAAAGCGACGTGTGTTACGTGAAAAGCTTAGCGTGGTGAATAGGTGTTTCTGGAGGCTTTGTCTGGTATTTCCCATGGAAACAACCCTATTAGGGCATTCAGCCGGGTAGATCCATATCCAAGGTTTGGGGAGTTTTTTAATCGCCACCAATTTTAACCATGATTTAAATCATGAGGCAAAAAACCTTGATTGAAATAATTCATTTTAGTAGTCTTCTACTTCTGTACTTTTCAGTTACCTTCCTAAACAAAAAAATCATTCTCTCTAGTTGGTATAACTTGATAATTGGCTAAGTAGGAGGACCGACTGTAAGTAATCTGCAGACATTATTTAAACAGTTGTATAGCTGAAGATACATTTTTTTTTTTCAGATTTGTAGTTTTTATGTTGTTTTTATTATGTTAGAAAATGTTGAAAGACACATTTCCTGCAATTTGTGTTGAGCTGAGTTTGGATGGAAATTGGAATTCAATTAAAATGCACAAAAACAGCTTCTTAAACTGTTTGTATTTGTTAAATAAAAATATGTGAAATGTGCTCGATACATAAGGAAAACTAGGTTAATCAAAACATGGTTTGCATTTGAAACTCATTTTACTAAACAAAGGAGGTATTAGGAAGCAACAGGAAGTGAACTGAGCTAATTGTTTCTGATTATTATGTCCTTCCAGATCCTGGAAGTGGTTCATTTCATCCCCTCGCACCTAATTTCTGTTCATAGATTACACACAAAAACAAGTTTCTGCTTCTGAACTTCCATTTGGTTTCTTGGCTTTGAATGATATAGCCCTTAAGCACAATAAACTGAATAAACTGAAATGAGGACAGTATTTTCTGCGTCCTGCAGAAGATGTGTCCACAGCTCCTTTGGCGTCCCAGCAGTTCTAGGTCCAGGCGCGAAGCCAGTGGGTTGACTTCTGTAAAACTTCAACATCAAACACACCAGTATGTTGCCTGAATGTCACTATTTTGATGTAACTTAAATGATTTTAGTACTAAGTTTAGTCCTTAGCATAGTACTAAGTACCACATTTTAGTACATAGCACTTTAGTACTAAGTTTCGTCCTTAGGTTGCCATCATTTCAATTTTCATTTCAAAGGTATCTTTTTTTTTTGAAAGGAGGATTCATTCAATCACACATCCCATTTTTTATTAATTCGTTTTTTTGCACCCTGGATCAAAGGACTGCTTAGCCATTGTGTGATGGAGAGAAATGCTGATACTCAAGCCTCCAATCGTCTTCAAAAACCTGAAGGATGATTATAAAGAGGGTGGAAATGGATTATTCTCCATGGCCGTGGGGAACAGGACTAAGAACAGTGGCCCCAAGCAGCAGCAGAGGAAATTGAGGTTGGAGATTTCACTAGGAGAGCGAAAGCACTGGAGCAGGCTAGCTAGAGAGACTGGGAAATCTCCACCCGTGGAACATGTCAAGAGTGGGTTAGACGGACGCGTGGCCGAGACGGTCCTGCCGGAGGGGGGAAGAGCGGGCTGGCCTGGACTAGATGACCTCGTGAGGTCCCTTCCCGCCCGGCTTTCCCGTCATTTGATGAGCTGTTCTTTTTTGGCACCGTCAGTTCGGTTGTCCTAAAACAGACCGTCCCGAGCCAGGTTGTGGCATATTCATCCTCACGGAGCGAGCGAATGGCCTTTGGATGCATCACAAGCTGTAGACAAAACCAGCCAAGTATAAATAAAAAGTCATTTGTGGAGCGTTGAGTCATCTGCAAGTGAAAATGTGTTCTCATTTACGAGCTGTGACCTTTTGGGGAGTCTGAGTGCAGCGTGTCAGTTCTGCTTACTTTCATGATATGGCTGCATCGCGAAATGCCTGGATTCGGTCCCGGGTTGACGGGGCTGCCATGCGGGTAACGTGGAAATGCCAAGCCACGTCCCTGCTTCCAAGGCCTTCAAGGATGCCTGGATCTTCAGAAGGGAAGAGAAAGAAATGGTGGTTTTGGAAGAATTTCAGATGATGAAAGCAGTGGACCACGAACGTGCCTGGATACGTACAGCGTTCAGCTTACAAAGAAAGCTCACGCAAGGGGAAAGTTGGGTCCTGCAATGTGCGTGTCCTCTCGGTCCCAGGAATTTTCTAGCTCACTCAACGCACGAGATGAGTCGCTGGTCCTTTGGGATTTTTAGGAGCCGACCTTGGGATGGGGCGGGGGAATCCTTCTGCGCCATCCTCACGTCCAGAGTGCTTGTTCCCGCGGTAGGTTTCCCTTTGCTCTGCGGCTCTGGGAGGCAGGACCGGAGCGGTCAGTGGCAGGAGACGTGCCCGCTCCTGTCGTCTGCCCCTCGCGCCTCACTTCTAAAGCATTTTTCCTCGACTTTTTAGGCCTACCCTCATGCAGAGCGTTGAGCGCCAAGATGGCAATGAAATCCCCCCGGAAGGAGAGGGAAGCTGGAGTCATCTCTTGCACCGCGGGGGGATGTGATGTTTCCTGGCCTTCCTCTGGGCAGAGCTCTCCTGGGCTCAGGCAGCTTCTGGGAAAGCTCGGGTTCTGGGGGCCGCCTGAGCGGCACGTCTAATCTCGTGGCAGCAAATACCAGGAGGTCCCATAAAATCCCACAAGAAAAAGAAATGTCATTACATCCCATTCAGAATAAAAGACTGCAGATAATAGCGGTTTATACAGAAGTCATTGGAAAGCTTTGCTTGAGAGGCCTCATTCTGTTGGCGAGGCAGAGATGTGTGCATTCGCTCGACGCATCACATTCGCACAGTGAAACTTCAAGTGAGTAAAAATACAAACCCTTATTTCCTCAGCATAAATGGAACTACCCATCCATGACTGCACAGGGGCGACTTCCTCCTCCTCCCCCCGTTTCAGCGTCCCCACGGTGCTCGGGATGTTAGAAGCGCTTGTTTCCAGCGAACTCCCACGCGCTGCCTTCAACCTTTCTTCTGATGTAAACAATCTGCTGCAGCTCGTTAACGTTAAAAGTTGCATGCCGCTGCCTCGTCGCCCGTGGCTTGAGTACCTCTGCAGCCGAAGCCACTGTTCGTTTTCCACCCTCTACAAACAGAAGCAGGATCAAGACCCGAGGGTTAAAAATGAGCACTCTTCGTTTGACAGAGGTGTTTTATTTGTTGCACATGATGAAAGGTGACCTTTTCCATTGGTATTTTTATATTAATGCCATTTGCAACGTTCTGGCTGTGCGTTTTGGAGAGATCATGTGGCACACGGACTTTCAAATGCTGGTAGGCTCAGCTGCCACTGGCTGATTTTGAAATAGTCATTAGAGCTATATAGGACACAGCTGCCCTGCAGTGAACTTGCGCTGCCATTTTCTCCATCATAAATCGGCTTCCAGTATCATTTTCTAACCCAGTTACCTTCGGAGGTTCCTGCTACAAATACTGTGCGAGGCGCGACACCAGCGTATATCACCCTTCCTTTCCAGAGACTGAAAGCAGCATTTTCCCATTGCTCCTGATGTAAATGCTGAGCAAACAGCTGTTTCCAAAAAAGGCTTTCATAGGAATATAAAGTAATAGATATGCCTTGCAAAAAAAAAAATTCACTGAGTATTTTCACTTTTAAATTGAAGCGCCAGAGTTTTCCCTCTAGTTTTCAAAAAATGAAGAAGTTGAAAAGCTAAGAAGCAAAACCCAGAAATGATTTAGTTTGGAAGGTTGAGAACTGGAAGGTACTGAAGGAAATGGATTTTTTTTCTGCAGAAATATTTGTTTCCCCAAGAAAATTCAATGAAGCTTTCTCTCGGTTTTGACCTGCTGTGACAGAGAGAAAAAACCCAATTGTGGGTCTCTGGTGGGGCAGGTTATTGCATTGTTGGGAGAATTAATCCAGGAATGTAGTTCAGTGTGATCCCGTGAGAAAAGTGCTGCAAGAAGTGGGTTGGCTTTTGTGATTGTGGGAGAGCCATAATTTGGCTACGGTTAGATATCAGATCTACCTGTAGATTTGGAGGAGGAGGAGGAGGAGGGAGAAGCATAATTAACGAGGATGATTTTCAGACCTTAAAGACCTGGCATGTCTTTATTGCAACAAACAGAGCCTCCTCGCCTGACAACCAGAGACAGAGAGAGTCATCTGATTATAGCACTCAGGAATCAATACATCGATGCCTTATCCTTGAAACGGTCTTTAAAGACGGTTCCTAAGTTTATTTCTTTGCTCTCGTGAAATTCCAGGAATCCAGAATTTGAGGCCGCACAGTCATTAGTGTCACGCAGGTGAAACAGTTGCTGTGAAAATGCAGGTATCGGTTCTTTCCTGCCTTTTAATGTATCCGTATCCATTTTCTAATTTGACGACGGACTCTCACAGAGTTAAATTTCTGAGTTGTTTCCCCTTGTGCTCTTTGCTCAGAAAAAGAGGATACTTAAAAGATTTCAATCAGTGCCATAGGGAGGATAAATCTGACTCAGTGGTGCTTACGGTGGGCAGAAGTTGTGTTGAAGAGATGCTTTAAGCATTAAAGATCTCAAGATCCTAATGACACAAATCTTGTGAAGGGAAGCAAAGCAGGCAGCCCACGTGTGCTAGTTATTCGGTGCGGTTCCATAAATTGAGATTTTGCCCGGGCGCCCAGCTCGCTAATCATGCTCTGGGGTTAAAGCTAGTCCTATTTCTTTCTGGTAATATACCTTCCTCTTCCACATCATTCTCCTCATCACAGGGAATTATTTATGGAGGTCTGAGGCACACCCCACTCTGGAAATAGTGTTTGCATACCTGAAGCAATGGCTGGGCCATACGCCTATAGATGCATAGTATTAGAGCCATGCTATCGCTAGCTTGGACTACAGAGAATTGCGTTCCCCAGTATATAAAGCAATAGAAGTTGTAGTGGAAATACCATTTTTAATGAGCATGGCTGTGAACTCCAGGCACGGTGCAGTAGGCTGGCATGCTCCGCTCATCTCCCTGCTGTTTAACATACAGTGTATGCATCCTGTCTTCCCGCTCAGGCTCAGGCTTACAAAACCCTATTTATCTTGTTAAAAAATTCAGCTTCAGGTGGAGGAGTGGAGAGTCAGTCCTCCCCCCAACCTTGTTATTGACAGGTACTGTGCTGAGACGTACTGAGTGGCAGGTATGATCCCCGTCACCTCCCGCGGGCTCGCAGGCGGGTGGAAAGTTCAGCACTTCTTCTGTCGGAGGTTTTGTTCAATTTAAACAGATTATGGAGTGAAAGATGGAACGGGAGATCGGAGCTGGCAGGAAGCTGTGATTTGAATAGGACCTTCAGTTCATTTGACACACGTAATGTTCTTATGACTGGAGATGGACCCCTGGTTTGTGATGAGAGGTATGGAGATTTCCGTCAGCAATGATAGTCACTTCCAGGGATCAGGGAAGCGATTGGTAATCAGGGAAGCGATTTGCAAAAAGTCCGTATGACACACCTTCTGAAGTATTTAACTCACCCAGCAAAAGCCTGTTTAAGATGTGGCAGTAGTTTACTGTTGAAGGAATTTTTTGAGCGGTTCTGCACAGCGTAGATTCAAAATCGGAGAGACCAGATTCTCCTCTTGCTTCCCCTCGCGTGGGGAAAACGTCAGTGTTGTGTGAATGTCGGCAGCCTGTGCTTGTACGGCGCTAGCACTGCGAGACTGTAGACCCAGTTAGTGTTTCTGCATGTTGCCTTAATACAAACAAATCAGACTAATTATAATAACCAGACCTATGGTGCTTGTTTTCCCTTAACGTGCAAATTGGTGTACCATTTCATCACTGTCATGCTGTATAAATTGAATGCACCGACTCTGTTGGCAGCCTATGATTCACCGGAAGCTGTTCCTGACAAACTTGCTCTACTTTCCTGCTCCTTCGCCATCTATTTTTGTAGGCAACTGCTTTTCCTGTGCTTCTTATTCGAAGAGGAGAATCTTTTGGCACTTCCCTTCTGCCTCTTTGGTGGCAAAGAAGATACAGTATTTACTTGAATATAAGATGAAGTTCCCTCCCCCTCCTCCTCCCCAATCAACACGGGGGGGAAAAACTCCTCGTCTTACATTCCCATACAAGGAAACCTCATTAAATACCCTGTTTGTCATTAAACTGTTGCCTTATGCAGCATGTGCTCAGTAATGAAAACCAACTGTGAAGCTGCTTAAATGCAGCCAACACCGAGCGTGACTATAAAACACATGGTCCATACTGGGCAAACATGCAGATGGGAACGTACCATAAGGATGTTAGTGCATCCCAACTGAATAAGATCTGTTCAGATCGCAACTGAATAAGATCTAACACCCACTATTTTCATTCTCCCTCCGCACCAACTCCTTTACAAGTCATGGTGAGCCACTATGCTGCGTACATTTTGACTTTGTCTTTTCACAGGTGAGCTGTGTGTTTCTTTCCTATTTCCAGTTATTCCTGTTTCTTCACCAGCCATAAACGTCTAGCAAACATCACCAAACAGAGCCCTGAGCAGTTCACCCAAAATCCTTCTGTCACCTGTATCTCGACCTGTCGCATATAAGTAAGGTGCCCCCACCCTCCATGATTTGCAGCCGGGCCAGGTTGTTCTGCACCACATATGCACATAAATTTTGGAGGATCCCAGGGCTCATGACAAGAACACCCGGTTCCAGGCGTGAGTAGGGGCTAATTAGCATGTGGCTTCTTTGGTGGGGCCGTCTGTAGTACACACACATACTAAGTAGTGCTGAGCTGTGGGGTCACCACAGCTTGACACGCTGTTAACTCGGCTAGAGAACTGCTCAGTCAACTACATGGTAAATCGTGAGGCTTTTGGACTTGGACTAATGTCATGCATACTTGCACTATATGTAACTAGGTACAAAAGTACTGCTTCACAGTGTGTTCATGGCATGTCTGTGCTACAGGTGGCAGCAGTTTGTAACCTATGCACAAACTGATACAGGCATGTTTATTTTAGGGTCAGCCTTTTCAGATTTGCCCCTCACTTCCGTGTGCTTAGTGACATCAGGGTCTGACAGCAAGGGGTTAGGGGGCGGGGAGGCGCTGCAGAGGGCAAGGTGGCCGCCTGACCCTCGAGCCTCAATTTTCCCTGCCGTAGCAGTGCGAGGGAGACAAACTCAAGGCAAACCTCCAATGGTTAGATTCCATACCTGGAAACTTATAACACATTTTACATTTTCTGCATATAGAACGTAACTATTGGAGGTTTGCCTTTAATTTGCCACCCTCCCTATATATTACTGAATTTGTCCCCTCTAATATATTGCTCTTACATTTGAGTAATTGCAGTAGATTCTACCATGTGGAAGGTCCCTAGCTCTTGTACTTCCTTCCTCATTTTCCCATGTACAAGTGGTTGGCGAAAACTTCGGGGGCTGCCTCTATGCTCTGGTAATCTCCAGCTGGTCTTCTAAGAAACCATTTCCAGCTAGTACATACAGTGCAACCCCTGGGCTATTCTAATCTGCCTCTGGGGCTACGCAATGTGAAATCCATATCTAGTTCCCAGCATCCCTCTTCCGTGTTGCCATAACGGAAGCTGAGCACAGCGCCGACTCCTAGTCACTTATATCGCTGCAAACCAGTTGGGCGGCCTAATGTCCCACCTGCTCTCCCCTTGGGAAACGCCTGCCTGGCCAGCAAGCCAGCACCCAGGAGTATTTGGCAGTGGGATTTCACTTGAGCCCTTTGTAAACCGAGAGGCCTGTTGTCACTTTTTGATCCAAATTGATTTTTTGCACTCGCAGATCTGAGGATTGCTTGTGTGTGTTCAGGATTTGCATCTGGTGCTGTGAGTTTTAGCAGTGACCCCGTGCGTTCGAAGAAGCTAAACCCATCCTAATTCTCTCCCTCCGGGTGCATTCATAAGCATGTTGCCTGCCCTCCGTTCTTAAAAGACATAAATTGAGATTGTGTCCTTCATACTGCGATGCCCAAATGATTTCCTTTTCAACAAAGAGTACATTATAAAGGTTAAAAATGGTTTTTGCAATCCATGCATTTAAGTATACATTACTATCTGTTTTAAGGATGGATAATCAATATAATAAATGATACTTCCGTGTATTCCTAATAGATCACTGTGTAAATATCCATAATGGAATCGATCTTGCAGATGATGGCAGCCGTTAGCGCAGAAAGGGATTTGACAATTAATGTATTGGACATTTGCCTTTCATACTTACACATAAAATGATTATATATTGATTATTTTCAGTCCAGGTTAATGATGTTGAAGAAGTTTCTGTATCTCAATTTAAGGTACTTAAAATACTGATTCGGTGAGAAATATCATTGCTCTTTATAGGAACCCTGGCTGATGTCTGAAAAATTATGACTTTTCTCTCCGTCCTGAGTGTCTTTTACATTAAGGTTGTTCTGGGTACCCAGGGAGCCCTGTTCAATTTCGTGTGAGCTTTGAGGGTATTCAAGGTGTGGGGGAGGTGGTCTTTGACTGCTCTGTGTCTTTATAGATTAAGATGTTGCTGTTGTGAAATGCTTGGGGGCCCAGTCTTGTCTCCAGGCATGCGTGACTCTCATTAGTGCTAATGGCAGTGGTGCGTGTGCAGAAATGGGAAGATAATTTTCTTGCTGAGCATAATGCTTTTTCTTCCTTGCAAGGGTTTCCTCCAGCTGGCTGTGGAGGTCCATTGTTTCTGTTAGTGCATTCCCTGGCAAAGTTCGAGGATATTTCGATCTGAATGGAAATAGCATGACTGCTTTTGAAAATTGAGATTATGGCCTTGATCCTATTCCCCTCTGTTTGGCACCAATGAGGCTGTGTCCAGTTGTGGGCCTCCCCTTACAGAAAGGACGTGGACTAGTTGGAGAGAGTCCAGTGGAGGGCAGTGAAAATGGTTGGAGGGATGAGGGACAGGACTGGTGGGGGAAATGGGCTGATTTGGTCTGCAGAAGAGAAGACCGAGGGGGATTGAATCGCAGCCTTCACCTCCCTGCCGGGGGCTGCACAGAGCCCTGGCTGGGATGACGCAGTTGGGGCTGGTCCTGCTCGGAGCAGGCGGCTGGACTCGAGGTGACCCCCGGAGGTCCCTCCAGCCCTCCTTGTCTGCATGAGCACATCTCATCACCCCTCCAGCGCTCGTTGTGCGTGTCGGGGCTGCGGGCGGATACGCAGGGGTCCGCCAGCGCATGGCCCACACCGTGGACTCGCGCCCCTGCGTGTTGGCCATTCCCAGCATCCTCGGTGCCATATTAACCTCGGTGTCTTCAGGGAACAGAAAGTCAGATGAAGCAAGGCGACGTGAGCCTTTGCTGCTACAGTGAGGAGGTGCAACATATTCTCGAGGTGATGCTTTTGCCTTGCTTATTCTCAGCGTCACACTTCCTGCTGCACCCTGAGACTGCGCCACTAACGATGGGACGGATGAGGAGACAGGCCTGCGTGTTGGTGCCCACTTGCATATTTTCAGGTGCATTAATTCAGCTTGGTGATACCGCAAAGAGAGCGGTGTTGCGCTCCGGTGCTGGGCAGGTGAAGAGGATTGTGTCGGTGTCAGGTCGAATGTGTTTTCTTTTGTGAGCAGCGCTCGGGTCAGAACAAAGTGGTGATTATGTCTTCGCTGCTACCCACTGTGTTATCGTTAACAAACTAATTACTGCCTAGAGCCTTCAAACACCAAGAGCATGAAAACGCACCCTTTAAAGCCAAAGGGTCTTGTGAAATTCTTGCCCGTTTGTTTTAGGGAGTTGTGCACGTACTGTATTTTCCATCTGCAGACCACAGGGCGTTTTGCAAATATTAATGAGCTAACGGTTCGAGTTTCAGAAGTGACTGCAGAGCTCCAGCCTCGTTTTCAAGGTGACTTTGGTGAAAAGTTCAGATTTGTAGACGTATGCTTGCTGCCCGACTCCCTGGTGCCTAGATGCATTGAAAAGCCCGGCCCTGAAATACCTGTGAAATTTGGATCCGTCGGCGTACCAGTCCGTTGAATTGGATCTGGGAGTGTGCGAGGCAGTAGAGTGGGCGCAGGCACGGAGGGAAGGAGATGCTTCTGCGCTCCTTAAAACCCACTGCAGTGCTTGGCTGAATCGGTGGAGAAGCCCCGTCTTCTACCTCTCGTTCCCACGTGTGCAAGGGACGACCAGGTCGAGAGCTGGGCTGGAGTGGGTGCGGAGAGGACAGCGAGGGCATGGCGAGGGAGGAATGGACCTGAGTGGGACCACTGGCCCCCCGTGATTGTCGGCCCTCCTAAGAAACCCTGTTTTTACCTTTGCCCATTAGGGACATTCCCAGTCTTCATTTGCTTTCATTCCTGCCCAGGCCGACTCTCCCAAATCAAGGAATGATGGAAGGGGGCGAGGAGTGACCCAGGGCACCCCGACGGGCTTTAGGGTGGAGTGGGACAGGAGGGGCGGCGTGTGTGTGTTTGTGTCAGAGGAGGAAGCGGGGAGGAAAACCACTCCTGTAAGTGTATAGCTGGAAACAGCTCTTTTTTTTTTTTTAAGTAGTAAAAAGCAAGCCGGCGGGGGTGCTCCCTCGCTCTTTTTTAAACACGTGCGTTCCAAGCTCTGAAGAAAGGGGTTTCTAATTTATGGCCTGAAACCACCTTAACTATTGCAATACAAATAGCATCGCTGGAGTGCAGTTTATTTCTAAAATGCCTCGGGTGAAAGTATTGCGGTGCCATAATTAGCTAATACCGAGGTCCCGTTACCGGTGCTTCGTGCTGCTCTCTCGAGCAGGCTGCAGCAAGCGTACGCCTTCCCGGCTGGAAAGACGGCGCGTCGGGACATCGCGGCCGGCTCCGGGGCCAGGTTCTGCGCGAGGCCCGGCACCCGCCGCGTCCCATCAAGTCCAGCTTGGCACGCCACAGAAGCTGGCCCGAGGAGGAGGGGTCCCTTTTCTTCTGGTTTTAAAGGTTTTCCTTTGTGTTTTTTGCCTTCGTGGGGGAGAATCGCCGTGCGCGTTGCCTCCGAATCGCTCCGTTCCCTGATACCTTAGGAACGCTGATCCGTCAGAATGATCTCTTGCCGGTGGCATCAGCTTTACGTTGGAAAATATTGCAGTCCTCGCAATGATAAACTAATTACAGACTATACATTTTTAATGATTTAATCTCCTGTCATATGCCTAGCAAGAAGTGATCCTGATTCCGAACAAATCTCCCATGCATGACCGAACGCTCATCATGAAATGTATGGTTTTCATTAACTCCTGTTGTTAATGCAGTCTGAGGACTGTTTAGGCGAAGCGGGGAGGGGGTGGGGACCGGGAGCGAGCTGAAAGATGGCTGTAATAACGCTGCACTAAGCAGTTCGGATCGCGCGGCGCTCCTGGTGACTTCCCGCTGACGCCCGTGACTGCGCGCCCTTGCAAAGCGGCGTGGAAAGCGCTGGCCCCACATGCCGGAAGTGCTTTTAGGGGGTGGCGCAGCAAAACACCATGTTCCTTTTTTGTCTCGTCCACAGTGGAAGGCTAGGTCTCTATCTACTAGCCCATCCGTGCTGATCTTTGCATCGCGTTTAGGGACCGTGATGAAACAAGACACGGGCCCAAACCAGGGTCTCTGGGCCCATCCCTTTCATATTCCTGGCAGGCACTCATCTTCAGCGCCTGCAATCACTGATCCCTGCTCCAGTGTAATCCTGCCCACCCACCTCCTTTCCGCTCCCGTCCGCTTACGCACACGTGGGCATAATTTTTCAGTTCGTTGTTTCCTCGGTGCATCGACTTTCATGCACCGTCCCTGGGCCCCAGTCGCTTATTGGAGTCCCGGGGTGCAACCACAGCAGGAATGTGTATCCTTCGCATTTTGGGAGGGGTTGGCTGCAAAACACTGGGTCTGGAGCAGCACCTCTGCTCAGCGCCAGAAAGGACGCCCGTTGCTGGAAATCCGACGGGAAAGCCGATCTTGTGAGACTTCCCCTCTTGGGGGAGAAGTTGGGAAAGATCACCTTTGAGGCTGCAGTGTTGTCACACCCAAACACCAACGCTAGCATCAGTCTACCCTCCAAATGCCTGTTGGTTGACGGTGATGGTAGCAGCATCCGGGAGCCCTGCCCGAGGCCTGAAGTCCTTCGGGCCACGTGCATTGAGCGCTTCGGCACGTGCTCGTCTTTCCTTAACTTGAAGTCCATGGCGGTGTAAAAGAAGCAGGAGTAGAAGAGGTTCAGTCAGCCGCGGGCACGCGAACCCGCGTGAGCACACCGGTTCTAAAGCACACGCGTGATGTGGCCGGTCGAGTGCCCGGCGGGTAGTGCAGGAGCGACTGGGTGTTCGGAAGCAAAGGGTGCCCGGACCTTAAAACCCTTCCCGGTATTGTCCCCTTCCCATCTTGATCCAGGCACTGGCTTCTCTGAGGTGTGTGGGCTTGGCAGGATTCGGTTTTATCGGTAAACATCGATAAACGTGGTTTCACCGCACGCTCGCAGACCCACGGAAAAGATTTCCATCGTTAATAGCAGAAATGACCAGCGAGGGGATGTAGAAAACCGGTGGCTGATGGAGCGCGCGTCTGCAGAGCCGTGCTGGCTTGCAGTTTGGGCTGCAGCTCCCGGAAACCCCGGGGGACTGGGGCAGGGGAAGAGGAAGTGACAACGCTGACGAGCAGAGCCGGGCCTGCCGGCAGCTCGGTAAAAGTCACGTGAGCAAGCTCACCCCGTTACTTCAAATTACCTTCGTCCACATGGCTCTTCCTGATACACTGCCACCTTGTGAGCAACGGACTTGCATTTGATTAATTCGCGGGATGGATGAGAATATTAATATTAGGGGTTCCCCGGTGCGCGAGCACCCCGAACCGCTCAGAGGCTCCAGGGCAGCTCTGCCGCTCGGCTGGTAGGAATCCTGTACTAGTTGCGTGTCATTAATACATTGTTTACCCCCCACGCCCCTCTTTTCGGACCATCCTGAAAATTTACACCGATTAAAATCCAAATAAACGCTTACAAATAAACACTGATATTATCCATCAACGTTATTAAAAAAGTAAAAATCTAATTCTGCCAAGCCTCGATGGGTGGGCAGCGGTTTGGTCGGCGTCAGAAGCCAGCGAAATCTGGAAATGAGGTCTGTCGTATCGTTAGAAATGGAGTCAGCGACACCCCCCGGTCTCTCCAGGGGCTCTGCAGAGATGTTAAATGGGCTGAAAAACTGGAGGCTTGTGAGCACTGTGCTGACGGAGGTCCCCGTGCCCGTGCCCCACTAAAAGCAGGTGCTGTGCGTGCAGCGTCTGAGAACAGCACAAAACACAAAACCAAGGCGCGGGTCATTTTACCTGGATCAACCTGTCCTTGCCTCTGTCTGCAGTCGTTGATTGAGCGTAATAGGACCCTGCGCTATAGAAAGTCGCAAAGTGCAAGTGTCCTGCGATGAGACGGCGAAAGGCCAATTTTAGCACGCCTGGCCCAGCTGTGTACACACGTACGTGCAGCTAGTGTGTGTTGGCCCGCAGCAGATGCGTGTACGGAGTTAAACCCACCAACGTATGCGGGAGGAGGCGGACTCGCTTGCCCAGTAAGGATGAGACTGTGATAATGAAGAAGCGTCCAATTTTATTAATGTGCTGAAGTATGGAAGGAAGCAACAAATCTGATTTAAGTGAAGACATTTGTCTCGGCAGCGTGATTTACTCCAGGGCTGTAAATTTGACATGATGGAAACTAAAATGTACTGAAACTTAAATTTTGCCTATATCTCACTCAAAGTCTAACATGATTTAAATAGCAGGATCTTAGAAATGACATGTATCCTTGGATGCGAATATATTTTGGGGCCTGAAGTTTTTAATTTCGCGTCAGAGGAGAATTTATCAGTTTGAGGACTCAACCGCGTGGGAGATCGCAGGGTGACACTTCGGGGCAGCTCTGCACCTCCGCACGGTCCTGCCCTGCATGCATGCCGCTCTCATTCCTCCCCCAGGGCCAGGGGTGTAAAGGAGCCGATGCAGCCGTGGTGGAGCGTCTCCAGATCTGTCCTGTGGATCCTCCCAGTGCCTGGCTCATCTCGATAGACCGTGTCTTGGATCACGTCCTGGGGCTCGGATCCGGGGTGCAGGCGCACGGCGCGGTTGCTAGAGCGTGAATCATTGCGACATTTATTCCACAGCTGATTTATTCCTCCGAGCAGGCTGCCCACAGCAGGCACTGACACGTCTCTGTCCCCGAGGTGACATTGTACGTAGGCTACCACGTTCCACGCGTGCGTTTTTCAGAGGGTGACTTCATACTGGATCCCAGTGATTTACGACAGAATGGGGCTATGTTGTGTATCCTGTCCTCCTTTACTACGTAGTAAAGTCAGCTGTGCATGCGCCGTGCAGCTGCACCTATGGCCTCATTTGCCGGTTTTGTTTCAGCGTTATCCCTTCAGCAGAGAGCCTTTCTGCCGGCCCTGAATTTAGCCTCCTGGTCCTGCACCGTGAGAGCGGAAGATGCGGTTGCTCCGCTTATTCTTCCCCTGCGTCCTTAATATCATCTTTAAAAATCCAAATACAGTGCACCTTTGCATAGCAGGGCTTGGATTTGGAGCGTTTCGCAAAATCAGCCCAAGACCGCGGCTGGCCTTGCTCTGTGATTCCGTGAAATGGAATTAATTACTCCAGTCGCACTGAGCCTGCACTGTCAGTTCGATAAAAGTAATGTGAACAATCTCACTCTATTACTTTTAAATTAACTTAGTCCATATGGCTCTTCCTAATACACTGCCACCTTGTGAAAAACAGGGTTGCATTTTATTGATTCACGGGATGGATGAGAATATTAAGGATTCCCTGGTGCGCGAGCACCCCAAACCGCTCCAAGCTCTGAGGCTTGCCAGGACCGGGGGGCGCTGATTATGCAGCGAGGCGGGCAGATATTTTTATCAAGCTGGAAAAGGAGAAACCCTTGAGAGACCCAGAGGGCTGTTTATTGCTTTAAAAACAAGCCCGTATTGCAGTTGGTGCCTCCGGATCCTACAAGACCTTCCTGTAAAAGCAGAATTTCAGGGGCGCGCTGATGAGCGGGCAGAAAACAAACCAAGGGCAGTACGAATGTAAGGAGATAATGGGAGGCCCTTGTCACTTAGCGCACCTGATATTTCAGAGCGCGAAGTAGCCCAGTTTCCCACAAAGGGACTCGAGATGAAAGGATATTGCACCATCAGAGATCAGAACTAATCAGGGAGGTTGCTTGTTAAACTTTCACTCAGTGAAAAATGAACTTAGAAAAAAGCTGGTGTGATGATCCTTCGAGGACGTTTTAGAATAATTGTAACAATAATGCATTAAAATGTCACCGGGGGAAATGATTAATTGGAATTGCCTTCATTTTTCTCCTCCATTTACTCGCGTTCCTGTCCCCACTACCTCATATAAAAAATAAAAATAGTAACGTTCAGCCCTAGCACTATATATGAAGTCTTTTATTACTGCAAAGTGACATATGTGAAACCTTGCTACTGACATTCATAGACTTATATGCCTACTACTTCAATTGCTTTATTAATGTTTTGGCTTTCAGCA
Source organism: Caiman crocodilus (assembly GCA_030014935.1). Taxonomy (NCBI): domain Eukaryota; kingdom Metazoa; phylum Chordata; order Crocodylia; family Alligatoridae; genus Caiman; species Caiman crocodilus. The sequence continues at coordinate 13,211,933 of JAGPOW010003182.1, read as the reverse complement.
TAAAAGCTCAAGCATTGAAAACCACAGAAAAATTTGGAATATGACAGTGACATTTATCATTCTATAATGGAAAGCCTGGTTGCTTCTGCGCCGGGCGCTGGCTGGCTCATTCCGACGCAGAGATCCTAATTTTCAATTTCTTTTATCTTGGTGCTCAGCCCGATGCAGTGAGGAGGATGCCTCGCAGGAGCACTGCACACGATGCAGGCCGGGCGGAGGGGCAAGTTGCTTTCGTAAATCTCTCAAAAATAAAAGAACATAAAACAGGGGGGAAATGATGGATGCAAGAGGAACTAGAGAAAGTTGCAAGCTGGAAGTTCATTTTTATGAGCTCTGACTCATACATCGGCACTAATAATTCTGTGCACTGGGTCTTCAGGCCTTCAATACATCAGTGAGCAATTGGACTAGCACCCAGCAGTGCCCGCAGACTAGTTGTATGAGTAGCTGTGGATCCATTTCCACTGATGCCATCTCTTTATCGTGCACAACTGGAAAATTCACTCCAAACAGAGCTTATTTTTTTGGTCACACGCTCCATCAAAGTAACTAGTGGTGGTGTTGGGGGTGGGGGGGTCCTCAAACATCACAAATAAGTAAAATAAATAAGTAATCTGCCTGTTGCTTTAGGCATGTTTTTACTCTTTTTAGTTTGTTGTCATTCAGCTTGATTCACTGAACTGATTCAATTTTAATGGTTCGCTTATGTATGCAACTACCTGGAAAAAAAGATAAAAAATCCCCCTACAGCAGTTTCATTGAGATTTGGGTCAAGAAAGGATTGTAAATAAGCAGAAGCAAGAGCAAAAGCCAAGGCAATATGGCACACTTGAAGCAAAAAGAAAATACAAGCTGAGAGCTTAGGAGGAGGAATCGAACATCAGCTGCAAAATGGAAGTTCAAAATTAGTACCTAAGGTACAAGATCAAATCCCCCGTGTTTTATCACAGGGCAGTGATTCACTTCAACCTTTATATTTTTTCTTTGTTCTGTTAGTTTAAAAGAGACAGTGCCCAGGAATGCATCCTTCCGAGCTACCAGCAATTTCTTATGGCTGTTGCCTGACTCAGGGAAAATTAGCAACAGGGAAAATTGCATATACTAAGAATACAGCATGATGAATGTGCTGTGTCACATACATACCATCTGCAAGTTGGTCTGATAGACGGAACAGCTTGCCTGCTAAACCCTAAACCGCAGCTTTGTTGAATGCATACAGCTTGGGAAAATTATCTTGGGGACTCTGCCTGGGCTGTATGGACAAAAAGTTGAGCTCAACACCTTGGGTTTTACATGTCAGGCCATGTCATTGGAAAGGTGACTTGCTGTAGTAGGGTCTTGCATTTTAGGCATGGGCTAAGAGATGAAACGTAAGATCTTCAGAGGCTTCACAGGCTGCCTTTGTGGCCAGGTGGTCAAGAACAAACTGCCAAAACACAGTCCCGTCCATTTGTGTGCAATGCGTTTGTGCGTCCCCGTTAGGCGCTGCTGATAAGTAGGGGTGCACTGATACATCGGCCCGATATTGGATAGAAAGAATATTTATTATATAGGATAAATGGGTTGATAAATGCCCGTGCGTGCGCACAGCCGAGGCGAGGAGTACAGCCCGGCAGCGTGGAGAGCTGCGTGCAGCTAGTAAGTCTGTTGTGGTGGAAGGAGATCAAGGCCCCCGCGGCGAGGGAGGGAGTGGGTCTGGGACTGCCCAGCCGGGGCAGGACGTAGGATGGAGCCGCAGCTCGTCTCGGGGACGTGGCAGGGGCTCCTGCTGCTGCGCGCGCCCTGGGAGGGCACAGTGGGGGGGCATGTGCCCCCAGATGGGTTGGGGTGGGCTGAAGCTGTGGGCTGGGGCTGGGGCAGCGCTGGGCTCTTCCCGGTGTGTGGGAGAGGAGGGGTTTGGGCAGGGAGAATCTGTGCATGTTCTCCTTGCCTTAATCTGGCTGGTGGTTTGTAGCACAGGGCCAGCAGTATTGCAGGGGATAGCTCTGCTCCCAAATGCCATCTGTCTCTTCCACATTTGGCATTTGAAAGCAACAGTTTTTCTCCCAGCTATGGTTTGGAGTTGCTGTTGTTATTTTACACCGAGAGGTCCCAGTTAGAAGCGGGTTGTAACAACCGTGCATTAGCCATTCACGGGGTCATAGAATAGACTCAAAACAAAACGGAGCTGGACAGGACCTCCCTACCCCTGCTCTGGGTAGGATCTGAACTCCTCAGAGCGAGGCAGTTCTTCCTTGTGTTCAACCTAAATCTCCCTTGTTGCAGTTTCGCCCATTTACTGCGTGTCCTGTTCCCTGGAAACAGGGAACAATCGTCCACTATTTTCTGCGTAGCAACCCACTTTTATATTTGAAGACCATTATTTTATTCATACAGTTCTGTAAACTCTCCTGGCTCGCATGCAGTTGTGCTATTTGCAGTCTCTCCTACTTCTTGACCTTGCTGGAGGGGCCCAGCAGACGTCGGCTTCTCCCAAGATGGGGCTTCTTGCTAGACTGTCACTTACTCTCAAAGGAAATGAACTTTGCATGTTGTCACTTAACAAAGTGCATTAATAAAAGCTTGCTTTGTGCAATAATATGACTCAGATGCAGCAGTTTCTTCTCTAAATATATCTTGCAAAGAGGTCCCTTCCTGAGCTACAGTGCCTATAAATATTAGGCATATTTTATAAGGAGTTGCTTTTTCAGCATCAAAGTAGCTGTAACCATTAAATAGTTTTAATAAAAAAAGCTTTCTCAGCAACTGAATGGCTGTAAGGTTAAATATTTTTAAAACTTATTCCACTTCCTGAGCCGCTCTTAACATTAAATGTAATTATTAAGAAATTGTGTTTTTTTTCCAGATGGCTCCCAGCTTTAACTGTTTCTAGAGGTACTTACTCTTCAAGTCTTAACGTTCAGTGTTTTCAGAGTTGCTTTCTCAGCTGCGGCACGGTGCTCTGTGAAGTAGCGTTTCCTTTCGTGTTACTTCGCCGAGCAAAGTCTCCGCGTTCCCCTCCTCTCTCTGCCGTGGCACGAAAGGGATGCAGAACCTGGATTCAGGTCTGCTCCCAAGGACGAGCTAGAAAAGGGACCTTCTCCAAGTCCTTTGTGCTCCCTGTTGTAGTTTGGCAGTCCCGTTTTTTAATTGTGTTTCTCCCAGGCTCATGAACGAGAGGCCCATACAGGAGTAAGGAGCCCAGTTGACGTAGAGCTTGCCCCCACGGCCTCTGCGCCAGGCTGGGAATGATGCTGAAAAGCAGATCCCCACCAACCCCACCTCACCCCCATGTTGCATGGACCAATTGCGGGAAATGAGGCAGCACAACCGCCTTGAGCCCACGTCTACAAGGGCAGACTTTGGATTTTGAATGGGGAGGGCGGTGGGCAGATGGTGTGGCGCATCATCACGTATTTTTCTCCAGTTAAAGAGGAACTAGAAGCTTTGGTGCTGTATTATTCAGTTTAAGATGAAAGCAAAAATAAGTACAGCTTTATTGGAACGTGCACTCATCTGCTAGGTCAGCGAGGACTGAGAGTTTTGGCAGCTGTGCCACAAATAAGCCTTGCACTGCCCCCAAGCACAGCTCCACTCCCTTTCCCTTATTGATGCTCAGCTTTCTGCTCCCCACCTTGTGTTTCTGACCAAGCTGCTGCCCTGCTTTCTGCTCCCTGTCCCATCTGCCATGGCGCTGCCTGTCCCCTCCCCAGTCTGCCACATGCCACACACTTGTGGCACGTGTTTTGTGGCTTGACCACTCCTGTGCTAGGTTATATATTAAGTTTAAAAAACCACAGGTAGGCAAACAGGCATCAAAAGATGTTGTTTCATTAGTGCCGTAGTTATTAAAGGTAAATAGCGATCTCTTACTCAGATTCTTAAAACCAAATCTAGTCGTCTTGAGCATCGTGACAGTGCATCCAGTACCTCACTGTCAGTCGTGTTCACACATGAGTTAATGTTCAACTCTGTTAAACACCATAACTCAGGTATGGTAATATTATCTAGCATTAAAACCAGCTTGCAAGGCTATGAAATAGAAGAGAGCCATGACTAGGAAAGACTAACAGACAGCAAAATTGCAGAAGAAACGACAGCTTGAATAGCGAAACGTCAAGCCCATGAAAAGGCAAGAGGGTTGTTAACATCTGTGGAGTGAGGAGAGATTAGCAGGAACCAGGAGGATTACAAGGGGCCGGGAAGTCAGTTGACTCTGTGCTGCTTAAATAGAAGTGCCGCTGCTCCTCTCGGGCAGCTGGTTTTAAAGTCTGGGTGGAGCAGGAATCTGTACCCAAACTGCACCCGTCTCCCCCCGGGTCCTTCCCTGCATGCCATGACCGCATCCAAGACGAGGGGTGCAGGCCCTGAGCTGCTCTGAGCATGCATAGACACGTCCTCTGTGACTGCATGGGAGAAGAGAGACAAGGACAATGCACAAAGTCCTTGCAGAGGTGGGGACCAATCCGGCTGGAACCACTGCACCATTTTTTCCCTCTCACGTCTACTTAACCTAATAGGTAAATGTTTTCAGAGACATAGTCATCGTTACACGCACCTGTGCCCTTATAACAACATGTGGGGACTCTTCTGTGCTTATGCAGAGGTTCACGCCTACGGATCTGGGTGTAGTACGGGCACATATTCTGTGTGTTTGTGTGAACACACAAATACATGCACTCTCAGATGTGCACGCGCACACACGCAATTAAAATCCCACACTCAAGCCTGCATCTAATCCTGTAAGCAGTTTCAAAGTTTCACTGGGCTGAATAAATTCTCAGTTTAATAAGCGTAGTAGCAGCATACTCAGCTGGCGTAAGAAACAGATGGCTCACGTACCCTTTTCTTGCAGCTTTCTAATTTCTTTAGAGGCTTTTTTCCCCCCTGCCTTCCCACCCACCTCCGCTAAATATGGTACTCCAGGAGCTCCAAATGTATTCTTTAACTTTTAAAAGCAATTTTGTCCAGTGCTCAGACCACATAAGTGAGAGTTACATCTCCTAACTTCTATTCCCAGCTCGGCCCCCAGCCGACTGCGGGAAAGACGCTTTCCCTCTAGGTAGCTCAGTCTGGACGTTTGTACCAGAGGTTATATTCAGCTCTGCATTCTTGGTGGTGGCACCGTGGTGCTGCTTTAGGCCTAGGTGGTGCAGTGGCAGTACTCCCGTGGGCACGGCAAACTCTGTGAGAGCCAATTCTGCTGACATTAAGGTGGCTTAAAATCCCCCATGAGCAGGTGGTTGCTCATGGCACCGGGCAGTAGCGCTGTGTCCAGGGCCGGGGGCGGGTGTGGGTGGGAGGAGGCAGGGCTCAGCCCCACGCGGAGCACCACGAGCCGAATTGAGGAGCGGGGTGGACTGCACCTGCCCCTCGCCACCCTGCCCAGGCGAGCTCCGCTGCACGCACCCCTCTTCCTCCTCCATCCCCAGCCAGCTCCTGGCACCTAGCCCATGGGAAGCCCCCTAGACACATGTGAACACCCTCCCCCACACACACACACGCACACACTGTATACAAGAATAAGATTTTATTTTGAGCTATTATGCAGTTGCCTGTACATGCACTGCTCAAAAAACATAAATGGGGGGGAATAAATTAAAATGTGTTACGGTAGCTGTTTGATTTTTAGTATATGATTTGGTTTTTATCTATAATTTGTCAGAATGGTATCTTGTGAAAGCTTGTATGTGCGCAGCCCTCACTAGCTCAACAAAACTTGTTAAAGTGGCCCGCTAGCCAGAATCATTGCCCACCCCTGGCCTAAATGAATTCATGCTCTGTTTATACCTGTCAGTAGACACCGGAGTAGCACTGTATGTGTAGAGGCATGGTGTGTTGGGGTAAATGTATTAAACACGTTTATTTGAGAGCATTGCCCTTGTGGTTTCTGTGGACGGCCGAGGAAAAGCAAAAGGCACAATTGAATTCTGTATAAATAGAGTTATATCCTGCCCAGTGCTACAAGAAAAAAATTTTTAAAGTTTTATTTTCAAGTGTGGGAATCTGTTTATGTTGGATTCTGCATAAAAGGATGGTGAAAATGGTCATCAGCTACGAACTTATCACTTGATAACCAGGAGGCATAGTGAGACTGCAAAACTCATTTCCATTGTCTGTTTGATTTGATCCTATAAAAATCGTGACAGAGGACACAAGCAAGCATAATATATTCTTCCATTAGGCTTCTATATTTATTTTGTATAATAGGCAAGAAAAAATAGAGATATCCCTAGCAGTTTCTTTTTTTAAAATGGTAGTTTTGATTCTATATCTACACACACACGCATGTGCGTGCGCACACACACTCACACTCGCACTCTCTTATATGGAGATAATTTCTCTCTTTTGGAGGATTGCATTTCACACATTTATGCTTCAAATCAACACCGTTTCCATCAAAGGGTGGCGATCTTTTCCGAGTGTTACATTTAAATGAAAGCTCAACTTTTAGTTGTTTACGTGGAATCGGCTGGCTTCCTTTTGGAAATTCGGTAATTGTCCTGAACAAGAGATGTGATCTGAGCACTTGTCAAGGGACTAGCAAATCAGATGAAGAAGTCCAAGAAGGAGTCTGTTCCTTTTGAATTCATTCAGCAGATCCATGGCCACACTTCCTCTCATAAGGGCTAGATTCAGTTGCATTAAAGACTTCAGCAAGCTTGTCTTTGACTTGCGTGGGCAGCCGGTTGAGGTTTCTCTAGATGGCCGTTCCATAGAGATGACCCTGCGACTTGAAGGCGGTGTGGTAGCGTGGAGGATCCAGACTGGGGAGCGTTTAGGATGGTCACGGGAGCCAGCAGAAAAGGAATTTGTTTATTTGAGAGGCAAGTAGATAATGACCAAGGTGCGTATCCGAAGCACCATAAAATGTTGTTATAAATGCAATAAAATCCCTCCTGGACTGAAAACAATGAATTTGAACAGGAGCTCGGGCAGCCAGCCGCCGCCGAAACGCCGTTTCAGCTCCTCGTTGTTGTGGGCAGCACGTATGAAGTCGGTCAGTAAATTAGCCAAAGATCTGTCTGAGTCTAGGTGCCCATTGAGGTTAAGGTGCGACCGTTTTTGCAGACACAAAGCGATGTACGTCCCCAATCTGAATGACCAGGTGCCCTTTTACAGCTGGGGACCAGTGCTATGAAACAAGTCCCGCAGGCCTGGGGCATTTTGGATGTCCCCTTTCCTTTATCATGAGCTGGACCTCAGTCCAGCGGCCTGTCGGGGCAGGGGCCAGAGGGTTGTGAATTCTCCCTTTCATTGCTTTTCACTGCTGGTCATTTCGGAGGGTAGCGATGGCAGTAAGGAAAGGGCCGAGCATCCCGAGAAAGGCTTTGATTGAGGAAGCGCAGGCTCCTCCCGTAGGTTACACCGTGCGGACCGGTTTTAAGCGGGAAGTGTTTTCAGCCCCGGCAGCGAATGGCAGGTTGGGTCCGAGTCCCTGAGCACGGGATCGGAAAGGTTTTAGCTCACTTTGCTATGAAATATTAAATGGGTAATGGCAGCTGCTCCCCACTCCACATTTTCAGAGCTCCTCATTTAGGGAGACGCTGCTAAAATAATGCGTATTACATCTCAGTTTGGAGGCTCGCTTTCCAATTCAGGAAGAAGTTCCCCAGATGGGAAAATGTGAATTATTTATTCAGTGCTTATCTCAGAGTTTACTTCCCATCACAACCAATTAAGGCTATTTCATTTCATTAAAACCAGCGTTTTCACATGTGGGAAATCATTTATCTGAGGAAAATTTAAACGTACCAATACTTGCGGGCTCAGAAGCTGCCATCCTGTCGGATAGTTTCGGAGTCCTCAGCCAATGTACAGGACCAGAAAGGAAAAGGGCTTTTTCCCTAACTGGGACCTGCTAAGTTGAATTGTGATGGATTAGAAATGTAATGATTCAGCTTCTGGAGCGGTGCTGAATGGCTCCAGGCCCGCACTCAGTATGCGGGCAAGTGTCCCATTCTGGGGGAGTTCAGCCTGCATAAGGAGAGGAGACTGAGTCCTGTGCCTCTGACTGTACAAACTTTACACCTGTTGTCTTCCATATGGCTGTTCGCGTGAGAGGGCTTCCAGGCCAGGCGCCGCAAGAACGGATCGCAGGTGCGATGAAACTAGCCATTTCTCAACGACTTGTTGAGTTTGCATAGCAATGAAGCCTGCACAGCACCCTCTTTGTTCCTCCTCCGCTGGGTCTGACGTCCAGGGAAAGCCACTTCACTTTTTTTTTAGTAGGCAAGTGAGTCAAATTGAAAAGGTCTTTTATGATTTGCTGTGGAAATGCTTTCTGGTCCAAGCTTAACGTCAGGCTCCCCAAGCACCTGGGTCGGTTCGGATCAGGTGCCCCGCTTCAGTTCTGCTCCGGTTAAACACTGTGCCTTTATATATTTGGGGCAAAAGAGCCTGCCCTACAGTCACTGCAAAGCCTTGCTTTTAAAGGCACAACCTTTAAAATGCCAAATTTGGGGGAAATCTGTCGAATCATCTGGTCCGCTGTAGTCCTGTCGCTGACATTGCATGCTGGGCCGATCTCGGTTTTTACAAGTCCAAAGCAAGAAAGGCACCACGCAGGGAAAATGCCGCGCTAGGAAAAAATCTAGGCAGAAATAACCTGAGTAATAAGTTAGTAGATGCAGCTTGCTGTTAGGTGGTTGAAGGCCGTAGATTGGATTGTAGCTAACTTTACTGATGGCTCTTCTGGGAGGCTGCATCAACACTCGTGCAGTAAGAATGCTAAAATATTGATCTGCACCTGCGGCAGGCTGGAGCCTCGTATCACCTCCCGTGCCCCTGGAGACCGGCATTAACAAAGGCTCCGAAAAATCATTCAAGACTACTTTGCAAACAGCTAAAATTGCTTGCTGTTCTAGAAAGGAGCCCTGGTAATCTGGCAGTCTGGTATTGTTGTATATCATGCATCTGAGAGCGACGTAAACAGTGCCTTTGTGAGAATCCTGCTATTGTCTCCCCGAGCTGTTTGTGCATATGGCTGGCTTGCGCTTATTCTGAATCATTCACATAAGCCACTATTTTGGGTGGGATGTAGCAAAATTCTGATCCTGATCAAGGGTTTATCAACGGGGGGGGGCGTTGCTCCCGTCTATGCTGGATTTAGTCAAAGGCATGACATGATTCCTGCAGAGGAAAATTCATCCTTATTTATGCCTTGCTGCTGTTAACATTGAAATGAGTAACACAGTAGTATGTATTAACTTCAATTTGCATGCGACTGTAATCAGGCTGTGATGGGGCTGGAAAGGAGGGGGAGGAGATCACCTTGGCTAAGCCTGTTACGATTATGCCGTGCATTCAGGCACCTGTGAATCATCCTCCCGAAAAACCAAACACAACCCTGCAACCATTGCCAGTTGCAACAGAAGCAATCCAAGATATCCAGTCATCCGCACCTCTTTTTAAAGCACGGTTTTGTGATCATGGCAGAAGCCCTGGTGGCATATCACAAGTCAACTTTATTTAGCTGGCTTGCAGAAGCCTCTGGAGACCCTCGTCCCAGGGCCCCCGGTTCCAAAATCGTACGTCCCTGGGCACCACGTCCCCTTTGTCGGGGTGTCCGTGACTGCAGTGGCACGACAGCCCTCGTTCGAGCAACGTCCCCGCATCTCGCGTGCAGCTTGTGAGCACGACCGTCTCTTGAAGCCTCCTTCACGCCAGGTGTTCACGTGTTCATCCACGTTCGTTTCGGGGCCAGACTGGGAGAGTGGCCAATCTCCGTTCCTTGAGCGTGTTTTGAGCCAAAGAAACTAAAGTTAGTAAGTCTCAGCTCGGCTGACGCAAATCCTCCGGAGAGCAAGGCACAGCACGAGGGCCAAATTCAGGCTCTGGAGGAAGTGAGTGTGCCAGGGCTCCTGTTGCCTGACACTTCCACTTGCACAAAGGCCACGTGTGTCTGTGAGCTGGCTCCTACTTGCCCAGCCACACGCTGCTCATCGAGTAGCACGTCATCGTCTGCGACTCCCGCCACGGAGACACTCTCGGTCCAGGTCTGGGATCGTCTCGAACACCACAGAGCATGGAGAAGCAACCAGCGGGTTGTAGTGAGGATTTGGCCCACCGAACACCACCATTTGCAGGTGGAATAGTAATAGGAAATGCATCACGCGCTGAACCAGACGTGAGGTTTATCAACGTTAAAATGCTCTCTTTTATCGCGCTGAAAAAGTACCTGCCCCACTTCACCGTCCCCGTTTCTCCGGCCTTCTTAGGTTAAGGCCTCCGTCATTGCTTACAGTTGAATGGGCCTGGATTGTATTTTATTTTTTGTGCCCCTTTTTTCCTAATCCCCAAAGAGAGCCACACTTCGATGGGAAGCGCCGTTCCTCCTTTAATCCAACCGTGCGTTTTACATTGATTCGTTATGCAAAGCAGAATTAAATAAAGGAAGGTTTCGTAGCATCCTGGTAATTGTCAGTGAAGCTACTTGACACTCGGGGCCAGGTCCGTCGCTGCTATAAACTGGCATTATTCCAGCGAGTTGAATACCTGCCTATCCACGCCTCGGCTGCGTTCTTCCTCTTGTCATGCAGATGGCGTGTCAAGTGAACTGAAGTGAAGGTCTACGTGCAATAACAGTAGTAGCACCGCGCAGTTCATAACTTCCTAGAGGCCTTGAAAGAGAAGGTCGCTGAGATGCGGAAATGAGAGGCCAAGTGTTTCATCTCCACTCCTTTCGACCGGGCAGTAAAAAAGCAGTCTTCATCGAGCCTTCTGCCAGCGTGAAGGAAACTATTGGATCATTTCAGCCACTTGTCTTTGGACGGTGAAATATGCATATCTCTTTCTCCAGGCCGCTCCGCTAGCTGTGAGTAATATGGCAGGCGTGTGCGGCTGTAGGAAAGAGAGCACCGGGAGCCGGGCCAACGTTATGTACTTGGAGGCATGCATTTTCCCAGTATTGTGGAGATTCAGGTATCGCGTAATCTGCCCCTCCCGCTCCAGCTCCATTTATCACACTGCACCGTCTCCAGCCAAGGCTTTTATGAGTCAACTTGCTTTGCATAGTTTGTCTGTTTACTGCCCTTTCTCTGGTTTTCTGCTTGATATTCCCCAGACGTTTTCTTTGGATTGGAAAAGGGCCTTTCGAGGCGGAGAGAACAGTTGTGTCTGTTACTTTGCTTTTCCATGAATCGTTTGGCATTTTGGAAGCTTTTACTGCGCACGGTCTTGTGGGTTACTTCTGTTGCGTCCTTCCAGTGGTGGAAGCGGTCGCCGGGTGTTCGAGCACCAAATTGGCTCCAGTACTGGAGAGGAACGGGTGCGTACGATGGCCCATAACCGAGCGGAAAGGGCTACCTGCTAGTTTTCTCGGTAGCTCTCTCCGGAGGGCTACTTCAAGAGAAGTCCAATTAGCACGTGGAAGGAAAAAAAGGCCCGTTCTTCATCCACAGGAGAACTAAAACAGAGCGCCAGGTATTTATCATCATCTTCGTTACATTTGTGAGAGATTTAATAGTCCCCAGAATTGTTCATTTCTTAAGAGCTATGTGCTATTAAACCGAGGCATTATTTAGCAATTGGTGCCGTCTCAAGAGGGTAATTACTCAAAAGTATCTATTTGAAAATGCATCTACGGCTTGTTGTGTAAATGTCTACAGTGCATGAGGTATTTAAACACTAACGGGCTTTGTGATGAAAGTTCCCATAGAACAATATTTAACAGCATGATGCCTTTCCATTAATAATGTGCATGTTTGGATCCCAGCGCCAGCGTCGTTCGGGGGGCTCGGGAGACTCAACACCTATTCATGTCAGCTCCGCTGAGCAAAGGGGAATGACTCTGCCACGTAGCCTCACAAAATGCAGAAATCGCTTGAAAAGTAATCCAGCAAAACTTTCAGGTCTAAAATAGTGGCCAAGCTGGCCCCGCTGTACAGCCCTGGTGAGTAGTCACGGTCTTCGTCCCTGCCAGGAGGATGGACGTATCAAAGGACGGATCTTTTTTTAAGGGGGATAGAGAGACTCGTTAATGCCCGGTTCATGGCACCAGCTTAGAATCAGCCCCTAATTTCCTAGCACCCCGTGACAAGAAACCGGAGGCATCCCGTACTCAAAATAGCTCCTCGCCAAGCTGCCTTCCTGTGCTCCTGCCAAAGCCGCGGGGGTCCCGTGTCTCCTGCCGTGGGGATGATGGTTTCCCATCTCTGGTCCGCTTGGGCGCTCGCCCTCGTGCACTGCGCTAGCCCTGCCTCTGCGACCAGAGACTCCCGGGGCCAAACGAAACCAGGCGGTGCCCTCGGCAGAGTCCAAGGTAACGAAGCTCCAGCTCCGACTGCGCTGTAAAATGAAAACGGCACAAATCGGAGACCGGCTCACGTAATCCGAACTAAACAGTCTGTTGAGCCTGCCCGAGGATTGTGTTGAGGGCGCGTCTGGTGAACAGGAGGAGAAAGGGTAACGAATGAACCGAACGCAGCGTGTGAAAAGTGAGGCCGACTTGGCCGTCGTCGGAGTTGCTCTGCCCAGCTTTGAATCCCCTGTACCACCGCTGGACCGCCATCATCCTGATCTCGAAAGGCATCCTGAGCCGTCCAGCCCCAAGGGAAGGGAAGGGATCTCATGACATCCTTGCTCCCGCGGGATTCGGTCAGGCTGCAGAGCACACGGGTGAATTCCTGCTGCCAAACTTTTTCTTCCGCCACGTCTTATTTCTTCCCGCTCCTGTCTCTTTTTGCCTTCTGCTTCATAACAGCCTGGCACGGCCAGCCGAGACGGACTCTTTCTCAACCCCGTTCGAGCCTGCGACCAGCGAGGCAGGTGGAAACTATGCCCTCGACAGCCTGGTGCGCGTTGGCTGGGTGTCGGAGCAGCGGGCAAGAGCCCGGGCCGTGCCTGCGGGATCCAACAGCAGCGTTTCGAGTGGGAGCCAGCACCGGAGGTGGAAGTGGCCTTATCTCTCTGTGCTGGTCTTGTCCCCCCCCGGTTCGATGTGCGTGTCTTGTGTCGTCTCCAAGCAATCGAGATCAGACGCCAACAAAAACAGCAACGACACAAGCCGCGGACCAGCTCAAGTGCCCAAAAAGGGCAGTTATTACCATCGTTAATGCCGTTAAAAAGACTGTTGAACAGAAGGCTTGCTGGCATAAAATCCCCGTACGCCCTAAAGGAAGAGGGGAATAAGGGACGTTGAGAAGAGGAAAGCTTTAGTTAATGCTCCGCATTTGAAATGCTACGACTGCAGCTTCTTGTTCTGTACTCTTCATGCAAAGTTTTAAACGTTGTAGTGCTCTGCGGGCGTAGCTGGCACGTCTCTGCGCTCCACCCCGAGCACCGGGCTGAACTAGTTCATGTTGGACCCTGGCAGGGTCGTGTGGACACGTCCGGCTCTCTGCTCCACTGATTTACGTGCACTTATCCCTTCCTTCTTGGTGCAGGGTCCTTTCTTGGGTAGAGCTGGTGGGCGCTCGTGAGCCAGCACGGCATGAATGTAATGCTCCTGTGCGGTGCACTGGGCAGGCCTTAAACCAGCCACGCGGTCTTCTCTAACGAGAGCATTGCCCTTCGTTGTCTAACGCCAGTCGCCACTGGAGAGTGAGCGCGGTCAAGAGAGATGTGGCTGTTGTATCCTGCAGCTCTTGCCCCTTACACGTGATGCTGCTTCCAGGGGGTTCGTTTTGGAGCTGAAAGGTGAGACGTGGCCCAATTTAAGGGAAAAAATAAGTATTGGGATCTGACGCCGACATTCAAACCTAGTCCTGTTCTCCACATTTTGCCTTTCTTAGGAGAGCGTCGTAGGTGAAACACCTGCCCGTCTCTGAAACCGCGCTGTTTCCACAAAAATCAAGGTGGTTTACCGTTTAAGACTGGGTTGGCCGAACTACTGGAAAGGACAGGTGTGCGCTACTAGGAGGATGAATTCTGATCTGCGGTCTGTGATTAAATCACTATTTCCAGCACCCCCCAACATGTGCTCTACAAATCTTTCTTTTAAATAACCCACGTAGGCTTAGTCTCCTTAATCATATGCAAGTGCAGTCTGCCTGCTAATTTGCATGCCTTAATTTAAAGTGACAATAGGAGTCAAGCTCAAAATTAAGGCCAAGCCTTCATCTTTCATCCTGCTTGTAGAGGCTGAAGCGGCTTGAGAACAACTGATGTTACTTACTGTGCAATATGTATGGCAGTACCTTGCCCATAAAAAGAGGATTATAGGCAGTATTTCTGACTTAAACTTACAGTCTCTGAGTTATACCAGAGAAACAACATTTGCCTCAGTTTTTGTGGTATATTAATGTATCTGGTCCTAAACAGAAGTTAATAAATTTTAAAAAATCTATCACTTTTATATAAAATATTCTATAAACCACCCTCCAAAGGGGACTTGTGATTTGTAAGGTAATATTTGTACTTTGAACTTCAGCGCCATGCTTTTAATATATTTCGGGCTTCGTGATCCAGAGCGTACTTTATATTCCGAAGGCATGCATTTGTTTGCTGTAATCTCAAGAGAAGATAAGCATGACATCTGGTTCACACCTGTGGTTTTAGGGATAAGAGTGTAGCTGCTTTATGTATTATTCAGGGCGCTCTATTGAAACTGCGTGGAATTTGACTCTCCGGGCCCTTTGGCTCTAGGTTTTATGCTTGTGCAAGGTAAACAGGAAATATAGCAGCTCCTTCTCAGCAGCAGACATCCTAGGCTGGTTATTCTAACCTGTGCAAGATGGAAAAATAAAGATTAGTCATGCACGCTGATTACTTGATTGTGAGGTTTGCATGAAAGACTCGCGCTACGCAGAGACCGCTTGAGGAACGTACCTGGAGTCACGGGGCTGGGAAACCTCGGGGGTCTTCTAGTCCAGCGCCCTGTACCGATGCCGGGCTTTCTGTTCCCAAACCGTCCCAGGTAGACGCTGATCTAACCCCTTCTTGAAGTGAAGGACGTTGTCCAGCTGCCCTGGACAGCCCGCTTCACGGTCCTGCGGTTCTTACAGGGAGGAAGTTGTGTTTGTTTCTGGGATTTGCTCTCAAGCTGCTTTGCCGCAGTGTAAGCCCATTGCTTTGTGTCTGGCCCTCTGCGGCAAGGGAGAACAGCGGTTCTCATGGCAGCCTTTCAGATATTTGAAAATATCCCACCCCTTCACTTCACCAGCACCACTTAATCTCCTTTTCTCCACGCCAAACATACCCGGCTCAGCTGAGGCAGGCTGGTTTTGAGAGCAAGTCAAAGATTAGCAGAGCATGGGTGGCCTCAGCCATCAGATGCACGGATCAAATGGTATACTTATTCTGGTTTGGCATCTCTTAAGTCAGCGAAACCCGCAACTTAGGAAAATGACATCAGCTGCGGTTCAGTCGGTCCTTAATGTGCAACTACATCTTGGCTTCAGAGGGACCTCGCTAAGTGCCCCGTCCGCGGTGACAGAGGGAGACAGAGCGATGTTGTTCGTCCAGGTGCACGGCTGACGGGAGGACTGAGACGAGGAGGATGACGTTTGCAAGGAGCTTGGGAGCCTGAAAGCTCAGGCCGAGTCGTGCACGGGCGAGTTTGCACCGGCTAGGAGCCCATCCTTGGAGCTCTCGTTTGAAGGAGACAAGCCCACGAGCCCTGCCTTGGTCGGGCTCCACGCCCAGCGATGCGATCACTTTGGCCTGCAACACTCCCCGGGGAAGCGGACCTCTCCCCATCACATGCCTGCCTCCAGCCCAAACGCTTTTTATCCCTCTTGATTTGAAGGTGGGGTTTTGGTTTTGTCTCACCTGCCCCCAGCCAGAGACAGCTCTTGGGTAGTCCCCCCCCAGCAGGGGCCTTTCCACATAGGATCACATCCCACCCAGAAGTTATCCTTTCTAGGGGCCCTGCCCCAAAGGTAGCAGATAGGCCACTGGAGCTATTTGAATTGTTCACTGCAAGCATCCCCCCAGCTTTGTGGCGCTGGCTCGGCTCCCGCTGCCCCCGGGGGCAGTCGCGATGGTTGCTGGTTCTCGCCCAGATCAGAACTTCACCAGATTTTGGATGCTCACCTTGCTGGGGTCATTTGACCCCAGCTGACTTCCTGCCCCGATGATCTCACGAGGTCCTTTCCAGCCCCAACGTCTATGACATCGGCGACGACTGTGCTCCTTGGCGGAAGTGTGCTTGCTGCCTCTGCTCGTTTCCAGCCGTAGCAGTGGGATTGGGCCTCAGATGGTTTCCTCTCCGCGGGCAGTGATTCAGCCAATTGCTGCAGTATGCATTTCATTTCTTCTTAGGAGAGAGTCTCATGCAGCTTAAGTTAAAGGCCAAGTGCATGCTGTAGCGCTTTTCAGAGCTGGGAAGGGAACGCTCCCTGTTGGAAATCAGGCACAGGCTGAAGTGCTGTAATGACCCGGGTCCTATAAAATGAAATGTAAACCAAGTAGTTGGTTGGATAGTGCTGTTTTGTCCATCAGAAGTTGATGAGATCAACGGGGGTCTTGCCCCGGGAACAGCAGGGCTTGGGCCAGGCCTTAGAAAAATGGAGAGTGGTAAAAAAAAAAAATGCTATTTTGCTGAAATTCCCGAACAATTCGTTAAGGACCTGAGCAGAGTAATCAGAGTGCTTAGGTGGAAGCTGGATGCGGCTCCCTGACGGTTTCTGGAGAAAGGTGCGAGCGGGCGATGGCAGGGGGCCGGAGCCAGATTTGTGCTTTACGTCACAGACTTGGAAGGATAACGTTGACAATTTTCAGCTGATCACTACAGAGCGTGCGTTTGCAAATGGATTTGCAGATGTGATGATGGGCAGGTGTTAACATCACTCAAGAAAATTGTGCGACTTCCAGAAGCTTTACATTTTTACTCAGTGTCAGTATTTACCAAAATTGTTTTGCGACTCGGTGCTTTTTATACGCGTGTCAGAGCGTAAATTCTTCTGCTGGGTTAACTGTGATTTGGGGAGCAGATGACACTTGAGTCAGGGATCGAGCAGGAAGACAAAATACCTTTTCTAGTGCTTGAACGAGTACGAAATTTGAGGATCCAGCGAAACATGGAGCGTAACGTTGCATGGCGTGGCGGTGATAGCCTCATCCAGAAAGAGACACCCCTGAGTGGCCACCGTCGAAGTGCTGCCGAGAACCACGTTTTCCCCATTTACGAAATTCTGCCCTCCCTCAACCAGCTGATGCGTTATGTCGGATGGGAGCTACGACACAGCCAGCTACCGAATTCTTCTCTTGGCCCAGGTGGTGCAAATCTGGACTCTTTCAACAGAAGTCGTAGGAGTTGCTCTGAATGTATTGCAGTGTAACTGGGCCCAGAATATGTCCAAACAGATCCACCGTCTCCATTCGTTTAGGATTCAGATATGTATAAACCTTCTGGGCCTGCAGCCTGGTAACTTCGAAACATGCTTTTACAGTGAGCTCGCCATCCCACACAGGTAAACCATTGCAGTCTCTCTAGGAAGCTGGCTTCCTGCTTTCCCCTGCCTCTGAATTAGTGCCTTGCACAAAGGTTTACAAACTTCTTAGGCTGAGATTTAGAAGCCGACTGCGTGGAGTGTTTGCGTCTGAAACGGGGAAGACGGGAGCACAGGAGGGCATTGGAAACGGGCGTGCGGCACGGTTGCATTCGAGACTTTCCAACGAGACTAGCGCTTCCGGGGTCGCAGTCCAACCTGAGACGTCTTCAAAGCAGCCTTGTTCTGGAAGCGCGCTTCCCCTCCGAGATACGAACGGCCTTGTCAGCGCAGTCGAATTCCAGTGCAAACCTGTCCCAGCTGTTGTCTGCATCAGGCTGAAAGGATGCAGCAAAACTATAAATATCGTCAGCTTTTTGAAAGCATGTTTCAGAGCTAATCGGTGACGTTAGAGGGACCAGGGGCATAGCCCTAAAAAACCCTCCCAGTAAACCATTGCATTACCAGAATAAACTATGCTATGCCATGATCTCTCAGAGGACTTCTAATACTCATGCATCCAGTAAAGACTGTATTCAGCTGTATTAAGCCTTCATTCCGGGAAGATCGCTACTTTATGGATTTTGACTTTTTATACTTAAACATATCGGATCTTTTTGCGGTGCCTGTCGAGAGCGCTAGGCTCCTTCACCCATCTTTGTTCCAGTAAAGCTTGCACCGCTTCCTGACGTTGAGGAAAGGAAATTTGTTTTTTTTTTTTAAAGGAGAGCCTAAATACAGCAACCGTTGATTGGTATTTTGGTTTTCAGCCAGTTCCTAAATGACCTGTTTCAGTTTTCACCCTGGAAAGCAAATAAGCCCTGAATCTGCATTCCCCACTTCCCGTTTCTCCAGGTCATAGGGTTTTGTCCATCGTTAAAATGTTATCCCTATGAGTGTGTGTTCCCATCCGCTTTCCATCGCCCTCTGGGTTCAGATTCTGGTCTTTAATATAGCGAAGGGAGGACATTTCAGCCAGCCATCGATAGAGCCGTAGACGGAGCTCAGACTAACTGCCTCATCCAAGACCCCATACTCGTTGCATTAGGCTTTGATTCAACCCCAAGTGCACGTGGGGGCAATTGCTGTGACTATGTGTGGGCCACAGGCTGTGGTGCGAGGTGAATTTTAGGAGCACGATTAATAGTGAGGTTTTGTCTCATCACCTGTTGGCTCCCCTTCACTTTCCACCTTCAATTCATCCTGCGCAGGCTAAAGACTTCAGCTTTTTAAATGAATCCTGGCAATTGCAGGTAATCACATGACTCCAGGAACAGGGCCTTTACGGAGATACCGGCAGTGGAGCGTGAATTAGCAGCGTGGAGTACTGCCGTCTTGCGCCCTTCTCCAAGTAGCTTTTCCTGGTGTAACAGCAACTCTTCTCTCCCTCTCCGGCATGTCATTGGCATCGTTTTATCCCCCGCGCTCAGACCCAAATCGCACCCTTCCCCTCCCGTGGCTCCAAAGAGACGGTGACGAACGGCAGTCTAAGGCGGTAATGCATGGCACGTGTCCTGCCGTACAGGAAATAAATACCCTGAGAGGCGCGTCATTTAACCTTTTTTTCCTGCTGGAGGGGATGGTTTGGGAAAGAAGCACAAGGAAACCCACATGGCCCGTGTTTACTATGCTGTTTGTTTCCTCTCCACAGACGCTTTATTAGCGTCAGAATAAAAATAATAAGGCAAACATCAAGCCGTGCTTGTAAAGGGGGGGACGAGCAAAACGTGAAGCACTGACTGGTGAGGTAATAGCCACCACACTATAATTCAGGGCTCTTGTGTGTTTTGAAGTAGAAGACTTATTGCTGATTTCTTGTTGGTTTTGAATGATTTATAGCGTTTTACTCGTGGCAGAGTGTTGCAATCTATGTTGTCATGGAAATTCTATTGAATTTATAGTTCCATTTATCCAAAACGATTTTCCAGACTTCATTTCATGGTGAATCATATGGCTGTTACTTGGAGTACAAAGCAATTTCAAAAAAGTTTCATGTTATAGAAAGCATAAACACTGAGCCCGTTATTTTTGCATTATGGAAATACAAATTAATGTCATATGCAGCTGTTTAGCGGCAAATTTGCACACATCCTATAGCATGTGGCATGCGAGCTGGATTTCCTTGCACGGGGAGGGGATCTAGACCTAAAGAATAGTAGTATTTGTAGAAATGGAAAGGAAAATCATCTCTGCTCTGCCAGAGCCCTGTTCTTCTGCAATTCAGGACTTAACCCTCGCGTTACTGAGTTGCCTGGCACTCATCCAGCGGAGCATTTAAGCCTATGAGTAATCCTATTGATTTGCCTTTGGCTCCTTTGTTTTTACTCTGACTTTAATGGGACCGCTCACATTTGTAAGTGCTTTCTGGACAGGGGTCAGAAAACTCAGCACCTTACAAGAGCGGGGGGCAGAAGGGGTCATTAAAATTATTTCATCTCAGTTATTGCATAGCAAGGGCATCTGTCCTGCGTTATCTGTAGATAACGATGGTGATCATCACGGATTGTGTTGACTATTAAAAAATAAGGAAATCTAGCAGCGCTGGTCGCGGTCCCAAGGCGTGCACGTGTCTGAAACGAATTACCGCGTGACCCCGTTTGTGGAATCTTTGTTCCTCCTTTCTGCTTTCATTCGCTGCAGTTGGCAGCCTTGTATCATGTTTATCATCAGATTGCAAATGCTTCAGGCCAGGGACCTTATCTGCCTCTTTGTTTTGTAATTTGCTTAGCACAATTTTAGACTCTGCAGAACGCTAAAGTGATAGTGTTAGTGAGACAGCCCTTCGCCCATGAAAATCAAGTGAAAAATGTTGCTGGGTTTGTAGAGTCACCAGGCCTCTGCCCATTCCCATGCAACTGCTTCCTGGGGGGAAAAAGAGCTTTATCGCATCAGATTCGCCCCCAGCACCAGCCAGATGCAGAATATGCAACGTATTCTTTTATATGCACTCGGAAAAGAAGTAAGGCTAGGGACCAATTTTTTTATTACACCAATGCAACTAAAACAAATCCATCAACTGCCATCAAATGATAGGGCAGTGTTACTCAACGCAAAGGTCATGTAGGTGGGACTTTTTAATATCCTTTAAAATGTCCATCAGGGATTAATATAATACTAAAATGCATATAAGCATAAAAGTACACTTCTTGGAAAAAGTGAGTTTTGTTTTTCCCATGGTGGGACCAGGGTTTTTTGACGAAATGGTTGGTGGGCCATGAGGTGCAAAAGGTTGAGAACGGATGTTATAAGCACGAGTCGGGATTAGAGTATCCTTGATCATTTAAATGCTTAATCAAATGGATCGCATCAGCCCATTCCCAAAAATATGCATACCTATTTAAAACCGGCTCGATGAACTGCATTACAGGCTTTCAATAACCAAGAATCATCATCGTCTTCTAGGATTCATAATCATAGCAAACAATTTTTTTTTTATGGAAGGTGTTTTAAATCCAGATGTAAAAGCAGTGGAGAATAATTTCTTCTTACAGTTCAAGCAGCAAAAGGTAATAATTAAGGATTAGTATGTTCAGTGATTAACTCCCCTGTATCAAAGCGTTCGGGATTTTTGTTTCGGCACGGTGCAACCTGCTGTCTACCTGCTAGCTGAATGTGTTCAATTCTTCTGCAAATACCCTGGGTTTTCAAAGCAGCACACAATAAACCCATATAACCCTGCACCTTGCTGCGTGGCTGGTTGATTAATCAGAATATTGGCTGGCCTGCACCATTTTTTTAAGGTGCTTTATAGTCCCTGGTAGTCAGGGGGTGCGTGGGGAAGGGAAGGAGCGGGAGGCTAATCCCAGTGATCTTTTCCTGTCCACACACCAGAGTTCCTGCTATCACTGAATATTTTTGTATTCCACATCTGTGACACCACAATGCCTCCTTCATTTTTTAATCTAAAGAGAAAGCTGTTGAGAGAGGTTGCTCAGGGGTGAGAGCGGCTCAGTTTGAAAAGCCTCAGTTATTCCGTTTTTCAATGCTTGGCATCTGGCTGCGCAGAGCATCCTTGCTTGGCACCCAGTGTTTCGCCAGCACTTTAAACTCCCTCAAATCTTTTGGGCGCCGTTTTAATCTTCGTCTTTGCTTCCCTCTCCTATCTGCTGCATTCATTTAGCTGAGCAAACCTGTGCAGTGCATTAGGTCTCCTGGTGCGTAGCAAATTACCACAGCATCCCAGGCTGCCACAATGGGCACGTCTCTCCGATGGCTCTTCTGGAGGGCAGCATCGCAGCCAAAAAGCAATCAGAGATGTGTGTTTTGCTGTGTGCTAGTTAGAGGCTGAGGGTGCAAGTCAACTGCCTGCAGCAGGCCCTGTTTTGAGGCTCAAGCAGGTGGATTTTAATCCAAGGGAGGTTTGTCATCAACAGCAGGTTGAACGGGCTCGGGCAGGGGCATGGGACCGACGCTCTTGGAGCATCCAGGCAAATAGCTTCAGGTTACGGGGTTTACGCGTTAGTGTCAAGAGGTTCATCATTCAGAATACCACACGCCTGCGTTTGTGTTCATGTGTGTAGTGTGCGTGTATTTTCCACTTTTGGAAAGCAGAACAAAGATCGTTGTGACGTTGCACCCCCAACGCCTATGCCAGGGTGACGTATTTGAGCACTGAAAAGTCAGGAAACGTCCCAAAGTTGCACTTGCAATTTTATCATGCATTTCTTTGTGCCAGTCCTCAAATATTACAGTTCTAATAGGATACACTTTTTCTACAGCTTTAAACACCCTTTTTTTGCAGCATTTCGTAGTACAGCTGTGTGTACGCTAGATAGAGTCCATGAAGCTCATTTATATGCAAAGTACTCAGCACGTTGTATATATTAATTATATCATAAGGAGTAATAATGAAAATTTGCTGGCATGTTTAGGCCACCTAATTATGCAGTGAAGTTAGCTTTATGTTTTAACTGCCTCACCCCTGATTTGCAGCTAACGAAGGCTGTGCTGCCGGAAGAAAATATATTAAAATGTGTGTGGCTTGCTCCTTATGATAACGAAGTGTGCGTTAAATAGAAAAGAATAAAAAGATGCAACTGAGGTATATTGTGAACTGCAGAAAAAATGTCTGATACTGTGTTATGGGATGAAATAGAAGACAATCCCATAATTAAAGGCTGTGTCAGACTACCAGTGCAGAAAGGTGCGGGGTCAGGACTGTTTGCAAACAGTACTGTGTGATTTTTTTAGTGTGTAACCATGCAACAAGGAAGTGTGCAGGATGGATGGATGTGTAAATTATATAATGGCATTTCTTGGAAGGTTCTTCTTACACATTCCTTCCAGCCATGTTACCGTGTACGGACGCTAGCATGTGACAGATGAAGATAATTTTTCATTCAAGACATTTCCCCTTGATTTGACTGAGGCAACGAGGAAAACCATGATGTGCAAAAAAAAAAAAAAATGATTAGGCTCTGTAATTGCAGTGCTGAGATGCAAGATCTCAATTAAACCCCTTTTTACCAAAGCCCTTTGTACTGTTATCCAAGAGTGTATAGTAAAAATTAATTTCCTTAAAACACTGTGAGCAGAAATGGTTTAAAATGATGTTGGCATATGTTGAACTCGCTGAACGAGACTTTCCTTCATAAATTCTTATGAGGGCTATACATAAAAATATTTTATGTCAGACATGCCTAATTTTAGGCTGTTTGTTTTAAGGGGATGTAAAATGTAACTTACCGTCGTATAGTGAGCTCTTGGCCCTATTAATGAAACGGAACCGCAAGCACTTCGACCTTAAATATAAATGCTTCACATTTCAGCATCAAAGCGCGCGTGTTCCTCAGCCCGTATTTGTTCGAGGCAAAGGCTGTCCGGACCTGTCGGCCTCGCGCTCGGAGGATGTTGCCGAGGTCTCCCACCTCTGCCGGGCGGGAGGGGACGCCGGGGGCTTTCGTGCTCTCTGTGACCCATCCAACGTGCCGTTTTCTTCTGTCCTCCCCTCGCGCTCGCAGAAATCGTCTCGGCCGCGATCCGCCGTGATCTCCCGCCAACCTTTCCTGTTCTTCATATAACAGTGTTTTATTGGGTGTGCAGCTGCCGTTGTAGAGCCGGTGGCTGCTTGCCAAAAGCCAGGCACCAGTAAATGTGTCTTGTAAATTATCCCAGGAAGATCGTTTAGATGTATATATTTTTTTCTTTTTGTTTTGTGGAAGCTAGATGTGACATGGGTGTCAGCGAGCCAGCAGAAGCACGTCTCGTTCTGGCCTCGTACATAGACTGACCGGCTGCGATGTAGATGGGGACGCGGCCAGGTGCACGGCAAATTGGCACAGGGCTCGCACCCAGAGAGCGGTGGTGAACGGGTCGGTATCGACCCGGAAAGATGTGGGCCGTGCAGTCCTGCGAGGCTCGGGCCTTGGACCGGTGCTGTTCAGTGTCTTCGTTGGTGACTTGGATGCGGGCGTGGAGAGCACCCTATCCAAGTTCACACAGGATACCAAATGATGGGGCACCGCTAATACAGCAGAGGGTAGGGAACAAATCCAGGTCGATCTGGGCAGCATCGAGTCCAGCCCCCTGCCCTGGGACGGAAAGAGCGCTGGGGTCAGATAATCCCAGCCAGATGCTCGTCCGGTCTCTTGGAAAAACGGGCAGAACGAAAGAGGGTGCAGTTCAACAACGACAACACGTGCAAAGCGCTGCACCCGGGGAGAAGGAATCGCCAACACACCCGTAGGCTGGGAACGGCCTTCTCGGCAGCGCTGCAGCGGAAAGGGGTCTCGCCGTCGTAGCGGACTCCGAGGTGAACACGAGTTTGTCAGCGCGATGAAGCGATCAACAAGGCTAACCGCACGTGGTCGTGCATTAGCAGGTGCATGAGGAGCCGGTCCAGGGAGGTGATGCCTCCGCTCTCTGCGATGCTGGTCAGGTTGCAGTTGGAGTGCTGCGGCCAGGTTTGGGCGCCGCACTTCGGGAGGGATGTGGACACCCTGGAGAGGGTCCAGAGGAGGCCACTCGTATGGTCAGGGCCTGCAGGCAAGGTCCTACGAGGAGACATTGAGGGACTTGGATCTCTTCAGCCTTTGCAAGAGAAGGTGATCTTGTGGCTGCGTATGAATTCATCCGGGGAGGGCAGCAGGGCATAGGAGATGCTCTATTTACTAGGGCACCCCTGGAGTAACTAGGACCTATGGCCACAAATGGACGGAGAGCAGATTTAGGGTGGACTTTAGGAAGAACTTCTTCATGGTGAGGGTTGTCAGAACCTGGAACGAGGTGGTGCTCGCCCCTGCCCTGGGGGTCTTCAAGAGGAGACTGCACAAGCACCTGGCTGGGTCGCGTGACCCCAGCGCTCTGCCCTGGGCAGGAAAGGGACTGGGCTCAATGACCTGCTGAGGTCCCTTCCAACCCTAACATCTGTGAACACAGAAATGTGGATAAGGTGGCAGAAAGCACCAAGTTTGCCATCTAAACAGACCGGCTGTGCTGTTTATCCATTAGTTTTGTTATTAAAATGCATTGCATCGAATCTGTTTCCTGGGTACCGTTCCAGCAAAGCAGTCAGGCCATTAATCAAGATGCTGGTTAAAGGACTTCTGCTCTGCAATAAGGTTTATTATTTGAAACTGGTCTGAATTGACAGTTTGATTTGTTGTTAATTTTTACAGATGCAGATTTACTTCTACAATCCTGACGACTTTGACAGCTTTGGAGCAGCGATTTTAGAAAACAGGATAATAGGCGCCATGGCCGTGTTTTTCCAAGTAAGTGAGACGGGGGCTAACGTACTTCAGCCAAAGAGTGTGGCAAGTATTTTTTTTTTTTTTTTAATTCATCGAATTGTTTTATGTTTAATGGATGCATCTGTTTTCTTGTTCACACCTGCCTAAGTGAAGGATGCTTCATATTGTCTAATGTGTGATTTAAAATGTAAATAAGTATGTTTAGAAACATAATGAAAATTTTTGCATGAATTATTCCGATTTTATGGCGGTGTGACTGGCGCACAGCTTGGAAACCACATTTATCATGGAACTTACTTTGCCACTGAAGTGTTTTGCTCAGGTAATCAGCATATTAACAGGCTGATGGAAAAGCGGTTCTGTTTGCCGAAAACTTTCAACCTGGAGATCAGCTTGCAGGAAGGTTAATCAGTGACTTCAGTTAGTTTATTCTGTAGTAGTATCCTCTTCTAAATTGTCATGGTAACAAGTTCTTGAGTGGGCCAGGCTTCCAGCTTGATGAATGTATGCATCCTCTTTAAAAACGTATTTTTGAGAAAATGAATGTTCACTTACCTCATTTGTTGCTTCAGCACACTTGAACTTCGGTGCGGCGCAGAGACGCCTGCTTCTGATTGCCGGCAGGTCCAGCCAAATTGCAGCTGGGTTTAGGAGCGTGGGCTTTTTTGGTACGTTGCATCAGAAAGGAGGTCTTTCTTTTCTGACCGGAGGGTAAATTGAGGAGAGTCTGTTGGAGCAACTTCATACCACCCGGCTGTCGCAAGCAGAGCGATGGCTAATGGACAGCCTGAAATAATGGAAGGCTTCCTCTTCTGGAAGAAGGTGGGAAGCATCGTGAGGCCTCCTGCCTCTCCTGGGTCTCAAAGGCACGGCCCGTATTGCAGAATCGGGGTTCTTACTGGGCAGAAAACTGACCTTTGAATTGCTTTTGGGAGTCACATGAAAGCAGATCACCCTTGATTATAGAGCATCGGGGCACAGACGCGTGCGAGTAAACCTCTGCCTTTGGCTTGAAACACGAGATCGGCAGATGTGGTTCACCTGCCCAAATTACAGGAAGCCGTTGTTCACGGATTTTTGACCAATAGCCACAATACAAATAAAGGGGATGTTCCTTGACTGGCGTAAATTTTTGCACCTTCACTGACGTTAAGCCACGCAATGTAATTCTAATGATTAAATACTGGAGAAGTCCACCGGGCTGCATGTTAAGGTTGAAGTCGCTGGAAGTTCAGCGCCTTGAACGCTCTCCTGGTCATCGGCAGACAAGGTTTTTGGGGTGAATCTGATATGTTTTATTAGACCAACTGAAATAGTTGGAAAAAAATGTTCTTAGCAAGCTTTTGGGCTTAAAACCCCTTCATCAGGCTGAGGAAACATCTGCCCTTGGTGTGTGTGCTCTTCCTGGGTGGAATGAAGAGTAAAGAAGCCAGAGGCTGGGCTCCGGGCACCAGGAACACAGTGCAGTTTAACACTGTGCGCGTGTGCTGCACAAAGGGGTTTTGACCCCACAGGAACAACAATAATAGGGTTGTTACAGCAGTGTATGCAAACACAGGACACAAATACATATTACCCAGAGCAAACCAGCGTCCCACCCCAAAGCATTTCAGATTCTGTCTGTGCCACGTCTTTTTCAAAAACTTTTGCAAATGTTTTCAATGGGTCTTTAAAAATAGATTGCATTTGTTCTTTTGTGTTCCTCTTCCTGCAAAGCCAGGTGCCTCGAGCACTAGGAATCCCACTTCACAGGTCTCCAAGGGAGTACCTAAAATAGTGCTGTAATATCATAAAACATCCTGATTTTCAAGTATGTCGGGCTCTATTGAAGCCAGAATGGAGTGCGGAGGCTCCCTGAGGGAACTTGGGCAGCTCTGCTTTTCAGCATTTTCATCCCTGCCGAGCAGCGATACAGTGGGGCTCTGCAGTCGCAGGAGCTCTGAGCTCCAAGGCCACCGCTGATAAGAGTCCCCGGTCTCCCCCGGAGAGTGGGAGTGAGCTGATTCTTTGGCATCGTGGCCTGGCAGGAGTTTTTTTTCATCTCGTTTTTCAGTGTTAAGCTATCACACTGCGGCGCGGTCTGACAGCCACCCTCTGAGTCCTTGCACTAATGGGATGGCAGGTGCCCTGTGCAGATCTGCTAAATCTAGTAGAGGAAGCAGCTCCAGGTAGCTCACTACCAGGGTCCTCCAGAGCTGAGCCTGAGTTTGCTGCCTGGCTGAGGAAGCACGGTAGGTACCTGCGGGCAGTGCCAGGTCAGCGATGCACAGCACCCATTAGCCAGCGAGTTGCATGGCCACGTGCCACTCCGCAGGGTTGAACGTTAGCGGCTCGATAATGGATGAGAAATGCCGGACTTCTCTATATTCAGGAGTTTTGGAGGAAAAAAAGAAAGAGACTTCAGGTTCCCATTGTGG
Source organism: Caiman crocodilus (assembly GCA_030014935.1). Classification (NCBI taxonomy): domain Eukaryota; kingdom Metazoa; phylum Chordata; order Crocodylia; family Alligatoridae; genus Caiman; species Caiman crocodilus. The sequence continues at coordinate 13,184,474 of JAGPOW010003182.1, read as the reverse complement.
TCTGACTTAAGATGATAGAGGAAGCATCCGGGAAACTTAAAGCTGCTTCATTTGGGGATATCAAATAATACAAAAATCACCGCAAACCACCCTGCACGCCTGAATGCGGATGTGGTGACTCGCCAAATGCTGCTTCTGGTCCAGCGACCTTCCTCTCTGCAGTCTGCCCTCTGCCAGGCCGTGCTGCGGCCGGAGCTAGGGGAGCCCGACTTGGGAAGACCTAGGTAGATATCCAGATAGATTTATAAATACAAATGCATTAAAAGGTTGTCCCGTGTGCTGGATAATCTCTCAGTCTTTCTTTTTGGAGGCATTGTGTACATAGCCTTGCCACTGCTGACATTTAAAATAAGTCATCTTTTAAGAATTTTGGTGACTTCTGGACAGACAGACCTAGGATGTCTCTGCTTGCTTTTTGTTTCATAGCTCTGGTTCCTCAGATAGGAGACTGGCGATTTCCAGTTTTCCTTGGATTTTCCCTAGCGAATACGTGCTGCTCTCTCCCCGCTACTCAGGAGTATAGTTCAAATCTGTGAATGAATGCGGGACAAATAAGGTATTTTAAACACAAAATGGAATTAAATGATATGTATTTTTGTTTCATAAACGTATTAATGCATAACTGATTTGCCATTAAACAAATGCTTGACTTATTCCTAATGTTTTAAATGCTGCTGGAAAGGCTCTCTGTGTGTACCATACTGCATTTGTGGTCTGGCAAGCGCTTTGAGCGTGACTAATATTCACAAATGCTACTTTTTACGTTCAGGTTCTCCAAAAAGTGAACATTACGTTGAACTATATAATTATTGGTGAAACATTAAATAATTAAGAACCCTCTTTTCCTCCTTTTTAATAATTTAACACAGACCGTATAAAATTTTTCCTTGTTGAATTCATTATGTTTCAAGGGCAGTTACCAAGTAAAGTATATTGGTTCTGAGCTTGGCTAAATTGAAGCAATTATAACTTTGTTGTAATTGGTGCTAATGAAGCCTGTGTGCTTTTCTCATTATTTTCAGTGTAACCTCTATTGGTAAGTTGTATTTGTACATGGGGTCAGGACAGCTGAACTGATGAATGAATAAAATTGCAAGGTTTAGCAGAATGAAAACTTCTGGCAGGTGCAAACGGCGTGCATCTATGTACGCTAAGCATGAGCTTTTCTGGTGTGGCTCTACAGGATTTTCATTAAAATTGCATCGTGGAGACTCCAACCAAGTTTACTGTCTCTCCAGGGCTCCATATCTGATTTTCCCAGTTGGTATTAGAGCGATGCCTTTAATGACTGCCAGGCCTGCCATCTCAAACAGGCATCTACAAGCCCGGATTTTGCATTTCAGTTCGAACTCACCTCTGCGCCGAAGGTCAGCGTGAGGCCCGCGTGCCGGATGAGTCTGACGTCGGCCTCGGCACAACAGCGCGTTTCACCCTTGTTGCTCGGTAAATAATTCTGGTCATAATGCACCAGCCAGGGCAGACTCCAGCTCGCTCTCCCACGAACGAGCGCAAACAGGAATAGCACGTTATGTTCACACAAGCAAGCAGGTTTATCTCGTGGGACTCGCGGCGAGCAGAGACGTTGAGAGAAAAGAAGAGGTCGTCCTCTGTACTCGCTTTCCTGACCCTCATCTCAGTTTAAGAAGCATTCCAGAAAAATATGGTAGCTGCGGCTGAATGAAGCAAGTGACAATGTACAGGCGGCAGCAGATTTGGCTCGGCCGCGCCTCCCCGCAGACTGCTGATCTGCAGGTGTCGGTAGCGGTGCCAGCTCGGGCGGGAGCAAAGCACGGGCTGCGGCGCGCTGCGGAAGATGCCACCTCCGCCGCAAGCTGCTCGGTGATGAAGAGCTCTCGCGCCATGCCAGGCCAGGTCGGACCTTTCTATAATGCCACTTGCCCCTGTTCAGTTCAAGGCGACAGCGGAGGGGATCAGCCTCGCTGGGTGCAGAGAGAAATGGCTTTGAAGCTGGATCTCTTTTCATTCTGATTATTTCAAAGAGCTCTTCCGTGGCTCTTATCCCAGAACCAGGTGGGAGAGCAACCGGGAGCCCTTGCTCTCAACTGCCAGAGGTTAGGTTCAATCCAGCTGGTCCACATTTTTCATTTTAAACAACTTTTTCATTACAGAGGCTATTTGTTGTTGTTGCCAGAATGACGATTCTGCGTCCGTGTTCAGCACAATATATCAAAGCAAACTACCACGCTGAAAAACGCTAGTTTGGGATCATCATTGTTCCTTTTCCTGGCCTGTTAAAAATATCCGGCGCTTACTTTCTCAGCAAAGCCAAACTCTCTTTCAGTACGTTGGGTCCAGATGATTTTTTTCCCCATGCACGGTTTGTGAGAGGGCAAACAAAATCAATTTGCAGAACCGTGTTCCCTGCTGACTGCAGCGGCAGGGCTCCCACGCGAGCTCCCGTTACGCCGCGCCGCGGGGAGCTGCCGGCAGCGCCGGGTGCCCTTCGCTCCGGGGACGTGTGAAGCGGGGGCTGTTCTGCGCTTCGTTTCTGCATCGCCGCTGAGAGGTGGCCTGCAAGTGTCTGCTGCTAATGAGCCTGTTGTGGGCCATGTGCTGAATTAATCAGGTAGCAACAGTGAAAAGGGCCTTCTGCACTTTAGGTGTTTTGAGCTGCGTGCCATTTTAAGCTTATCTGCTCTCCTTCTCCTTCCAGGCAGAAACGCTTGCTTTTGCAGAACAGGCCAGCCCTGGGCAGTGGCTGCACATGCTGCGTTCTGCTGCGCCCCGGACCTGACGAGCTGAGAGAGATGCACAGCTCGCAGAAAACGAGGGCTGGAAGGGACCGTGAGAGGTCCCGTCTAGTCCAACCCCTGCACAAAGCAGGACCGGCCCCAAATTAGTAGTTAGCCGTGTTAGCGTGAAGTCAGGTAGAAAGCGGGGTTTATCTGCACCCCGTACGCTAACCGAAGTAGGTGTGTGCGTGTGTATTATGTGTTTATTCTATTGTGCAAGCCTACGTGAGCCCGAGCTGACTTCGCCACGTGCTGTGAAAGAGCGCGCATAGAGCAGTCTGTTGAATGGAGAGAGCGGTTAGACTGCAAAAGCCAGGAAGGGAGGAAAAGTACGGGGAAGAAGCCAACACGCCGGCAGCAAACCCACAGGAGCAAGGGAGTCGCGAGAGATAATCCAGGGAGTGGGATTAAGACTGCATAGTCCCTGTTCCAACCATCCTGAACACAGCCCAGTCTGTGGATGATGTTATTCCAGGCAAATCATGGTTTGCTGCCGAAAAACAGCCTCCCTCAGCTCAGCGACGGTCTGTCCGGAGAAGTTAGTGTTGTGCCACAGTCCATCGTCCGCTGCCCATGTCAGATCGGCGTTCGTTCATTCCTCCGTGTAGGGCTCGGTGTGGCTGTCCGGCATAGAGGCTCTGTGAGCAGGCAGTGGCACGGATGGCACCGGTACGCTTGCAGGCGACTCCTAGATGTTATCACCTGTGTCCAGTGATGACGTGGCCTGTCGCGGCGTTGGGGCACAGGAAGGCATCTGGGTCTGTTGCAAGGCCTGGTGCCACGATGAGACTGGGAGTTAGGCAACCTGTTGCTTGAGAGATGCTGTTTGAGGTTGGGGGCCTGTGCGGAAGCCGGGACAGGTCTGCCCCCCACGACTACTTTGAGACGGGCATCCTTGTCCAGGAGGGGCTGGAAGTCATTGATGGCGTGTCTAGATGTAGACATCTCTCAGCCGCATCTGGCCTGGCTCTGCTCCACGTATTTGGCCTGCAGAGCCTTACGAGCTTGCTGCTCTTGATCTATGGTAGTGCATGTCAGCAGCATCTAGGCCCCGATTCAGCAAGGCATTTAAGCATAGGCTTAAGTTAAATGGTGCTAGGCAGTGTATGTGCAGAAAGTGAAAACTCATGCTTAAACATTTTCCTAGACTAGGGCTTGAGTTAATGAGTGATCCAGGTTTGAACCATCTATCTAGACGTGACAGGCCCCAAATCTCTTACCAGTCCTTTTGAGCCATCCATTCACATATGTTCCTATGACACGCATTTGCAGGTTACACATAAAATAAATAGTTACTTGGATTAAATGCATTCAGACGTGTTGTGTGCAGCTCTTTGAACTGTAGAACAATGTAATTTATTGCACACTTCACTGCTTGCTTTATTAAAGCCAAACTTAAATGTGTTCAAAACAAACATATTGCTTTTGCATTTGAAATATTCATCTTGCGAGCATACAGTAGATTCATTACAGTGGAGGGTACTTCAGTTCTTGATTACTGCTGTGAAAAGACACAATACGGATTCCCAAAGCACCTGTTAAATATTCGATAGCTCCGAAATTCCAGAAGAGGTAAGAAAATTCTTGTTTCAATTGGGAGGGTAGATAAATTCATTTTATTATTTAAAAAGAAAACATCAATGATTAGTTATTGTAACTCAGCCGGCTCAAGAAATAATTGCTAAAGAAAATGCAATGAAAATGAGTTTTTGAAACATTTCTAAAAATGTTTTTTACTGTCAAACCATCTCCATGATGATGAATTGTCAGAACATCTCAAATAACATCAGCTGTGTTTGGGATACAAACCCACATTTTTAAAGGTGCTTAGGCATACAGAAGCAGACTAAGTGCGTGCCCAGGGTCTAAATCTCATTGGTTTCAGACCTCCAAATTCCTCTCGCTTTTTAAAATGTTAATTATAAAAACCCCAAACCTGCTAAAAAATGGCTTTCAGGTATTTTTTACAAAGCTCTTCAAAAGAAGAGTGACTATGGCTGTTAACTTCATATTCGTAAGTGCAGAGGTATTTTATTGAGTGCAAGAAGCGTGAACTCTGGCTTTGCTTTTGTCGAACTTTGCATTAGTGAATCCTGATGGTGGCCCTAGAAGCGGTCGGCTGGGCTGGGCTGGGCTGGGGCAGACAGCCGTGGCAGCAACACTGCACCACAGGTATCTGCCCCATCCGGTTTATTCATCGCAACTTTAAATGAGCTATTTTTTACTGCAGTTAAAACTTTGCATTTGAATATACACGCACATTTTTAAGTTGGTTTTTGAAACATTCAGCGTGCTTGCATTTGTCCAGGTAGCGATACATCATTAACTTTCCGGTCAGTAATGTGTACAGTAAACAAAAATGTGGATGCACGTCCCTGAAGAAACAATTCAGTCCTGCATTACAATGAGTAAACCTGTAACTGGGAGAAGTAAGGTTTGAACTTCTAAATAGTTCTGAAAAATACAAATTATGTTTGTATGTAAGGGGCAGAAAATCATAGACGATAGAAACTCTTAATACAACTCTGCTAGGCATATTTTTTTCCGGAAAGCAACTTGTGATATACTGTAATAATAAATTACGAGATATATCTCTGCAGAAGAAAAAGTAGCTTCTTAAATTTATGGCACATAGTTGCAGGCAAAATAATTAAACTGCAGGTCTTCAGGAGATCTTGCTATCCGCTTTAAATTCCAGAACCTGAGAAATACCGAGTGGCTGAAATTTTGCCTAGATCCAGTGGCGGACGGCTCCGAAGAGCTCCACTGAGCGGTCTCAAGAGCCACGATGTCCCACAGTGTTTAGGCAGCCTGGCTAATTACAAGTTTAACTTGAAACTTTTGCTGGGAAAGGGCCCCCTGCCCAGGACAAAGGTCCAGCCAGTCCGGGAGAGAAGGGAACCACGACGTCGCTGCCCTGCGAACACGGACTTCCAAAACCCGGGAAAGTTTGTGGTAACTGGAAAGGGCGTTTGGGATGGGGGCAGATGATTTTTGAGGGGTGCAGGAGATGGGGCTCTGCCTATTCTCTGTAGAAAAGCACCGGGCAAACACATGAAGCTATCACTCGGCTTTCCTCCGTGGCACCCTGACTTCAGCCAGCTCGGGAGGGCAGTCATTTATGCGGGATGCTCTACCGGCGTTACTCCGCGCGCTAGCTCTGCGGCGTTCAGCGCCTGGATTTTCGCAAGGCCCGGTCCTTTGCAGAAGCAGGACTCAGGTCGATCCCAGAGGGGTGAGGATTTCGGCCGCATTGCTGATAGGACTGCACATTCCCGCCGCAACAGGCTTCCCAGCTGGACGCGGCTCTCCACGCCGCCGAGCCGTGCTGCGCTGCGGCTGAGCGCGTACCCGGGGCATTGATCGCCCACATCAGGCCGATTTTCGATGCGGTCCGTTCTCTTTACATCGGTGCCGACACACCACGATGTGTCGGTGCACCTCTAATTAGAAGTAGCCCGGGGTACTGAACTGTGGAGGGCAGCGCGGTGCAGGGCTGGGTGAAGCCGTGTTCGCGCCGCCGTGGGCCGGCGAGTCCCGCGTTGCACGTATTCGAACACGGGGCGGGGGGACAAGGCTGCTGGAAGTGGTCGTTTCTGTGACGCTCGCCTCTGTTCTGCCGACAGGCATTTGCAGTCTCTGGATCGTGATGGCTGCAGCCTGCTGTGTTGAAACTTCTCTATCCACAGGCTGACTGTGCAATGCAGAAAGATAATCTACCTTACGCGCTCTTATCGTCCACAGAGCCCGAGCAGTCCTCCCCCCCACCTTCCTCCTCTCTGCTTTATAAACTGTTTTGTGGGATTTTTCTAATAAGGCACAGGAGTGTGAAACCTGAGACTGTGGCCAGATGACCTATAAAATGTAATACCTTCAATTAAAGCCCTGTTATGCAGGCTGGCTTTCCAAAAGCATACTCTTCGCAGAGAGGGGCTGATGGCGATAGTTAGCAAAATGCCAGAATGCACGGGAGCGTCTTTGGATTTGACTTTCAGCACAGGTACTTCTGTACAGCTTCCCATAGCTACAGAGGAGTAAACCACGAGCTTTCCTAAATTGCACCGCAAATGTTTTCTCAGGTGCTAGTGCTTGAGTTCTGTGTTGGGATAACGACGCCGTTCACCTGGGCTTTCTTTTTCCAGCGGCTGGTGCAGAAAACCGGGGCTGTAGAGTGGTTGTCCACTTGACGTGCCCTAGCGTGTCCTCTCCCTCTGATAATGTCATGAAAATGTCCAAATTACCGATGGCTGGAACAATAAATTGTAAGTGGTTTTGCTCCGAGCGGATTCCAGAGCTGTGCCGACTCGAATCCACCCTCAGCATTTTATGAAGCATCTTTTCGTCTCGATTTCTTGTGCTCGCGCCCATTAATGCTAATGAGAGTTAGTCGTGTGTGTTGCACGGCAAATGGACTTCTGTGGTTTTACACTTTAATGTCCATTTGAACGTCGGAATCAGAGTAGTTCAGCCTAAGTGGGTTTTTTTCTTCCTTGCCGCTTCCTTGCTTTTCTAAATGATTATTAATTGAGTGATATTATTGATCCCCATTATTAATTTGGTTGTCACTTTTAGACGTGAGTCACTAAAGGATACTAGATTGTCACAATTCAAGAACTATCCCCATGTATCTTAATTTTCCATTTTGAGTTATTTCTTTTTTGACCGCAGTTCCTGAAAGACGTGTTCAGCATGGGCTTTGGGTATTATTGCCTCTCTTTTTCAATGCCTAGAAATAGTCAGTGTCAGAATATTTTTAGTATCTTGTGTCAGCATCCTAAACAGCAATCTGTTTCTTTGTGAATCAAAAATGTTGCCTTACCTTTAATAAAATAAATTACTTTTGGGGCCCTACAGTAAAAATCGTTAAATTGATAGAAAAAAATGTTATGGGATGTTTCATTAGCAGATTCCTGCAACTGATACTTTGGTGCCTAATATGTAAAAATGACAGTAGTTAGTCCTGGCAGTCATTATCTCTCCCTGCGTGGCTTAGGGAAGATGATTAGTGGGATGCCTGCTGATTACAGTGATCAGAATAAAAGAACAAATTAGTTAGATATTCCCCAACTACAGCAGCTCCTAATGCTGCTTATGGGTTGTGCTTTGTTTTGGATTCTGTTTCCATTTCCATTTCAGCTTTTGTCTAGCTGAAAGGTATTTAAAATTCACCATTTTTCTGACTCGTTACAAAATGCACGCAACCAAGAATGTAAAATGCTGCGCGAGCATGTATACTCATTAGCGGTTATGCTCTGAACGTTATGATGAGGAACTCCTTGCACAGTGTTAATTAGGGAAGGGACCACAACCCTGTTCAGTCTCTGGTTTCTCCTCTTGTCTGTCTGCAGCGCTGCGGAGGCAATGTTTTCCAGCATTCGTTCTCCCTCCTCCAAGGCCTTTCTTGGATCAAGCTTTGCTCGTTCAGTATTAATAGCAAATTGCAAATCACAGTTGCATTTTAACCTGTTTCAGCACGAGGGGGAGGGAACGGATAGTACCTGGCCACGAAGACGTGTCTGCATTGCTCTGGGGGCCTGGGCAGGTCTCGGCTAGAGCGAGCCTTCGATACACCGGTTAGAGGAAGTGTTAGAGTCCAGGTCCATCTCCTTTGACTTCGATCTCGTCCCTATCCCAGACGCCGGCCCGCTGCCCTGTGAGGAGCTTTCCCTTTTTCCTAAACCGTCTGCCCCATTTCCAGGACGCCCGCGGTTTTGTGCGTGGCCATTTCGATCCTTCAGGGTGCGGTTCCCCCTCTCCCCGCCTCTTCTTTCTGCAAAGCTCCTGTTCTTCACCGGCATCCCAGCGCCGACCCAAATTGGCCCCACGCTGAGCCAAAGTGATTAGATTTGCTGCGTCTGAAGCGCAGAGGATTCGGGGAGGTGAAATCCCTCTATTCCAGCAGGGAATCGCAGCCCTGCGAGCGAGGTTCGGATTCATCTTCTGCGTCTGCAGGCAAGAAAGAAAGTGGTCTTCAGATGTCTCTGGCTACCGGTTAGCGCGCAGTGGTACGTTTTAAGTCGAGACGAGTTCAGAATCTGCTCATAAATGATTGCCCGCTTCTGCTTTGTGCCATTAAAGAGAGATTGGTTGTAAAGTCTGAGTCCATTAAGGAGATGGGTAACATTGGGACTTCCTTTCCTCTTAGATTTTAAACATGCAATCTTCTGGCTCAAATGAGAAAGTTGTTGTTATTAAATTTAAGCTGTTCCGCCTGAAGAATTACGACTGCGATTCTGAAATACAAAGGTCCAGGTTTCTGTTAGTATTGGCAATGATACGCAACGCACAGTTCAAGTGGAAATTCCTGGGTAACGTATGAAGTG